>JAZDUH010000486.1:1200000-1800000 GCA_036419115.1 Scarus forsteni | reverse complement strand
CAGCAAACAGCACTTCTGTTCTCCTTGGACAACATTCATCTTTGTTTCTGTTGTCATCAGTGTTCATGAACAAGTGTTACATTTATACCATTAAGGCCAAAAAATGTCCCATTGAAACCCATTGAAACTGCAATTTTTCTCCCTTCATAGTTCATGCATTTTATGTTTCTGAATGTCAGAGTTTTTGCCTTGAATTGGGCCATTTTAACATTAAGGACATGAGAGTGAGTATTTGTTAATGCGCAGAAAATTCAACTTTATATGTACTAAACAAAAAATTAAATAAAAATTCTTCAAGAGAAAAGAAACCAATCGTGCATTTGGGTCAAGCAAGAGATGGGGCAGTGATGTCACTGTTTGTGGAGCTATTCATATTCATTGTTTACACAGATATGCAAAATTAACTCCTAAATACCCTCAGTATAAACAAGTGTTACATTCATACCATTATAGACAAAAAATGTCCCATTGAAACCCATCAAACTGCAATTTTTCTCCCTCCATTATTCATGCATTCTGGGTGTCAATCTAAGTTTTGCCTTGAATTTCGTCATTTTATCCTTAATGACATGAGTATGAGTATTTGTCAATGCGCGGAAAAAGTCGACTTTACATGTACTAAACTAAAATTATTAATTCTCCAAGAGAAAAGAAACCAATCGCACATTTTGTTGAAGCAAGAGACGGGGCTGTGATCATCATTTGTGAAGCTGTTCATATTCATTGTTCACACTAAAATGCATCTTTAACTCAAAAAAACATTCAGTGAAAACAAGTGTTACATTTATACCATTATGGACCAAAAATGTCCCATTGAAACACATTCAAACTGGAATTTTGAAAGTTCATGCATTTTATTGTTTCTGGGTGTCAATCTGAGTTTTTACCTTGAATTGATCAATTCAACTATTTGCCATAAGGTGGGGCCATTTTAACCATATGAGTATGAGTATTTGTCAATGTGCAGAAAAAATATACTTTATGTACATACCAAAAATCAGCGAATTCTCACAGAGAAAAGAAACCAATTGCGCATGGTTTGTGAAGCTATCCATATTTGTTGTTCCAAAGAAAACGCAACAATAACTCTAAAATACACTCAGTAAAACAAGTGTTACGTTTGTACCATTATGGACAGAAAATGTCCCATTGAAACCCATTCAAACTGCAATTTTTCTCCCTTCCATTAAAGCAGAATGAATGCATTTTATTGTTTCTGAATGTCAATGTGATTTTTAGCCTTGAATTGATCATTTCATTTGCCATCAGGTGGGGCCATTTTAACCATATAATATTAGTATGAGTATTTGTTAATGTGCGGAAAACATAGACTTTACCTTTACTGAACTTAAATAAAAAATTCTCCAAGAAAAAAGAAACCAATCGCACATTTTGTTGAAGCAAGAGACGGGGCTGTGATCATCATTTGTGAAGCTGTTCATATTCATTGTTCACACTAAAATGCATCTTTAACTCAAAAAAACATTCAGTGTAAACAAGTGTTACGTTTATACCATTATGGACCAAAAATGTCCCATTGAAATCTATTCAAACTGCAATTTTGATAATTCATGCATTTTATCGTTTCTGGGTGTCAATCTGAGTTTTAGCCTTGAATTTATCAATTCAACTATTTGCCATAAGGTGGGGCCATTTTAACCATATGAGTATGAGTATTTGTCAATGTGCGGAAAACAGACTTTACATGTACTAAACTAAAAGAAATACATTTTCCAAGAGAAAAGAACCAATTGCACATTCAGTTCAAGCAAAAGACGGGGCTGTGATGTCATTGTTTATGAGGCTATCCATATTCGTCGTTCACACGAAAATGCAACTATAACTTAAAATATACTCAGTATAAACAAGTGTTACATTTATACCATTATGGACAGAAAATGTCCCATTGACACCCATTCAAACTGCAATTTTTCTCCCTTCATTATTCATGCATTTTATTGTTTCTGGGTGTCAGTCTGAGTTTTGCCTTGAATTGGGCCAATTTTACATTTAATGACATGAGTGTGAGTATTTGTCAATGTGCAGAAAAAATAGACTTTACATGTACTAAACCAACATCAATGAATTCTCCAAGAGAAAATAAACCAATCGCGCATTTTCAAAGCCATCCATTTTCATTGTCTATGCAGAAACGCAACTATAAGCTGTGGCATTTTCAAAAATGTGCTTTTCCAAACTCCTGAAACATCGCTTTCATGTTGACAAAACACCTATATGATTAAAACCTTGTGCAGATATGCCTGGCTTTTGGCCCTTTTCCATTAGTACTGGCTGCTTTTCTTAGCCTCCCCAGTCGCCTGCCCAACAGGGTGCAGTGTCGCTTAAACAGCTGAGCGGCACTGCGGTGACGTCATTTTGAGCGCGACACAACAATCTGTGGCTTTTTGTCACAAACCGAGTAAAAAAGGAAAGCAGAAGAAGGCTGCAGGTGGCAAGAAGAAACATCCCTTGAGAAGCACAGGAGAGTTTTGGAAGTTATATAACAGATGAAGCCGAGAGCAATCCAGCTGCAAAGAAAAGACGTATGAGGGTAAGCTAATGGTAGCTACCGCTAGCATGCTAGGTCATCGCACTCATGACTCATCGATGACGACATTGTCTGACCAATCAGTAGCCTGCAGTCGATGACGTCATCTTTCAGTATCGACTCGCTTGGAACCAGAGCGGAGTAGGTACTAAAACTAGCTTGTTTTAGGAGGTACCAGGCTAGTGGAAACATGCTGCTAATCGAGTAGGGCCGAGTAGAGTAGGGCCAAGGCGTGCTAGTGGAAAAGGGCGACTGATTTGCCAAAAGAAAGCAAAAATTGATTATGCCATTATTCCCTTTATACATTGTCATTTTATACTTTATTTTTAAATTTTTGTTTTTTAACAAATAGATGGAACAATAAAAGGTCATCACGTAACAAACAGAATGCTTTTTTTCACCACATAATTAAGGTTAAACTATATGTTAAATCAGATAAAACAAAATAAGCAGTAAGGTTACAATAAGGTGTGCAAGTTTGAATTTCATCAGTCTCCTTTAACAAATCAAATAAAGTTTCTTGAGCTCAAAAGTCTCGTTATTCCAGAACAAACTTCACAAAGGACAAAGCCATCGTTTCAGGTTACAGTATGATTGCAGTTATTCTGGTATTTTTCCAATTTTTTGGTGGCATACCATATCAAGAATGTCAGGTGTTCTATTTTATAAATATCCTGAATTATTTACTTCTATTCTGTGATTGGTGGAGGTTCCTAATTCAACCTTTTACAGTTTTATGGTTTTGTTCTTGGATTGTGAGAGATTTAAGATTGAAAGTCCAAGTTTCCTCTCTCCATGTGATGTAAAGACGAATAGTTTTATAAAATCTATAGCACAGTAAACGTGTTAACACGCTAACAACATTTCACCCTCTTGACTTCTGCCCTTCGGTCAGTGCAGGGATGAAGTGCCTCGAGTTTTTAAGTAAACTCGTCCATGTGGTGTCGAGTTAAACTCAAAGTACAATAAAGATTTATCGAGTCACTCCGGCTGTCTGACCTCATTCTGCCAGCTCTCCAAATAAAGTTTAAAATTGGCCCAGAAACCTCAGAGAGTTCAGTCTGGTTCACGCAGAGCAGGGATAATTTATCCGTCTAATATTTCTGACATCTGATTTTTGAACGTTTTTATTCTCCTCATCAGTTTATAAGCCTCAGTCGAACAGTTAACACTTCATCGGAGTGACGAGAGAATCACAGCAGGACCTTCATTAAGATTTGACTTTAATTTGTTCTTAATAAAACAGACATGACTTCTGCATTTTGTTCATCATGTTCTCAGATTTACTCAGGCTCCCAAATGTATGCATACAGTACGTTCAGATTTAATCAGAATATTCAGAATAAAACTCCTGATAATTGTCATTGTTCTTAAATATTAAACGAGTATAATATTCTTTAGACATTAAATGCATTTATAGAGATGATTTTTTCTGAGTAAATGTCCTTCATTTTCTTATTTCATTAAAAATCTTTGGTTAAAACCATTTATTACAGCTTTGGGACCTTTGTTTGCATTTAAAACCCTCTCCATTCTTTAAATTAAAATCATTTTACCTGTCTTCACATGAATTTGGGTAAGTATGTGATTTATTTGACCTTATTGTTTCCAGTTCAGCTCCTGCAGTAATCTAAAATACGCTGAACGAATAAGTGTTACACTCCTACCATTAAGGGCAAAAAATGTCCCACTGAAATCTATTTGAACTGCAGTTTTCAAACTCCTCTCTATTACAGAAAAATATCTGTTTTTCAGTCTGGGCTTTTGCCATGAAACTGATCATTTTTACTTCTTTACATGAGGTGGTGCCATTTTAATTATGTAAATGTGACTATTAGCCTCTTTGCAGAAAATAAAAATGTATATAAATCAGTGTCACCGGTGATAATTAATACAAAACGGAAATATTTGCACAAAGTATTCTGTGAACAATTCATTTTTTAGGTGTTTTTTATGTATTTATTTTTTGCGAAAAAAGTTTGGCATTGTGACAAAAACCCGACATACTGGGGTTAAAATCTAAAAAAAAAAAAAAAAGGAATTCGTAGATATTCGATTTTTATTATTTGGACTAATGGTGGTTCAATAATCCACCCTTTAACTGCTGGAACGAATAACAATGTATGATATTTTTATAGCTGCCTTTGATAGCATTTTTTTCGTTCTTTGTAGGATGAGTGTGATTATTTAACGCTGCACAAATAATAATGTAAAAAAAAATCAGTGTTGCTGCTAATCATTGGCATCTCAAGATGTTATAAAACAAAACAGTAAACTGAAATAATTCATTTTCTTCTTGTTTCTTATTTTAATTTATTTTTAAATTAAAAAAGGTGGCAACATGACAAATACCTGGCATTCAAAGACTTACAATCTTAAATAATCATGAGTTTATAAAAATTGGATATGTATGATTTGAACTGTTGCTGGAACAACAATCAAACCTTAAAATGTAGGAAACCGTATCAATTAGATGTTTTAAAGCTTCTCTTTAAAGCACATTTTTGTTCTTAGTAGAATGAGTGAAAATATTTGATAAAAAATAATAATACCTAATAATCAGTGCTGGTAGAACTTCACATATCACTAAGAATAATTTTCATTTTTCTTCTTTTAAAAAAAAAACCAAATCATGCTGGCATCGTGACAAAAGCCTGCCATTATTAGAGTTATTATTCTTATTTTTCTTCTTCTTATTATTGTTATTATCATTTCTTGTTAGGCTTCAAAAACAAGCCTAAAAAGTTTTGAATAACTGTGAAAAAATGTTTGGTGAAAAATTCTTTTTTATCACTTTAGAAATATGAGTGTGAGGAATATTTTGACAGGCCCTGAGGGTCAAAGCTGAGCTGATACTCTTCACTGACTTCTCCCTCAGGATATAAAACTATAAAAACAGAAGACGAGCGAGATTTATGTCACCAAAACCTGAAAATGTCACTTTTTGAAAATCACCAAACGAGAAAAAACATGAACTCAAACTTTCGACATGAGGACGACACTTCATCCTGATTAAATAAATAAATAAATGAAATAAATAAATAAAACAAACTCTGGATCTGAAAACGCCGACCTTTACAGGAAACGCTCTCGCCTGACGTCGGACGATAAACATCAAACTCAACAAGCCGGAGACTTAATGAGGTGACTCAGCACCAAACGGCCTGTCCTTTACATCTGCACACAAACAAACACACAAACACAAACAAACACACACATGCTGAAGTGCTCATTCAGCTCCGTGGCCTCTTTATTCACCGCTCTGTGTGCGCCACACTGACAGCTAATCAATGCCGCGTGATTGGCTTGTGTGACCTGGCGTCTGCTGGCGGTGCAGGCCGGCTGTTGTGACGACCTGCTTTAGAGAAGGAAAGTTCGATCTTTAGAAAATTGGTTGAGGCTGAAGGGCCTGTTTCTCGCTGCGTGGCGTTTGTTTCAAAGACGGTGTCGTATCCAGCTCCTCAAATGGAAACCTGCAGTACCCCGAGAGTCCACTAGAGGCTGGCTGCAGAAACTGGAACTCTTAATTATCACGCTGACATGAGAACTTTAAATCTTACATTTCACATGTTTATGAATTCATGATTACTTAAGATTTTATTTATTTTAATTGTTGTTGTCAAATATTCACACTTATTCTACTAAGAACAAAAATGTGTTTTAAAAAGAAGCTTTAAAACATTTTAATTCATACTGTTTCCAACATATTAAGGTTTGATTGTTGTTGTTTCTTCGGAATAAAACTTAAAGCCTCTTCAAAAAGATCAAAAATGGCCATGTTAACACTTAATTTTGAATGAAAATAATTCTGAATAAAACTTAAATTCTCTTTAAAAAGATAAGAAATTACCATGTAAAAACCTAATTTCGAATTTAAATGATAATTCTGAATAAAACTTAAATCCTCTTTAAAAGGAAAGAAAAAAATGACCACTTAAACACTTAAAATAATTCAGATTAAAACTTAAATTCTCTTTAAAACGATAAGAAATTACCATGTAAATTTCCTAATTTTTTCCTGACATAATCAACCTTAAATAGCAACATTTTTAGATATAAGAGCTGTAAATACCTTTTAAAGTATCTTATTAAAATCAATGTCTGTCCAAATGGTTGGAAAGTTATTTAGATAACGGACAGCAGCATGAACTGATTAATGGTTCAGTTTCAGAACTCAAGAGGGTCACCTGTGGAGTACCCCAAGGATCCGTTTTTGGACCAATGTTGTTCATACTGTATATTAATGATATTAAACTGCAGTTTGAATGGATTTCAATGGGTCATTTTTTGCCCTTAACAGTGTGAGTGTAACACTTTAGGATTACTGCAGCAGGAAAGAGCTCCTTTTGTTGGAGGAGCTGAGAATCAGTTAATCTGGCCAAAGGTTTTTGTTTTTCCTCTGCAGCACCACGAGGTCCTCCCCGGTTCAGAGTGTGTGTGTTTAAAGCCTCTCCAGCTCCGTCTTTATCCTCGCTGCAGCTCTTCAGGGAGCTCCAGTCGGACAAGCTGATTAACTCGCGTTTTTCTTGACCAATGGAGTGCAGCGGCAGACAATTAGGACGCGGACGTGCTGCTCGCTGTGGTTGTTATTTTCTCAGGCCCAGAATGACCTCCGGGAAAGACGTGTGGACGAACGGACCGGCGAAGGGGGGGGTGAAGACTTCTAGCCCAGCATGCTGCTCCTCTCTCAGTGTTTGATCATCGGCTGCTCACCTCAGTCGTAGATTTCACAGCAACGGGGAGGTCCATCTGTCCGTCTCACCGCCTTCACGCCACCTGTTCAGATCAGCAGGTTGATGAGTTCACCTGCCGCTCGGAGGTTGGGGGCGTTAGGGTTTAAACACACTGGACCTACAGTGGCTACCACTGAGTGCATTTGGGCATGTAGGTCTCGATAAAGCAGGGGTGGGCAACTGGTGGCCCGGGGACCACATACAGCCCTCCTACTCCTTCAGAATGAAACATGACAAAATCTACCTTGAAACGTTTAAATAGCAACATTTCCAACATAAAAGACCTGTAAATACCTTTCCCAGTAACGGATAATCTAAAGAATTACTTTTTCATCAGTTACAACGCCGTTACGTTACAGACAGTGAAATGTGGCGCGTTACTTTGCACCGATGTCTAGCAGCTGTTATCCGACCTGCCTCACTCAGCCAGACACAGACAGGAGCTGCGCCGCTAACAGACAGACGAGAAAACTCGATGCCAGAGTTGCCAGGTCTGCTTATTATAAGCGATTTTCAGCTTCTTTTTGTAACTTGCATGTGTATATTGGGAGTTGTGGGTCGCAGTTTTTTGGGCTTGTTCCAATAGTGCAGTTTCTCATTTGGACTTGTTGTGCCCACAAATCAATATAAACCCAATTCAGAAGTTATTAAAATTATTTTATCCCACCCCAACACAAATTTAAATTTTACTGTAAAAATCGTGTTCACACCTAAAATAAATCCTTATAGCCAGAATTAAATTGATTTCTAATGTAGCTACTACTGTTTACACCATAATAAAGCTGTAGAGGATTAAGATACAACTTAGATATACCCTGACATGTCTTTCTGGTTACGAAAATTAAGGTCATACAGACTGTTTAGCAATAACAGAGTTATAAATGACAGCAGCCCCTCCCTACACTTCTGTATAAAGAAAACGACGTTCAATAAGTAAATTAAGAGACAAAAAAGAAGGAATATGACATTGAAATCAAAATATAATGTTGATAATAATTAAAACCCGCTTCATGTAGGTTTCTCTTTTTAAAAATGCTTATTTCAATCGCTAAATGTACGATAATTTGACAGTTCCCCCATTCTGACGGAGTTATCTGTAAACCCTGAAGGCATCTTATATGATGTGACGTTGACACCCAATCATAGTGTAAGTGTCATTCGTCTCAGACCGATTGACAGCCAATCACGGTCATAGGAGCTCCGTTAGGAGGAAGTCAGGCAAGTTGAGAGAAAAATGAGCACTGGAGGAGAAGAAGAGGGTGAGCGGGAGCTGAAGTGGAGGGCTGTGGAGGAGACAAGTAAGCAGACCACAAAAGTGCCTGTAGGACACTAAACAGAGTGATCAATTGTGATTTTAATAACAATAACACAGTTATTTTGATCATTATCAGTTATTTTTATTATTTTGTCAGGTGTACGATAATTTCCCCCAAAATATGATAATTTTGAGACTCTGGTACGATAATTTTATATTTCCCATCTGGCAACGCTGGGATGGAAGTAAAAAGAGTAAAAGTCAAGAACATACATGTGAAGAGTACATTATGTCCTAAAGCAAAGTGTTTGTCTGTTGTTAGTAAATCAAAAATCTAGAGACCAAAAACAACGAGAACTGATGGAGACACACAGTTAAAGCAGGAAAAAAAAGTAACACATCAATTACTTTACCTGGTAACTAATTACATTAATGAAGGAGTAATTCTGTTAGTAATTCAGTTACTTTTTGGGAAAGTGAGTCGTAACTAAAACTAATTACTTTTTTGAAGTAACAAGCCCAGCACTGTTGAAATCAATGTTTGTCCAAAAAAAACCCTAACTGTTGGTAAAGTAAACAAGAACAACGCGTAAGAATTCAGAAAGACAAAACTAACCTGGCCCTTCTGGTTACCAAAGTTGTCCACCCTTGCTGTAAAGAAAGACTGATTGATTGGTTGACATTCAAACAGTGACGGCTCCTGACAAATTTCTTAGGGGGGGCCACAGATGTGGTGACGGTTACGATCACCCATTCAATAGCTAGATTAATAATTAAAAGTCATATAGCCTACTTTACAGTGTTGTATTGCATTGTTTAATTTGTTTTTCCCGTTGATGGCAACGCCAGACATAACATGTACATATTGTACAGTATTTTCGTAAGGCTAAATCAAGTTAATGTCTAGAATACAATACATCTGGTTCCACAGTAAAACACTTAGTTAATAGGTGGTCCCAAACGCTTTAAATACTGTAATTACTACAGGCTGCCTGCTCTTTCTTTGTAAATAAATGTGACAGCAAATGTCCTTGTGGCAAATGTTATTCATCCTACGTTCATGAGAAATAAACATAAACAAGTCTGGCAAGTTTTTTTCATTATTGTTATAAATGCTTAAGATAGTGTGTAATTACAAGAAAAGAAAATGATATGAAGTTACAACAGGTTTCTCTTTATAAGAATTGAAAATGAACAGATATGATAAAATGATTGAGATTATAAAACCTATTAGTATGCACTCAAACATTTTGTGGCCCAACAGCATTTAGTGTCCATGTTACAGTTTACTTTCACTTCCCATCCTTAGTCTTAGTGTTTGTGTAAATATGTGCACGTAACGGCGAATATACAGCAAAAACGACAGAACACGGCAAAAATAAGGCAAAAGAACAATGTGGAAACACTCCAGAGTGATACTAATGCTATTATTAACAATATTTGCCCAGTATTTACTCCGAAAACACGGATAAACCAATAAATCACTCAAATATTAACTTTGAATAATCTCTCTCGCATGTGCCCGCTGTGCGTCTTGTCTGAGCAGGCATCAGTGCGTATGACGTAATCACGCTGGGGCGAGCCCTCCCTGAGCCCATGGAAATGCATTGTAAGGTCCAAAATTCGAAAAAAAGAGTCTCTCCATGTAAGTCTTTTCCGGCTGCTGATGTAACAATAATATGAAGACTTAGACAGGAACAATCAGGGAACAATAAACTATTCTCTCTCTTTTTTTTCACGTGGCTTAAGGAGGGCGATGCACTATCGCCCACTATGGACCAGCCGCCCCTGCATTCAAATCTTCCTGCTTCCTTTCTTTGTTCATTTGCTCTGTTTAACCTGTTCAGCCCCGTAGTTTGGCTCCCCTAAAATAATCCTCACACTCTCACGTTGATGGTCCCTGCCCGTGAATCTTTCAGAAATAAGTCGTCAAACTGGACTCTCGGACCCTGAAGGATCCAAACTCAGCATTGTTAGCTGAAATCATCCATCCGCGGACTGTCCCGCTGCCACATAAAGCAGGTTTTACAGGGTCGTCCGCAGACTTTAGGACATTTTAACAGCCTGTACTCCGACCTCAGCACTTTTGTCCAGCAGCGTGGAGCATCGGTTTGTGAAAGTTCAACTTTGATGTTGGCGCCGGAGGACCACACAACATAAAGTCTGTGTGCGTAAGTGAGTGTGAGTTCCTCAGAGTTCAGGCCTGGCTCCCCCAATCAGACGCCTTTCATGAGCAATAAAGGAGGAAGTTTGAGGTCATGAAGTGAGCAGAAACGAGTCATCAAACTAAACGCACAATCAGAATCTGCAGCTCGTGGTCGGACACCTTTAGGAGGACGATCAGGGCGAGCAAACAGGAAGGGACAGCTGTTTTTTGTGTGTATCTGGACAGTGATTGGCCAGTAGAGCTGTCAATTAACCCCCTCAATATAATTAAATGTAAGAAAGGTGAGGGGGTAATATGTTTAAGGGTCTTGTTTTTAATGATTGATTTAAAATTATTTCGAACATGTCAGCATTAATTTACAAAAAAAGTATTTATACATGTTTGAAAAGGAGTACAGTACAAAAACTCAGCTCTTAGCAAGTTTATTTGTCTAATTTCAAGTCCAAAATATCCACAATGCTTTCTAAAATTTCAATTTCATTTGAGGAGTCCACATGGATATCTTATAACAAGAAATTAAAAACAAAAACACACTGAATAACTTATAATTATCAGAAAATATTTTCAATAAAACAAGAAAAAAATCATACTCCTCATCTCCACATCTTATTTCCAAGACATTGTTCAGGAAAATTAGTCTTACCACATTTGCAGATATCTTATCTCATTACAAGCAATTCAGGGTTTATTTTTTGTTTTTAAATACTGAAATATGATTTGTAGGTGGACATGTCACAATTTTGGCTAACTAAGTGTTACAAGATTTTAAGAATTGAAATAGTAAATTCTTATGCCTTTTTTTCCGTTTCTCAGGGGTCGTATTGAAATACATTCTGCTTTAATATCTATCCAAATATGTTTTACATACACTACAAAACATATAATCCAAAGAAATTTTTAGTATTGGAACATGGAGTCTTTTGCATTACTGGTGAACAGACATGTGCCCAATTGTTGCTTTTTTTTTTTTTTTTCTTTCTTTGGAGATCCCCGGGGCTTAGTCCTGGATTAAATCAGTCAAAAAAGGCCTGATTGACTTGAATTAGACATATCATGCAAAACAAATGACAAAAAAGAAACAGGACGTGGAGTTCCCCAGGGCTCAGTCCTCAATCCTCTACTGTCTGACATTTACATTTTTTAAAAATTAGTCAATTTCTTCCACAAAAAGTCAGTCAACAAAGAAAGGAGGATTGATTACTATAAAGGAAATCAATAAAAAAAATTATAAATAAAAGAAAGAGCTAAAGGCAGACTTGATTAGACCTGGAGTTCCCGAGGGCTCAGTCCTCAATCCGCTACTGTTTGACATTTACGGTCTTCAAAAATTTGTCAATGTCTTCCACAAAAAGTCAGTCAACAAAGATAGGAGGATTGACTACTATGAGGGAAATCAAACAAAATAAATAAAACAGAAACGGCAGACCTGATGAGATCCGGAGTTCTCCAGGGCTTAGTCTTTGATCCTCTTCTGTTTGACATGTATGCTCTCTAAAAATAGTAGATTTCTTTAACATAAAGTCAGTCAGTAAAGATGGGATGATTGATTACTATAAGAGAAAACAAACAAACAGAATAAATTAAAGTAAGAAAGAGCAGACCTGATGGGGCCTGGAGTTCCCCTGGGCTCACTCTTTGAGCTGCTATGGTTTGATATTTATGTTCTTAAAAAATTAGTCAATTTCTTCCACAAAAATTCAGTCCATAAAGATAGGAGGATTGATTACTATAAGGGAAATCAATAAAAAATAATAAATAAAAGAAAGAGCTAAAGGCAAACCTGATTAGACCTGGAGCTCCCCAGGGCTCAGTCCTCAATCCGCTACTGTTTGACATTTATGGTCTGTAAAAATTAGTCAATTTCTTCCACCAAAATTCAGTCAAAAAGATAGGAGGATTCATTGCTATAAGGGAAATCAAACAAAATAAGAGAGAAAGGGCAGACCTGATGAAACGGTGTTCACCAGGGCTTAGTCTTTGATCCTCTACTGTTTGACATTCATGTTCTTTACAAATTAGTCAATTTATTCCTCAAAGAGTTAGTCAACACAGACAGGATGATTGATTACTATAAGGAAAATCAAACAAATAAAAGTAAGAGCTAAAGGCAGACCTGATGAGACCTGTAGTTCCTCAGGGCTAAGTCTCTGATCCTCTACTGTTTGACATTTACTTTCATTAAATATTAGTCAGTTTTTTCCACAAAAAGTCAGTCAACAAAGATAGGAGGATGGATTAGTATACGGTAAATCAAACAAAATAAATAAAATTGAGAAAGAGCATTCCTGATGAGACCTGGAGTTCCTCGGGGCTCAGTTTTTTGATCCTCTACTGGGACCTTATGAGCATAGATGAGCATAGTCTTGACTCCCACCTTGCACAGTTTTGAGGGAATTCCTTTAAGAAATTCATAAGCACAACAAACACAATATGCAAGACCTACGACCTTTAAAGTCGTCCAGTGGGAACATTAGTGCAAAGTTTGAAGCTTGAAGAAAATTCCTACAAGCAAGAGCTGAACATCACAACCAATGACCTTCACATTCCAGTGCTGACCTTAAATCCAATCAGCTTATTTATTAAAGTTTTATTAAAGTGAAACCTTTATGCAAATTATTCTGTTATTGTTGTTTAGTCTTAACAGAAATGACGGTAAAAAAGCTCCAAGACAGAAAGCCCTCGGCCAAAGGAAGCCTCAGACTGAAGGTAAACCAGCGGATGTCCTGAAGCAGGATTAACTATCTGCTTAAGGCTACTGAAATGTAAAGTACTTAAATATTAAACGATTTCAGTTTCAATAAAGTCAAACGGCCACTTTAAACCTCTTCAGTGCTCCATTTTTATTCCAACAGCAAAATAATCAGACACTCGTGAAACTGGAGCCTCTGTTGTCTCCCGTCAGCTTTAGTGCCGCTCTAAAATCATTTCATCGACACACAAAGTGGCTGCCAATGTCACAAATGACACGCAGAGCTGCCACAAGCCCACTCTGTTACCATGATGTCCAGTTTTATAATGCCAGAGAAGTGATTAGAGCGTCCAAACACGTGAATCCGTGAATTGAAATGTCAACAATTTTCAGTCTGTACATTTCCCTCATCTAAATCGCCACAACGACTTTCTGTCCAATAAAATGAAACGGTTAACATACCGGTGAAATTAATCTCCATCTTCATTCAAAGACTCACTATCAACCTAAAGGTGGATTTGTTTTGTCAAAAACACAAAGTTTATCCGTTTAATCTGCTGAACAATAACTGCCAGCTTAACCCTTAGATACCCAATCCCGCTTGTGGGATCAAAATACCACTTATTTTGAAATGACTGGCATTTACAAACCAATTGTCCTATCCAGAAACGGAAAACACTGGTGTAATCGTATGATTTTCAAGTTTACCTGAATGTATCACAAGTAACGTCGACAACATAATAAATCAGAAGAAAACCAGTGGACTTCATGAGATTTCATCAGCATCGCTTTGATTCTTGTCTTTGAAAATATGCAGAAAATTTACTGTTTTCTCTGGCTAAATTCTTTAAAAAAAAAAAAATCTACACTTCTTACTGTGTTCAACAAGACTGGAACTGTTCACATACTTCCTGAATTCGCGGTTCAAAAAATTTTTGAATTTTCGTCCCACAGCAGTGTCTTACAGGCTGATATTCCTGCTCAAAGTCGTTCAGCTCCAATAAGCTCTGAGAAGCAACACCTGCTGTCAGAGCCTTGAAGACGTGTTACAGGTAGGTCTGATAATCAATAAATCAATTGACACGTGCATGTATGTTTGTTTTCCTACTCTCTTTCTACCAAACAGGCTGGATGAGGAGATGGCTCACTCTGTGCAACTTTCTCAACGCTTGGGTGCATTGGTTCTATAGCAGATTTCTAGCAGAGTGAGCATCTGTCAGACATTCAATCTTTGTGGGGGGAGGCGGGGCCGCTCGCGCGTGCAGTGAGTGAGCGTCATAAGGGGTAACAAGGAAACAAACACTAATATGAATGATGGCACAAAAGCTATGGTTCCTAAGCCGGCTGCCACAGCCCCAGTGTGGGAATAGTTTGGTTTTAAACAGAATAACCAATGTGTGAGCTCATAAACACGACGAGCTGATATGTCGGATTTGTTTTAAAGTAGTGGCGATGAAGAAGGGGAGGTGCAGCGGAGCCTTTGTCCTGACAGTCAGCGCTTACTGAGGTGTTTGGTCTGCAAAGTAAGGGTAAGTAAGTCACAGTGTTGTTCGCTACATTGGAAAAGAAATGCAGCCCTTCAATACAGTTGAAAAGCCAGAAATGTTACAAACAATATAAACATTTTAATGCAAAACCACCCTTCATGTTGTCGTTCCCATCAGCCAAATAATATTACACAAAGTCCCGCCTCTAATCTAATATCGCTCATTGATTGGCTATAACGTTTCTTGCTAACATGTGATTGGCTGTTCCTCCATCTGGTACTAGTGGATATGAGAGGAGACCGCTAGCTTGGAAAACACCTCGACTCATCCACTGTTGTGGTTTGCTGGTTGGCTAAGAGCTCCATCTGCATCTCCATCTAACATGCCGGGCGTTTGTTCTGCTTGGGTCACATGATGTCATCTTGACAGTGGTTTTATTTACATTAACATTTGTGTATGTGTGTGTGCTTGCTTTTGTATGTGTGTTCGGTAAGTAGGCACAGAAAGCATGTCTAAGAAAAAAAAAACTATAAAGAGACTTTTTTAGAAGTCAGATCATTAGTTATACAAAGGCTATATAACATAAAAACAAAAGAAACATATAATTAATGCCAAAGAGATAAAAGTTTTGGTTACTTAATTTATTATCCATGTTTCTGTGTTGAAAGGCAGCAACTGTTTAAGACGGGGGTGGGCAAGTGGCGGCCCGGGGGCCAATTGTGGCCATCCACATCACTAAATGTGGCCCGCCATTCATTCCCAAAAACCAGCAGCTGTAAATATATAGAAAACTCAGATATCCAATAGAAATAACTCTATATAATCTTATGTAAGTTATTTACAACCTTACTTACTTACACATTTTGAGTTAAAAATATTGCACTGTCTGTGATTTGAATATTGCAACAAGCCATACTGAGATTTAATCTAATTTGCAATTAATTGTTCAGCCCTAATTGAGATTTTCTGAAAATGTGCAATAATTGGTTCTATGTGTCCCTCTTGGTAATTAAAGTTGCCCACCTCTGGTTTAAGACCAACAATAAAAGTTTGCAGGGAAAATACAATAAAATGTGGGATTTTCCTGCAGAGCAAAGAGGGTTAAACTCTGCAGCAAAAAAAGACCCCTGTTACCCCTTTTCCACCAAGCTGGTTCCAGGGCTGGTTCGGAGCTAGAGCCAGACTTAGCACCAGTTCTTTGGTTTTCCACAGACTAAGCACTGGTTGCTGGCTCTCAAAACCGGTGCTTGGCAAGCACCAACTCTTTGCTGGGCCAGCAGAAAGAACCACGTTACGTCGGGGGCTACACACTTACGTCAGGGGGTGGGGGCGGGATTAGCAGAGTAAAAACACGGAAGAGAGCCATTTTTAAAAAGACAAGGTTGGAGTAAGCGAAAAACAGATGGAAAAGAATATATATATAAAGAATATACAACTGTATAAAGAAAGAATATAGGGACCAGAAGACCGAGCTGGGCCGTAGTGGCAATGGTCGGCCACGTTTTAACAGCCCGCATTACAACATGCTCGATGCTGTTCTCGGGGACCGACCGGCGTGCAGCGCTACCGGGGCATTGAATTCGGCCACAGCCATGCTGGAGTCTATGCAGGAGGACACAACCATGCAGCAAACCTCCACAGAGCCTGGTAAGTTTATTGTTTTGTTTATTGTTGTTTGCCAGTTGTTATGGGAAACTGGCGTGACGTATACAAACGTATACATTGACGTGCTGACGTAGCTCTCTGGCCCGCACCAGTTTGTGGATAAGCAAACGGTTCTTAACCGGTTCGCACTTGAACCAATTGTGAACCGGCTCTAGCACCAGCACTAGCACCAGCCCTGGAACCAGCTTGGTGGAAAAGGGCTGTGGACTCCACATGAAACTGGTACCATCAAGCCTGGTTCCAGATCTACTGCTGTCCGAATAAAAAATGTAACCCTGCCTGTCCCTGTTTTAACCTCACTGAGACGAGTCGAGGGAGTCGTCCACCTCGGCGAGATGAACACCTTCTCCAAGGCCAACCATGACAGGCATGAAGTGGGGGCGTCGTGGACCGAGCCCTGGGAAATCAGACCTTAATTAAAAGTCCAAAGACCCCCGGAGCAGATGGAAACCATGCGAGCAGGAGATGGAGAAGTGAGAGTGAGACAGAAGAAAAAAGGGAGATAAAATTGTGATTGAAGAGTGAAGGGAAGGAAAATAGCAGTAAAAATGAAATAAAAGTGAGATAAAGAGGCTGCAGTGAGACAAAAGGGCACTGGTAGTTCAAAAAACACCCAAAAGAGCCTGTGGGGGAAACTCTTCAGATAATGAACAGACTAATTGCGCCATGGTGTTCCCCAAGGCTCACTCTTCGGTCCTCTTCTTATTAATATATATATGAATGTAGAAATTTGTTTTTTTCAGCTAAAAATGCCGTCATATTCATCAGGTCATGTAGTTATCTTATCAGACTGAAGATATAAAGAAAAGATGCAGATTTTGTACAAAAAACACTTTA
The DNA here is from genome assembly GCA_036419115.1 of Scarus forsteni. NCBI lineage: Eukaryota > Metazoa > Chordata > Actinopteri > Labriformes > Labridae > Scarus > Scarus forsteni. The sequence continues at coordinate 1,782,619 of JAZDUH010000486.1, read as the reverse complement.
AATAAAAACTACATTTACTTATTTCTAATAATCTTGAATTCCGGTTCCGGTTAAACATTATGCAAAGTGATCATAGAGGCAGCTTGACTTTGTTTTAATCAGAGTTAAGGTCATAAGCTTGTATTTCGGTGCTGTCATCATTGCATTATTAACAAACTGCAGAAGTGGTTGAAAAAAACAGGTAAAAATCAGTTTTAAAAAAAGAGAGAGAGGGAACGAGTGGAATAAGATTAACCAAACCAAAACAATCAAAGAAAGAGAGAGCCAGATAAGATTTGGAGTTCCCCAAGGCTTAGGCCTGGATCCTCTACTGTTTGACTTTTATGTGCTTCAAAAATCAGGCAATTCCTTAAAAAAATGTCAATCAAAAAAAGAGGGTGATTGATTTGATTTGACAAGTCAAACAGAAAAAATCAGAAAAGAAGAAAGAGCAGATCGGTTGAGACTTGGAGTTCCCCAGGGCTCAGTCCTCGATCCCCTGCTGTGTGACACTTCAGTTCTTTAAAAATTAACCATATTTTCCCGCTTAGTCAGTCAAAAAGGAGGAGGATTCATTAGTACCGAGGACCTCAAACAGAACAAATAAAAGAAAGAGAAATAGCAGACCTGTTGAAAATTGGAGTTCCTCAGGTCTCAGTCCTTGATCCTCTATTGCTTGACATTTATGTGCTTAAAAATTGGTCTGTTACATAAAAAGTTGGTCAAAAAAAAAGAGGGAATGATCTGATTTTGGCTAAACCAACAGGACAACTAGACCTTTAACCCCAACTGTTTGACATTCCATTCTTTAAAAAAATGATAACATTTTCCACAAAATGTTATTAGAAAAGAGAGGGGGAGTCTTATTGCTTTAGTGAATCGTATACAACAAATGAGAAAAGAGAGAGACCAGACTTGTTGGGACTTGGAGTTCCCCAGGGATTAGTCCTCGATCCTCTACAGTTTGACACTTAGGTTCTTTAAAATTTAACCATATCTTTTCACTCAGTCAAGAAAGAGAAGCGGATTGATTAGTATGAGGAAATTAAACAGAAAAAATGAATGAAGGAGAAATAGCAGACCTGTGGAAAATTGGAGTTCCTCAGGTCTCAGTCCTTGATCTTCTATTATTTGACATTTATGTGTTTCAAAAATCAGTCAGTTACTCCCATAAAATGTTAGTCAAAAAAGGGAAGAATTGATCTGATTTTGGTTAAACCAACAGAACCTATGAGACTTGGAGTTCCCCAGGGCTCATGCCTTGACCCCCAACTGTTTGACATTATATTTTTGAAAAATGGATACAATTTTACACCAAATGACATTAAAAAAGGGGGATTCTTTTTAAGTGAATCATATAGAACAAATAAGAAAAGAGAAAGAGCAGACCTAATCAGACATGGAGTCCCACAAGGCTCCATCCTTGGTCCTCATGCTTTTTAAAGTCTGATTCCTCAACAAGAAGCACCACATTTCAGTGGCATTCATGCAGCTCTATTCACATCCATCCATCCGTCCTTTACTTCTTTTTTTCTGTTGGTCACAGAAATATGTTGCCTTTCCCAGCTGTCGCTGAGCAAGAGTCTATCTGAGGGCAGTTTAGAAGAACCAAACTATGATCAGGAAGAAAAGGGGCAACTTCAGAATGCCTATCACGTCAGGGAGGCACATTAAACTCACTTTAAGAGCATATCCTGCCACAAGCACTCAGGCTTTTAAACATAGCATGGCATTAAATCTCTGCAACGGTCTTGAATTATTATTTTTAATTCAACTATTATTATTATTCCTATTACTATCAATATTATTATTATTATTATTTATTTGTATTTTAGTTATTTATTCATTAATTATTTTATTTTTTATTATTATTATCATTTTGTATTTTATTTAGTTATTAGTTATTTGATTTTTTATTTATTATTATTAATATTATTATTACTATTATTTATATTATTAATCTATTTTATTCATTATTTGTATTGATTTATTTTTGAATGGGATGTAAATGAATGTATGTGATTTGTTGTGATCCTAGACAAAGGCTTTCTAGTTCTGTTGATGCATTGTTATTAACTGAATGACAATAATTTGAATTTTAATATTAAAAAAATGCGGAATATGGGCCATCTCTGACCTGCTTACATGTCGAACCAACAGTGACATTACTGACGAGCCAAGATTGGCATTTATGTTGTTATTTTGAAGCAGAAATGTCAAAAACTGCAACTCCCAGGGCAGAAAATGATTAAACCTGTTTGATCCTAATCTGAAGAAACTACCTTTGGGGTTTCTTTGGGATGAGACGATCCACCTTCGTTAGATCGTTCCAGAAGAAGGGAACGAAGTCGGGATGATGTCATAGAGCGACACACCGGTCTTCACCCACCGAGTCACCCTAAAATAAAAAAAATAAAGTCCTTTGAAGGAAAACGCGCCTAGCATCCCACTTTCATCAGGCTGCACGCGCGTCACAATCCAAGAACAACTGATAAAATCCCGCGCAGATATCAGTGAAGTCTGACAGGAGGAATAAACGTCCAGGACCGGATCAAAGAACCTCCTCCTCCGCTCAACTCGGCGCCCACTTCCTCCGATCCCAGAGGAGCGTTGACCCGCCCGCCGTCGTGACTCTAATCTCCTCCACATGTCCGACTCCTTCTCACTATGTCAGCTCTAATTGGCCATTAGAGCAGCACGGTGTCACAGCTCGAACCACCGCCCGCCTTGAACTCTTAGCCTCCCTGATTAGCCGACATTAGCCTCGTCAGTGGATTCGGCGGGTGGACCCTTGGTGACGGCGAAGGGTCCCCGCGTGTCATCGCCACGGCGTGGAAAGGCTTTTGATGCAGCGTGGATCTTTGTGAGGATCTGATGTATCGACCCTGCCGACTCGGCGAAGGTGAGACGGAGGCTGCGAATATGAATAAGGGCGTCGATACCTTCTCAGCCATCAGGCAGGAGATAATTCACTTAACCTTTATTTCATTCAGAGGAGGATGAAGGGAATGTGGGTGATGTTTCTGCCCTCAGGAGTCGAATGAATCTGAATATAAATGGGCTCGGCGCAGATACAGGGGGGCAACAAAAGGACAACGCTGCAGGACTTAACTCAGGGTCGGACCACTTCGGTTACCATGAAGGCCAAACCACTGCAGTATGTGACCTTAACTCAACAATGACAACTGCTAATCCAACAGCAGGGGCAAACATAACCATCAAAAGGTGTTAAAACATTTACAAAGCTCAACTTAAATGCAGGAGGTTGACCTTGAATTAAAGGCACAGTACACAAAATCAAGCTGCCAGACGGGGGCTCTCAACTCAGCAAAAAAATCTCGTTCAACCAGCATTAATGTTTCATGGAAAAATTTTGCATAGTGAAAAAGAAGACCAGGCCAAAATGTAATTTAAAGTAAAAAAAAAAAAAACAAGACGACAAAATAACATTTGAAATTCTTTAAAGATGCTATGAGGAGTTTCTAAGTAATTACAAAAAAGTCTCACTTTTAGATATATGCCTGATGGAAATACACACTTTAAGATGAGTTTTATAGCATCAAAACAGGTTATCTATAAATGCTATTCCTTAGCTTCACGGTCGGGTCGGACAGGACTGGACTGGCCTGGATACTCAACTTTGGGAACAGGACAATTAAAACTAGAGCAAATTTATATTATTCAGACACGTCTTAGAGCACCGGGCTGTAAGTAGCCATATATATAAAATTGCTTGTTGTCACACATGAAAAACTACCGCTACGTAACTAGAAAGAGATACATTACCTCGTGGCTTTGCATCCTGTAAGTTGTTGAAAAAAGAAGTTGTAAAGCAATGCAGAGTTCTGAGGAAGGTCCGAGCTGCATTCATTAGCATCACAACAAACACACGCTTTGGCTTGGGTCACGTCTTTACGACAGTCGCCGCGCGTGTTCATGGGTAGCAGAGTCTTTATGTCGCCAGAAATAGATTCTCCTCATAGCACCTTTAATGTGGCACATTTAACTTTTCTTTTATTTCAAGAATTAAGAAGAGTTTTCTTATAACTGTACTTAGGAACAGTAATAAGGAGTAGAAACTTAAAAAGCTTTTTACTTCTTCCACTCCTCTTTTCACTGTTTTTTATTTCTTTACACACGTTTGAAATAAAAATAAACTTCTATTCAATAACACGGTAACACATTACACCGTAACACCGAGACAGTTCTGACGGTGCCATGACAAAGTCGGATCTGGTCATCTGATGTCAACAAATATCTGATGATTGTTTTGATTATTGGTGTTTATTTTGTTACCTTTCCTCTTAAAATGAACAACACGTTTGCAGTTTACTTCTCACACAACAGGTAGTTACATACAGCCCGAGCTCTACAGTACTCACATACAGGCACGCAAACGCAGGGAAGAATGGCGTGTATTTCATCAGGGCGTTGCCTTTCGGGGGTTTGCGTTGATTTTATTTTGGGCTTTTTCGTGACGTAGGTCCTTTGCGTTTCAAAGATGGACGTGAGTCTGAAATCTGAAGCCTAGGGTTGGTCTGGGTTTGGGGCGGAAAAAGAGAAAAAACGATTGGTCGAAGTTGCAGGAAAGTGGCGTGATTGGACAAAACAGTGATGTCACTGATTGATGACTGCGACTGAAAGTCGACGTCAGACTCTGGCTCCGTCGTTGACTGCAGAGTTTTTTACTAGCCTCTCTGCATCCATCCTCATCTTCCTGAGAGGGAAGTTTGTTGATGTCGGTGTGGTGACTTTCTTTTCCAAACTCCCATCATGCCTCAGTGCTCCGTTGGCGTGCAGCTTCAGGCAGTAATGGCCCTCACATAATTTCCGCCAAAGTGTTTTAGAGCTTTTGTTGGGGGAGGCTGCAGGTGCTCTGATTAAACCTAATTCATTGGAAGAATTAAAAATCACTGCTGCAAAAATACTGGCTGCACTTTGTTTAATGGTTTCAGTTTGGCAAATTATTTTATTTGGATTTGGGGAGAAGGAAACGTTGGCGATGTTTCAGTGGCTCAAATCAACTGATTAGAAGTCTGTTAAACGGAGTGTTCGGGCTGACAAGTGAATAAAGTTGGACACATTTTGGACAGAGTGCGCGTCGACTTTCCACGGAGGGGCATTAATCAGGCGGATTACGCAAACATCAGTTTAAAGGTTGATTAGAAAGTCAAAACATTTCATCATTCGTGGAAATTTTGATAAACCTGGAACGACCCGTCCCAGGAGATAAGGGACGCAGAATCAGAGAGGTTAATTATCCATTTTGTTGGTCATTTATTTATCTGTTTATTTACGCTCCCCTCTTTATGCTTTCTGAAAACTTTAGAAAATGAGACTGATGAAGCCAACAATTAATGGCGTTACATGACTGAGGAACTGTAGCTTTCTTCCACACGAGGGAATTTAAGCTGTTTTGCTTTTTTCGTATTAGGACCATGTTAAAGGATAAGTTCTGTTTCTACAGCTTTCACATTGTTTATAGAATGAAGTAGAACAATATACTCACCCAGAAGGCTTTCCTGATCCAAACAGTGCTTCAGGAGATATTTAGATCCAAAATCGAGCGGCAGACATCCGTATAATGGTAGCACACGGGGCACGTATAGCGCCGCTCCTAAAACTGCATTAGTCGTCCAAAAACTCATTAGTTTCACCAATATTCCATCATGGTCCGCTCGCGCCATGGATGTATTATAAGAACTGGATAGCGTGGCTCCGCCTTCCGCCATGTAACGGACTTGAAGCCAAAATATCCCTCGTCAGGGCGCCGCCATTGTGCAGCCAGTAGAGAATTTGGGCCATAATCCGGACGCAGCTGTCGTAAACGGTCGCAACACGCCTCAGCATACGCCGTACACAATCATTGTGAAACTGCCGTAAACCGCGGTTATTTTTAAACTCTAATAACTAATAAAAAAGAAACTTTTCAGACAAAAGAGGACTTGGAGAACACGCAGCCCAATAATAATTTAATGTCACCACAGCATACGGATGGGAGAAATATTTCTACGAGGTGTAATAATTTTTTGAAGTTTCACTGCGGCCCGTCCAGATGAATGGGGGAGACGGAAATTTGACCTATACTGCAGCCAGTCACCAGGGGGAGCAGTTTTCGTGGAGGCTTCAATTTGAGCCCAGCATCACGGCGTCCATGTTTTTTACAGTCTATGGCTCGCGCTACTCCTCCAAGACAGTCTGGGGTCGCTCCACCCATGTTTTTGTGACTGTGCTGACCTCTGAACTGAAGACTTTGTTTGCGACTGCCGCGCATGCGCAGTGCGGCTCATTGTTTCAGGGGCGGCCGCCGGCTACACAACGACTTTCTTCTTCTAGTTTTGTGCAAAATGGACGAATATCTATCAGATGAAGATGTTGTGGAGGAGAACTTTGAATATGATGGGTGCCCTTACAGTTTCGAGCCAGAGTTTACAGATGAGGAGCTCATCAAAAGGAGAAAGCTGTACTGCGCGTGCGCGGCAGCCGTAAAGAAAGTTTCCAGTTCAGAGGTCAGCACAGTCACAAAAACATGGGTGGAGCGACCCCGGACTTTCTTGGAGGAGTTGCGTGAGCGGACCATGATGAAATATTGGTGAAACTAACGAGTTTTTGGACGATTAATACAGTTTTAGGAGCGGTGCTATACATGCCCCGTGTGCTACCATTATACGGATGTCTGCCGCTCGATTTTGGATCTAAATATCTCCTGAAGCACTGTTTGGATCAGGAAAGCCTTCTGGGTGAGTATATTGTTCTACTTCATTCTATAAACAATGTGAAAGCTGTAGAAACAGAACTTATCCTTTAACCCTTTCATGCATGGTGTCCACTACAGTAGACAGATACTTGGATACTGCCCTTCAGGTTGCAGTATCATGTCCAACTACCAGCGGGTAAATTCCCAAACCCTCGTCTGAAGTTTCGTAAAAAATATTGTCTTTGCACATTTTTACCATGTTAAGATATTGCATCATAAATCCAAAACACCTGAAGAAGGACCAATTGGGTAATATGCCTGTATTCAGTTTTCACATAATTTTGTATTTTTTATATTAAATTTTGGTGTAACTCACATGTTAATAGTTTGATTAAACGGCAACAATATATACTTCAGATTTTGTTGTTTCTATCTTTTTAACTCTTCATAAATGTTTGTAAAAGATTTGTTAAACTGCTTACACGCCTTAGTGTGAGATCGTTTTGCCTGTTGATATTATTTTTATATTTCTACTTTTGCTTTTGTATTTCTATTTGGCTAACACTGGGACCTCAGTAAGTGTTTTGTTCTTTTCTCAAACAAAACTTTGATTAATTAAACAACAACTTAATTAGATAATTAATAAAGTATAAACAATGATGCAGAAACAAAGGCTGAAAACAGCAGATTGTTCCTTTATCTGGCCTGAGCTCTTCATCGTCTTCATCTCCTCTCATGTGAAGCAGAAACAACACAAAGCAGCAGAGTGGCGTCCCGCGAAGCCGCCTCCCCACTCGCTCGCTCCCTCCGAGGCGCCACGGGTCGATTCCCGCCACACTGATGACAAATTAAAGAGAGCCGGAGCCGCGAGTTGATGTTTCTGAGAGAGGAGCGGCGCTCTGCGGCCTCCTGCTGAGCCGCGAGTGTGTGCTTCTGTGTGTTTGTGGCTAAATATCATTTTCTGTGTTCATGTCTGTGTTCTCCCGGGAGCGGCTTGTGACGGTCCAAAGGTCGTCATCAGTCAGAAAGAATTAAAACGTCCCGTCGAATGAGAAGCAGAAAGCGACGTGAACATGACTTTACCTCCTTAACGATCTTATTAAGCACCCATTCATTAACTTCAGGGCCTTTTTTCACCGTTCGTGTCTCTGCGAGGGCCATGAGCTCACACTCGCAGCATAAAGAAGACAATAAAGGCTGCAGATCCTCTTATAGACTCTGATACGGAGCAGTAAATCTCTGCAGAGCTTGATTTCATCCCTCTTAACGCCTGGCTGTCTCTCCGTCTCGGTGACCTGCTGTGCTGAAGCACTGACCCTCAGCTGTTCTGTTTGTGTCCCCACGAGGCCCTCGGGGACCGACGAAGCCGCTGACATCCACTCGAGTTCAAGAATAAAGGCACAAACATCAATCTTTGTACATCCAGACAGGAAATGATGCAAACTCTGCAGATCTGCACACCAGTTTGGACTCATTTGTTCAGTCTCTGGAGCCATCAGTGATATCAACCAGCTCAGCTTTACCAGTACTCAAGTTTGATCAACTAGTGCTTAAAAACTCTTCACCAGTGATGCAATAAGTGCGACTATTAGATAAAAGCTTTGACCCAGCTTAACCCCAGTTAAAACAGATATAAAACTAGAAAAACATTGGAAGAGCGCTGACATCAGCCAGTGCCACATTCATCACCCATATTGTGATTTCCACCATAAATATTAGTCCTACATTTATTTCATCTAAACATTAAGATTCCTTGACCATGAAAACATACCATTAGCAATTGGATTGGTAATGATATCTATTTTAGTTCAGTAGTTATTCACGAAAAACACATTTTTCATCAAAATGGTGATCCGGATCACTCCCAAAATCTAATCATTTGTTCCATGTCCCAATGAGAACTTTTCTTAAAATTTCATCCACATCTGTCCAAAAATGTTATCTTGCTAAAAGAGAAACAAACAAACGAAAAAAAAACAGACTTAACAGAAAAAATAATAAGCTTATACTTCAAAAACTGAAATCAACAAGTGTGCTTGTTTTCAAGCAGAAGAGTATAAGGACTATTTTAGATGGAAAAATTACATTTTGGCAGTTGAAGATTAAAGTTTAAATGAGGACATAAAAGTTGGAATGTCGACAATAATGTTGAAATACAACTTTTTTAAAAGTCAAAATGATGAGGTGCTGGTTTGGCACAGTGGTTAGCAACCATACACGTCCCATGTACTTGCTTCTGTCGGTCCGGGTTTGACTCCAGCCTGTGGCCAGTTTGCAGAGTGTCTTCCCCTACTCTCTCACCCCCTTTCACAAGTCTATCCACTGTCTCTTGCCTATCAATAAAGGCACAAAATGTCGTGGATAAGGAGTGGGCCAGCGGATATATGTAGCTGTCCGTTGGGTGCATCACAGCTACATTATAAATAAATTTAATTCTGGCTATAAGGATTTCTTTTTGGCGAAAACTTCATCTCTGATCCAATTTTACCAGTGTATTTACATTTGTGTTTGAGTGGGACAAAATACTTTGTGTAACTTCTGAACTGAGTTTATAAGCACCGCAAAGTAAAGCATGACACGGGAGTGGATTCACACTCCTGTCCCATCCCTATCCCGGGACAGAGTAAATAAAATAATCCTGTCCTGCCCCACTCAAAACTACTCCCACTCCTGTCCCGTTCCTGTTTGAATAAAACCAAACATGTTGAAAAAATGTTGCATTTTTTATTTTAGCTAAAAGTGCAGTGCATATAAAAGGCACAGACTTTAAGTTTCATATGCCTGACATTTGGTCGGTGTAAACAGCTCTCTTTACGACGTTTCGTCTTCTCCCTCCATGTTGTTTTGTTATGTGTGTCGCCGGCAGCTGCTCTGAGTCGAAAATGATCATCTATTAATGACGCTTCCGCTCCTGCCTGCTCCCGTTGCTTTTTTTTCCCTGTCCCGTCCTGATCATGGGATTAATTAAAAAATGACTCCCATCCCGTGGAATTCCCGCGGGAATCACATGACCCACGGGAATTCTCGAAAAATGTCATCCTCTACTGCAAAGTAAAGCCCAAATGAGCAACTGCACTTTAGAAACAAGCCTCGAAAAACGCAACCCGCAACCACCAAAAGACTCATGAACATGCATCAAAAACACAACCTGACCAACTTCAGCGGGTGGAGCTGCTACTCTGACCCTGAACAACAGATCACATCCACCCTCCGCCTGCCGCACAGCTGGAGGTCGAAGCTGTGTGTGTTTGTGTGGTTGTTATGTTTGTGTCGGTGTGTGTTTGTGTTCTGCTGTGTCTCTTAGCTCGTCTGCAGCTCTGTGTGTTTAAGAAGCTCTTTAAAGGGCTCGTGTTGCTGTTTGTTGTCGGTGTAAAGGGTGTTTGTGTGTTTGAGTGTGTGTTTGTGTGTTTGAGTGTGTGTCCTGGCGTGTCGAGCTCGTGTTTACACGTGTTTAAATCTGTTTGGTTTGTAAAGAGACGACTTTAAAGAGAGACACTCCGCTGATCTCACACACAGACTCTGTTTGTGGCTCTTCCGCCATCCTAAAGTCAAAAATAAATCAAAGTTCGGTCTTCTGAAACGTCTTCGGGGTAATTTTTTTTACACCTCATCGCTTCTTCTATGTGAGATTTGTGCCTGTAGATTCATGATCCATCACAGCTTCTACTAAATAAAATGAGTTTTGATGCGGTTGGGGGAATTCTAATAAAATCTACCTTGAAGCTCACTCTTTTGTCAGACTTTATTAGATTTAAAGTCAAATATATCCCCGTAGACTTGTTTTTTTCTATCCTACATCAAAGTGCATAGAGAAAGTGGTAACTTCCTGTGTGTCCATTGACCAATCGATTAATTCTTTATGTTTTTTAATTGCTTTAATCTCATTTTCAACCTAATTTCTATGTTCTGGAACTTGTCACACTCTTCACAGACCAATCATATCAGACCATGACGGTATGACATAGCAGCTGTTGTTAGCCGTTAGCTTAAACTACGAGTACTTCAGTCCTTACACTATCGTCTTATCTTACATTAAATGTTACCACACTGATTTATCATCTGCTTCATGTGACATGAATCTATTCAAAGACTAAACCCACCAAGTTCTCCTGATAAACTTCTGAGGAGAGCATATTTCATATCGCAGGGTAACAATGACTGCAGTATCATTTGTGCAGCATTTTCGGGTCTCAATAGCTGTGTTCGAAATCGCTCACTATCACGGATATAGTGCACTATATAGAGTGTTCGCCATCTTGTAGTGTTCGAACTCTTAGCAGTTAATTTCATTCACGATATAGTGCACTGCAAAATACCCAGAATGCACAGCAAAAGTGAGTGTACATACGATGTACCCTATATTGTACTCCCATATACAATAATGTACCATAAGGCAATGGGGTCGTGTTTTTCCATAGAAGAAGAAGAGAAGGAAGGCTGTTCGGCACTGCTTTCATTCATAAATGTGAAAATAACGTTAACGTATTTTTAACATGTTCGTAACGTAGCTCTCTAACGTCTTTTAGTGGCTGTAAACAGCTTCAAAATTTGCTACTTTTCCTACAGAGTGCCCGGTTTGTTTACGTGAATTTGGCACGTCCACTTTTGTCACAGGAATAACCGGCTCATCAGCTGACGCTACGACGTTTAGAAAATTTTAGCATAGTGTCCGAAATGTCGTTTGGTCATTCCCTGTGTAGTCCACTATTTCATTTACACTACACAGGGAATAGTGAGTGAGTGAATGAGTGGATGATTTCAAACACAGCTAATGTGTCCCAGCAGTGGGGTAGAGCAAAATCATAATTTTCCATAAGTAAGCTTGAAGTGACGTTCTTCGCTACTCTTTTAAAGGAGAATTCAAGTCAATTTCTGCTAAGACTGCAGATCTTTCTGCATTTACACCGCTGTTGTTTTCAAACATGCAGTCACTTCCTGTTGTAGCTCCGCCTCTGTCCCCTGATTGGGCCGTTAAACAATCTTTTGATCTGCCACAATAATCTGATGAATTTCAATGAAAATACCTGAAGTTGAAGCTCTTTTCAGCAATTTCAGTGAGATTAAAGAAGAGATTACATAAATTAATTACAGGTCATACTTAATTAATAGCTCTTTTTTTTTTAATCTACTGACGGCACTTAATATTATTAATTAAAACATCGGGCTGAGATGTCAAACATGTTCTTGTGATTCAGTCCGTTTCAGAAAACAGACTCTCCCCTCCACAGCAGCCTCTCCGATGCTTCTGTTGTTGGGAGTATAAGAGCAGCTAATGTGTCAAATCAGCTCCTTTTTAAGCTCTGCAGTCTGTGCATTAGCTCTTTGTGCCCTGGAAAATTACCCACAGTCCCCTGGGAGACCATAATCACCCTCTGCTGTTACTTTTTATGATTTAAAGCTCAAACACGGTGTCGGCTCCTCTTTAGCTTCTGTTTCAGTCAAACTGCACAGCGCGGATTTGTCGAATCAGCAGAAATACTAATTGAATTTTTTTACCGTTGAAACTGGCAAACGTGAGAGCGCGAGGCCTGAACATCTGCAGAGACCCCCCTCATTCCTCACTGCTGCTTAAATCGATTCTTTACTCGTTACGACCGAAAGTTGGAGTAAATCTTGGAGGAATCAGGTCCCTGAGTTGTGGAGGAGTTCGTGGTCCTTTAGCACACTGTGTACCAAATGTTCCTCACAGAGCCCAAGAGTGAATGCTGCTTTTAGTCTGACTTCATTCTGTAAAAAGAGGGCCTCACAAAGCCAACAGAAGCAGAATAATCCTGTAAGGGTCGAACGTTAATCATTAACAGGGAAAAGAAGAAGATGGAGGGTCAGTTTGGCCTCAAAGTGCTCGATTTTGTGAATGCGTGCAAGCATGATTATGAATTCTAATGTATCATTTAACGGATACTCTAGTTCAGTGATCACCAACTGGCGGCCTTGGAGCCACATCTACCCCCCCATAGCTTTGTACATGGCCCCCATATGATTATCAAATTAAGAAAAAAATCCAGGGCAAAGTTTTGTTGTAGTTTCAAAGGCATCTTTCTGCTGTTAAATCCTCAAAACTACTGATGAATTTCCTCGAAAATACTCTTTATTGCTGAAAGTATTCACTGACCTGCCTTGACTCACATATGAACTTAAAGGTGCCATGAGGAGAATCTATTTCCGGTGACCCAAGCCAAAGCGTGTGTTTGTTGTGATGCTAATGAATGCAGCTCGGACCTTCCACAGAACTCTGCATTGCTTTACAACTTTTTTCAACAACTTACAGGATGCAAAGCCACGAGGTAATGTATCTCTTTCTAGTTACGTAGTGGTAGTTTTTGATGCGTGACAGCAAGCAATTTTTGGAAAACTTAGTATCGTAGTTTTGTAGCCGGCTATATATGGCTACTTACAGCCCGGTGCTCTAAGACGTGTCCAAATAATATAAATTTACTCTAGTTTTAATTGTCTTGTTCTCAAAGTTGAGTATCCAGGCCAGTCCAGCCCTGTCCAACCCGACCACGAAGCTAAGGAATACCATTTATAGATAACCTATTTTGATGCTATAAAACTCATCTTAAAGTGTGTATTTCCATCAGGCATATATCTAACAGTGAGACTTACTTAGAAACTCCTCATAGCATCTTTAAGTGCCATCCCATTCCTAATCCATAGGGTTCAATCGGACGTGGGTCCACCCTTTGCAGCTATAACAGCTTCAACTCTTCTGGGAAGACTGTCCACAAGGTTTAGGAGTGTTTATGGGAATTTTTGACCATTCTTCCAGAAGAGCATTTGTGAGGTCACACACTGATGTTGGACCAGAAGGCCTGGCTCTCAGTCTCTGCTCTAATTCATCTCAAAGGTGTTCTATCGGGTTGAGGCCAGAACTCTGTGTAGGCCAGTCAAGCTGATCCACACCAGACTCTGTCCTCCATGTCTTTATGGAGCTGTTTTGTGCTCTGGTGCACAGTCATGTTGGAAGAGGAAGGGGCCAGCTCCAAACTGTTCCCACAAAGTTGGAGCATGGAATTGTCCAAAATGTCTTGGTGTGCTGAAGCATTCAGAGTTCCTTGACTGGAACTAAGGGGCCAAGCCCAGCTCCTGAAAAACAGCCCCACACCATAATCCCCCTCCACCAAACTTTACACTTGGCACAATGCAGTCCCACAAGTATGGTTCTCCTGGCAACCTCCAAACCCAGACTGGTCCATCAGATTGTCAGATGGAGAAGCGTGATTGGTCACTCCAGAGAACGCGTCTCCACTGCTCTAGAGTCCAGTGGCGGCGTGCTTTACACCACTGCATCCACGCTTTGTATTGCACTTGGTGATGTGAGGCTTGGATGCAGCTGCTCGGCCATGGAAACCCATCCATGAAGCTCTCTGCCCTGTTCTTGAGCTAATCTGAAGGCCACATGAAGTTTGGAGGTCTGTAGCGATTGACTCTGCAGAAAGTTGGCGACCTCTCCTCACTATGCGCCTCAGCATCCGCTGACCCCGCTCCGTCAGTTTACGTGGCCTACCACTTGGTGGCTGAGTTGCTGTGGTTCCCAAACACTTCCACGTTCTTATAATCCAGCTGACAATGTTTGTTAAAGCAGTCTGCATGCCTAGGTGATGATTTTATACACCTGTGGACATGGAAGAGACTGGAACTCCTGATTCTGATTATTTGGCAGTATAGTGTGTGTCAGTAAAGAACTGGCCCATCAAGAGAATCCAATAATTTCTAACAAAGTGGCCCTCAGGCTCGGTTTCCACAGCCTACCTGAGGACTGTGGCAAAGAAAGGACTTTATAGTTCCAGCCGAACGTTTGTTTCTTCTCCTCGAAGACTCTGGAGGTCCAATTTGTCCTAACAGAAGTCACCATGAGCAGATTGAAGAGTTTGTTCTTGTGTTGTTGCTTTGTTAAATTCATGTTTTCTCTGCTCCACTGCCTCAGACTCCAGTTCTTAACCAAATATCTCTCCACGTTTGAGGACTGGTGGTTCCCCTGCAGCCGGCAGCGCTTCATTTTCCAGTCTTTTTAAAGTGTGAGTCAGAGCGCCGGCTCATTAAACACTGCAGCGGCCCGCTCCTCAGTCGATCGGGGTCACACTCTGAATTTCTTTTTCTTTTTTCTTCACCTGATCAACGCTGCGATGTGGACGACTCTCGGCGGATTGAGCTGCAGCTGCTTTATTCCAACATCCTCGTTCTGCTTCGTCTTCATCTCCCTTCAAACCCGGAGAGGAGGAAGAATCAATATCAGATCAGAGCGTCGGGAGGATTCAGTCGTTTCAGGGAAAAGGTCAGGGCGGCCATATTTAGTGATGCAGCCTCCTCCATCATCGAGCTGATGGGCTTTCTGAGCAGGTGGAGGCGACTTCGTATGAAGTGAAACAGGTCTATCAGGGAGCTTGTTCGTTAAGTCTGGGAGCGGGAAATGTATGGATTTAATCTGAACATTTTATACCTGCTCCTCGGCTCAAGGAAGATCTACTGCTGCTCCATATTCAGCAGCTCAATCTCATGAAAAATCGACGTCTCTGCATCCATATTTTATTTTTTGAAACCTTCATCCTCAACTCCATTACATACATGACAGTGAAAGTATAGATACTCCGAAACAAGCGGAAGTTGTGCACTCAAATTTTAACTTAACCCTTTCATGCATGAATTATTAAATCCAAATTAATACTTCTTAAAATGTTTTTTTTTGTTTCAAACAAGTTAAAAAACATGGTCAGTGGGCACCATGCCACAACAGTATGATTAGTTAAACTTAATAAAGACCCACAAACACGTACGTGACAAACATTTATTAAGAGTAGGTAAAATAAAACTAAAATCTAAAGTATATGTTTTGTTGCTGTTTAATTAAACCATTCACTTGTGAAGTACACCAAAATATACAATACAAAAAAAGCAAAGTATACCCATAATACCCAATTTGCTGTTTGTTGGCTGCTTTGAATTTATGATGCAATAACAAAGAAAAATGGTAAAAATTTGCACTGAAAATATTTTTATGAAGCTTTAGACAGGGGGGATAGTTGGACATGGTACTGCAACCATAAAGGTTAGGGGTGGGAGAAAATCTGATTCACACAAGTATCGGGATTTTTTGTTTGACAATTTTAACCCTTTCAATGCATGTATTATTGAACCACAAAGGAGTACTTTTTAAAGTGTTTGTTTTTACTTACAAATATGTTTAATCATGGTCATTTTTTAATGTTATCTTTTGTGGGAGTTTGCATCAACAGGATAAATTGTTCTTTTGTGGAACTTAATAAAAATCCACAGATAAGTGTCTTTGACAAACATTTAGAGTACATGGCTCCAAACTCTGGAATTCATTAACAACCGAAATCAAATTAACCACAGATTTAAAACCCTTCTTTACAAAGGTCAAGTGCTGGCTAAAAACAAATCAGAGCTGTACTCATTCTTAGTTTGCCACTTTTTTTTTTTTTTACTTATTTTGAACTGGTTTGTGTAATTACTTCTTTTATATGAACATGTATTTGATTGTTTTTTGTAAACTTTTTGTTATTTTATGCTGTTGAATATTGAAAATTTTCTGACTTTTAAATTTAAAGGCCCAACTAGGGACAAGAGTTGGAAATTAGCATTTGCTATAAACTCTCTGTGCAGCACATCAGATCCATGCTCAGTGATAGAACTATGTTAAACTGCATCGTCCCTATCAAATAAATATATTCAAATTCAAAATTCAAATAAAAGATAAAGCAAAATCTAAAATATCTGCATTATTGCTGTTCAATCAAACTTGGAAGTATACCAACATTTAAAATGGAAATACAAAAGTTTGTGAAATATGAATACTAGAATAACACACAATTTACCCATTATTGGGTATTTTGGATTTATGATGCAATATCTTGATATGGTTAAAATGTTCAAAGATATTTTTATGAAACTTAAGACAAGGGTTTACCACCTGCTAGTTGGACATCGTACTGCAAGGGTATAAAATGTATTCAAAATTTCTGTCTAAAGTAGTGGATACCATGTATGAAAGGGTTAAAATCTATTTTTTTGTTTTAAAATCGTTTTTTTCCCCCAAATGTAAATGCTTCATTTTAGTGTGTGTTAATAAGCCACTTTTAAATGCAGCCTAGGCTTTTGAAGAGAGAGTATAAACAGCAGGTTAAAATGTATGGCTGAATAAATCCTGGTGTTAAAAAAGCTAACTAAAGATTGCAAAAATCGGCAATATCTTAGAATCGCAATCGTAGAAAATCATAAAAAATTGAATTGGGAGAAAAGCACATTGTCCCAGCCCTAATAAAGGGTATAAAATTTATCCCAAATATATGTCTACTGTATTGGACACCATGCATGAAAGGGTTAAGTTAAAGTACTCAATACTTTCGGATGAAAAGTACATTTTTGTTTTAATGTCTTGAATGCATTGACCTGCTTATAGAACCTGCAGATTAACCATTTGACTGGCATCGTAACCGCGTGGTTGACTTTTTGCCATCATCCCACTGTATTTCAAACTCTGAAAGTCCATCTTTGTCTGTTTTTTCCTTATTCACTTCTCTAGCATTTGTTAACCAGTATCAACTGGGTGTCACTGCTGTACATGAATATAACTGTTTGAAAATTATTTTTAAAAATTTGGTTTTGCTGTATAGATCCCCAGATATCTCACAGAGTAAGAGCAAACATCAAAGTAAGAAAATATCTTTTTGCATATTTCCAGATCCTCTAAAAATCACAATCCAGTTGAAAGAAATAAATCTGATGATAAAAAACGTTTCAATGATTCCTCAGAAAACTGGGTCAAGGGCTAAATATCTTCATTTTGCTCTCTGGGGTGTTTTCGTACGGAAAAAAAAAACAGGATGAAAGGAGGCCGACGAGCAGGTTGACCTGCTTACCAATTGGGTATTCTGAAAATTAAACCTGTAATGTTGCTAAATGAAGAGAAAGAAACACAATTCTACAAATATTTTGTTGCAACTGTATTTCTTAGTTTGAAAGTCAAAGGGTTAAAAAGCTGATAAAATGTGCAACGAAGACGAAATGGCGATGAAAACAACTGAACTGACAAAAGGACATCTGTTATTGTGTTTTCTCTGGTTGGATGGCGAGTTTTTAGGCTGTGATGAAGTTTGTGCGTTGTTAGTATTACTGCCAAGATGAACCGTTATCTGAGCAACGTTAGCTAATCGTCTAACTACACGATACAATTTATGCGTACGAAACATATATGGCAGGACCACTTGACAAAATTACACGCAAAAGGCATTTTGGAAAAGAAAATACATTTCATCCGCTGACTGCAGAGCTTTAGAAATGTAGAGGAGTTAAATAAAATTTTAATTTTAGTCTAGTTTTAGTTGATGAAACTTAACATGTATTTAATTTATTTATTCAATAAATGCCGCATTAATAACACAGGTTTATCACTTCTTACACTTTCAAATACTCAGTTACCCATCGGTCAAAACAGTTTTCATTTGACAACTCTTTTAGTTTAAGTCTGTTGTCTAATATGTCTTTAAAGAGACTGTGAGGAGTTTCTAAGTAATTACAAAAAAGTCTCACTTTTAGATATATGCCTGATCGAAATGCGCACTTGATGAGTTTTATAGCATCTAAATAGGTTATCTATAAATGCTATTCCTTAGTCTCCTGGTCGGGTCGCACAGGGCTGGACTGGCCTGGATACTCAACTTCGGGGAACAAGACAATTAAAACTAGAGCAAATTTATATTATTTTATCAGAGCGCCGGGCTGTAAGTAGCGATATATAGCCGGCTACAACTACGATAATAACTCTTGCCCGCATTGCTTGTCGTCACACATCAAAAACTACCGCTACGTAACTAGAAAGCGACACATTACCTCGTCGCTTTGCATCCTGTAAGTTGTTGAAAAAGAACTTGTAAAGCAATGCAGAGTTCCGAGAAAGATCCATGCTGCATTCATTAGCATCACAAACAAACACATTTGGCTTCACGTCTCCGGTGCGTTCAAGTTGTAGTCAGAAGTAGGAATTTCTGGGTTCCGAGTGGGAAACCAAAACTGAAATGTCCCCCGAAGTCTGAATTTCCTACTGGGAACTCGGTGAAACCTCGCCACCCCGAGGTGTCAGTCGAAGATGGATACCCACAGTGTGAACAGTTATTTAGCTCCTGTAATAATCCATTTATTTGCACTTCTGACTGGGGTGTGTCGCTCTAGATCAGCTGTATACATAGTATTGCTAGATTTATATTTACAAAAATGCTGCCATAGTGATAATCACATTCTTCATACAACAACGCAGGGCGTGCTAACAACAGCTAACAATAGCCTGGTAGATCGGCATGTTTTTTTCTGACTTCAGCTGGAACGCCGATAAGTCGGAGATGATGTCACTCCCATTTCCGAGGTTACTGGAACGCAGCATTACGCCGGCGATAAATTCTCCTCATAGCAGCTTTAAGTTTTAGTCATAATTTAGTCTCTTGTTTTAACTTTGCTGTAAATTTAGTCGACAAAAAAGAATAAATAAAGTGGGTAAAAGTAAGGCATTTTTATGTTTCCTTGAATTTCTGAAGTCAAGTCTTACTCTTGGATAAAATGAAACATCTAACAACTGTTAATGTTTGTAAAGTTTGAATGTATAATTGAACAGAATCAAATGTTCCTTTTGTGTAGAAAAATGCAGTGTGACTAGTTCTCAATATGAGATGGAACGATCATAAAAACCTTCTTTTTCAGGATCTGGTAAAATTCAAACAGCACAAATAATTGTATAAAGCAAAAAATAACCTTTATCTTACAACAAGTGTAAACAAAATTGTAAATTTTGGTCACTGATCTTGTTTTCAAAGACTCAGCTTCATCGTGGAAAATGTTACATTGCTCTTTTATTAAGGGTTAAATAAAGGTCTTAATATTTGGACAAGTTTTTCAATCCACAAATGCAAATACAGGACTAAAGAAATCCACCTTAATCTTTTTCTTAATGATGTTAAACAACACATTAGAAGCTAATTGATAAATGTGAAAAAAACTTAATTTTGACAGAAATTTTAATTTAGTTTTTGTCTTTTGCCTAAAATATCTTTAAGTTTCAGTCTTCATTTTGCCTCTAAATTGTTTTGATTTAACTCTAGTTTTTGTTTATGTAATTCCACAACATTGTAGTCAATGAAATCTGCTGTAAATTTACTAGACTAAAATATGAAGTGTTCAAGTTTCCTTGTATTTCTGAAGTTCTGTTTTCCTCTTGGATAAAATCAAACATCTACTAAGCCTTTATTGAATGTTAGTAAAGTCTGAATGTCTAAATGAACAGAAACAAATGTTCCTTTGTGTGAAATGCAGTCACCTTTATTTAGACTACCTGACAGAGCATCTCAGTTACAATACCAGAACTGACAACAAACAGTGAACCTGCTCTACATGAATATATCAACTCATTAAGAGAGCAGCTCTGATTGGATCGCTCCACAACTTATCCCACCACCACCAGGCTAAGGCAGCTGTGATTGGATAGATTCCTAACTTGTCTCTACTTCCTATATGACCAAATTAGGTCTGATTGGATTAAGTCTCTGTCAAACATTTTAGTCGAGTTTTTATTTGTTGATGAAAATGTCCGTTTAGTTTTAGTTTAGTTACTGTCTCGTCATCAGGGGAAAAAAGATTGTTGACGAAAAATATGACATAAATAATAAGTTAACAGAATTAAATCTACTTCGTCACTGTCGACCTGGTTTCAGAGTAGAGATTCACGAACGTCACATTTAGACGCTGTTGAAGAGCTCCTCCTGACTCGTACAATCAGGATCACAAACTCTCTTACACGTGAAATCGAGCTCATCAGAAAGGTTTCAAACATTTCTCCGCACAGACTCGTCGCTCAAACATTCAAACGATAAATCAGACAAATCAGCGCTGATCTTGGAGGGATGTAAAGTGTCACGCCGCGGCTTCACCTCAACCGGCCCGTCAGTCAACAATCATCTCCATGAATAATTCAGAGCCGTCCCACCACAGACATCATAACAGAGCCGTCACATCCTCGCAGTGAGAGATGAATCAACGTCCACATTAAATCTGATCTCCTCCGTCTGAGCGCTGAGGCTGACCTTTTAAAACGGCAGCCCGGCTAAATCAAATGTAGCCGTGATGTTGTTACAGGAACAAGCAGCAGATCAGGAAACATCCCGTCAGCCCGTTTAGCCTGAGCTGTACAATAAAATGAAAGGATTTGGGGGTCCTTAAACTTCATAAACACCTGAACATCAACCTTTCACTCCTGTGAAGGTCCAACCTGAGGCCTCTTTCCTGCACGTCACTCCCCTCTCTCCAACATGCTGCCCATCCACTGCTGGAAAACTTAAAAATATGAATTTTATAACGACTTCGAACGAGCCTGTCCTTTCAGTCTGATATATGCAAATTAAAAGGTAACTGTTTACATAACTTAAATCTAAATAGAAAAAATAAAATCCATAAAATAAACTTGAAGGAGTATTTGAGTTGTTATTGTTACTTGAAAAGGCCATGAGATGGTTCGGCAGCAGCAAAGATTTTGATGCATTGTTATTTTTTGTTGCGTCAGATTAAACAATAAAAACTCAAAGTTGTGCTTATTTAAAAAATCCCACCTTCATAAAAAAATCTGAAATATATAATTAAATATATATTGAAAATATTGAAAATATAATTTCCATTAAATACATTGAAATGAGAATAATAGAATTGAATTATTATATAATTATAAAAATAATAATAATTATTCCCTAAGATTGTTAAGAATGGGAAATACATGGATTTTGATTTCCTTTCTTTTTTTTTTTTTTCTTTGCTGTGTCGGATTAAAAATTAAACCTGTGGTCATACTGCCAAAAATTCAGCTTTAAAATAAATATGTTTTTTTTTTCACTTCAAATGAGTCAGTCTTTAAAAACTCAAGTCTGAAATAATTGACTATAAATACTTTTTGGAGTAGTTTCAACCCTTTGCCTGCCAGCATGTCTATAAAACTCCATTTTTAAATTGAAAACAAACCAAAACACTAAAATAATTTCCATAAAATAATTTCAGTACTGAGTACTGATTTTGATGCTTTTTTTTCTGACACTATTGCAGAAAAAAGTTAAATGTGCGACATTTTGCAGCATGTATTTTATGGTAAGAAAAATGGTCCCATTTGATGGACAAATATAGAAATTTTAACTTTAAGGCTCCCAGTAAGAAACGTAGATCTTAACATAAAAGAAAGCATTACTTCATGTTTCGATAAACATGGGATTAAAAAAAAAAAAAATTTTTTACTGTTTTTTGTCTTTAGGAACAACTGTGTCGCCTTTTGTGTAGCTGGCACATTTATTAAACAAAGCTACAATAGCTTAAAAAAGCTGTCCAACTGTACCACGTCTCTCTTTAATCTTTAATGGGTTAAAAAGCACTATAGCTAAATTTAATAAACTGAACTAGAAAAGCACTCCGAGAGCGCAGACCTCCGCCAAGCAGATCAGTTTCACCCATTAATTGTGATTTTTACCCAACATTATAGTCCCGTATTAATTTTATACGTACATTCTCATATGAAAAATATCAATCTGCAAGACCTGTGATTATTGCTTATACAAATATCAGCCAATAGAGTGACCTGGTCAGTAGTGGCTCTTGTAATTTGTTGACTGAACCAGTTTGCTGCCGCTTGTACAGATGTTGATACAGATGTGCGGCGTGTTTGCTCTGTGTGAAGTTAGGCAGTCAGATTTTTAGTCCAACACACACAAACTTTACCGACTTTTCCGTGTTTACATTATCAGCAACGTTGTTTCGAGTGATTAAGAGACTAAATCAGAAATGTCTCCCTCCTCTCTGCACAGCTTTCACTGCTGATTTAATGTTCGCCGTTTCGTGAGACAGCAGATGGAGCAGCGTGATGAACTCCTCCCCTGGGATTGGAAGGAAAGCTGAGAAATGTAGTGACATTGGCCAGAAAAACTAGACGTCAGTTTGCAGATTAACCACAGTTCCCATAATGCCGTAAATGAATGAGATTTGCTGTTGTAAATTTAAATGTTTTGTGATTCCAATCTACATGTGATCAAACGAAATGGCGTCTTCCTTGGACCAAACCACACTTATGGTATTTTCATCTAAATCCATCCAGTAGTTTTTGCATAATTTTGCTAACACACAAACAAACACACAAACAGACAAATAGACAAACAGGCAAATAGACAAAAAAAACAAACAACCAAACAGACAACACCCAGTGAAAACATAACCTCTTTGGTGGAAGTAACAGGAAGTTAAAGCCAAATGGTGGCACTTTTATGACCTGATAAACTAGTTTATCTGACTCTGTTGTCCAAATGAATTTAGAATTATTTTGTTTTATTTTATTATGCATGTCCTGTTTTTAAGTTTCTGTAAACCTTGATTGTAGATTCAACCTTCTGTTCCCAACTTTTAAAGTTTTACAAACTGCACTGATGGACGGACTGACACACAGACAGACTAACAGATGGACTAGCAGACGGACTAAAAGACAGACTAACAAACTAGACAGACTAACAGATGGACTAGCAGACGGACTAACAGACAGACTAACAAACTAACAGATGGACAGACGGACTGACAGGCAGACGAACAGATGAACAGACTAACAGACACCAACAGACAGACTAACAGATGGACTAACAAACTAACAGATGGACAGACGGACTGACAGACAGACGAACAGACGGACTAACAGACAAACTAACAAATGGACAGAAGGACTAACAGACAGACTAACACATGAACAGACTAACAGACACCAACAGACTAACAGATGGACTAACAGACAAACTAACAAACGAACACATGGACAGAAGGACTAACAGACAGACTAACAGATGAACAGACTAACAGACACCAACAGACAGACTAACAGATGGACTTACCGACAAACTAACAGATGGACTGACAGACAGACGAACAGATGAACAGACTAACAGACACCAACAGACAGACTAACAAATGGACTAACAGACGAACTAACAAACTAACAGATGGACAGACGGACTGACAGATGGACTAACAGACAAACTAACAAATGGACAGAAGGACTAACAGACAGACTAACACATGAACAGACTAACAGATGGACTAACAGACAAACTAACAAACGAACAGATGGACAGAAGGACTAACAGACAGACTAACACATGAACAGACTAACAGACACCAACAGACTAACAGACAGACTAACAGACAGACTAAAGGTGCGTACACACTGCACGCTACTTGTACTACCTCGGCGATCACTCTCCATGCAAAGTCAATGTACAGCTGCGATGGGGCGGGGCTAACCCTCCTGCAATGTGACAGCCGCTTTTCACACTACCACATAGCTTGTCGCGCAATGTCAAAGTAAAAAAAGTTGATCAATCAGCAAGTGTGTGCACGTGTGACGGTACCCTAGACAGTCATTCATCATTCATCTGGACTACAGAGAAACAATTTATGTCCGTGTGGGGAACAGTCAGTGAGGACATTAGTTCCGCCCAGACAGACCACCAGAAATTCACAGATAATGCTGCAGGAGGGCATCAGCTGCAGTGTTTTGTGGTTGATAAGTGAATGAAAAGGATACAGCTGGAATAATGTCCGCTTATACATCCTATTATATGATATATCATATGATTGCGGTGAAATTCGAGCGGACGTGACATCACCGAGCGACGGCCGATGGCAACAGTGACCAAAATGAAGTATTTATGGACACGCAACGCTACGTCAGTGGGTGACGTGATTTTGGTAGCTGGGTCGCTTGCGGTGTGAACGCAGCATTGCAGATGGACTAACAGACAGACTAACAGGCTAAAAGATGGACAGACTAACAGACAGATGGACAGGCCTTGACTTGTGTCAGTTTGGTCGACTTTATGAAACCACAGTGAGAAAATGAACTGAATCAAACGGCCCTTAAAACATATGAGTGAAGACTGAGCGAGTGTGGTGATGAACTGAGCTTCACATCTGCCTCTTATTCTGAACATTGAATATTTTCTCTTTGCGTTGATGCCGACTCTCTGGCAGCGTTTGGATCTGCAGCCTTATTGTTGATCTCCCCGCGTCTGCATTCCTCCTCAGAATAATAAAAGAGCAGCAGCAGCAGTGATGTAATGAGAGTTTGTGCCTCCGAGCAACACTTTGATTTTTGCCTTGTCTTGTTTATCTTGTTTATTGTTCAGCCGCTCAGCTATGCAATGAAATAATGAGAGAGATGAAGGCGATGGGGAAGGCGGAGCGCTTTCTGCTACACTTTTGTCCACCCTCTCCCTCCAGGGACGCCCGATTGGTGGGATTTAATTCTTATTTACGACCTCTAATTCAGGCCAAGTTCTGCCTCTCTGGGACATACGGCTTATACCAGAGCGTCAGAGCGTTAGCCTCCGCGCGGAGCCATTAGCGCTAAATGGAGGTGATTTTCCTTCATCACAGCCGAGCGGGACATCAATACAACCCCCTCAATTACAGACGTGCTGCAGCGCGAGTCTCAGACAGTGACGGAGGAGGTCTGACCCCCTTAAACCCTCCATCCTGCCGCCTCCCTCCACCTGGGCTTCCTGCAGGAGGAGGAAAAATGACGGCGGCCCTGTAATCGTTATCTTCCTCGCTGTTAGCGTCTGCAGGTAATAGCGTCCCCAGACAGGAGCTCTTTAGACTGCGCGGCTGATTGTGGCGTCTAATGGAGTGTGGATAGATGTGGCCGAGTTTAAAGTCCGAGTCCCGCCGTGATAGAGTATTTAATAACTGAAGGATCCTGCCTATAAGCTCGGCGGGAATGTCCCCGTTTCACCCAGATATGCTTCGCTTATTACCTGCAGAGCCTCAGCGGGGGAGGCGGGAGAAATCAGGAGCCTCTCATTATCCAATCACAGCTTGAGTTTCATTATTCAACAGACCATTATCTGCTCAAATCAGACAAGAAGGTCAGAAGACAAGGTGATCTACCATCATCTTCTCCTTCTTTGTGTAACTGTGCGTGTCTTCTTCTTCTTTCTTTGTAACAGCAGGTAGTGCTGGTTACCCTTGTCAGGACCACATTTTGAAGGTCTTGGTCTTGTCCCAGAATTGGGAGCATTTTTACTCTGTCTTGTCTTGGTCTTGGACTAGGGATTTTAAATCAAGACCGATCAAGACCAGCACTGATCTGCTGTTCTTCATTAACTTCATTAATGTGAATAAGGAGGAACATTTGGTCTTGTCTCGGTTTTGTTTCGGTCTTGAGTTAGACTCACTAAAGTCTTGGTCCTATCTTGGTCCTAACTCCAGAAAGTCTTGGTCCTGTCTAGGTCTTGTTTAGGTCTTTGTCTTGACTCCCAAAAGTCTTGGTCTTGTCTTGGTCTTGACTTTCAAAAGACTTGGTCTTGTCTCGGTCTTGTTTCGGTCTTGGTCTTGACTCCCAAAAGTCTTGGTCCTGTCTCGGTCTTTACACCAAAAGGTTTTGGTCTTGTCTCTGTCTTGATCTTGACTCCCTTAAGTCTTGGTCCTGTCTTGGTCTTGACTCCCTTAAGTCTTGGTCTTGTTTTGTCTTGTTTCGGTCTTGGTCTCAACCCCCAAAAGGTCTTGGTCTTGTTTTGTCTTGTTTCAGTCTTGGTCTTGACTCCCAAAAGTCTTGATCCTGTCTTGGTCTTGTTTTGGTCTTGGTCTTGACTCCCAAAAGTCTTGGTCCTGTCTCGGTCTTTACACCAAAAGGTTTTGGTCTTGTCTCTGTCTTGATCTTGACTCCCTTAAGTCTTGGTCCTGTCTTGGTCTTGACTCCCTTAAGTCTTGGTCTTGTTTTGTCTTGTTTCGGTCTTGGTCTCAACCCCCAAAAGGTCTTGGACTTGTTTTGTCTTGTTTCGGTCTTGGTCTCGACTCCCTAACGTCTTGGTCCTGTCTCGGTCTCGACACCAAAAGGTTTTGGTCTTGTCTCTGTCTTGATCTTGACTCTCTTAAGTCTTGGTTCTGTCTTGGTCTTGACTCCCAAAAGTCTTGGTCCTGTCTTGGTCTTGTTTCGGTCTTGGACTTGACTTCCAAAAGGTCTTGGTCTTGTTTTGGTCTTGATCTTGACTCACTTAAGTCTTGGTCCTGTCTTGGTCTTGACTCCAAAAAGTCTTGGTCTTGTCTCGTCTTGTTTTGGTCTTGGTCTCGACCCCCAAAAGGTCTTGGTTTTGTTCTGTCTTGTTTCAGTCTTGGTCTTGACTCCCAAAAGTCTTGGTCCTGTCTCGGTCTTGACACCAAAAGGTTTTGGTCTTGTCTCGGTCTTGGTCTTGATTCCCTTAAGTCTTGGTCCTGTCTTGGTCTTGACTCCCAAAAGTCTTGGTCCTGTCTTGGTCTTGTTTCGGTCTTGGACTTGACTTCCAAAAGGTCTTGGTCTTGTTTTGGTCTTGATCTTGACTCTCTTAAGTCTTGGTCCTGTCTTGGTCTTGACTCCAAAAAGTCTTGGTCTTGTCTCTGTCTTGTTTCGGTCTTGGTCTTGACCCCAAAAGGTCTTGGTCTTGTTCTGTCTTGTTTCAGTCTTGGTCTTGACTCCCAAAAGTCTTGGTCTTGTCTTGGTCCTGATATTTTCTTTTTGTGGGATTTTAAGGTGTAAAAAGCTAAAATTCATTATAATCAATAACAACATTATGATTTTTAATTACTTGACCATTCACTGATAATATATATATATATATATATATATATAAAATCTGTTATTCATAAAAAACATTTGTGTGTTTGTCAATCTCAATATCGTCTTTTGTAAGTTATTTTTGATTTCCATTTCATTCACAAACATTTCTTATTGAATTTGTTCCAAATATTTGTGCATTTTTATGTAACTGTTAGCTTCTTACACAGAACCACGTATCCCTCTTCAGTAGAAACCATGTGATTGGTCAGATTGTGTTGTCTTGATTAATGAAGCGCAGTAACGTGGGAGATTCTGGATCATTGTGATTTATCTAAAGAGTGATGAAAAGCCTCAAAAGGCCAATTACACATCAGGATCGATTACAGCTGATCTCCTTCAATCACAGCTCTGTGTCTTCATAAACAAACACAATCCTTCATCATCAACCAATCAGGAGCTGCCGGAGCCTCATCTCCACCCGATTATTCCAAATCAACATTCAGAGCACACGCGCAGAGCCCGGCGCACACGGAGGAATATTTACTTCCATCCAAGCACACTCGCATGAACACACGCAGCGGCATCCAGCAGCTGAATAAAGCTTTATTGATTCGCTCGGCCTACGCAGGAACATCGCTTCCGAGCCTCGTACTATTATCAAACGGAGGAGAAATGAAACATTGAAGACGGGGAGCGCCGAGCTCGACCCAACGCCCACCATGACGCACTTCGAGATGAGCGGGGGGGGGGAGATTAAGGATGCAGGAGAGATAC
Organism: Scarus forsteni; assembly: GCA_036419115.1. Classification (NCBI taxonomy): domain Eukaryota; kingdom Metazoa; phylum Chordata; class Actinopteri; order Labriformes; family Labridae; genus Scarus; species Scarus forsteni. Next base: position 1,754,561 of record JAZDUH010000486.1, on the reverse strand, counting down.
AGGACGAAGAAGGAATCACTGACTTAAACAGACGAGTAAAGGAGCTGTGAGTGGGGAGATTTACAAACTGAGAAGGAGCTCCATCGACCTCTTAAATTAAGGGTTTGTTGGAGGTTCAAGGTCATTTTCACATCCTCAAAGGGCATTAAAAAAGAAACAATATCAAAGTTTAAGGTATCAGGCGTACCAGTATGTTCAAAATAGAGCCCAACGATTAATTGCAAATTAGATTAAATCGCAATACGGCTTGTTGCAATTTTCAAATCACAGAAGGTTCAATATTTTTAGCCCAGAATGTGTTGAACATTTTGGCATTGTGATGTAGTTTTTTGCAATTTCATGCCTATTTTTTACCTCTATTAATACACTTTTTCCCACTTTTGGACCATTTTTACCTTTTTTTTTAACCCTGCTTTTACAACTTTATGCCTATTTTGCCCCCATTCATCTTTCTTTGCCCACTGTCAGAACCATTTTTGGAATTTTTACATGGTTTTTGAAATTTAATTACAAATTTAATTCTGCTAATCAATTTTCCTAAGCCACTTTGGGATTTTTTTTGCCAATTTTTCCCTTTTTTTTCAATTTCATACCTATTTTGCACCTATTTATTAACCTTTTTCCGCTTTCATACCATTTTTACCCAGTTTTTACGATTTCATACCTATTTTGCTTCTGTTGTTTTTCTCAAATCTTTTATCCTTAAATTTAATGTCATATTGGTTTTACTATAAAAAGATCTTCTGCTTATGTTTGTTTGAGAATACATAAGATGAGGAACATTAAAACAATTGCAGAGTAAATCGCAATATTGGGGAAAAAATTGCAATTAGATTATTTTCTCAAATGGTTCAGCCCTAGTTCAAAACCCCAGACAAGCAGCAGAGGGATGGTTTTGCCTGAAATTTCAAAACAGGAGGCAAAAGATTGAGCACTAGAAAGCACGCCAAGGTAGCTCACATTAGGGGTGTGAGAAAAAATAGATTCATATAAGTATCGGGATTTTTTGTTTGACAATTTTTAAATCAATTTTTTGTTCAAAAATCGTTTTTTTCCAAATTTAAAATGCTTCATTTTAGTCTGTATTAATAATCCATGTTTTGGAAGAGAGAGTATAAACAGCTGGTTGAAATATAATAAATGATAAATCTTGCTAGTGTTAAAAAACCTAACTGAAGATTGCAAAAATCTGCAATAGAATCGCAATTTAAATCGAATTGGCACCTAAAAAATCGTAAAAAGTCAAATCGGAACAAAAGCGTATTGTCCCAGCCCTAGCTCACATACTGCTGTACCATCTATAAGCAATAGTTTTAAGATAAAGTTTACATCATTATAAGATTTCATGACCCTGAAAACACACCTAGCACTCAGAATCATGTTGATATCATTATTAGTTAGACAATTACTGAGTAAAAATTGTTGTGCCATTACCAACATCTCCTGAAAAATTCATCAAACTCCATCCTGTAGTTTTTGCATAATACTGATAACAAACAGACAAACATACGCCGGCAAAACATCTTAATACATACTGATAAAACTTCCAGCTCTGCATAAAAACACTCTGTGATTTGAGCCTCATAATTAACTTTTTTAAAAATAGTTGATCCAGAAAAATATTGAGACATATTTCAAATGTTGCCATTCCACTAAAATATACAAATTTATTTTTCAGTATCACCCAGTTCTACTTTCTCGTGCTTCCTGCCTTCTGACAGCCTACTCCAAAGCAACTTGAACTGGGAAACAACCTAATATAGTATGTTGACAGAAAATGGTCCAACAAAGACAAAATATCCAGTGAGCAGGTGTTGTCTGGGTGAAAATGACTTCTTCAATGACAAAATAGAAAAACAGCAGAACAACAGGTGTGAACATCATAAAAAATTAATCCATCCTGCCTTGGATCGAGGCATCAATCTGCCCTGTGATTGGCTGGTTGCTTTGTCAAAGGTGCGATTCATGTAAAAATTAATAACACGTATCTGCTGTCTTTCTTGGTTAATGCTGTTTAATGCAAAAAGTTTTTATTTGTTAGAGTTTGTTGATGTGTATGTATGTTTATATGGGTCTATTTGTATTTTGCTTCCATGTTTAAAATAAAAGATCGATAAACAACTAAACAGTCTATAAAATGAGGAATCTGGGCCCTAATTTCCTGGCGCAATTTCATCTGGCGCATCGCCATGTGCAGTCAGTTTGGCAATATGGTAGACTGGTTTCTCCGAAATGGGTGTGACAGCGCACCAGGATGAGGAGCCAACAGATTTAGGTTGGCGCAATGACAATTCTGTAACAATTTTCACCAGCTCCAACCTGGTGTACCCTTGGCGCAGGCAAAGCGCAGTGGCAATTTGGCTGACAGACGCACACGTCAACAAACCCTCAGACGCTGGTTTCCAGAATGTTAGACACATTTCAATGCAAAGAACAATCACAGCAATCACTATTTTATGTAACCATTTGAACCAGGATATACATTTGTATCTAACTGTCCCGTCATATCTGATGTTGGATTAAAGCCGTTTGTCATAATGGAAACTTAACCTGATGGCAGCTGGAAGTTTGATGCAAACTAATGAGTTCACATCTCTCAAACCAACAACGAACAGCCTCATCATTCGATACGGAGTAGCTATTCATCCCCCTTCTCTCATCTCATGAAATTCAAAAGAAAAGAAAAAAAAGACAGACTAAAGTCACTCAGTGTCTAAAGGGTTTAGCTGTGATTGCCCATATTTCTCTGTTTAAGTCTTTATTCTTAACGTGATCTAAAAAGATGGAGTACATTATTGCAAGGAGGATGATGAGGACACACTAGGAGAGGATATATCACCAACGGTTCTGCTATTTGGTGATGACCGATCAAGAATGCAGGTGGATCACACGCATGATGAACGGATTAGCCTGCTGCTGTGTTTAAATGTAACTCTCACTTAATTTTGTACACCTATTCATGACAGGAACAGATTACATCTGTCCCATGAGGTGGCCCACATGGTGACGCTAATCATGGCAGCTGATGTGCCCCCATGGCCCCTGCGCTCACTAAGTTGCTGTAAAAGTCAGACCAATCAGTCGCTGCGCCTCGCCCACAGCACATTTTAAGGCAAGGTAATGTGTTCATTTGATTGGTGAAGATTAACCTAGGCTGTGTTAAACCAACTCACGCCTTCTCTTCTCCCTTGCGCCAGAGGGAGGGACAACGTGGTTGTGCCTCGCTGTGCCGGACTGCGCTGTGCATGAAAGTTGCAAAATGCCCTGGTTACCTGTGTCTGGAGGTAACACTTGTTACGAACTAGTGCAAAATGTACAAAAATTGATTGTTTGAGGCTAAAACTATGACTTTGGAGCCAAATCTTTAACTTCAGTCTAGAAAGACGATGGCATATGAGTCGCCATTTTGCTGTTTTATTGATGATTGGAAAGGGTTCAAAATATTAACTTTAACTTATGTGTGGACAGAAAAGTACCATTTATTAATGTGTTTGAACTGAAACTTAATGAAAAAGTCGGTTTTCAGTGAGTGCAAACTTCACCTCTGAGTCACTTTATGGGTAACATACAGTAATAAAGATCCACTAACTTAGCCTGATGAGCATGAGAAGATGCAAATTCCTCATTAAAGGGCTCTGACTGACATGGGAAGTCAAACCTACAGACTTTAGCTCGCTCATCCTTCAGGCATGATGCTGCCAACAGGCCTGTAAGCTAGCTCTGGTACAAACTCCAAGAAAAAGTGAGACAATGACCCCATAAAGCTGCTCCTCAGAGATTTTCCACAGAGAGAAGAAGCTGCACCTCCTCTCTTAGCAGCTCCCAACATCATTTTCAGTTCAACCATCCGAAACATCGGGCTGCTGCATCCAATATCTTCACGTTAGCAACACTCAGAAAGAGCGAGCACAGCACTGTTTACGCAGCTTTCAAGGTAAAACATGAGGATGTAAACAAACAGAGCACACAGCAGCATCGCAGGAAGAGCTCGGAGCATATTTCAGATTTCAGAGCATGTAATGAAAACAACAATCTGTCTTCACAGATGAATCACACCCAACAAAACATGAACGAGCTGTTACGTGTGCATGTGCAGATCTCTCTCTACAGGAGAGATGAGTAAACGGAAAAGGCAGGAGGAGATACTCGAGTACTCACAGAATGAAGATGACGACACCAGGAGCCGATTTCAAAAGATTCCTCCAGAAGATGGAAGCCAGTTTAATGTCAACACGATCCAAAAGAGACGCACGGGCGCAGAATATACCATCCACAAGGAGGAAAAGTAAGAACTCCTGCAGGGAAAGTCCTCTCCTGTTGCTCGCTTTTATTCCAGTCTCTTTATCGTAACCGTGAAAGAGTCACAGCCGGAAGTCAAAGGAAGTCTGCGCCAAGGCAAAGACGAAATCCAGCTGGAAATCTTTGCTTTTATTTCTGGTTTCCGGTTCTTGCTTATGCAAAGATAAACTTGAGGAAAGGTAGTTGGTCCATGGAGAGAATCACGTCCTTGATGAATATTTCCAGATTTGGCTCCTTGCTTTTATTCCCCACTTTTTCTAAAACTTTGATCAAACAGTCGAGGCTTGAGGTCCTTAAACGTGGCCAAAACAGCAATGGAATTAAGGGAAGGTTGAGCCTTTTGTTCAGAAAGAATCGATCCGTTTTGGACAATCTCCCTTTGCTATCCTTTGCTTTTAATCCTTTGTCTTCAAGTCTCGTTTTTGGAAACTTGGAGACTACAGGTCGAGACTACAGGTTCTTGAATACCTTGAGCAAAGACGAAATCAAGGGAAGGTAGTGGTTGTGATCTGGACCAAATATCTCCAGATTTCGACCTCTTACTGTTGTTCACTTTTACTCTCCTTGCTGATGACAAAGTCAAGGTTTCAGGACACAAAACCCCCAAAAAGTAACGACGAAACTTAAGAACTTGCACCAATGTGATCACGAAATCCTCAAGTCCATTTTTGTCTTTTGTTCAGTTTCAATCTTTAAGTGTTTGTGATTCACATCATGACTTCTTGTCGGGGTGAAATCTGTCTCCCACTTTTGTTTTGCAGCCTTAAAGTCTCTGTTCTTTTCTTAAAAGGTAAAAATGTGGAGGCTACAACTCAAAAGAAATCCTGTCAAGACTAAAAAGACGATGCAGTCGAGGAAAGGAGAGGTGAAAATCTGTCTTCAGGCAGCTGCTTTATTTCTCCAATTTCCTCTCTTTGCCTTGTCGGGGTTATTTTCTGTCTTTTCTTATCTCCATACGTGAGAAAGTGGAGGAAACAATTCAGTAAAAACTCGCGTCGAGGAGCTGAAGATGGAGGAGAGAGAGAGAATTTTGCAGATGTAAAAGTGAATGTGAAAAATTAACATTTGACATAGGTTGCGACGCTCCTTCTCTGCCTTCCTTTTCCTCACAACGAGCCTCTCGAATGAAGAAACGAATGAACAAGACTGAGCCGGGAACAAACTCAATCACCGGCGGGCGGCGGGAGATAATGGCGTGTATCGCTGGCACCTGCTCTGCCTCCCTCTTTCTCTTGCTGTCTGCCTTTTACACCCGACTGCAGAGATTAAGGCGTATAATCAAATCCTCTTAATTGGCCCTGATGGTGGCGTTCGGCCAACACTTTCTCCCTCGCTCTCCTGCACGCTGCGAGGAATTACAATGAAGTGCCTGTCAGTCAAGACTCGGGGCTCCGACAGTTACCCGCTGACTCACAGCTAGTTGTTATCTTTGCTGCGTACGGCCGCCTCCAGCTCGCCATTTCCCCTCCCCTGCAGCCACGCCCACTTCTCCTCCCCCCTATCGATCACTCAGGATGACCGATGGGTTCTCGAAGCCGGTTGTTTGGCGCCTTTTCTTCCTTTTTCTCTCCCTGAATCTAATCTCTGCCGCTCTTCCGGCGTCTAATCCTCGTCCAGATCTGCTGCCGCTAATTGGTTTCAGGTGTCTCTGGCGGCAGGAAGAGAGTGGCGAGGGACAGGAGGTGGTTTTATTTGTTGAGGGGAGATTTCACGCCGCCGTCGCCATTAATTAAAAAGATGATTACTCAGAATACAAAGATTAAAGAGGGAAAAAGGAAGCGGCGCAGCTGATAATAACCTGGTGGCGAATTTAGAAGTCCTCGCTCAGCTTCGTCAGTTCGTTCGTATGTTCATTGACTCGTTAAAAATGGCGGCGTGAGGAGGAAAAGTTTGTCAAAGGTTCCTGCAGGTCATGACAGTGACCCCCCATCACATCTTTTCTCTAATAAATCCACTCAAACTCCAGTCCAGGTAATCCAGGAATTTTTCCAAATGCTCTTTTTTAAACTCCCAGAATCCTTTTCTGCACCTTCAGCGTGGGAGCAGCTCCCCAGAGGACGATGTGTTGATCAGCCGAGGGTGAAGGCTGCTTTCAGGGATGGACGGACAGCGGGGTCAGGCGTGGTGCATCCTGGGAAACGATGTACGGAGACTCCACAATGAGGATATGAAGGCATCTGCAACAACAAAAAGAGAGTTTTAGCCGTTTGAGTCGTGTTTTCACGCCATTTTTGTTCCTGAAAGGGTTAGCACGAGCCACAATGCCCAAAAATACAAAAAACATGCAGCCATATTCACTTTAATCCAGTTGGTATGTACGCACACAGAGGTAGAGCAAAGTTGCCAGGTCTGCTTATTATAAGCAACTTTGGACTTTTTTGTTTTTGCAAAGTTTCTTGTAAATATTGCTCACTCTGGTGCCAATACAAACTCAGTTCAGAAGTTAAACAAACTGTTGTCTCCCACTCCAAACACAAATGTAAGCTTTACTGTGCAGTGAGGCAAACATGGTGAGAAATCCTTAAAACCAGAATTAAATATACTTCCAATGAAGCAATTATGTTTTTTGTTTTTATTTTTTACTTGGTGTGTGAGTATGTCTGTGTATCTATGTGTGGGGTTATCAGCATTAAGAGGTTGCACTGGGCAAAAAAACGATTCAGTTGATGAATTAGAATTATTTTCTGCAGACAATTTGAAAATTAAAAATCGAGATTTTTTTTCTTGCCTTACTCCAATTGCAAGTAGCTGCAATTTTTGAAAAAAATAAAAAAATAAAAAAATTTTCATGATGGTCGGACTTGTAGGGTTTGCACAAGCATGTTTATAGGCTTGTATTTGTTATTTAAGTAGATTAAATATTGATCAGAGAGTTTCATGCTAATGATGTAAAAACACCACAAAATACTACATAATCAACCTTTTATGACCCAGACTTTGACTTTAAGAGGGAAACATTTAGACAACATAAAGGCAAAACTTGATTTGTTTCATTTTTATGTCACTGGGAGTTTTGTTTCTTTTAGGGAGGGAAAAAAAATAAAATCAGGGATGTTTTTTTAGGCCATTTCTCCCAGCCCTTCTAAAAGGTACTTGCATGCAATTAGGTATAAATGTGTATACCGTACTTATCTGTAAATCATGCGGCCATGTATAAATGTTGGGTGCTTAAAAATAATTTCAAATATTTATATAGATTCAGGGTATAGGTTTGTATATATGTATATATATATATATATATACACACACACACACACACACACATATATATATATACACATATATACACATATATATATATACATACATACATATATACACATATATATATATACATACATATATATATACACACATATATAAATATATATGTATATATATACATATATATATATATATATAGGTTGACAAGTGGATATACCATGTACTAAACTAATATCTATAGATTTATCTAATATCTAAATATATAGCTTATGAATTCATATTATAATAGATAATTCAGATTTACATAGTAATAATAATGACATAAGAATCATAATTGCTGTATTATCTCATTGTAGATTCTCTCTCTAGATGTGAACTGACGTGATTTTTATTCATTATTCAGCAGTGGAGGTGGAAATCAAAAAGTCGTGCTTCATTTCACTCCTTTTAATATATAAAAGAAGGTACACTGTGAATTTAACAGTTTGTTTATATTTGTTTTTGGATTGTTTGCTACAACTGCTGAAATTTCACTGTACTGACTTTCTGTTTGTCCAAAAAAAATTTAATTATTTTCTTTTACATTTTCAGAGTAAATATTCATTCATAATAACCCTGCAGAGTATCAACACAGACCTTAAATTAAAGCCTGACCATACTGTTTGGTTACAGGAATCAAGATTAGAGAGACTGTTTAGTGTTTAGAGTTATGAAAAGGGATGGAAGTTTGATCAATACCAGTGCTGTTTAACAATCCTGCTAACTGATCCAATTTTTTAATGATTCCCTTATTGATTCCTGCAGATTTTCCATGTGGGCAAATGTTGGCCTGTAGATTTTCAGTGTCAAACACACGTCACAGCATAGATAACTTCTTCTGCAAAGTGTTTCTGAACCCTGTCAGTGGAAGGAATTGGTAAGGGGATTGATTAGCAAAAAGACTCATTATATCGATTCTTTTATAGAGCTGTTAACAATTCTCAACTGGAATTGGTTTTCATTCCTATCCCTAAGTTGGATTCCTTCTGCACGGCAGTTTTCCTTTCTTAAGTCCTTCTGAATTCTCCTTTTCTTAACCCCATGACGCTCTCCATGGGGGTTAAGGAAAAGTGGTTAGGAAAGGACTTAGGAGGCGACTATTCGACTATAGCCAATAGAACAATCCAAAAACTGGTTGAATCACAACATGGTCACCAAATAACTTGGCAACCAGATGAACCAATACACTGATCTTGTTCATATTCAGGTTTTAGGGGAAACAAACTCAGTGTTCAAACTTCTCCAGCTTTACGGGGAACTAAATGAATCATAAATATCACATCTTTTTGTCTGACCTATGACTGGAGCAGAAAGATTGGGAAGCACCGGTTTAGAGGACGAAACAAGATTATTATTATTATTATTCTTATATCCTTTATTTAACCAGATAAAAGCCTCATTGAGATTTAAAATCTCTTTTTCAAGAGGGACCTGGCATGGCAGCAGCAGACAGTTACACAATAAAAACAACAAATACATTCAGACATCAGCACATTGAAACTAAACCGTTCTGGAAACACCAATTCAAAACAAAATGAGAAGCAGTCAAGAATTAAAACAGTCACATTGTCCAAGGCTGGCTCTTTCCCGGTCCCTTAACAAAGTCTTAAATTCACCAACAGTGACCAGTTCTGTTAGTCTCAAATCCATCGAGAGACTATTCCAGGTAGAGGGGGCGGCATATTTAAAGGCTGTCTTACCCAGTTCTGTTCTGACTCTAGGAACAAACATTTTAATGAAATCTTGTGAGCGCAGTCCACGACGGTCACTAGACCTGATCAAATATGTGGTCAAATAAGATGGTAGCAGCCCAAGAACAGATTTGTAGATGAAGAGTAGAAAGTGAGAGTGTCTACGGACAGACAGGGAGGGACGATTTTCAGCAGCATACAGCAGACAGTGATGGACACCATATCCACAGCCAGTAATAAAACGTAGAGCACAGTGATACACAGTATCAAGTTTTTTCAAGTATTTTTCAGGTGCATTCATAAATAACAAATCACCATAGTCCAACAATGGTAAGAAGGTTGTAGAGATTAAATAGTCTCTGACCTGACGTGAAAAACAGGCCTTATTTCTAAAGAAGAATCCCATTTTAAGTTTACACTTAGACACAAGATGCTTCACATGGCTCCAGAGTGCAACCATTTTGGGCACACATGCACCCACAATTTGTGAGAGTGCACCTAACATTTTTTCTTGGGCTTACTGGTGCACCAAGGAAAAATGTCAGGCGTACTCTTACAAATTTAACACCATAAAGCCAATTGTATCATATTTGATACAAACTTTTATAATACCTCTATCTACTCAATATGATCAACAAATTACAAAAAAACATCTGAATACAATCAGATAAAAGATAAAAATGTCCTCAAATGGATTATCAGTTGCCAAAAACACCTTATGTATCAAATGAGATACAAAAAATCTACATGTTGAATTTTATGGACATTTTGATATTTTTAGGATTTTAGCAGAAAAATAAACAAACCTTTCAGCTCCAAAAAATTAGAATTTTCTGGCTATAATCTATGGTCTTGGGCCTTAAAGGGTTAAGTTGACAAAAGTAACTGAGGTAGAGGGAAAAAATGCCAAAAACGGACGAGACACAGCACCTGCTTCCTCTCTTTTCTCTGTCCCTGTGCTGCATCTTCACAGGCTGCACGCCCAAACACATACACTCACATGCACATATGCACACAGCGTTCAGTCATCATCCAATCAGCTGTTAGCATGCAAATGAGCCCAGATTGTGGTGTCAGGTTTCACTACGGAGCGGTAACTGAGGTCATTTCTCCTGTTAAAGGGGGTTTCTTAGTCACACAGGCACAGAGATGAGTGTTCACGTCCACTGAGGACAAATGATCTGACTGACGGCCCCCGACTGAACATAAAGCTGTAAAGAAAAAAAAAGCCACTTTAAGAGAAAAAAATAAGAAAATGTCATGAAATGTTCTGTCTTGTAATTTTTTTTATAAATTAGTTCGAGAATTGTTTTTTCATTATTTACCTTAGTTTCAGTTTTGTAAATATTGACTATAGTGTGTGAAGTCTTATTCTAGGTTCAAATTTATTGGAGAATAAGACCATCCAGTTAAATGTCTCAAAATCTAATATTTCACAAATATAAAATGCCCTTCAATCTGACTTCAGTATCATACAAAACTGGCTTTCCTCCAATAGACTGCAACTCAATAAAACCAAACATAACCTAAAAACTAAATCTAATAACTTAATATCATGTCACAACGGTACAGATCTGCATAGAGTTGAGCAATTCAAATACCTAGGATTATGGCTTGACCCAGAACTTACTTTGAAACCCCACATTGACTATATCCATCGCAAAATCAGCTTTGGTATCAGTGTTTTGTTCAGATCCACGAACTGTTTAACACTCAATGTTAGAAAAAAAACTTGCCTTACAACTTATTTTGCCGTTTTTTGATTATGCTGATGTAGTTTATTTTAACACTCCCAAAACATACCTTCTGCCCCTTAACACTGTCTATAACCGTCTTTCTAGATTTGTTCTAGGTTGTTCATTTTACACCCATCACTGTGTCATGTATAACTCACTTAATTGGCCCACACTCAATACAAGAAGACATATTCACTGGTTACAGTTTATTTTTAAATGTATACATTGTAGTTATCCTGCCTATTTACAACACTTTCTGATTCCATATTCCTCAACATATCAATTAAGGCACTCATCTCAATACTTCTTCTCTATTCCTACAGTGAACAAATCAATTGGTAAAAGAGCATTCATGTTTAAAGCGCCGTCAGACTGGAATAATCTCTCCTTGAACATTCGATCATTGACTTCTTTTCATAGGTTTAAATGTGCCCTGTCTTCTTATTTTGAGTTGAAATGCACCTGTTTCCAATGATACTTCACCAATAGCATCATACACTATAATTTCAATTGTTATTGTTATAATATATATTTCACAGTTTTGCTAGGCTTATTTTATTTTCTCTTATTTTATTTCATTTTACTACTGCCATGGTCATTCGTGGTCACAGTGATGTGCTCTTGTTGTACTCATTTTATTTTATTTATTTATTTTTTCTCTCTTGGGTTGTGCTGACATCTGTGTTTGTGTCTTTTTTTTTTTTCTTTCTTTTGTGTTGTTGTAGATTGTTGACTGTTTTGCCTCAGTTCATTAGGACCCCCTTGAAAACGAGAGGCTTCCTCTCAAGGGGTTTATCCTACTCAATAAAATGTTTGAATGAAAAATGTTTTGTTGTTGGTTGTTAAAATCTGGATATTTATTTCATTTTTCAGTTCAGTATAGCACCTTAAACATTAGCTTTTTATTTTGAAAAATTGTATTTATCTTGAGATGTTTGAGTTTGAAATGTTAAATTTCAGTTCAGTAAAACACTTTAAGCACTTTTATTTGGAAATGTTTTATTTTGCTTAATGTTATAGTTTGAATTTGTAAATTTCATTCAGTGAAGCTCTTTAAACGTTGTTTTTTTCTTTTAATATATAATTTTGCTTCAAATAAAGACAAGTATTTCTTTGCATCTTGTTCTTGTTTAAAAAGCATTTACATTATATAAAAGAGATAGTGATAGTGATAAAATGGTGACCTTATGGTGTTGAAGGCGACACTGAAAAATTTGGGTGTACCTAATGTTCGTGCTAGTGCACCTAAAAAAAAAAATTAGGTGCACTGTTGCAACCAATGCAAAAAGTTAGTCTGGAGCCCTGCTTCTACAGCAGTGTGTGCTTAGTGTGTGCACATCGAGGCAGGTTTTCCAACTTTCTCTGCACAATAACACAGACATGTAGTACTCGTCATTTCTGGTACGGTACGCCCGGAGGTTTAATGTGTTTCCAGACGAGTAAACAGCCTTTTCTAAGAAACAAAATCCAAAGCAGAAGCTTTAAAAGCACTCCGTCTACAACATCCCTCACATTTACTCAACAAGTTATTCTCTAATGATGTTTTTGACATTTGGAAGATAAAAGTTCTCCCTCTTCATTTTTTATTTTTCCTTATCTGTCAGAAGTCGTTCTGGATAAAACGGCAGCAAAACATTTCAGATATTAGTTTCTGCACAAGCGGGAAAAAGTAATAAATCATAATAGAGAGAGAAAAGCGCAGAGGAGATTGGCATTATGCAGTTTAAGAGCGGAGATAAAGACGACAAAGAGGATTAAAGAAGTTCTCTAAACTCAAAAGAAAAGAAATCAAATGAAGCCGACGCCGCTGAAGTCAATAAATGACGAGAGGGAAAAACACGAAGGGGAACAAAAACAAGGAGGCGCACGAACGCGAGGAGAAAATGAAGTCTCGGGGGGAGGTGAGGGAGGTTTTTGTAGAAAATAGGAGAGACAACATGCTCATGATGTACAAACAAAAACAACTGAAGAAAAAGAAAGTGGGAACGCAGGAAAAAATCAGAGGAACAGTTTGTTAGAGATCTGAGAGAGAAAAGAGTTCAGACTGAGGAAGGGAGAGATACTCTACGGAAACAAGACTCCCCCGCCTTAAGGTGGAAGTTTTACGGTCCATCTTAAAGCAGGAGGTCTGGCAACTTGAGAGAATGGCGTATAGCACTATGTAGGGATGGGACGATACACTTAAACTCACGATACGCTGCACCTCGATATGCCCGGGTCACGATACGTCACAATACAATATCAAAAAAGTAAAAAAGAAAAAATATTACTGTGTAATTCCAACTTTTGTTTTTGATTGAGTTGCACACAGGAAAACACAAGGCCTAACAGGCCAAACACAAACAATAACACTCTCTCTAACCTTAGAGAGGTTAGAGAGAGGCAGATGACATGTATCCAGGCGGAGCGTCCTAAATTGTGACCTCATTAGACTCCATCATTCGGCTTTTTGGAGGCAAGGTAGTTGGTGCTAATGTTTGTTGTTGTCACTTCTGGTCAGATGCGCTATTACCGGACGTGACGTCTTTATTTCGCGATCCATTTTTTTCAAACTCGATGCATTTCGTCACGTACTGTATCGCGATATATTGCCAAACAATATTTCATCCCATCCCTAGCACTATGTAAGTTTGGCAGTGGACCATGGATTCTTTATTGGACCACTCTACCATCTTTAAATTTGATTTTTTTAAATTGTAGAATCATTTGAAACTCATCCTTGAGCTTTTTCTTCTTTTAATAAACAAAATTGGTAAGAAATTCTGTCAAAAGAGTAGTCAACCTTCACACTTTACGTATATCAGGATAGGTATTGCAGTATTCGTATTGTGGATTTGCTGGAAATACCCAGCCCTAATGCCATCGCAGAGACGGCATTAGCTTGATTATTTCCTCGCATCTTTGTCATACCATAAGCGGTGCTGGGCACGTTACTTTAAAAAAGTAATTAGTTAATAGTTACAAGTTAATTCCCCCCAAAAATTACTTAATCACTAACAGAATTATTCCTTCATAATTGTAGTTAGTTAGCTGCTTTAACTGTGTGTCTCCGTCAGTTCTCGGTGTTTTGGGTCACTAGATTTTAGATTTACTAACAACAGACAAACACTTTGCTTTAGGACATAATGGACACTTCAAATGTGTGTTCTTGACTTTTACTTCTTTTACTCTTTCTTTTACGTTTACAGCCGTAAAAGACGTTAAAGAGCTACGCTCCGATCATGCTAAAGATACTGTAACGTTTTTGTACATTAATGAATGAAACCGGCGCCTAACAGCCTCCGTTCTGTTCTTCCTATATGGAAAAACACAACCGCATTGCATTGTGGTATACGGGTGTACCATGTAGGGTACATCGTATGCACACTCACTTTTGTTGTGCATTGTGGGTATTTTGTAGTGCACTATACAGTGAAAGAAATGAACTGCTGAGGAGTCGAACAACACTACGAAATGGCGAACACACTATATAGTGCACTATATCCGTAATAGTGAGCGATTTCGAACACAGCTATTGATTTTTGTAACCACCAGACATGTCAGGTTTTTATCTAAGTTTTATCTTAATCCTCTACAGCTTTATTATGATGAAAACAGTAGAAGACATTAGAAATCAATTTAATTCCAGCTATAAGGATTTATTTTAGGTGGAAACATCATTTTTACAATAAAATTTAAATTTGTTTTAGGGTGGGATGAAATAATTTTAATTTCTGATTTGGGTTTATATTGATGGTTTGGGGGCACAAACAAGTCCAAATGAGAAACTGCACTATTGTAACAAGCCCAAAAAACTGCAACACACAATTCCTGATATGCACATGCAAGTAAGAAAAAGAGGAAGCCGAAAGTCGCTTATATTGAGCGAACCTGGCAACTCTGTTAACTGAGTTTTCTCATCCGTCTGTTAGCGATGCAGCTCCTGTCTGTGTCTGGCTGAGTAACGGCGCGTTCCCACTGAAAGCGTTGAAAGCGATGTATTCGCGCGTCAAGTGAAATCGCGCCGTGCTAGACGCTTGAGTTTTGACGCTGGTACAAATACGCAAAAAAACGCTCACCACGGCATCGTTGCATGAAAAGGCCGCCATTATCATTTCATCATATCATTTCATCGTCAAACATGGCTCCGATTACCACCATCGCTGCTCTGTATCTGCTGTGGAGAAGTCAGCTGTGGGCTAGGCGCTGACGCCAGTACTGGATGCATGCTACCCTATGGAGGCGGTGTGAGCTACTTCCAGCTGACTGTCGCCCAGTTTGAAGACCTGCTAGCCAGGGTTGGTGCCAGGATCTCCCGCCTGGATACCAACTACAGGCGCTCCATTCCAGCTGCGGAGCGCCTTTCCATCTGTCTCCGGTGAGTTTAGCAGTTTGTCAAATTAGCAAGACTCCGAATCCCAGAATGCCCTGTGTCAGTGACAATCTCCACGCTGATAGCCTGTCCCTGCGTGTCAACACGCTCGCTCGCTCGAAAAGTTCAATTATTTCAAGTCGAGCGTCAAATGTTAAGCGGTGAGCAGCGAGCGTTTTTTCGCTGGAAACGCTCGCCTCAACGCTTGAGTGCTTGACGCCGCTCTATGCTCGCCCCGATGCAGTGTCAATTCGCGTCTTTAAATTGACTTTGTATGTAATATCAACGCGCGAAAAATTCGGACACTTTCAGTGGGAACACGCCATAAGGCAGGTCAGATAACAGCTGCTTGACATCAGTGCAAAGTAATGCGCCACATTACACTGTTGGTAACATAACGGCGTAACATTTGAATTAGTAACTAATTAGATTACCCATTACTGGGTTAGTAATGCTGTTATTTTCATTTCTAAACATCTTTGTAATTGCTTCTCTATTTTATTGACTGAATAGTGCAGTAGCGTCCTTACATGCTCCATCTCCCCCAGCAGTAAATCAAAGACAGGCCATTGTCCAGTCTCTCTGTTAGAAGTCTCTCTGCAGAGACTCTCAGAGATCTTGTCTCTAAAAGTGTAAAACCTTTTCTTAAATTGTTCTGATGCTGAGTCATAAAATGTGAATATCAGCTTAAGAGATGACTGAACTGGGAGGTAAGAACAACATCATTTATTTCAGCGTCTGCACCCCTAAAACATCGGCGTGTGGATTTATTCTGATTACAGTAATTTAACGCCAAACCCTGTGAAATGAAACCTGCTCTGAAATGATCGTCGACTCTCCAACAGTGATGGTGACAAGCTGTTTAACTGCAGGAGCCAAATAATCCTGTCTGCTCCGCTCCTCCAAACATCTTTTTTTATTTAAATATGTGTGATTACAGTGAGCTGAGTCACACGGGCAGCAGCGCGGAGGATAAATCTGTTTTTATTACCGCTGCAGACCAACCTGTTGCATAAGCTTCACCTGTAGAGCAGAACGGCGGAAACAGACGGAAAACTGGGATGTCAGACTGTCACAACGCTGCTCGGAGATAAGACAGGAGCATTTCTGAGCCTTTTCCTTTTAGTTTTCTCTTTGTTTCAAGGATCTTTTCTGTTTCAAGACACCATGAAGCAGCTATTGTGGAAGCTCTTCAGGTCATGGTCGTCAATATGCAGTCAATTAACCCTTTAACTTCCAAAAAAAAAAAAAAATAAATAAAAATAATAATAAATAACATAACATTTCATTATTTTTTCTGACAGTGTTTCAGGATAAAGAAAAAACAGCAAACAAACCAAAGGAACACATACTTTCTTTGTGTTGGATTTATAGGTTTATTAATCTAAAATCTATTTTTATTGTAACTGTCATATACGTAAGTGTTCACTGATCTAATGGTATATATATTTATAAATCTCTTCCATGCATGGTGTCTTGGTGCTTTTATATCATTCAAGTTGCAGTACCATGTCCAACTATCAGGCAGCAAACTCCCAAACCCTTGTCCCAAGTTTCTGAAAAATATTATCTGTGGATTTTTTGGTCATGTGATATTGCATCATAAATCCAGGGCTAATTACTCCACGCCTCTCAGGAATAAGTGTCTGTGACTAAATAGGAATAATACATGTGCATGTAGATTTTGCTTATTATTTTATTTACTTTTAATAAATGTTTGTAAAAGACATGTGTTTGTGGATCTTTGTTAAAGGTGCTATGAGGAGCAGGCGTGGCGACTGTCCTAAAGACGTGACCCAAGCCAAAGTGTGTGTTTGTTGTGATGCTAATGAATGCAACTCGGACCTTCCTCAGAACTCTGCATTGCTTTACAACTTCTTTTTTCAACAACTTACAGGATGCAAAGTGACGAGGTAATGTATCTCTTTCTAGTTACGTAGCGGTAGTTTTTGACAAGTGACAACAAGCAATTTTTGGAAAACTTAGTATCATAGTTTTGTAGCCGGCTATATATCACTACTTACAGCCTGATGCTCTAAGACGTGTCTGAATAATATAAATTTGCTCTAGTTTTAATTGTCTTGTTTCTGAAGTTGAGTATCCGGGCCAGTCCAGCCCTGTCTGACCCGACCGCGAAGCTAAGGAATAGCATTTATAGATAACCTATTTTGATGCTATAAACTCATCTTAAAGTGTGTATTTCCATCAGGCATATATCTAAAGGGGGGAAAATTTTGTAATTACTTAGAAACTCCTCATAGCATCTTTAAGTTACATTAAATTACTATGTTGTAAAAACTAGCCATGATTTAAACTTTAAAAGTGAAAACCAACATCAAAAAATATTCCCTTGTGATTTAATAATAATCTCACTTTAAAAATTGCTTAAAAAAGCCTCAACTTGGGGTATTTTCTTTGAAATTCATTAGATTATTGTGGCAGATTAAAAGATTGTTCTCCACCCCCAGAAACTGAAGCACAAGAAGCCCAATGCATAAAAACTCTGCAGCTTTAACGGGCCATTCAGTATATCCGCTGCAAAGCTGCATGTTTGAAAACAGCGGCGTGAATACATGAAGTGTCTTCAGTTTATCAGAAATTGACTTGATTTCTCCTTCAAAAGAGAAATGAACGTCACTTCAAGCTTTCTTACGGGAAATCATGATTTTGCTCTTCTCCTGACCCGAGATCACTGCTGGGAAACTGAGAGACGCGGAAATGCTGCACTAACAACACCAAGCCGTGCTCATGGTTATCCTAACATTAAATCTGCTCCCCTCAGAAGTTTACTGGAGAAATTGTTGGTTTTGTCTTTGACGAGATTAATGTCACATGTGGCCGACGACACATCTGTGTGGAAACATTTAATGTAAGATTTGACGATAGTCTAGGGACTGACATACTCCTAGTTTAAGCTAACAGCTAACAGCAGCTATGTCATACTGTGGCTTGATGTGATTGGTCTATGAAGAGTGTGACGAGCAGACTGATCGTCCAATCACCAGCTGCTCTGGTATTTTAAGGTGTTACCCTCTGAAAATAGCAAAACAGTGAAATCAGATTAAAAATGGGATTAATCCAATTAAAAAACATAGCAGGCTAATTATGACTGTAATTAATTAATCCAAGTTAACACGATAATTTGACACCCCTAATTTTTAAAACTTTCTAAACTTTAAAACCCCTGCAACAGGAAAATATCTGTCTGTTTTTGACTGTTAGTAGTCTTCTCTGTTTCCTGAAATGTTAATGAAATCAAATTATTTGATTTCTTTCTGATTGTTCTAAACATTAAATATTCCTGAATTTATCAATAACCCCTGCCAAACAGTTGAGCTGGTAGTTAAAGGGTTAAAAAGAGAAAAATGAAATCAGATTTTTGTGAGCTCAGGCAGAACATGAACACAAAGGATTAAATTCCCTGGTTATTTGGTGCAATGGCAGAAAAAAGCTCTTAATCCACAGAGCATGTGCTCATGGTTAATTTTCTGTTTTATTTTCTAAACTGGACATGCTGTAAAGCTCCACCAAGGACAAGAGTGGGAACCTTGTGTGCAGCACATCAGATTCATGTCTTGTACTGAATTAAGGTTGAACCGCATTGTCCCGATAGAATAAAATAAATTCAATTGCTCACAAACTGGTCAGCTCAGCAGGCCTATGGTGCACCAGTGTTATTTTACATGGATGTATTTGAGGAAATATTCAATATTTCTGTGTAAAGTAGATCTCCCTGAGCAAATGAACCCTGTGCAAACCTTATTCAAGAGGGCAATATTTACTGTTCTTGTTTTTTTGCTCTCCCTCACTCAATGCCAATGATTTTCAGAATAAGCTGGACAGATGAACTTCTATTGACTATTTTTTTTAATCCAAGATATTTTCTCTCCATCCACAACATGTCCCCACTGACGGCATGTTGAAAAAAAAGTCCGGTTTCAATACACAGCCTTGGCTCTGAATTTCAGCAGGTAAATACTGTGGCTCAGCCCGAGTCACCAAAACAGAGTACACCCCCCACATCCAGGGGGCGATCATACTAATGCGCAGATCAGACAGAGGGGGGAGGGGGAGTCGTAGGTTGTGTAGCGTGCGCAGTTAGCGTAAGAGAGATACAGTAGGTGCAGTAGCAATGGCTGAAAAACAGCCCAAAAGAAAAAGGTCAGAGGACTGAAAAGTGAAAAAGAAGGGCTATGACCATGACAGAGCGAAGACCCGGATCAACATAGGTGTTGCCTTCCGACGGTGGAGGGAATTCCGCCAATTTAAAGACCTGAAAACGGACGTGGACGTTGCCGTCTTCCTGCTGGATAGGTAAACAACATTAGCTTTGTGGTGCTTCACATAACAGTAACAGCTGTCGGACATTCATCTTATTGTCTAATCTGCCAGAATGTACTGTTGTTGTGATGTTATCAGTAATGACAGTCGAGTTGTGGTTACTATAGTCTGATGAGTCAGGGTTACCTTAGCTATGTTTGTCAGCTGCATAGTTTCTACGGCCGTTTCCATGACAATGCACGTCCATCAGCTTTGGGGGGTGGAGCCAGGGGTAAGGTATGAAGGGAGAGGCGGGTCTAAATTTGTTTATCAATAACCTCTCCACTCGTTTTCTCCCGCATCGCTGACTACACCTTTAATTGGGAATTAACTTTCTCCTTTTCCTGTAGAAATCCCCGGATCTGTTCTCTGTTATGTGCATAAAACACACTTGACCGCCTGTTTTACTATCTGTTATTCTGTTATCTTATCATAGAGATTCATCAGTATATACACAAATCTTATAAATATAGTTGTGTTAAGAAAAAATCTTTAATCCTTTGTTTCTGGGAGTATTATGACAAAGGGAGCGCTCATGAATAGCACACTTAGAAACACTGCAAAAGCTCTTTGTTACAGTTTTGAGGGACAATCAGAAGAGAAAAGGAGGAAAAACAGAAATGAAGCCATTGATTAAACAAAAATGGAGAATGAAGTCTTTTCAACAGCCTAGAAGAACAACACCAAGAGGCTTTAAGCAATCAATTTTCTCCTTTTCCTGCAAAAATCCTCAGATCTGTTCTCTGTTATGTGCATAAAACACACTGGACAGCCTGTTTTATTGACTGTTATTCTGGTATCTCATCAAAAAGATTCAAAAGTGTTTTGAGGGAAAATCAGAAGATAAAAAGAAAAAAAAAACTGAAGTGTTGCCATTGATTGACCAGAAATAGAGAATGAAATCTTGTCAACAGCCTAGAGGAATAACACCAAGTCCAGTCTGTGTGCCAATAATGTTCAAAGCAGCTGGGTAAATCTTTTGCTATGGCTCACCTGCAGGCCCATTTCCACCCACATGGGACCATATCTTCCCTGCTTCCCCTCTTATTTTCAAAATTTGATAATACTATAGGGGCAAATTGGGAAGCTGTGGGGGGCCTGATTTGGCCCTGGGCCTCCAGTTGATGATCACTGCACCTTTAAGGCTTCACCGGGGGAATGGATGAATATGAAAAGTGTGATATTTTAAAGCAGGGAGCCTCGGTGCTGTAGCATCAGTCAGGCGGTGGATGCTAACCCTCTGTTCACGCTCTAATCTGTTTGTTGGAGTTCTCAGATCTCCGCGGAGCTACTGCTGCTGCTGCATTATGTTTATGTGATGTAACACAAACGCTGCCAAACAAAAAGCAGCAGCTCTCTGCAGTGCTCCAGCCCAAGGTCAACTGCCAACAACAACGTCCGGGTCCTGCCTCGCTCTTCTCCGGCCGCCCGCCTTACGTAAAGGAGGAGGGTGAAGACGAGCTCCAGCGAGGCTCCTCAGGAGAAGAGCTGCAGACAACCTTTAACAGTGAGTGCATTAGAGCCGACTGCAGCATATGTCAGAGTGACTTTAACTAACAGTCCTCTGCAGCCTCGCTCCGAGCCCCCAGGGCTTTAAAGGTTGAAAAGAATCTCTCAGTTTTGGTTTTTACTCCGACTGAATCATCTTCTCTCTCAAACATGGCAGAAGAGGAAAAGTCAGCTTCTGCTTCCCCGACTGTGCTTCAGCTCAGCACGTAGATAATTACTGCCAAACGAGGGTCCCCAACATTGATGGGGAAGTTACTTTTAAAAAGTGAGGATGCAGCGAAGATTCTGTCACCGAAAATATTCAGCCAAATAATGCAAAAAAAGCCACATTTGGCCTTCAAAATCAAATACGCCATTGCGTGTGACGTAAAGACGCAAACAACGTGCACTGACTCGGTGACCTCTCACTTTTGGAAAAAATGTCAGCGGCGTGGAAATATTTTAGTGTTGGAGAGCGAGAAAAGTGCAAAGAGTGTTCAACAAAATTATCTCGACGGAGTTCATCAGCAAAGACTTTTAACACTGCTGCTTCAATTTGCATCTTTTGTTTTGTTTGAAGGCCTAACGGCGTGTTCCCACCGAAAGCGTCGCAAATTTTTCGTGCGTTGATATTACATACAAAGTCAATGTAAAGACGCGAATTGACGCTGCATCGGAGCGAGCATAGAGCGGCGTCAAGCGTTGAGCGGCGAGTGTTTCCAGCGAAAACACGCTCGCTGCTCACCGCTCCACACTTGACGCTCGAGCTGACGAGCTGGCGAGCGCTGAGCGTTTTTTTTGCATATTTGTACCAGCGTCTGAACTCGCACGTCTAGTGCGGCGCGAATTCACTTGACGTGCGAATACACTCACTTTCAACGCTTTCGGTGGGTACGCGCCGTAATATAAATGAAAAACTTTGTTGTGCTTTTGTTGAAAAGCAAAGGCTACCAGAGTATTAAAAATGTCAGAATATTCAATAAACAATTACTTTCTTTTCAAAATATCTAAAAATTTATTCTCAGCTATTTATGAACTATTAAAATGACAGTGAACTACTTAGCATCTGCATTGGATATTCGATCTTCGGTTTTTGGCCAACCGTTTCTTTTTTCTTTCTGCTTCGGCCACAAATTTTAATTTAAGTGCATCCCTATTAAAAAGAAGTGTTTGCTTGTTACTCTACTTCATATGTGTCAAACTCAAGGCCCGGGGGCCACATCCGACCCGATAGACAATTATATTTGGCCCGCGAGATTGTTTTGTTGTTTTTGTTTTTGTTATAAATGGCCTGGTGGTATGAAGTGCTGATAACACGCAAACTACAGATCCCATAATACAGTGCAACAGCTGCCTTGCTGAACAATAGACTACTGGGAAAAAAAGCACAATTTTTATATAATATTTTCATTTTTTTTTTTTTTTGTTGTTGTTGCATGTTCATATTTCCAACTTTTTATTTTGACAGGAGATATGTTTATGGAGAGCAAAAGCTTTTTAAGTTATTAATAGTTTCAGTGTCTTTATTCTGTAATAAATTTGTGTCCATTTATTCATATTTATTAAAAAAAAAGTTAAGTTTTAATAAATATTTTTCCTTTTCGGCCCTTGACCTAAAGTGTGTTTTGAGTTTTGGCCCCATGTGCAATTGAGTTTGACACCCCTACTCTACTTCTTAAAAAGTAACTTGTTACTTTACTTAGTTGCCCTCTAAAGTTACTTTTACATCGCTCGACTTTGGACAGAACCCCATATCTGTTCCTAAATGTGAAGGCCTACAAAAAGTTCTACTACAGAGAACATAACAGTTTCTTCTGTGCTTTTTATTTTACAAAATGTCACATACCCTGTGGTATGAGGGCTCCTGTCCAGAGTTTACAGGTCGATAAAAACAAGCCCAAAATAATCAACCTCCAGCTATTTCCTTTCCTAATGTGATATATGACTTTTTAAAAAGAGAAATCTACAAAAAGTGAGTTAATTTTCGTCTACATAACATTTTAATATCACAGTGCCGAGCATCTATTCAAAAAAAGAACGTTGCTTATAATAAGCAGACCTGGCAACTTCTGGAGCACGCTCCATGTGCGTGAGTGCGTTCGATAACCAGGAAACGAGGAAGTTGACAAACTGCCTACTGCAGTCATACTTTGTTTTATTATTGGGAGCTAGAAGATAATCAGGGGGATTGAAACAGACAGAAGAGCTCCAAGAAAAACTTCAAGTTTAAAAACAAGCCAAAAAAACACGACCCACAGCCATAACTAAGATTGTTATATACACTGGATTTGAACAACAGAATGACTATTGGGTTAAAGTTGTTTTCTTGGTTAGTTGTTTTCAAGAGGTAGTGATTTGTTGGAAATCTGTGGAGAGAAGTGGTATGTTTATAGAAGCAACAGTCGCTCTTGTTTCAAATCCAGTGTATGTAACAGTCTTAGATTCTCAAAACAAAAAATGTAGAACTTTTGACTGAAAATGAAAATATATACTACATTATCTGTCAAGTTTTACATTATCAGTTTTTTAGGGTTAAGATATTACTTTATTATTAAAAATGTTATTACAATATCAGTCAGGATATTATATTACATTATTGGGTTTTATTACATTTTTGATTGAGTTAAGTGCAAATTTTATTACATTTTCAGGAAATAATTACATTATAGGGTGCTATAGGACAGGTGATTGGCTTATTAGCTAGCTGCTTAAACAAGCAGTTGAATGTGTGCACCCTTTGGATTTTCTTTCCTCTTAATGCCTCAGAGTTTTGGAGGTGAAGCGGCGTGAGTTTGGATCAGTCCTAAACGTGTTAAATTATTCATTCCTCATCCTTATCGAGCCTTTTCCCGTACGAAGCCCGAGCACACAGAGAAGTTCAGGCCAGCCGGGCAGGGCGAGTAAAGTTTTGGGCACATCTGAGGACAAACAGGGCGGTCTTTAAAGTCCACACATCCACTGCCGCTGACCCCGCATGCTCCACGAAACGGCGGGTGAATATGTAATGCAGCTGCGCTCACACGCCGCAGCCACTCGAGCTGAGCGGCTTAAAGAGCCGTTAAGATCCACTTTATTCAGCCAAGTCCGCGGCTGCAGGGCGACTGACTCCGAGGGCAGAAGCACTTCGCTCTAAACGCTGCTTTAGTGAAAACACTCGTCCGCCGCGGCGACCTGATGCGTCTTTAGGAGCCGTGTAAACGAGAGGTGGATTTTACTTTCAAAACACATTCTTCAAATGTCACAGCTGTACTCGCTGAAAGCTCTCCGGTTTAAACGCCGCTGTACTTAAAGCTCAGACGTGTGGGAGTGTTTTGACCGTGACGGCGAAGAGTGAATCAAATAGAAAGTGACTGTCTGGTCACCTCAGGTGCTCTGAACACTTAGGCCTCAGGGTTTCTTGGCATAAAGGTAAAGAAAAAGTGGCGTTACTGTAAACCTGAAGATGTCTCCTGTCCATTTGAGGAGAAGTTCAGGTTCTATGCAGCGTTGATTTGTAATTTGGTTTTAGTTAGGAAGTGATTTTAGTGACTTAAATTTTAATGCTCATTTTAACAAGGTCTTAAGTACATTGCAAAAGTCAGACTTTTTTTTATCCCAGAAAGATGCCGTAATTTTAACTTATTCTTTAATCAGTACTGTTATTAGTTAGTGCAACTCCTTTTTTACTGGTCTACCAAAAAAATCTTGTTCAAAATTCTGTTGCCAGAGTTTTAACACGCAAATAGAAGAAAATGATCATATCGCCCCTCTCCTTAAAACTTTGCACTGGCTCCCTGTTTCTTTTAGAATTGATTTAAAGTTCTCTTACTTGTTCTTAAAGTTCTACACAGCCTTGCTCCTCCACACATTGCAGATCTTATTTCTTCTTATATTCCATCCCAAACACTAAGGTCCCTGAATGCTTCCCTTTTAAACATTTTCCAGAGAGCTTTCTATTTTAAAGCTACAAAACGTTGGAACTCTCTCCCTCCGGCCTTGAGAACAGTGGTCTCTCTATGTGTTTTAAAAGCTAACTCATAACATACCTTTTTAATCTAGCTTTTAACCTGGAATTATCTTCTTCATGACCAGGACTGCATTCAAGCATTATACCTATTATTATTACAATTAAAACCAGTATTGCTTTTTTTTATCAGAACTTTTAAATATTGTTTTTTTTGTTTTTATATTGTGTTTTTTATCTTTGTTTTAGTTTTTAACCTTAATTTTACATTTTTTATTATTTATTTAAATTATTATTTTAAGGAATTTACTTTGTTTTTAAGTGTTCTTTCAAATTTTCTAGATTTTTTTTGCATTGAGTTTGTTTTGATTTTCATTTACTTTTACTCTTTTCACATAATACATGATACAAAATACAGAACTTCCAGAAAACCTTATTTTCATATTAATATTAATTATATTATTAATTATATTATTAATTTACAGTCTACACTGTAGAGGCAAAATTTTAAGCTCACTTTCCTTTGTGAAAAAGGCAGTTTGCTGGAAAAAATTTGCCCTGTCACACGTCTTCAAGGCACTAAAAGCGAGAATTTGAGCCTGCAAGACGTAGCCGTGGGACAAAAATTCAAAGATTTTTTGAACAACGAATCTAGGAAGTATGTGAATCATTCAGATCTTGTTGAACGTGGTCAGAATCGTAATTATTATTTTTTTTTACTGAATTTTGCCAGAACAAAAAAAATAATTTTATGCAAATTTTCAAAGAAAACTTGAGTATTAAAGCGATGTTGATGAAATCTCATGAAATTCAACCATTTTCTTCCGTTTTTTTTTTTTTTTTCTCGATATGTTGCCAACGTTACTTGTGATATATTCAGGTACCCTTGGAAACTTGAAAATCTAACAATTACGCCAGTGTTTTCCGTTTCTGAATAGGACAAATGGTTTGTAAATGCCATTCATTTAAATATAAGTGGAATTTTGATCCCATCCCATAAATAAAACAAAAATACAAATTTAAGTATGGCTGCTCCACTAAAATACGATCTATTTTAAGACATTGAACTCCTCTTTCTGGTAATATTAGGATTTTTTCCCAATAAAAGCATTATTTTGTGAGTGTTTTGCCATTTATGGACTAGAATGGATGATGGTATGGCAGAAAATAGGATGATAAAAAAGGGGAAGCAGTAAAAGGTGAACCAAAGGACGTAAGCACCAGCATATGGGTTTAATTTACATTAAATCATGTCTAAAGGGGCCCGTCCATTCCCTTCTGCAGCCCTGTCTGTTTTTATGTATTTTCTTAATCAAATGTCGTTTCATTTGTTCCTGTTATCATCATATTTGTAAATATTTTCCTCTCATTTTCTCCCAAACTCCCCGGCCCCGTCACTTCGCTCCCTGTCTGTTTGTCCGTGATCGTCTGAGACAGAAACCATCTGTGACTAAAAACCGTCTGTGTGAAATTTAATGTTCTGAGCTAAATGACTTCCCCTGTGAGGGCCATTTGTTACAGTGAGTGAACCACACTCACACTCCCTCTCTTATTTTAGCTTCCACCTTAAAAGCAGTATTTTTCATAATAAAGTCAAAATATCCTCAGCATATACACTCACTGGCCACTTTATAAGGTACACTTGCTCATATGCAGGATGGTTGATGCTGAAAAAGCAGTTTTATATGTATATTAGGGTGACCATATTCTGAAAACCCAAAAAGACCCTCAGAAGTGTCACGATTCAGCACATGCAATAAATCAATAAATAAATCAATAAATGAGTCAAAAATTCCCTTTGAGTAAATTGTGTTGCATCTATTCTTAGGTAAAAATAAAACATTCTAGCAAATATTTGTCATTATTAAGTTGCAAATGCTTAAAACAGTGTGAAATTTAAAAAAAAAATAAATTTTAATTTTCAACAAGTCTCTCTTTATAAACTAATTAATAAGTATGTACAACACTTTTGAGAAAACAAAACCAAAACTCAACCTACTTTATATTATCTTATTATTATATATATTATATTTAACTGATCTTGAGGAATTACGGTAGTTTAAACCATGCATCAATCTATTTCTGTCATCGGTGACGGCTTTGTCTGTAGAACAAGGGAGCAAAACCAAAACATTTTAGGGAATTTTATAAAATGCTACATGGACAAAATTTTACGACAAGAAAGGAGGACAGATCTTGACAAGAGGATGTATGGCCACCCTATATAAATATATTTAATTTTTTCCATTGTACATTTTAAGTATTTTGTAAATATTCAACCACCCTGTGCATTTCTATATTTTCTCATATTTTTCACATTTATCCTACTTTTGCCTTCATTTTTTTTTTCATTCAGAGTCAATTGCACTGTCTGGTAAGATTTTACATTGTATATATTTTGAACTTAATCTTAAATACTAGTAAAGCACTTGGGGAGCGCAGACCTCCGCCAGCACCACAGTCCTCTCCCATATTATGATTTTCACTATAAATATTAGTCCTAACTTTATTTCATCTAAATATTTAGATTCTTTGACCATGAAAACATACCATTAACAATTGGATTGATAATGAAATCTATTTTAGTTCAGTAGTTACTCACGAAAAATAAAATTTTATGTCATAGCGAAACAATCCTAATCATTTGTTCCGTGTCCCAATCCGGACATTTTCTGAAACTTTTTGAGTTCTGTCGCTAACAGAGAAACAGACCAACTAACTGACTAACAAAAAAACAGACGCTAGCAATCTATAGAACTTCCTGGCAGAGGTAAAAACAATGTTACACTTCAGAACTATTTATTTGCACTTAAAAAGGAGAAGATCTCCAGTTTTGTTGTATATTCAGTATACCTACAACAAAAGGCATTCAGTTGTGTTCTAGACAAAATATTAATTTACATTTAGATTAAATTTGAACCATCCTTTAGTCTGAAACGGTTGAGTTAAGGTGATAAAATTACATCAAAATGCACATGATTAAAATGATTAAGATTTTAAACAAGAAACTTTATTAATACAATAATTTTTTATTCATTTATTTTTGTATTATTTGTTGATTTTACTGTTGTTTTTATCCTGTACAGCGTCCTTGAGAAAGGCACTTTTAAATAAAATGTATTATTTTAATTATTATTATTTAATTTTACTAAATGAAACATTTAATACCTGAACAAATGGCCTTTTAAGGACTTCGTTTTAAGTTTAAATGGTCTCAATGTCTCTCCTCATCTGCCTGCAGAAATCTTCCACATGTAAAATACATTTCTTTTATTCAAAAGATCAACGTGACACTTCAAACATCCATTTCTCTTTTTAATTTCCCATAATTCACCCTGTTTGACTGAAAGAAGACAGCCTCCCTTTAAAAACAGCCATTATATCACGCTCGCCGCACTTAAAGTCCGTCGAAGGCGGTCGGCGCTCGCTTTAATTACGACATTAACGCTTGCCGCCTGACATCTCTACCTGACATAAGCCTCATATCCGGCGTTTGAATGGCTTTTCGATCGGCGCTGATGGAGTTTCTCGGTGATGTCACGCGGAGTGTCGGGCGTGATGGATGCTCGTCGCCTATGCGGTGCGAGTGTGGCGAGCGGGGGGTTGATGTATGACTGCTTGCATCATGTGTGTTAATAAACGGAGACAAAAGGAGGATCAGCTGATTTCATCTGACGCCATCTGCAGTGGATTTACGGCTCCATCAGTCAGCATGGTGCTCTTTAACTTCATTTCACATCCACCTTTTATTTCTTCGCCATTGCGTTCGACTCACTGGTTCATTTTCATGGTCTCCCACCCCTGCTCTCTCTCTCTATTCATTTCTTCTTCGTTGTGTCTCCTTGGTCGGGTCATCAGAGCATCTTTATCCAGGAGAAAAAAGAATCCAGCTCTGGATAAAGAAGCTTTGACCCTGAGCCTCACGTCTCTGTTTGTCTTTTACGTGTCAGTCGTGCTTTCGTACGAGGAATAAAAGACTCACACTGCTCTGCATGAACACATATCTATATCTCACTTTTTGTAATATACTAATCTACATAAAATACTGCTGCAGAAGCGTCATGATGCGTCGTTTTGAAGTGTCATATATTATCCATTTCTGATATAAAAAATCTTCAACTGTCTTTTTTATTTTGTAAGGGCAGAACAAGGAAAAAAATAATCTAACAAATGTTCTGGTCAAATTGTCACATTTTAGTGCAATATTTTGTTTTTTTAAAACTTGTATCTACTGTTTCCTAACATTTACAGGCGAGATCAGTCCCTATCACCCAGCCTGCAGCAACCACTTGGAGCAATTTAGATACATTATGTTGCCAAGAGTATTTGCTCAGTGAATTCCAGCGTGGAACTGTGATAGGATGCCACCTGAGCAACAAATCTAGTCGTGACATTTCCTCACTCCTAAATATTCCACAGTCAGCTGTCAGCTGGATTATAAGAACGTGGAAGTGTTTGGGAACCACAGCAACTCAGCCACCAAGTGGTAGGCCACGTAAACTGACAGAGCGGGGTCAGCGGATGCTGAGGCGCATAGCGAGAAGAGGTCGCCAACTTTCTGCAGAGTCAATCTCTACAGACCTCCAAACTTCATGTGGCCTTCAGATTAGCTCAAGAACAGTGCAGAGAGCTTCATGGATGGGCTTCCATGGCCGAGCAGCTGCATCCAAGCCTCACATCACCAAGTGCAATGCAAAGCGTGGATGCAGTGGTGGAAAGCACGCCGCCACTGGACTCTACAGCAGTGGAGACGCGTTCTCTGGAGTGACCAATCACGCTTCTCCATCTGACAATCTGATGGACCAGTCTGGGTTTGGAGGTTGCCAGGAGAACCATACTTGTGGGACTGCATTGTGCCAAGTGTAAAGTTTGGTGGAGGGGGGATTATGGTGTGGGGGTGTTTTTCAGGAGCTGGGCTTGGCCCCTTAGTTCCAGTCAAAGGAACTCTGAATGCTTCAGCACACCAAGACATTTTGGACAATTCCATGCTCCAACTTTGTGGGAACAGTTTGGAGCTGGCCCCTTCCTCTTCCAACATGACTGTGCACCAGAGCACAAAGCAGGTCCATAAAGACATGGAGGACAGAGTCTGGTGTGGCCTGCACAGAGTCCTGACCTCAACCCAGTCGAACACCTTTGGGATGAATTAGAGCAGAGACTGAGGGCCAGGCCTTCTCGTCCAACATCAGCGTGACCTCACAAATGCTCTTCTGGAAGAATGGTCAAAAATTGCCATAAACACTCCTAAACCTTGTGGACAGCCTTCCCAGAAGAGTTGAAGCTGTTATAGCTGCAAAGGGTGGACCGACGTCAGATTGAACCCTATGGATTAGGAATGGGATGTCACTTAAGTTCATATGCCAGTCAAGGCAGGCGAGTAAATACTTTGGCAATATGGTTTTTTCCCAGATTTTGATGTTTGTATTTACTGGGTTTGATTGAAATCAAAACTAAGGCTACGGCGATCACGGTGCTGCATGCCTTGCTCGCTCCGCCTTGTGGTTAAAGCAGCTTTTGTTTTTCTCAGCTTCATTGGAGATTTAAGGCTTTTCACACATTAAAATAACACGTTTAAGGCTTTTTAATGATCGGATAATTCTGCAAACAGTTCAGGGGAACAAGCCATTTCACGCAGCTAGGAGGGAGAAGTCTGGATGCTGTAGGCTTTTGTCTTGTGTGCATAGAAGTGCCATATAAGAAGAATTTAGGCTTGTTAAATGGATAGACAGTTAAAACTGAAGTGTTGCCCCCTTTCTGAACCTGTGACTTCTTTTTAATCCTAGTTTGACCAACCTTCATGTTTATTTTAAGCTCGAAGTCGTTGAAGCGTCTTAATTTGGCAGCTTTTCTGATCCCAATGTGTTTCAGAGATGCTAAATAGACGCTAACGACGGTGAGGTTGTAAACACGAGGACTTTCTCCCGTCTCCCTCCTCTTTCTTCAGACTCTTTGGTTTGTATTGGGCGCACACGTGTGAGTCTGAGCGGCGTATTAAAGCTGGAGTAGACTTCTCCTGGAGGACGTACTTTGCTGTGATTATGTGTATTATGTGTACTTAAGAGCTGCTGACGGCTCTCTTTAACAAACAGCCTCTCAGGCGCCGTGTCGACTCTGAGCCTCGCCGTAGAAAAGAGGAATAATTTGGTTCAAGGCAGCCGACTTTTGGAGGCACTTACTGTGGGACTGAAGGCATCGAGCTGAGCACAGTCTGGGGGACGGAGACGGACAATAAAACCTCTTAGCCACTCACGCCAGGTGTTTAAAAGCCTCTTAGCGATGAGGATAAACTGATTAACTTTGCTTAAATCTTACGTGGTTCCACTTTTGTTACTTCGCCAGAGCTTTTAGGAAAAACTCTCCAAGAATCATGACTGAAAGAAGCACTTTAGTATTTATTTCTGTCATTTATTCACGTCTGAAATTAACTCCGTGATCGTCTGAAGACTGTGCAGGTCACTTTAGTCTCGATTTTACAAATAGTTCCTCAATCATTCATAAGAAGTGACAGCCCACTACTCCGTGGGATTGAGTGATTCAGTGTTTCAGCAGAGCTTTGCAGAGGTTAAATCAGCTTCAATATTAGGTCTTTTAACTTCCATTAAATTCTAGACCAAACCAGAAAGCACTGGGAGAATGCAGATCTCAGCCAAGGGGGCTCACAATGTGATTCATTGACCCTGAAAACCCCCAGAATCATGTTGATATCATTATAAGTTAGACGGTTATTGAGCAAAAACAATCATTCACTCATGGCTGTTAACTGGATCACCACAAAAATATAATTAATTTCAAGTTGGGCCATTACCAACATCTCCTGGAAATTTCAGCCAAATCAGTCGAGTAGATTTTTTTGTACTCTTGCTAGCAAACAAAAAAACACAGGCAAAAACATAACCTCCAAAAAAAGCTAGTGAAGAAGTGCCAAAACTCCAGTTTCTCAAGAGTTCACTTTAACCTTTAGCTCAACTGTTTGGCACAAGTCACTAATGAATTAAGAGATGTTGAATATTTTAAAAAACAAAAAATCAAATCATTGTTTGAATTCATTAACATTTCATGGAACAGAGAAAACTACAAACAAACCACAAACCAAATATTTTTTTTGTGTTGGATTTAAAGGTTTGAAAAAGCTAACAGTTGGTTACATAACGACGTACAAATCAATTCGAAAAGGCGGGAATGTTTGGAAATAAAATAGAAATCAAACAAAACTTAAAACAGGTGATACAGAGTTTGACAAACACATTTTTTATGAATGAACATATATACGTACATAATCATATCAGTAAATGTTAACTTGCGAATTTCAAATAATAATAATGGTAATAATAATAAAAAAAGTCTTTACCTTTTTAAACAGTTAGTTCTCACACAAAGAAAATATCGGTTCTTCTGGTTCGTTCTGAAAAGAATAACGTCCGTGACTTGATTCCAGTGTTGGGACTAACTGCGTTACAAATAACGGCATTACTAACGCCACTACTTTTTCCAGTAATGGGTAATCTAATTATTATTCAAAATGTTATAACGTCGTTACGTTACCGATAGTGAAATTTGGCACGTTACTTTGCGCCGATGTCAAGCAGCTGA
This sequence comes from Scarus forsteni, assembly GCA_036419115.1. Lineage (NCBI taxonomy): Eukaryota > Metazoa > Chordata > Actinopteri > Labriformes > Labridae > Scarus > Scarus forsteni. The sequence goes on along the minus strand of JAZDUH010000486.1, from coordinate 1,721,900 downwards.
TATCCGACCTGCCTCACTCAGTCAGACTCAGACAGGAGCTGCACCGCTAACAGACAGACGAGAAAACTCAATGCCAAAGTTGCCAGGTTTGCTTATTATAAGCAACTTTCGGCTTCTTTTTTTTAACTTGCATGTGTATATTGGGAATTGTGGGTTGCAGTATTTTTGGCTTGTTCCAATTGTGCAGTTGCTCATTTGGACTTGTTTTGCCCCCAAACCATCAATATAAACCCAACTCAGAAATTAAAATTATGGGGTGCTGGTTTGGCGTAGTGGTTAGCACCGCATGTACGTGCTTCTGCCGGTCCAGGTTCGAGTCCTGCCTGTGACCAGTTTGCAGAGTGTCTTCCCCTACTCTCTCTCTCCCTTTCACGGGCCTGTCCACTGTCTCTCTCCTGTCAATGGAGGCACAGGGTGCCCAAAAATATACATTTATAAAAAAAAAAAAAAGAAATTAAAATTATTTTATCCAACCCTAACACAAATTTAAATTTTACTGTGAAAATGAGGTTTCCACCTAAAATAAATCCTTATAGCCAGAATTAAATTGATTTCTTATGTAGCTAGGACTGTTTTCACCATAATAAAGCTGTAGATGATTAAGATAAAACTTACATAAAATCCTGACATGTCTGTTTGGTTACAAAAATCAAGGTTAGACTGTTCAGCAATAACAGAGTTATAAATAACAGCAGCCCCTCCCTTCACTTCTGTATAAAGAAAAGGATGTTTAATAAGTAAATTGGGAGACAAAAAAGAAGAAATATGACTTTGAAATTGAAATATAATGTAGATAAAAACTAAAACATGTTCATGTAGGTTTCTCTCTTTAAAAATGCTTATTTCAATCGCAAAATCTGGCAACACGGCTAGCTGCAGCAACGGTGAGTCTGGAGCGTCTGTGGAGTTAAAACTGGAGTTTTCAGGATGAAGTAAAAGAAGTAAAAGTCAAGAACACACATGTGAAGTGTCCATTATGTCCTAAAGCAAAGTGTTTGTCTGTTGTTAGTAAATCTAAAAAATAACACACCAATGTGACTATAACTAATTACTTTTTTAAAAGTTATTTGCCCAACACTGGTTGATCCTGCTCTCTAGTTTTTCTTGTGTAAGTGCAATAAGAACCAAAGTGGTTTGAAAATACCAAGAAGAGCTTCTGTGAGAGCTGACGAGCGCATATATCAATAACCTGTTATCATGTCCTGTCTCTATTCTCACGGCCTTTCAGAGAGCGAGGAGATGCAGGCGGCGTTCGCAGGTTGCTGTAAATATTCCCCTCCACAGCAGCATGAAGCAGATTGATTTTCCTCTCCGCTCTGCCCACAGACAGAACATCACACACATGCTCACAGACGAGTAGGCCGACACACACTCCCACGTCCGTAAACTCTCTTTTATGTAACCGAAATAACCACGAAACCACGAATGCACCCATCTGATCACCGCCAAACACACGGATGCTCTCTGGCAGGCACACGGTTACAATCAGGCGCCAATCAAACGTGCACTCGCTGACATTTCTGCAGAACAAACGCCGCCTCGATCAGCCGTGCCGTCACCTGCAGTGACAGCGGCGTGCTAACCCTCCCTGGATTACAGCGCGCATACATTAAACCTGGAAATGCGCCCCACTTTCCCGCCCACCTCTGGCTCTGATTCTCGTGATAACTCCTCGCTCCGTCTCCTTCACTCACTCCGAGGAGACAAACAAACACCGATGTGATCACTTTAAAGCTGAGGGGGGAGGAAAATGGAGGATCCTGCTCGTGTTAGCTCGTGTTCCCGCTGAGCGCCAATGCTAATCAACAGGAGAATCGGATCTGCTCGGCGTCTCCAGCTGTTTTCTGCGAGCAGCATCTCTGCTCTGAACTAATCCCACGTTATGACTTCGCTTGACAAGTAAAACAGCAAATCAGACCAGCACTCCGTTAGAGACGGTTTCTTTTGTGAACTTCTGACTCTGCAGAAAATCATCATCCAAACTCGAGTCTAAGGAAACACATGTGCACTAACGTTGATAATTTACAGCTAGGGCAGGGCAATATATATATATACTTATATATATACATACATATATATATATATATATATTATATGTATTAGAATTTTCTGAAAAGGATTTAAAGGTCACAAATCTGTTTTTTTTTATCTCAACAACATATGGATTGCTTTTGAGTTGTAATTCGTCGATCACGATGCTGCATGCCTTGCTCGCTGTGTCTTGTGGGCGAAGCAGCTTTTGTTTTTGTCGGTTTCCATTTGAGATTTCAGACTTTTTTAAAAATAACATATCAAAGTTTTTTTTAAAGAACTCCAGGAACCCTGACATGTTAAATAACACGTCAAAAGCTTTATAAACAAATCGATTGGCCAATCCATATATTTATTTCTATCAATCTATTTATCCATATTTTTTCTTTATATGTACATATAATTGTTTGTTTCTTTTTGTTACCTATTTTATCGTGATATACTTTATTTCAATGATACATAAATAATGGAAAATATATGGAAAGTTAATGCGCTGCCATGTCTGTATAATGAATTGTATAATTTCATTAAAATGTTATTATGATCCAATGATTATCAATTATTTATGTATGCATTATATTCTGTCTGGGTGGTGGTAAACAAAAAAATGAAAGAAAAAAATGTGTCAATATTGTTTGAAGCATTACAATATGTATCAATGTATTAACTACACCAACTGACACAAAGTATTAAAAAAATAATAAAAGCTTTATAAAGAACCGCAGGAACCCTGACACTTCTGCAAACAGTCTTCTATGCACAAGACTTTTGTCTTGTGCATAGAAGTGGCGTAGAAGAAGAATTTAAGCTCTTTAAATGGATAGATCGTTAAAACTGAAGGGTTGCCCCCTGCTGACTCCTCTCTGGGCAATATTTAGTTAATCTGAATTTTCTGAAAAGGAAAAAAAAAATCAAAATCAGTTTTTCCTTACCAATGTAATCAATCTTAAGTTGTTGAAATTACAAACAGTTATTTCACAATTATAACACGCACCACATTTTTCATCCTTTTTTCCAGGAAAAACGCTGTGCTCAAAATTAACACACACCAAAATTTTGCCCAAACTTTACTCTCTCAGATAATTGCCCAAAGCTTTTGATATCTGTCCTTCATCATCTAATTTTTTTTTTTAACGCCACGAATCTTCGTTTCACTCACGCCAAATTTTCCTGGTATTTTTCTGTTCTACGATTATTCTCTAACGGATGACACCTTGTGACAAACTTACGGTACTTGAAGCGATGACTTCACGTCCTATCATATTTCACACATCCCAGCATGCTCAGTCATAGTGTGCCGACCTATCAGAGAGCAGCCATCACCATGGCGATGTATTCGACCAATCAGGGCACAGCTATTTTTGTTCCCTCGCTTACAGGGTGGCAGCGCCCGGTTTATTTACACGTAAGCGTTACCATAACACGGAGAATTACATGATCATACACAAAAATAAACTGAGTAAAACCCAAAACATTGGATTAGAACAGTTTAACAGTCAGTTTTATAAGAATTATGAAAGTTTGGTGGTAATGTTTCGCCAAAGAAAGGAATATTTCTGCCTTTTGTTTTTTAATCAGATGTATGTATTTTGTTTGTGTACAATACGCACCCGACCATTAGACCTTATTGAAGAGCAAAAAAACGTGTGTTATATATGAAAATAACATTAGAAAAAATGTAGTTTTTTATTAGTTACTGTCTTGTTTTTGTCTGGAAAAAAAGGTTGCTGACGAATATTTTGAAAAAAGATTTAAAACATTTAGTCAACTCAATAAATTGTTTCATTGAGTTGAGCACTACATCAAGATTTGTCATTCGAAGATCACGGTGCTGCATGTCTTGCTCGCTCTGTCTTGTGGGTGAAGCATCCTTTGTTTTTGTCAGTTTCCATTTGAGATTTAAGACTTTATACACATTAAAAAACACGTTCACGAGCCTTTTTAAAGAACCGCAGGAACCCTGATACTTCCATGAACAAGCCGTTTCATGCAGTGAGGAAGAAGGTTTTTGTCTTGTGCATAGAAGTGCCATAGAGGAAGAATTTAGGCTCTTTAAATTGATAGATAATTAAAACTGAAGTGTTGCCCCCTGCTGACCCCTATCTGGTCAATATATCTATCAATTTGATTTTTCTTACAAGGATTTAAAAATGAAAAATCAGTTTTTACATTTAAACTCAATCCAATCCTAAGTTGTTGCAATGTTTTAGAATATAAATACTAAAAATGCAGGTTTGCACAAGCACAAAGCTAAGTTTGTATTTGTTTCTTAAATAAGATTGAATGTTGATCAGAGACTTTAATGTTAATACAAAGTGTAAATATCTCATCTCTCAGTGTTTATGTAGACAGGTCTCCCTACATGGTGTTTTAATATACCAAAAATTAGAAAAAATATGTGTTTTGGTTGTTAACTTAAAAACAGCCCACACATTTACATCCCCATGCTAATTTTATTGTTCTATTGTTGTTTTATTGTTATTGTGTTCTTTAAACTTTGTTCTTGAGAGTCATTAAAGTTGTTTTTAAATAAAATATACTAATTTAATATTGATATATTTTTTTATTAAAGCCAAATGATGTGCTACATCGTCCTGTTTATAATATCCAAATGAAGATCGACAGTAGGGGAGGGAATCTTCAAAAAATGAAATCAGTGATCAATCCAGATTCATATTTTGCCGTAAACTGATGCATTTTTTTTATTATTTAACTAGATATGTCCTATTGAGATCAGGATCTCATTAACAAGGGCCAATAAGTCAGCAGCACAAATATCAGTAAATATTTAAAAAAAGGTTTAGGCAATAAATTACATCCGATAAATAAATCAAAAACAACAACTTGACAACGGAAGAGCAGTCATTTCTGAGGACCGCTACAAACAAAAGCACAGGCATTGTTTTTAGGATTCTTGCTGTCAGAAAACTTCACCTCTTTGTTAAAAGAACCAAGTGAAACTAAGAGGCTTAACATCATTATTTAATCAGAAAAACCCCAAAAAAATGTGTTGAAAATAAACTTATCTTCCTCTGCCGTGTGGAGTGAGTCGATCATATTCAACCTTTTAGAACGACAAATTAATTTGAATGCAAAATATAAAAATAGAAACTAATTTATCAACCAAAAAATTAAACTGTTTTTCTAGTTTGTACCAACAAGTGAAATCTTAAACATCAAAACTGAGACACAGAAAAGCAGAAAACAGAACAGATGAAGTGGACAGATCGACAAACTCTCTCACCTTCAGTCTGATTTCTGAAGATCAAAACTCTCCAATAACTGTGGATCTGTTTCAGTGCTGCACACAAACATTTGTGACAGAGCTTTTCTTCAGCTGCTGCAGAGCTTCAGCTCACAGGTGAGTCTGATCAGAGATCAGCTGCTGCACGTCAGTCCGACAGTCGATTCAAAAAAAGCAGAGAAACCAAATAATCTGGACTGAAGGAATTAACCAATAAAATCAGAACAAAACAGAAAATAAAGAGATAAATTAAACATGCAGACACATTAATCCATCCATCTATTATCTACACTGCTTACAGTCCTACTCATCATTATTGGCACCAATGAAGCTTAAGTACACAATGTGACAGTACAGTTTCTTTACAAACCAAGCAATGAGTCCTGATCTCAATCTGATTGAAAATCTTTGGTATGGCTAAAATCTGCCATTGGGGAAAAGAAACCTGCAAATGTTCAAGAGCTTGAACAATTTGCATAGGAAGAAGTGGGAGAAAATACCAGCTGAGAAGTGCAGGAAGTAGATTTCAGGACCAGCAGCCAGACTTGTCTTCAAAATTCGCTCTTTTTGTCCCCAAAACCCACCCGTAGACAACATGGCGGATCGTTATGTCAGCCTAAATGAAAGCGGCCCGCGGTAATATAAATTTTATTAAGCTTTTTCTAACCAAATAAAAATAAAACAAATGTTTTATGGGGATACTGTACTCCTATTTCGACCTACTTTACATAGAAATAGAAACACTATATCCCATATTCACCGTTTATGTTTGGCGAAATGCTGCCAACTTCTAAACACCGCACCTTTAAATGGGCTGTTCAAAAGATTCGAGTTTGGGAACGTCGGTAGGAGCAGGAGATTATAATATAAAGATAGAAAAAATAGCTACATAATGTGCTAAAAAAATAAGTCAAAACAAGCACACAGGAGCGTTAAGTGTTGCTGTGGAGTTTATCTGATGACTGTAGGCAGAGGGAAGCTCATGCTACCCATATACTCTCAATGTTTAAGCTAAGCTAAGTCTTTTTGTTACTGCACACACAGAGAATGGAGTGTATCTGTCATGGACTCAGGACTGAGGCGAGACAAGAAAACAAAACACGTGTAGGAGTGTTTCTACATTAAATCCAATCACTTCTCCCACTGCCTGATAAACAATCCTTAAGAAAAAAAATCTTAAAACTCTTAGAGGACTTTTTGCTTGGATGGCAACACAGACGAACAAATAAACAAACAAATGCTGCCAAAACAGAGGCAGCATAAAGTGGCGCCAACAGCCTGAGCTTTGCTGTCTGACTGATTTACATGATGAGAAGAAATGATCATTCACATAGAAAGGCCCGACTGCAGGAACAGATTCAGGACTCAAAGAAGACCTGGACTAGGGATGTAATGATTACCAGTAAAACAGTTAAAAAGTCTGAGTCTGACAACGAAAGTTGTAGCGGCTGGTGCCCTCACAGACACTACAGCAGAGGGTTTTTCCTCCCGAAACGGACTCTTAAGTCTTGTCGAAGTTTGGTTTTACAAAAATGTCAATGGGAAACTGATATAAAACGGTCACCCTGTCTAAAACACGAAGCTGTCACGAAAGAAAAAGACGATTAATGAGTGAGCTGACTGAGCCGGAGAGAAGATTCAGTGAGCCATACCGGAGTAAATTAAAGGTAGTTTATCAGGATTTTCTGTCTAAATAATGTTTAGATATTGTAAATAAAAGCATTGGTATCATTCTGGAGTGTGTTCTTGTTGCTCTTTTGCCTTTTTTTACCATATCTTGTAACGGATCAACTTTTTCCATCATAGTTTGTATTTTATGGATTTCATCAATCATAATTTGGAAATATTGGAAGAGGAAATGTGGAGGAGATCTGGCACAGCGAGGGGGGGATCAGCCTGGATATGGTCTAATACAGGGGTGTCAAACTCAATTACACATGGGGCCAGAACTCAAAACACACTTAAGGTCAAGGGCCGAACAGGAAAAATATTTATTGAACACATTAAAACTAAACTTTTTTAAAAAATAAATATGAATAAATGGACACAAATACTATTATTACAAAATAAAGAAACTGAAACTATAAATCATTTAAAAAGCTCTCCATAAAAATATCTCATGTAAAATAAAAAGTTGGAAATATGAACATGCCACAAAAAAACAAAACAAAAAACAAACTGAAAATATATAAAAAATGTGCTTTTGTTGCCAGTTGTCTATTGTTCAGCAAGGCAGCTGTTGCACTGCATTATGGGATCAGTATATAAAACAATCTCGCGGGCCAGATATAATTGTCCATCGGGCCAGATGTGGCCCCCGGGCCTTGACTTTGACACACATGGTCTAATATAACGAGCTGTAACCTGGACACTAAGGCTGCAGGCAAACTAAAATATGTGAGTGTTTGTAAAATTGGTTAAATTTATTTTTGGTCATATCAATACTTTGAACATGTTCATTTACAATTGAAAAGAATCCTGTTTAAAGTTCAAACTAGGCCTGGGCAAAACAATCGATTAGATTAAAAAATCGAGTTGGCAAGTCAAATCAATTTGTTTTTCCTGAAACTCAAGTTATACAATTATTTTTAAAATTCAGCCCGTTCATTTCACATTCACGAGGACCCGAGACTTTCCGTAGTGCACATCCTGCAGTATGTCACTCTCCTCCCCTTTGTGTCGATTTCTGCATTGATTTTTGACCTGGAGGCACTTTAAATGTGTATTTTAAGTACAAATAAAGTATATTTTAGAAATAAATTTACAGTGAGTAGTTATTTCATATTAAAGGGACTATGAGGAGAATCTATTACCGGCGACATTAACACTCTGCTACCAATTAGCACGCGCGGCGACTGTCGTAATGCTGCGTTCCAGTAACCTCGGAACTGGGAGTGACATCATCTCCGACTTATCAGCGTTCCAGTTGAAGTCGGAAAAAAACATGCCGATCTACCCGGCTATTGTTAGCTGTTGTTAGCACACCCTGCATTGTTGTATGAAGAATGTGATTATCACTATGGCAGCATTTTTGTAAATATAAGTCTAACAATACTATGTATACAGCTGATCTAGAGTGACACCCCAGTCAGAAGTGCAGATAAATGGATTATTACAGGAGCTAAATAACTGTTCATACTGGGGGCATCCATCTTCAATTGTCAAATCGGAGGGTGGCGAGGTTTCACCGAGTTCCCAGTAGGAAATTCCGACTTCGGGGGGCGTTGCAGTTTCCTACTCGGAAGTCGGAAATTCCTACTTCTGACTACAACTGGAACGCACCAAGACATGACCCAATCCAAAGCATGTCTTTGTTTGTTGTTATGCAGTTCGGACCTTCCTCAGAACTCTGCATTGCTTTACAACTTCTTTTTTCAACAACTTACAGGATGCAAAGCGACGAGGTAATGTATCTCTTTCTAGTTACGTAGCGGTAGTTTTTGATGTGTGACAACAAGCAATTTTTGGAAAACTTAGTATCATAGTTTTGTAGCTGGCTATATATCTCTACTTACAGCCCGGTGCTCTAAGACGTGTCTGAATAATATAAATTTGCTCTAGTTTTAATTGTCTTGTTCCTGAAGTTGAGTATCCAGGCCAGTCCAGTCCTGTCCGACCCGACCATGAAGCTAAAGAATAGCATTTATAGATCACCTATTTTGATGCTATAAAACTCATCTTAAAGTGTGTATTTCCATCAGGCATATATCTAAAAGTGAGACTTTTTTGTAATTACTTAGAAACTCCTCACAGTCCCTTTAAGCATTTATAACATAATAACGGTGAAAAACTTACTCAAAGGATATTTCGTGACACAATTATTGACAAAAAAAGACAAAATGAACTGTTATAATAAAAACATTTAAGGGGTTGAACAATTTCAAGTAAGTAAAAGTAGTTTTTAAACATTTTGACCACACAGCAATATCTCGATAACAATAGCCATGATACAAAATTTTCATACGTTACATCCCTAATCTGGACTGATTAGCAAACTCTATATAAACCGTTCAGTCCCATCCTTAAAAGGGATTTAACCTGAGTTTGTGGAGCAAAATTTTTCAAAAATTACGTCACGACTTGGACCAAAGGGAGAGAATGAGTTGTTAAAACATGATCTCAAGGTTTCATTGACGTTACGAAATCTTAAAAACCTTCGCCAACAGCCCAAGACTTTCCAATGACAGCACGTTACCGTCAGCAGGTTGGATCCAGCTAAAGCCTGAACCCAAACCTTTGATACTCGTCTTATTGAGCTGTTTAATTAACCGACCATGTCACTACAAAAGCCCCCCCCCTCGTTCGTGTGTTTTCAGTGGTAAACCGAGGCGACACGGCGAGTGCAAACAGAAGCTGATGAAAGACTCGTCAACAATCGTTCGTCTGTTTTCAGCTCAACCAAACAATTAACAAACATTTCAGCTGCAAATTAGAACACATGGGACGTTTTAGGATGTGAGCGCTTTTCATCTGATGAATAATTTATCCGCCGAGTGAATCAACTTCCCGGCTGCTCGTGTGTGTGTGTGTGTGATCACTGTATCAGAGAGTTTATGAATATACAAACGTCACATTTACATACAAATTCACCTATATACGTGTGTGATAGGGCCGGGCAATATAGCCAGGTAAAGGAAATGTCAGAATGAATAAATAAGAAAACAGTGAAATCTCCCACCTATCAACCTGGTGTTAGTGTGCAGTGTTGCCAGATTTTTCAACAGAAATAAGCAACCAGGTCGATTAAAAACAGACCAAAAAACAGCAACTTCCAGCTGTTTTTATTCTTCTGTGATATAATTTTAAAAGCAACCGCAAAACATAGTCTAGCTTTAAAGGAGACATATCATGCTTGTTTCTCCTTTAAACTATGCCAGACTAGGATGCCTGTAAAGCATTTCTGCCCTCAGTACAAGTCATTTAGTTCCTTCATTGCCCCACAATAGCGTTCTCAAAATCCTCATTTTAGGCCATTATCAAGCTCTCGTTGAAACGCTCGGATCTCAGGATGACCTACAGTTACCTCGCAACATCTCAGCCCTCTGTGCTCTGATTGGTCAGTTCTATCGGGGGTAGAGCCAGCCTGTCCTCCTTCTTCTACTGTATTTTCCGGCAGGCTCAAAGCAGCGACCGCGTATTGAGTCCCCCTACAGGCCAGAGCTGGTAATGAGTGAATGTCAGCTAGGGACCTATATACCCCTGTTGGTGGATGTGTTCTCAAAACTGTGGATGTGACGGTTTTGTGGCTAACGGACATCACAGAGGAGGAAGTGTTTTATCAGATTACTCCAATAAAAAGACAGGTACCTCGTGTCGTCACGACGATTTAAATCTCGCGGACATCTCGCAATGGCCTATTTTCAGAGGCATCAAATCTCATTCTAGGATATCAGAAAAAATACAATATCTCATTTTTTTTAAATTAAGGGGGTGTAAGGTCTTGTTTTCAAATTTATTATATGTAAGTATTAAATCATGCATCAGCATGATATGTCTCCTTTAAGTTTAGATTATAGTTATTACTTATTCTCTTTACCTTTTTAATTATTTTAATTATCCTAATCTGTTTCATTTAAATATTTCATTTCAGATGTATTATTTGAAATTGTATCCTTTTTTTGGGAGGGGGGGGGGCCTTTTAAAAAAATTTTTTGTCATTTTACCACATACTTTGTTTACATTTATTATATCAATTTATTTATTTATATGCCTTCCTTTCCCCATGGTATTTTTTAAATCTAATTTCTTATGATATTTAACTATAATTTAAGTTTTACCTCATTCTATTAATTCTTTTTTCTGTTTAAAATTTCCATTTTACATCTTTGTGTGATTTATTTATTTAGAGTGTGCGCTGTATGTGAATTGTGAGGGTGGTATTTTCATTTGTATGCCATTTTCTAATTTTTACGTCATTGTTATTTTATTTCATTGTGAAGCACAATGAAAAGTGCTACACAAATAAAGTTTGATGTTATTTTTCTGTTGGAGAAGTGACATTTTTCTTATTTGTCGCTGAATTTACGTCCAACATCCTTTTCTTCTTTATACACTGGATAAGAGAGTGGCTACTGTTATTTCTGTTACCACTAAACAGTCTGTCTAAGCTTGATTTTTGTAATCAAACAGACAAAGTCAGGCTTTTATCAAAGTTTATGTTGATCCTCTACGGCCTTATTATGATGAAAACAGGAAGAGCTACATTAAAAATGAATTTAATTCTGGCTATAAGGGTTTTTTCATGAGTTGAGTTTATATTGGTAGTACAACAAGCCCAAAAATGTCAATTCATTTTTATGTTTTATTTCAGTTCAGATGTAATATTTGGCCTTTTATTCTCTCTTTTTACATCCTACTTTTAGCTGTTTTATTACACATCATCTCATTTTACTTAATTATTTGTTAATTTTGTCAAATTAATTAATTTACTTTTTTACCACAACCTGCAACTACCAATATTTACAAGCAACTTTTCAAAAACAAGAAGCCCAAAGTTGCTTATAATAAGCTGACCTGGCAACTTTGTGTGTGGTTGTTTGTCATTGTATGCCAGCCCTGTGATTGGTGATGGTACGGATCATTCACACTTTTCTGTTCCACCTGATGACTCAAAGCTCACTCTTTCAGAGATACCCATGCTAGCTAACACATCAGTGCTCTTTCATACGTTACTCTCATGGCGTCAGTCAGGGATTGTTGCACATGTAGAGCCGTAAAACAAAGACAGAGCTACATCAAGAGGCACCTGCCTATGCAACATGATCTAATTGCAATTTCTCTGGCAGATATTACAATTTAAATTCAATTTACGGTTTTTCTTCCTGCTGTGTTTACAGTGCAGACAACAGTGAGGAAATCAATGATCAAAAGCACATAACACATTATACATCATATATTAATGATAAATAACAGAGGGTGTTGTGTTGTTGACTTTTGTGAATTAGTAAAATAGTTGACACAACAGATCCTGGGTCAGTCAGAAGCACTGCAAAAAACTGCAGCTTTATAGTGATCACATGTGAATTCGATCTAAAAATGATCAATCTTTCAGATCAACTGCACAGACTTGTTTCCAGAACTGGAGAAGCAAAAGCAGGGGTCAGGATAGGTGTTCCAGTCACTTCCATGTCCTCAGGTGTATAAAACAAATCCAGTCGTGACATTTCCTCCCTCCTAAATATTCCACAGTCAACTGTCAGCTGGATTATAAGAACGTGGAAGTGTTTGGGAACCACAGCAACTCAGCCACCAAGTGGTAGGCCACGTAAACTGACGGAGCGGGGTCAGTGGATGCTGAGGCGCATAGTGAGAAGAGGTCGCCAACTTTCTGCAGAGTCAATCACTACAGACCTCCAAACTTCATGTGACCTTCAGATTAGCTCAAGAACAGTGCAGAGAGCTTCATGGATGGATTTCCATGGCCGAGCAGCTGCATCCAAGCCTCACATCACCAAGTGCAATGCAAAGCGTGGATGCAGTGGTGTAAAGCACGCTGCCACTGGACTCTAGAGCAGTGGAGACGCGTTCTCTGGAGTGACCAGTCACGCTTCTCCATCTGACAATCTGATGGACCAGTCTGGGTTTGGAGGTTGCCAGGAGAACCATACTTGTGGGACTGCATTGTGCCAAGTGTAAAGTTTGGTGGAGGGGGATTATGGTGTGGGGGTGTTTTTCAGGAGCTGGGCTTGGCCCCTTAGTTCCAGTCAAAGGAACTCTGAATGCTTCAGCACACCAAGACATTTTGGACAATTCCATGCATAAAGACATGGATGACAGAGTCTGGTGTGGATCAACTTGACTGGCCTGCACAGAGTCCTGACCTCAACCCCATAGAACACCTTTGGGATGAATTAGAGCAGAGACTGAGAGCCAGGCCTTCTGGTCCAACATCAGTGTGTGACCTCACAAATGCTCTTCTGGAAGAATGGTCAAAAATTCCCATAAACACTCCTAAACCTTGTGGACAGCCTTCCCAGAAGAGTTGAAGCTGTTATAGCTGCAAAGGGTGGACCGACGTCATATTGAACCCTATGGATTAGGAATGGGATGGCACTTAAGTTCATATGAGAGTCAAGGCACGTGAGCCAATACTTTGGCAGTGTAGTCTATCTGGTGCATTGAGCTGCTCTGCAAAATAAACTGGGTATAAATTTTTCTCTACCTCATTTGTTTTTAGAATAAGAAAGATACTAAGATGACCTAAATTGTGTTCGATGCTTACATTTCTTTCGTCCTTAGTGATGATTTTTGTTTGGTATTAGGCTGCATTATTTTTAATTCCTGTCCTTTATCACATTTATGGATTGAATATGGATTGAATGTAGGCAAGTAGCTAATGCCGTCTCAGTTAGCATCATAGGTGATCTTCAGGTGAAAAAGGTATGATCATTCTGAAACATGAAACAATCTTCTCCTCTCTCCTATTAATAGAGGACTGAAAATGCCATACAAAAAGTCTATCTGCCATTTTCGATGATCAAAATACTGTCAAACATTGAGTCTTAAAGGATAAGTTTGGTTCCTGCAGCTTTCACATTGTTTATAGAATGAAGTAGAACAATATACTCACCCAGAAGGCTTTCCTGATCCAAACAGTGCTTCAGGAGATATTTAGATCCAAAATCGAGCGGCGGACATCCGTATAATGGTAGCACACGGGGCATGTATAGCGCCGCTCCTAAAACTGCATTAATCGTCCAAAAACTCATTAGTTTCACCAATATTTCATCATGGTCCGCTCACGCTACTTCTCCATTACAGTCTGTGTCGCTCCACCCATGTTTTTGTGAATGTGCTGACCTCTGAACTGAAGACTTTGTTTACGGCTGCCATGCATGCGCAGTGCGGCTCATTGTTTCAGGGGCGACCGACGGCTACTCAACAACTTTCTTCTTCCAGTTTTGTGCAAAATGGATGAATATCTATTGGATGAAGATGTTGTGGAGGAGAACTTTGAATACGGTGGGTGTCCTTACAGTTCCGAGCCAGAGTTTACAGATGAGGAGCTCATCGAAAGGAGGAAGCCGTACTGCGCAGTCACGAGGTCAGCACAGTCACGAAAACATGTCTGGAGTGACACAGACTGTCGTGGAGGAGTAGCGTGAGCGGACCATGATGAAATATTGGTGAAACTAATGAGTTTTTGGACGATTAATGCAGTTTTAGGAGCGGCGCTATACATGCCCAGTGTGCTAACATTATACGGATGTCCGCCGCTCGATTTTGGATCTAAATATCTCCTGAAGCACTGTTTGGATCAGGAAAGCCTTCTGGGTGAGTATATTGTTCTACTTCATTCTATAAACAATGTGAAAGCTGTTGAAACCGAACTTATCCTTTAAGAAGCTCTATTTCAGTCGCCGTGCCTTCAAACAGGTGTTTTTGTGCTTGATTCAAAAAATTATTCCTGAAATCCTCTGTTGCTTTGACAAGCTTGTTTTGCCCTGACAGAAATCATCACAGAAGGAAGTTAATCGTGTCTCCATGAAGCCAAGACATATTGATTCCTGACTGTTGGTCAGTGATGCCCGACCCTACTATGGATGTGAAACCAGCTCTTGAGGATGTCTGGAGGCATTAAGGTCATTTTGTCTGTGTTTTTATCAGCGATGAAGGGGAGGATGACGGGCACGGGGGAGGTGAGTGTGGATTTTGTGAGTGTGTGTGTGTTGGAGGAGGCTGATGAAGCAGCAGAGTGATGGATGAAGAGAAGTATGGAGGGATTATCGGGGTTCAGCCCCCGTTTGTCGATTTTCTGTCGAGCCTGACGCCTCTCCGCTTCAGGCCGCGCTGATGACTTCCAGGTTATGATGCGTGAATATGTGTGCACTCATTGGCCGGCTGCTTGGCTGATGGTGCAAATGAGCGATGGAGAGGCGAGAAGATGGGATGGAGGAAAAAAGGGAAAGGGCACGGATCTTCTGATTGATGGTCGTTGGGGAAACCAGTCAACGATGCTCGGTGAGGCGGGAAGTGAGTGATGGGAAACCGAGGAAGAAATGAAGAAAAGAGGTGGAGGACCACATGGAGGGGGGAAAGGTGGAAAGCAGCAGCAGCGGCGGCGGAGAGTAGAAAAAGAGCATCACGCACACGCGCTCGCTAAATCACACACACTCACCCATCTGCTTCGCCTCTCCGTGGGCGAGCCAGCAACCGGCACAGTTACAGCAAAGGCAAGAGAGAGAGAGAGAGAGAGAGAGAGAGTGGTAGTCCCTCGACCGAGCGAGCAGAGGAGAGAGAGTAAGACAGGAGGTGCAACAGACAAACAGCAGCAAGCAACTCCTCGTGATCGGAATCCAGCTTCACTCCAAATCCACCTGGGAGCGCGAGCATGCACACAAACACACGGTCGCCGTGACGCCTCCTGCTTCTTCTTCTGCTGCTTTACCTCCAGCTGCTGCGCGTCCTTTTGTAGTAGAAGGTAAAAGGCTGCTCCTTCTTCTGTGGTATTCCTGCTGCGCTCCTCGCTCTGCGTCCTTCTCTGCCGGACTGCTCCGCGGCGCAGAGAGGCTGGACTGCATTCAGCTCCCCCCTCTCTCTCTCTCTCTCTCTCTCTCTCTCTCTCCCTAACTCCCACCTCCTCCTCCCCTCACCCCCTCCTTCACTCCCCTCCCGCCTCTCCGTCCGTAAGCATGTTCAATCCACCTGTTCTCAAGCACAATATGTAAAAAAGTGCTGCTGCGTCGCGCCACGCGCCTGCAGCGGCGGACAAACCGAACATGTCAGACCGACAGGCGCAGGAGTCGAGCGGCGGAGGATCCTGACGGGAAGGTGACAGATGTGATGCTTTTCTGCAGCGCTGACACGCGTCGGTGTTTGGAGGAGGATGGGAGGACGCACGGCTGTCAGCTCTTGTTCTGCATGTTTGAGACGATCAGGTTTTTTTTTATTTTCAGGAAATGTTTGAACAGCTCCTTCAATCCAGTCGACAAACTCCAACCTGTGACAAGTAATGGAGGGATCGGAGACAGCCAAAGGAAAGGAGGGTTTTTAATACTGGTAAATAAGTCGGAGGGTAAAGTCAGGATTTTTAGGGAAAAAAACTTGGAATTCAGGATTTAAGATCAGTGTGAAAATAGTCAAAGTTCTGACTTTAAAGTTTGAACTCATGATCCAAAAATCAGAATTCTGAGAATTTGGGATTCATAAAGTCAGAATTCCAATATAAATGAAAAATAAGTCAGGATACTCAAAGTTCTGGGGATAAATTCTGAACTCATGATCCAAAAATCAGAATTCTTGAACAAAAGTAAGGGTCCTGTGGTTCAAAAAATGACACAATTTGGGATTTTTAACATCCAACATTAATGAAAAATAAGTCAAGATAAGGGTCTTCTGGGATTTTTTTCTGAAGAAAAAAAAACAGATTTGGGGATTCATATATTCTGAACACCAACAATAGTGAAAAATAAGTCAGGATACTGGTAGAAAAAAAAGTCTTCTGAGGTAAAAGTAAGATTTCTGAGAGTTAAGTCAAGATTTTAAGATTCGTACTAAAGCTCTGAGAAAAAGGTCAGAATTCTGGTTAAAATCAAGATTTTTAAAGGGACTGTGAGGAGTTTCTAAGTAATTACAAAAAAGTCTCTTTTAGATATATGCCTGATGTAAATACACACTTTAAGATGAGTTTTATAGCATCAAAATAGGTTATCTATAAATGCTATTCCTTAGCTTCACGGTCGGGTCAGAAAGGGCTGGACTGGCCTGGATACTCAACTTTGGGAACAAGACAATTAAAACTAGAGCAAATTTATATTATTCAGACATGTCTTAGAGCACCGGGCTGTAAGTAGCGATATATAGCCGGCTACAAAACTACGATACTAAGTTTTCCAAAAATTGCTTGTTGTCACACATCAAAAACTACCGCTACGTAACTAGAAAGAGATACATTACCTCGTGGCTTTGCATCCTGTAAGTTGTTGAAAAAAGAAGTTGTAAAGTAATGCAGAGTTCTGAGGAAGGTCCGAGCTGCATTCATTAGCATCACAACAAACACACGCTTTGGTTTGTGGTGCATTCAAGTTGTAGTCAGAAGTAGGAATTTCCAAGTTCAGAGTAGGAAACTGCAACTGGAACATCCCCTGAAGTCGGAATTTCCTACTGGGAACTCAGTGAAACCTCGCCACCCCCGAGTTGACAATGGAAGATGGATGCCCCCAGTGTGAACAGTTATTTAGCTCCTGTAATAAGCAATTTATTTGCACTTCTAACTGGGGTGTGTCGCTCTAGATCAGCTGTATACATAGTATTGTTAGACTTATATTTACAAAAATGCTGCCATAGTGATAATCACATTCTTCATGTGATATTTGTGAACAACAACACAGGGCGTGCTAACAACAGCTAACAATAGCCTGGTAGATCAGCATGTTTTTTTCCAACTTCAACTGGAACGCCGATAAGTCAGAAATGATGTTGCTCCCAGTTCCGAGGTTACTGGAACGCAGCATTATGACCAGCCGTGCGTGCTCATGGGTAGCAGAGTCTTAATGTCGGCGGAAACAGATTCTCCTCACAGTCCCTTTAAAGTCAAGATTTTTAGGGGAAAAACTCAGCATTCAGGATTAATATAGTCAGAATTTAAAGATCAACATGATAAAAGTCAAAGTTCTGGGGTTAATTTCTGAATTCATTATAAAAAAATTGAATTCCGAGAACAACAAAAATCTGAATTCTGGAATAAAAATAAGGGTCCTGTGGTTTGAGTTGGAGTTAAAAAAGAATTTGGGATTCATAAAGTCAGAATTCCATCATTAATGAAAATTAAGTCTGGATACTAAAAAATGAGGTGAAAGTAAGAATACTGAGAAGAAAGTCAAGATTTCCTTTGGGATAAAGTTTGAATTTTAAGATTAAAACCAGGATTCTGAGAATAAATTCAGGATTTTTAAAGGAAAAGCTCAGAATTAGGATTCATATAGTCAGAATTCTAAGACTGTGATAAAAAGTCATAGTTCTTAGAACAAAAGTATGGGTCTTCTGGTTACAATCATGTTTTTTTTTTTGAAGAAAAATAATTTAGGAATCTAGAAAATGTCAGGATACTGGTAAAAATGTTTTCCGAGATGGGAGTAATAATTCTTTGAATAAAGTCAAACAATTTAAAGGGGTCAATTCTGAGAAAAGAGTCAAGATTCTTGCATTGAAAAATGTAAGTTTTTGGGGTTAAGTCAAAACTCAGGAAACATAAAAACAGAATTTGAAGATAATTGACGGAATTTCAGGAAAAATATCAGGATTATGTTGCAGCATACTGTACGAACCAGTGTTATTTTGGAAAGCAAATCTGGGAGTGTAACTGAACTGTGTTTATCTTCTGGACTTTGGTATCTGCCAATAAAAAAAAACCAAAACAAGTTGGTTCTCCTCTTTTGAAATTAACAAAACAGCTAAACGTTTGGGTAGCATCCCAAAATCTACGTTTCCTGTGAATCAGCCATCTTGGGAAGTCATCTTCCTCGGACACCAACTTCACCGTCTGTCTCCAACTTCATCAGCCTCATGATGTTGAGTTTGAAGTGGTAACAGGTCACCAAACAATCCTGCAGCACCTCACGCCAGAACACCGGCTTCCAGTTGAAGGAGATTTTGGCGATTAGCTAATTCCACGAATTGACGAACGTGACAAGTCTAACCTCCAAGTCAACGTGACTAATGAGAATTAAAATGATGTAAAATAAAAAATCGATTGGTTTTATTAAAGAAGAGACAAAAAGACATTTCTAAACTTTTTAAAGAGTGGATTACACCAAAGTAAATCATAATAAAGCCTGTCAGTGCTTTCTTTCCACTCGCCTCCCATCGTCCTGCTTATGCAGCTGCAGTGATGCATTTACGTTTACTCTAAATCACATTTCTATAAATTTTAAAATATGCACATTAATGTAAATCTACAAAAACAACACCCTTCCTCTCTTCATGCTATATTTCCTGATCATTCTGCCTGAGCATGCACAGGTAAAATCTCATGCTTCATAAAATAAACAGAAGTCTGAAAAACAAACCGGCTCTTCTCACACAAACACGAACGAAACTACAAACAACCGAGTCCACAGCGGCTTGTGTGAAGGTCCAGAAACCAACAGAAGAGACGCTGCAGGCAGAACCAGTGAGCGAGTGTGCTCGTCCGTGAGTCACCGCATAAAATCTCCATCTTAATTTACTTTCTCTTTTCCAGGAAACCTTATTTTCTCAAAGCTGCATTTTTTCTGTCCTTCGCCTCGGGGAGGGGAAAGAACTCGACGAGCTGATGCATCGAAAGCAGAACTGAAACCACTACTTCCTGTTTTATTTTCTGCCTGAGGAAAGAAAATGCTGTTTAGATAATAAGTGAGGTAACAAAGAGGAAGCTCCACTCCAGGTCTAAGGACAGCCTTGGCTTCAGTGCTGAGGATAACCGAGGTCTCTGGGCGTGGAGCTAATGAGATCTCTGGTGACCTTCTGTGGATTCATGAAACCGACAGAGAGAGACTTCAGCTGTTGGGCAGACGCTTTGCCTCACTGTGACCGTTAGGAGTGAGTATTAACCTCACGATACAATACGTATCACGATTAGTGATATAACGGTTACCAATACAATCTCCCATGGTAATCATTACCATGTCCTTTTTAATTACCGTTAAACCGTGTTTGATCACCACACTGTGTCAGCCTGAACTATGTGTGTCTGCTCCTCGGTGAAGCAGCCGTCTCTCACAGACGGAGGCGTTTGTTTGGCCAGCAGCTGGAGCCTCGCTCAGACTCTTACAGGTTTTCCTGCTCGAAACGGCGAAAGTCTAAAGTCTGGTTAAAGTTTGGATTTTTACAAGGATGTCGAGGGGAAACTAATAAAACACCAAGCTGTGGTGAAAGACTAAAATGTGTGTGATCAAAACTGCTGAAACTCCTCGAGAAAACGAGCAGAGAGAGAGGATTCAAAGAGCAAACTAAAATGTGTGAGTGTTTATAAAATAGGTTCATTTATTTTTGGTCATCTAAAACTTTGAACATGTTCTTTTACAATTGTTTATGAAGAGAAACCTGTTTAAAGTACAAATCTGTTCTTTACTTTTCTTGTAATTACACACAGTTTAAGCATTTATTACATAATTATGACAAATACTTGTCAGGATTGCTACTTTTATTTCTCATGAAAAAAGTGTAAACAAATTTACTTCTAGGACATTTCCTGACAGTTATTAACAAAAAGACAAAAGAACTGTTAAAATTATAATATTAAAGGGGTTAAATGATTTCAAGACTGTGTTAAAGTACTTTTTGAACATTTTAAGCACAATGCAACAATACTGCAAAAATAATGATAACCGAGATAATTTTAGTCACAATAACTATGATGTGAAATATTTGTACCGTTCTAGTGACCACGTCCACGTCACATCAGAGTCTTTAGGGTCGTTCTTCTGCAGGTTCTTCACATCGATGCCTGCCAACCCGCCAAATAACCTGCTGATACCACCAAGACTCGCGAGCCACAGCAGCTCCAAAACTGACCGACTAGTGTTTCCACAGAGTTCCATATTAGCCAAAGACACTTTATTTTCTGCTGGAACTTTGAAGGCATCGGCAACTTCATATAGTCTCGCAGCAATGTTTGTTCCTGTGTTTGCCTCTTCTATTTGTTTTGTCTCAAGCGCAAGACTCTTTGCTTTCCAGTCTTCATCAATGAAATGGGCAGTCACTGTCATATAGGACTCCATTCGAAGAAACGCCCATATATCTGTTATCTGTATCTATTAAGTCGGAAACTTTCTCTTTATGAGTCCCTCGTGTTTTGTTGTTAGTGCATGCATAATTGTGTGGCGCGCTGGCACTTAATATCCAGGTTCCAATTTTTTTCTTGGCCTTCCACGACACCAATGGGCCTCATATCCTGAGCAATTAAACAGACAATTCCTTCTGTGATGTCGTTTTTGCATTTGGATGTTTATATGAGGCTTAAAATCCAGCGCAAACTGGGTGAGGGATGCCGCCGTTGCAGCGGGCAGGTGCGCATGCAGCTATAAAAAGAATAAACGATTATCAGACTAGAATATTGAAATTTTCTTAATATAATAAAAATATTTAAATATTACAGTTTTAAGATACGCCATGTTTGTAGTCGAGCTGTGACATGCAGTCTGTTGTTTGCAAGTTTTGCATTCCACTTTTTTACTGCCATCTATTTTGGTAAAATTCAGCCACACTGCCGATGCCTTTCACATGCTAGAGGACTCAAATGACCGATAAATACAGTAAAGTGGTGTACTGAGACAGGCTGATACCTGTGAAACGGGGTTGCTCAGAAAACACCCACGTTTCACTTGATACGTTTCTCCTGATAAAAAAAAATGACACATTTGGTCGACCAATCAAAATTTTGGTCGACTGAGCACTTATCAACCAACTAGTCGACCAATCAACGAGGACTTTACAGCCCTACTGTTTAGCGATAACAGAGTTATAAATAACAGCAGCCCCTCCCTTCACTTCTGTATAAAGAAAAGGATGTTCCACCTCCAAACAAAAGGATGTTCAATAAGTAAATTAAGGTAGGTGTCTCTCTTTCAAAATGCTTATTTCAATCACAAAATCTGGCAACACGGCTAGCTGCAGCAACGTTGAGTTAAAACTGGGGTTTTTTCAGGATGGAAGTAAAAGAAGTAAAAGTCAAAAACACACATGTGAAGTGTACATTATGTTCTAAAGCAAAGTGTTTGTCTGTTTTTAGTAAATCTAAAAAGTAACGCACCAACTACTTTACCTGGTAACTAATTACATTTATGAAGGAGTAATTCAGTTACTTTATTGGGAAAGAAAGACCTTGTTGAGCATTTTCTGTTCTTTTTTTATTCCTATTCCTCTGTTTTAACCATGTTTCCTCCTCAGAGAGCGTTCTTGGCCCATGTGTGTGTATAAAGAGAATCTATGATGAGGGACAGTGAGCCCATAAACCCCGAACAGCCTCCTTCACTGTCTGTTAACCTCTGCATGTCCGACCCCCCTCTCTCTCCTCTCTGCTGCTTACACTGCATTATCTCTGTCCGTCTGCGGCTCCATCCTCATCTATCTCTGCCATTTTCTCCTGCGCTCTCTCTCTAAACAGACGGCTCCCCCGGGGTAAACACAGCGTATGAGCGACTGCACCCCCGACACGCACACGCTCGTCCAATCCCACAAAGATCCACCGCTGCAGGGACAATCTCTCAATCACATCGCCCCTCTGCTTTCTCGCTCTGCGGTGTGCACGAATGTCCAAGGCTTGTTGATCCCAGATCAGGATTGTTATTTACTGGTGTTTTGTTATTTGTGATGGATTGATAGCTGGAAAAAGGAGGAACATATGGGCTCACTTTGAGCTCTTGGATCGACTCATTCTACAGAAACATGCATTTTTCTGTCCCTAGCCTTAAGAGTTAAATTACTCCAGAGGAAAACAGTTTGTGTTACATTTTTTAAAGTATTTTATTTATAAAACATTTTATTCCAGCTATCACACTATTTGGAGCTATCAGCTTGGTAATATTTGCTTTTTAATCAATTATTTAGAACCCCAACCACAACAAAAGTGCTCGCCCCCACCATGGATGTATTATAAGAACTGGATAGCGTGGCTCCGCCTTCTACCATGTAACAGATTTGAAGCCAAAATTTCCCCCGTCAGGGCGCCGCCATTGTGCAGCCAGTAGATCAGGCATGTCCAAAGTAAGGCCCGGGGGCCAAATGCGGCCCGTGTTTAAATTTTCACTGGCCTGCAGTCTCTGTTATAAAATAAATACATGTGGCCTTCTTGCACCGTTGACTGCTGTATAAAATACTCGTGTACAAAAAACCTATTTTACATTTCACCATGGGATGGCAGTAGCGCTGTGGCCACATCCTTGTGGCACTTGACACCTGACCTTTTGTCATCATTTTAGCCCATCCCATTTCAAACATGGCGACTGTAGCTAAAAAAAGAAAAGTTGACAGCGAGTGCCGTTGATTCCAGAACAAGTGGAAATTGGAGTATTTTTTCGCCAAAACACGAAACAACTGTGTCTGCCTAATTTGCCACGAGACTGTAGCTGTTTTCAAGGAATTCAATGTTAAGCGGCACTACCAGACAAAACATGCTAACTACGACAAGCTAACTGGGGCCGAACACGGCGAAAAATTGAAACAACTGGAAGCTTTTTTTAAAGGCACATCAGCGCTTTTTCACAAGAGTCAAATGAAAATGCCACAAGGGCTAGCTCCGAGGTGGCAACGCTGATTGCCAAGCACTGCAAACCTTTCACTGAGGGTGAATTTATTAAAGACTGTGTGCTGAAAATAGTTGAGAAAATCTGTCCTGAGAAGAAGCAAAATTTTGCCAATGTCTGCCTGGATTGTAACACTGTGGTACGGAGAATTGAAGACGTTTGATTAGATATTATGAGACAAGTAGAGTCAAAAGCTGAATGGTCGGCCCCCGCACATTTTCACCTCACCAAATCTGGCCCTCGTGGTAAAAAGTTTGGACACCCCTGCAGTAGAGAATCTGGACCATATCTGGACACAGCTGTCGTAAACGGTTGCAAAACGCCGCAGCATACAGCGTACGCAATCATTGTGAAACCGCCGTAAACCGCGGTTATTTTTTAAACTCTAATAACTGAGGAAAAAGAAACTTTTCAGAAAAAACAGGACTTGGAAAAAACTCAGCCCAATAATACTTTCATATCACCACAGCATACGGATGGGAGAAATATTTCTACGAGGTGTATTAATTTTTAGAAGTTTCACTACGGCCCGTTCAGATGAATGGTGGAGACGGAGAGTTGACCTATACTGCAGCCAGTCACCAGGGGGAGCAGTTTCTGCGGCAGCTTCACAAAAGCCCAGCGACATGACGTCCATGTTTTTTACACTCTATGGTCCCCACAGTCATTGATGGACAGAAAGTGCTGTATTTGAGTTTAAAAATGTTTTTCTAAAAAAAAAAAAGTACAAAAATGTATAAAAAACTATCAAATATATGATATAAATTACATTTTAAAACAAAATGCCAAATAAGTATTATTAAAATGTATTTAAAAGTAGTCGTCCCCTGCAGTCATGTCACTGGTGATACCATGTGACAAAAGTCTTTTATTTTGGGAGTACCTGCTTTTGAAAATACTCAAGTATTAAAAGTACATTTTCCTGTTGACCTTACAGAACGTAATGACTGAAACAATCTACAGAATGCACTGACCTGCTTATAGATCATGTAGAATAAAGAGTTTGAAAATATGCTACAAAGCCCATGGAAATGCAGACTGAAACAATAATGAATCAACAAAAGGACAACCATTGCCATTTTCTTTTTTTATTATTTAACTCCCCCCCTTCAGATATGGCCATGGGTGCTCTGGTGTGGAATTGTCGTCTTTATCTGCCATAGTAGCCATCATTACTGCCAAGACGAACCGTAACCACCAACGTTAGCTCAACCTTTACCTGCCCGATCGCTGTAGTGCATGTGCGTCTTCTTCTTCTTCTTTGTTGTTTAATGGCGGTTGGCAAACCAACTCAAAAGTGCATTACCGCCACCAACTGGACTGGAGTGTGGAACAGGATGCACGAAGTATAGACAACACCACTTTAACAAAAAACATTTTAGAGGAGAAAATAAATTTCATCCGCTGACTTCATACCTGTACCTAAAAGTAACGAGGCCGTTTATAGAAATGTAGTGGAGTTAAAAGTAGAATATTTGTCTTTTAAATGTAGTGAAGTAAAAGTCATAAGTTCCAAAAAGAAAAATAAACTCAAGTAAAGTACAGATACTCAAAAAATGTACTTAAGTACAGTACTCAAGTAAATCTACTTCGCTACTGTCCACCCCTGCTGGTGTTACCTTTCTTATGGGTAACAATAAGGAACACCAGTGACAATCAGATGTGTGGATACACTTTATTAAATGGTGTTTTGTGATATATGGACCAAAAAAATCATTAAGTTTTCATTTATGTGTATTCATAAAGTCAATGGCATATGTAACAATGTAGTTGAAGTTTGGATGTTAAAAAAAAGAAATTAAACAAAAGACATTTTGCCATCCCAAAAATCCACGTTTCTGTAGAATGACCCATATGCACGTGACAAAAATTGTTGGTAACTTTGTGTTAACGAAACAAAAATCCATGTGGTCACTGAAAAAACTTCAAACTGGAAAAAGTAATAATAAATAAAAATTTACTGAAAATCAACAAATGAACATCAGACACTGCTTTTGGATTGAGGTTCAACGCAATTATTAAAAAAAATAAGCTTATGAAGCTAGCCTCGACAAAAATAATGGTTCCCCAACAAAAGATTGAAAATAATTCAACCATAGGGAAATGTGAGTTGGCTTAGGTTCGGCTAAACTTAATATTTCCAAAATGTTAATGCACTTTAAACACTCATGTGTAGCGTACTCTTAAACTGTGGTATTACTTTTTGATTTGTGTTCTTGTAGGTGGTGAAAATAACCTTTGTTTTTGGTACAGTACTTTCCTGTTAGCATCTATTTCATCATCACAGACTTTTACTGAGGGAGAGGAGAGAACTTTCTACTGTATCTAATGGACTTAGTGACCATATGGAGCTCATACAACCCCACTTCAAAAAAACTGAACTATCCCTTTAACCATTTACTGATAATATGATTTATTTTTCATCTAAAATGTATCAAAAACATTTTTTTTGCCTTTGTCAAACTCATTAAAGCATCTATTTTAAGTTATTTTTGATTGCTACTTTATTTTAAAACGTTTCTGCATTTTTGAATTGATTTTTATCCCAAATATTTGTGCATTTTTATGTCACTACAATCAACCATTTGTTTTTTAGTTTCCTCTGTTTGCTGAGGTGTTAACAGAATCAAACAATGATTTAATTTGTTCTGTTTTCAAAGGTTAAATATCCCTAAATTTATTGATAATTTCTACCAAACAGTTGAGCTGGTAGTCAAATATTTGTATCAGCAAACATAGAAATTCCTGCTGATATTTAAAGACATATTTGTTCCTATATTTACTGAAGAGTTCCCCGTTGGGAGCTCTCTCAGGCTCAGTTTCAGAGCACTTCTTGCCGACATTTGACATCTGCGTGCCCAAAGAAATCCCATAAGGGAATCTGAAATCGCTCTGCAAGCCTCGTACGTCTTAAATCCATCAATCTATCACTGAGAAAACATGAACACAGACGCAAGAAAGGATATTCTTCCCCTGATAGAAGCCAAACATATATACAATATTAGGCAGTTTGTTTCCCATTGACAGCTACAACACAGGCCCCGCCCCTTCTCGATTCTGATTGGTCAGTTTGGTCACTCAGAACTTAAACTTTCAACAGTAACATTAGGAGATGCTGAGGCTGTTTTTCAGTTCAGTCAGTATCTTGTGTTGAATTCAACTATAGTTCAGCTCTACTTGTCAGATTTGGAAAACAAATGCACAGCAGATGTTACTAGTGAAGCAAAAATTGTCACTAGTACTAACTGTTGACTCCTATAATCCTGGTAAAAACTCGAAGCTTTACTAGCAGTACTAGTAGTAGACAACTGTCTACTAGTAAAAGATTTTGCTTCACGAGTAAGTTCTACTGACTAGTAAAACAATTTTTGTAATTACTAATACTACAAGTAAACTCAAAATATCTCACAAGTACTACTGATTTACTACTTTTAGTCTACTATGAGCATTAGTAAAGCAGAAAAAGATGTAAAAATGAGCTTTTCACCACCCATTTATTAGCATATAAGGCTTAGTAGTATTACTAGTGAACATTTGTAAGTCCAGAGTGGTACTAGTAAAGCTTTTTGTTTACTAGTACTAGTGACACTTTTTGCTTCACTCGTAAAGTCTACCTGGGCACAAGTTAACCAATCTTTAGTACACGTACTCCAAAGTAGAGAACTAGTAGAGCTGGAGAACAGTTGGTTAATTTTATACTCAAACAACTTTCCCTGGATAAGGAGTGACAACGAGGAGCAGATTTTGAAAAAGTTGGGGACGAATGGGACCTACACACGTGGCAAAAATTGTTGGTACCCTTCTGTAAAAGAAAGAAAAAACAACAATGGCTCCTGAAATAACTTTGAACTGACAGAAGTTATAGTAAATAAAAATTTACTAAAAATCAACAAGTGAAAATCAGACATTAGTTTTGAATTGCAGTCCATCAGAATTATTTTAAAAATCAAAATAATGAAACTGCCTGGACAAAAATGATGGTACCCTTAACTTAATGTGTTGTTGCTCAACCTTTTGAGTCAATCACTGTAATCAGGTGATTTCTGTAGCTCTCAGTGAGACTTCTGCACCTGTCCACAGGTATGTTGACCCACTCCTCGTGAGAAAACTGCTCCACCTGTCTCAGGTTTGAAGGGTGTCTTCTCCAGTCTGCATGTTTCAGCTCCTTCCACAAATGTTCAACAGGATTTAGATCAGGGATCATAGAGGACCACTTCAGAATAGTCCAGTGTTTTGTTCTGATCCATTCTTGGGTGTTTTTAGCTGTGTGTTTTGGCTCGTTATCCTGTTGGAGGACCCATGACCTGTGGCTGAGACCAAGCTTTCTGACACTGGGCAGCACATTTCACTCCAGAATGTCTTGATAGTCTTGAGATTTAATTGTACCTGCACAGATTCAAGACACCCTGTGTCAGATGCAGCAAAGCAGCCCCAGAACATAACTGAGCCTCCTCCATGTTTCACAGTAGGTACAGTGCTCTTTTCTTTGTATGCCTCATTTTTGTATCTGTGAACATAGAGCTGATGTGACTTACCAAAAAGCTCCAGTTTTGTCTCATCTGTCCAAAGGACATTCTCCCAGAAGCTTTGTGGCTTGTCAATATGCATTTTGACAAATTCCAGTCTCACTTTTTAATGATTTGGGTTCAACAGTGATGTCCTCCATTCAGTCCACTTCGGCTCAAACAGTGACAGATGGTGTGATCTGACACTGATGTACCTTGACCTTGGAGTTCTCCTCTAATCTCTGTGGAAGTTGTTCTGGGCTCTTTGGTTTACATTCGTATTCTCCGTATTATCCGAACATCAAGCTGCTTGGAGATGGTCTTATAGCCTTTACCTTTAACATGCTTGTCTATCATTTTCTTTCTAATCTCCTGAGACAGCTCTCTCCTTAGCTTTCTGTGGTCCATGTTCAGTGTGGTACACACCATGATACCAAACAGCACAGTGACCACTTTTCAGCCTTTAAATAGGCAGACTGACTGATTACAAGCTTGAAGACACCTGTGATGATAATTACAGGACACACCTTAGTTTAACATGTCCCTATGGTCACATCATTTTCAATCTTTTCTAGGGGTACCATTATTTTTTGTCAACGCCAGTTTCGTTAGTTTGTTTTTTTTAATTATTCTGTTAAACCACCATTCAAAAAATTATTGATTTTCATCAGTTGTTTTTCAGTAAATTTTCATTTTAAATTACTTTTGTCAGTTTCAAGCTATTTCAGTGACCATGTAGGTTTTTATTCTTTAATGGAAGGGTACAAACAATTGTTGCGACATGTGTAATCATGTTGGGCCATCTTTAAATGGGATCAAAATCGGGGTGGGTTGGAAATGTCAAGGGACAGAAAAGTTTGGATGTAGGACAAATGAGAATAAAAAATTCAGTGGATGAGTTCTCATGGATCAGATCTATTTCTGGTGATGTTTGGGCCCTTTACAAGCTTTTATTTCTATATGATAAAGTTGAGGATATAAAAATAAAGTTAGCAGTATTTGCGTGCACATTAACTATGATCTCGCTTATGCTCACAGATAATAAAACAGGTCGTCCTGTGTGTTTTAGAAAAAGACGTTTTAAATGGTTGTCTTCCGTGTATAAGCCTTTAAGCCCCGCCCATTAAGCTGAACCATACTGGACTTATTGTTTTGATTGCTTTGCTTTTGGTCGTCACTGCCTGCAGAGGAAACGCTCTCCTCTGTTTTCATTGGCTCACAGTTTACCCTTTTCTGCACTGCATTCTGGGTATTTTAAAGCCGACTAATACGTGATGGAAGAACTTTGCAGCAGATCCTCCGACAGACGCCCAGGGTTTTCTGTTCATTTGTTTCTCTGTTCAAGTTCAAAACAGCTTTGATTTTAATTCCCCAGATCTCAAAGTATTAAATAACTGAGAGACTCAAGCAGAATCCCAGAGCGAGGATACGAGAGGAGCTTTATTTTGTTCTCTCCAAGTCCCCTCCATCCCGCCGAGCTGAGGCTGAAACCAGGAGGAATAGATGTCCTCTGAATGACTGCAGTCACAGAAACGCTGACAGAATATTTAGTTCCATGAATCAAGCAGGAGCAGCTCGTCTTAGCACTGCTGATGAATTTTAAATTTGAAAACAAAGGAAAGAACCAAACAGCCAGTGACTCCTAACCTGAAGTGTGATAAACGCCCAGAGAAAGGCCCGGAACAAGACAAGTTTAACCCAGAATCAGAGGGAGCAGTGAGCTTGTTTTTTAACCAAAGCAGAGAGACACACTCTGTTTAGATCAGCTTGTAAACATTTATTTATTTATTTATCTGTCTTTGGGGAGGTTTGGATTAAAGTCAAAATGTCGGTATTAAAGTTGAAATGACGAGTAAAAAGCTGAAATACAATTTTATGATAAAAGTCAAAATGTCAAGAAAAAAGTGGAAGTGTCAAAAATAAACGCAGAAATCTTGACAATGAAGTCCACATACATTGTATGTTGACTTAATTCTCAACATTTCAACTTTATTCTCGACATTACGACTTTAATGTTGACTTCCTCAAAATTATTTTCTCTATCTAACATGGTCCTAATACTCTTCCATAATTAGAGATTAAAGTTAAATTTCGAGCATAAAGCTGAAATTTCAGTAATAAACTTGAAATCATGAGATTAAAGTTGAATAAAAATTTTGTGATTAAAGTGGAAGTGCTGAGAAAAAAGTGGAAATACATTTCATGTGGGCTCTATGTCAACATTTTACCTCTTCTCGAAATGTCGACTTTTATCAGGAAAGTGTTATTAAACTTCAATCTGGTCATTTCTACTTGATGGTCAACATTTCAACTTTATTCTCGACTTTTCAACTTTATTCTCGCAATTTTGACTTCAGTGTTGACTTCCCCTAGATTATCATCTCCATCTAACATGGCCCTAATTCTGTTCTGTAATTACATTGAGAATAAAGTAAAAATTTCGAGAATAAAGTTCAAATAACAAGATTAAAGTTTAAATTTCCAGAATAAAGTCAAGTAACAGTTTTAGAGCTGCAACTATCGAGTATTTTTGGAATCGAGTACTCTGTCAATTATTTCTTCGAGTACTCGAGTACTCTAACAAAATATACTTTTTTGTTTTTGAACAAATAAATCAATTGTATACAATGCAACATGTTAGGGCTTTCAAAATGAGCAACCAAATGCCGTTTATTCCTCAGAAAAGGGTTTTTATTTTAACAACTTTCAAAGTTTAAACCAGTACTGGCTTAAAACAAAGCCAATACAATACTGATTTACAAAGCAGTAATATAATTCTGCAATTATATTTGTGAAGTGTGTTCTGGAGGGCATTGTGTAGTTTGGATTGAAATCCTTGATCATGTTCTTAAATCCTGTGTCCTCCACCATGGAAAGAGGACGCATGTCTGTGATGAGCATATTTAAAATGCTGTAATAGTAATAGCTGCAGCCCTAACGACGTGCTATCATGCTAAGCTACGTGCTAGTCTAACTCTGTTTGACTTCAGACACACTGCGTGTGTTTTCTTTTCGTCCCTTCTTGTAGTGACCACACACTTGGGACACTCTGCAATTTTTTTGTGCGGACTCTCTCCTTTCTGTCCCTCTCTTTTCTCTTCCTTCATGATTGTATAAGCTGCGCAGCAGCGGAGGTAGCAGGCGCGTTGTGCCACAGAAATGACCGTCCGTGTCAAACACCGTGCATAGTACCGTGTATACACCATGTATAGTAGTCCAGTTATATATTTATATGTATAATTATATATTAAACGAGGCTTCGAAGCACAAAATTTGATTCGAGGATATTTTGTAATCGAGTACTCGTGAATATTCGAGGAATCGTTTCAGCTCTACACAGTTTCATGATAAAAGTCTAAACGTCGAGAAAAAAGTGGAAATGATGAGAATAAAGTCAAAATACATTCCATGTCGACTTAATTGTCAACATTTTAACTTTATTCTCGACATTACAACTTTAATGTCAACTTCCCCAAAATTATTTTCTCCATCTAACATGGCCCTGATACTCTTCCATAGTTAAATAGAAAATAAAGTTGAAATGTTGACAAATAAGTTGAAATGGTGAGATTCAAGTTGAAATTTCGAGAATAAATTTGAAATGACGAGATTAAAGTTGAATAAAAATTTCATGATTAAAGTGTAACTGTGGGGGAAAAAAGCGGAAATGTTGAGAATGTCAAAATACATTTTATGTCAACTTTATTGTCAACATTTTTACTCTTTTCTCGACATTTCGACTTTTATGAAAAAATTGTTCTTTAAATTTATTCTCTGCTTTTCAACTTTATTCTCGAACTTTTAATTTTATTCTCAAAATTTCAACTTTAATTTGTAATTTCAATTTTATTTTTATTTGTGAACTTTAGACTTTTATCATGAAATTTTGACTTTATTCTCAAAATTTTAACTTTAGTGTCGACTTCCCCCAAATTATTTTCTCCATCTTACATGGCCCAAATACTCTTCCGTAATTAAATAGAAAATAAAGTCAAAATTTTGAGAATAAAGTTCAGATGAAATTTTGACTTTAATCTCTCTCGTTATTAATACCTTTCTAAAGTAAAATTTAAATATTTGCTTGTCATGCAAATAAGGACGGAACATCTAGACGTGTATTAGACGTATAATAGACCTTAAAATGCTCGTTAGGATGGAAATTGTAGATCAGAAAAAGTCCAAATGAGTTTTTTTCCTTGAAACTGGACAAACACTCTCACTTAGATCTGATTTTTTTCAGTGTGCCCTTTTTAAAACACAAATTTATTTGGTTTGACCGAAATGACGTTCCTCCCGTCCTTGATTCTTTTGGTTATTGAATCAAACATCAACTTAAATATTAAAATTCAGGAATGGTGCATGCTGGGTAAAAACAGGCGCTCCTGGAGTTCCAGCAGAGAGAGAATGATTCAGGGTTTGTTTGATTCGCTCACACTGACTCCGTGTTATCTCTGTCGCTCTTTGTTTTCTCTGCTGCTCTTTTCATCATCGCTCGCCATCGTCCCCTCGCCACACGCCCCCGATGCTCGCACCAGGGAGAGAGAGAGAGAGAGGGGGCGAGCGAGGGAGAGAGAGGTGAATCGACACTCCACCCCGAATCCTGCCGCTCGCTGCCTGAATAACGAGCAGCCCGCTCGGCATGCCGGTCACATCGCCTCCACTATCAATGAGTGAGTGAGTGGGCGAGCGAGAGAGAGAGAGAGAGGCAACAAGGTGAATCACAGGGGGAGGGGCGAGCGAGGTGGAGAATTAATGAAGGAGGAGAGAGAGAGAGAAGGGTATGAGGAGGGATAAGGAAAGGAGAGAAGGAGAGGGGGAGGAGGAGATGCTGATGCAGACGGGGGTGGGGGGGTGGGGGGGCTGTAAGGATGATGAATGAAGATTTATGGGAAAACAAATTCACATGCACACTGTAAACACACACATGGACACCTGACGCAGCGAGCCGTGAAGAAGAGCGAGTCGACGGAGGATAAAAATAGATCAACTCTTTTTTTTTATGAGACGGATATCGATTCTGTTCAGAGAGTTCGACATCAGCGACAGTCTGGAAATTTATCTATCAGAGAGAAGAGCTCCGTGAAGCTGTGGAGATGGAGAAGTTTATGGGACTTTAGAGGAAATCAGAGGCTGAAGATTAGGGCTGGGACGATTTGAGCAAAAAAAAGATCAATTTAAAAACGA
The DNA here is from genome assembly GCA_036419115.1 of Scarus forsteni. Taxonomy (NCBI): domain Eukaryota; kingdom Metazoa; phylum Chordata; class Actinopteri; order Labriformes; family Labridae; genus Scarus; species Scarus forsteni. The sequence goes on along the minus strand of JAZDUH010000486.1, from coordinate 1,688,715 downwards.
TTTTTTGAACCCCCCAAAAAATCGATTTAAAAATTGTCAAATAAAAAATTCCTAATGCAGACACTGCCAATAATAGGGGTTGGGACGGTACGCTTTTCTTCAATTTGATTTTTTGATTTTTTTTAGGTGCTGATTCGATTAAAATTGAGAATTTCTGCAATCTTTAGTTAGCTTTTTTAACACCAGTGAAAAAGATGAACAATGATGATGCTACAGACTATATCAGGAAAAATACACATCACATGTGAGTCTGTTTTTAGGATTTATTCAGCAATATATTTTAACCAGCTGTTTATACTCTCTCTTCAAAAGACTGGACTGACTTTAAAAGTGGCTTATTAACACAGACTAAAATAAAGCATTTAGTTTGGGGGGGGGAAATCGATTTTTTTAACAAAAAAAAAATTTTGGTTTGAAAATCGATTTTTGAACAAAAAAAAACTTGATTTAAAATTTGATTTTTGAGCCAAAAAAATCGATTTAAAAAACGCCAAACAAAAACTCCAATACTTATGTGAATCGTTTTTTTTCTCCCACCCTTAATGCAGGCACAGTCAATCATAGGGCTGCGAGGATACACTTTTCTCCTAATTCCATTTTTTAGGATTTTTTTAGGTGCTGATTCGATTTATATTGCAGTTCAACAATATTGCTGATTTGTGCCATCTTTAGTTTGCTTTTAAAGTGGCTTATTAACTCAGACTAAATGAAGCATTTATATTAGGATAAAAATCGATTTTTGAACTAAAAAAGAAAAAGATTTGAAAATCGAATTTTGAACCTCCCTCCAAAAAAAGATTTAAAATTAGATTTTTGAACCAAAGAAAGAAATCGATTCAAAAATCATCAAATAAAAACTCCTGGTACTTATGTGAATCTGTTTTTTTCTCCCTCCCCTAATGCAGACACAGTCGATAATGAGGTTGGGACGGTACACTTTTCCTCTATTTGATTTTTTTTACTTTTTTTACGTGCATATTCGATTTAAATTGCGGTTCTACAATATTGCAGATTTTTAAAATCTTTATTAGCTTTTTTAACACCAGTGAAAGAACTTTGAACAAGAAATATTTTTAGATTAAAAAAATCTATTTTTGAACCAAAAAAAAAAAAATAGATTTAAAAATCGTCAAACAAAAAACCCTGATACTTATGTGAAACATTTTTTTTCTCCCACCCTTAATGCAGGCACAGTCAATAATAGGGCTGGGACAATACGCTTTTCTCCTGATTCCTTTTTTAGGATTTTTTTAGGTGCTGATTCGATTTAAACTGCAGTTCTTCTTTAGTTGCTTTCAAAGTGGCTTAGTAACGCAAACTAAAATGAAGCATTTAAATTAGGAAAATTTTCAATTTTTGAACAAAAAAAATCGATTTAAAAATCGTCAAACCAAAAAACCCGATCCTTATGTGAATCTATTTTTTCTCCCCCCTGTGATGCAGACACGGACGATAATAGGGCTGGGACAATATGCTTTTCTCCTGATTTGATTATTTAGGATTTTTTTTGTTGCTAATATGATTTAAACTGCAATTCTACGATATTGCTGATTCTTGTGATCCTAAGTTAGCTTTTTTAACACCAGTGAAAAAGATGAACAATGATGATGCCTACAGACTATATCAGGAAAAATACACATCACATGTGAGTCTGTTTTAGGATTTATTCAGAATTTATTTTGCATTTTAAAGTGGCTTATTCACACAGACTAAAATGAAGCATTCAAATTTGAAAAAAAAAACAACATTTTGTACAAAAAAAAAAGATTTAAAAATCATTAAACAAAAAATCCTGATACTTATGTAAATCGATTTGTTCTCCCACCCCTACTGTAGATCCAAACTTCTATAAAGAAAGACCTCAGAGTCTCTCCGTCTGAGTCCAGGGGTGCGTTTGAATTGTTCAAGCATCAATAAACAAGATTTTTTGGTTTTACTTTGGTCGGTCGTTAGTGGTCAGAAACAGAGTGAACCTTCCTTACTGAGGAAAGGAAGCGTCAGCCATGATAAGAACTGTTTGAAAGCTCTAAAAGTTATGGAAAGGAAGGTCAATGCTTCCTTTATTATCTCCTTTAGCTTAGGAAACATCGGACCATCCTTTACGAAAGGAAAGGGGAAACACACCCCTAAGGTCCAATATATTTTTTTAATATATTGTATTTATTTCTTTTATTGTCACATATATTGTTATTATTTTTATTATTGTTGTTGTTGTTGTTGTTGTTGTATTACTTTCATTATTTTTACAGTTATTTTTACTGTATTTATTTATTTATTTATATTTTTATTTATATTATCATCATTATTAATATTAATATTATTGTTGTTTTGGTTTTTTTTTTAAAAAGAATTTATTTTATGATTTACTTTTATTATTGCTAATTGCAAGTATTATTTTGATGTATTTCTTTATCTTTTTTATTCATTTATTATTATAATTATTGTTTAAAAAATATCAATTTATTTCAATATCATTCATTATTATGCTAAATTTGGGTTTATGTTTTATATACTGTAGTTTTTTAATCTTTTTATTATCATTTTAAACATTTTTAATTTATTTCTTTTAATATTATTCATTATTTTTATGCTAAATTTGTGTTTATTTGTTCATATTTTGTGATTTAAGTTTGTTTTGCACATACTTTCTCCATTTTTTCTCTGTTAACGTACTTTGTGATACATATGTTGTATGAAAAGTTCTGTTCAAATAAAGTTTGATTAATTGAAATGATCAGAGAGTTGATGTGTATTTATCACAGGCTTTTATTCGTTCCTGTTTTCGGGGCAATGACAATCAGGACGGTGGTCGACTTTGAGGTTTAAGGGTTTCCAGACTTTCAGTAACAGACGGGGCGCCGCCATCAATAAAACATGAATGAAAGTGTGTGACGCTCCCACTGACGCAGGCATTAAACACAGCACATGCTAATTATAGGATGTTCTGCTCAAATGTCAGTCACACTGATCAGTATTCAGACGGAGCTGCTGCAGAGACGAGGAGAGAGAATCTGATCCAACACTTTCAGACAAACTGTTGATTCTCCAGGTCGTGACGTGAAAAACTGAGCTCATCTGGCTTTAATGCTCCGAGTAAGTTCTCATTTAGCTCAGACTTTAACTGCTGCTTCATTCAGGGTGAGCTTCAACTCTTCTGTGAAGGCTGTCCACAAGGTTTAGGAGTGTTTATGGGAATTTTTGACCATTCTTCCAGGAGAGCATTTGTGAGGTCACACACTGATGTTGGACCAGAAGGCCTGGCTCTCAGTCTCTGCTCTAATTCATCCCAAAGGTGTTCTATTGGGTTGAGGTCAGGACTCTGTGCAGGCCACACCAGACTCTGTCCTCCATGTCTTTATGGACCTGCTTTGTGCTCTGGTGCACAGTCATGTTGGAAGAGGAAGGGGCCAGCTCCAAACTGTTCCCACAAAGTTGGAGCATGGAATTGTCCAAAATGTCTTGGTGTGCTGAAGCATTCAGAGTTCCTTTGACTGGAACTAAGGGGCCAAGCCCAGCTCCTGAAAAACACCCCCACACCATAATCCACCCTCCACCAAACTTTACACTTGGCACAATGCAGTCCCACAAGTATGGTTCTCCTGGCAACCTCCAAACCCAGACTGGTCCATCAGATTGTCAGATGGAGAAGCGTGATTGGTCACTCCAGAGAACGCATCTCCACTGCTCTAGAGTCCAGTGGCGGCGTGCTTTACACCACTGCATCCACGCTTTGCATTGCACTTGGTGATGTGAGGCTTGGATGCAGCTGCTCGGCCATGGAAACCCATCCATGAAGCTCTCTGCACTGTTCTTGAGCTAATCTGAAGGCCACATGAAGTTTGGAGGTCTGTAGAGATTGACTCTGCAGAAAGTTGGCGACCTCTTCTCACTATGCGCCTCAGCATCCGCTGACTCCACTCAGTCAGTTTACGTGGCCTACCACTTGGTGGCTGAGTTGCTGTGGTTCCCAAACACTTCCACGTTCTTATAATCCAGCTGACAGTTGACTGTGGAATATTTAGGAGTGAGGAAGTGTCACGACTGGATTTGTTGCTCAGGTGGCATCCTATCACAGTTCCACGCTGGAATTCACTGAGTGAATACTTTTGGTAGTATAGTGTATCTAAATTGCTCCAAGTGGTTGTTGCAGGCTGGGTGATAGGGACTGATCTCGCATGTAAATGTTAGGAAACAGTAGATACAAGTTTTAGAAAAACAAAATATTGCACTAAAATGCGACAATTTGACCAGAACATTTGTTAGATTTTTTTTTCTTTATTCTACCCTTACAAAATAAAAAAGACATAGTTGAAGATTATTTATATCAGAAATAGACTATATATGACGCTTAAAAACGACGCATCATGAGCTGGAAAAGGTTGCAGATCTGAGAAAACGCTTAAAAGTTGTATGTAGATTTGTTGAATAAGAGTTGCCCCATTCAATATTACAATAAGAATAAGTGAGATATAGACATGTGTTCATGCAGAGCAGTGTGAGTCTTTTATTCCTCGTACGAAAGCACGACTGACACGTAAAAGAAAACAGAGACGTGAGGCTCAGGGTCAAAGCTTCTTTATCCAGAGCTGGATTCTTTTTTCTCCTGGATAAAGATGCTCTGATGACCCGACCAAGGAGACACAATGAAGAAGAAATGAATAGAGAGAGAGAGCAGGGGTGGGAGACGATGAAAATGAACCAGTGAGTTGAACGCAATGGCGAAGAAATAAAAGGTGGATGTGAAATGAAGTTAAAGAGCACCATGCTGACTGATGGAGCCGTAAATCCGCTGCAGACGGCGTCAGATGAAATCAGCAGATCCTCCTTTTGTCTCCGTTTATTAACACACATGATGCGAGCAGTCATACATCAACCCCCCCGCTCGCCACGCTCGCACCGCATAGGCGACGAGCATCCATCACGCCCGACATGCCGAGAAACTCCAAGTATCCTAGTAAGAAAGTAACACTTAGTAACCATGACAACCACAAACTAACCGGTATGTCAGTGGAGGATTTAGCAGTGATCCTCTGTCATAACCTGGCAAGCCAGATGGACAGCTCCATATATCTGCCATAGAAATATTTCACTAGTCCATCTGGGTAGGAGCCCTTTAAATTTGTTTTCAGGGGCAGAACGTTAAAAAAAAAAACACAAGCTTGTGATTGGACAATCATTTGGCTGGTCACATTCATCACAGACCAATCCACATCAAGCAGGGTTGCCTCCTATAATGTAGCATACATAGCGGCTAATGTAGCGGCTAATGGCTAACAACAGTTAACAACAGTTCATGGACATTAGCCATAGCTGCTAACTTAGCCGCTAACAGCTAACAATAGTTAATGACCGTTAGCGGCCTTTTACTATCGCCTTACACTGAATTATACCACACAGATGATTCATTTAAAGGGGCAGTGTGTAGAACTTGGCATTTAGCGTTCAGATTCTAGAATGAACCTAACCGTAGCCAAAACGTCACGTCGCTGAGCAACGGAATCCTGTGAAGACCAAAAAGGATCCTGAACACAGTACACAGTTTATGTTGTGTGTGTGTTTATATACAGTTTGAATCCCTCGGACAGAGTAACAACTTTCTGTGCATCCACTGCCATCCTCTCCTCTTCTTCGCCTGCATTCCAGGTAGATTTCAGAACCGGTGGACAGATTCGCGTTTCGTTCTTTTTGTCCCAAAAATCCACCCGTAGACAACACGGCGGATCAATATGTCGGCCTACACGAAACAGCGGCAAGCGGTAATGTAATTTTTTTTTTTATAAAGATTTTTCTAACTAAAAAATAAAAATAAAACAAAAGTTTTATGGGGATGATTGTACTCCTATGTTGACGAACTTTACATACAAATAGAACCAAATATCTCCTATATTCACCGTTTCTGTTTGGTGAAATGGGGTGGATGTATAAAATGCCACATTCCACACACTGCACCTTTAACACTTATATGTGACATGAACCTCGTCAAAGACAATCCCTACAAGTAAACTTCTGAGCAGGGCAGATTTCGCCAAGTTTCGCTAGGTAGCCATGAGGACCATAGGCTAATCGGCATGTCCGTTCTCAACTTCTGGTTGCCGTCACATCTGCATTCTGCAGCTCCCGCCTCTCTTTCCTGATTGGGCCGTTAAGAATTCAGCTGAGTGAATTCGTTGGACAATGGAGGGTGGCAAGACGGACCTGCAGGATTTCAGAATCAGGCAGGTCTGTCTGCTCTGCAAGGCTAGTGATGTCAGGAGAAGAGCAAAATCATGATTTCCCTTAAAGCTAGGGTCTAGGATCTGAAAACCAGTTTGGCTGTTGAGACAGATTTGAAAAACGCAGCCTGCCCCCCCTTCACTCACCCCTCCCCTCAGTGTTCCAAGATCCCGCCCCCCAGCTCGTGTCGCCTCGTAACAACACGCCCCCTCTGACAGAGCAAGAAGCTGGCCGGCATAAAATATTCATTGGCGTTGGAGATAAATGAGATTTCTCATAGCTGAAAGTAACAAACACGACAGTCATCCCCCTTGTAACACACAGCGGTAGCCATTTCAATTGGACCGGCGGCGAAGCGGGTCTGGCGTCACCACTGTTAGCCAATCAGAGCAGAGCCGATTGTGGGCGAGGATTTACATTTCTCGGCGTGTCTTCACCAGCTCAGTTTACAATGCTAACGATGAGTGGCTAACTTATGCTAAAATCTATTGACGGAGCCTACCCGTTCCAACCAACATTAGCCAGTATAGGCTCAGACTAACCAGAGTTATTCAGCAGACATCTCCCACTGTAGTAAACAAAGCTATTACCTGTTCAACAGAAATTCCGCTGTCTCAGCGTCAGTTTTCAGTCCCAAATCATTCTGCAGCTTTTTCCACTGGTCGTACGATTCTCCAATGTTGAGTCTCCGTTGGGACCTGTATTGCTCATATTTCTTCCTTACTTCAGCCTTTTCCTCGAAACTTTTATGTTTCCTTCCCTTCGATGTGGAGGGTAACAGAAGCAGCCTCCCGGTTTCGGTGCTGGTCTTCTCCGGCTCCATGACGCTTCAGTAGCTGTGCAGCTCGCTGCTCACCGGTACGTGAGGGAAGTAGTGTGGAGGAGGCGGGACCATGCGGAGCAGGGAAGACAGGGGATTGGATGGACTCATGGACCAATCCAAACCGCCGGGAAAGGTGGTTCGGATTGGTCAACTATTATGCCGCTTTGCAGCGGATATACTAAATTGGATTTTTTAAATTCTTTTTGATCTTTATATTGCGTAGATCGGACCATAGGACCATAACGGCCTTATAAACGGTGTTATTAAGATGTACCAAGCTTCCAAATCGTAGACCATAGCTTTAAGACAAGTTTCAAGTGACGCTCTTTCCTCCTCTTTTTAAGAATAAATTGAGTCCATTTCTGATTAAAAAACACAGATATTGAGACGTTGCGGAAGCCGCCATAGTTTTCAAACATGCAGTCACTTCCTGTTGTTGTCGCGCCTCTCTTCTCTGATTGGGCCGTGAAGCATTTAGCCAACTCAAGACGTTAGACAATGGAGGCTGGCAAGACGGAGATGCATGATTTCAGAATCAGGCAAGGCGAAGAAAAACACTCGCTGAGATCTGAGTAAACTTCCCGCTCCCTGATCAGAAACCTCTAATAAAGTGAAATTCACCCTCGACCTGTGTGCCTGCCCTCACACCTGAGACCGAGCCGTCATAAAGTTTCATCGGCATCATTAACGAGCGAGCTTTAATCGTTTTTTTGAGTGGAGCAGCTTCATAATTACAGAGAATCACTGTGATAATCACTCATGGTGATTACAGAAGCAGCGACAAACAAACTCCCTCCTCTTCATGAAGAAGGTCTCTGCTCCTGTTCGTCTATGAAGCTCCCACTGCCCCCCCGCTCGCCACTGTCCCGCGGTAACGAGCTCAGGATGGACCAAACCAGCGTGTAACGGCGTGAGCGAGCAAACGCAGCATCAGATTGAATTTTGTGGCTCAGATGTAATCTCATGACATTACATCTGCATTACGGCGCAGCTGCTTAACGGGGGGGCAGCGGCGTAAACCCCGGGCACTTTAACAATGAGAGATTTATGTTTACAAGAGGCGGATAAAACCGCAGGGACATATTGAAGATGTATTTCATGTTTTGTCACAGCTTTTAACCCCCAGAGAGCGGCCGTATTTCAGCGTGGGGGGGCTGAGGCGAGGGGCGACGTTTTAATTTAATTAAATGTAATAAATATATATGGAGGCACATGTGAGCCGTGTTGCCAGATTATTCAGCTGAAATAAGTAACAGAGTAGGTTAAAACAAGCCCAAATGAAGTGACCACCAGTTTTTTTTTCTAATGTGATTCATTATTTTCTGTTAAATAGAATTTCAGTCTCACAGTGACAGTGTTCAGCCTTTGTTGCTTGGCTCAGTCTTTATGTCACTAGATTTGAGATTTATTTACAACAGACAAACACTCTGCTGTTCGCGACTTTATAAAGTGGTACATTTGCGACTTTGTAAACTCAAAAAAATTTCTTAAATTGCTTTAAAATAGTTTTTGAAAATCAGTTATCAGTCAAATGAAACATCAATAACCAGTAAAAATGTAGAGTTAACATCAGTTAAGATGTATGTTCATGTAAAAAGAATAAACCATACAAATTTTGCTGTTTGTTATGTTTATTATGTCTGCATGGGTAGGTAGGTTACATGTATACATCTTTGTGTTTGTGCATGGGTAGGTATTTATTTTTTATTTTATTTTTATTTTATTCTTTATTATTGTTTTATTTATTATTTATTTATTATTTTATTGCTTTATTATTTATTATATTATTTCATTTTTATTTATATTTTTATTTTAGATTTTTTTTTTTATTATTTCATCATTATTGTTGTTATTATTGCAGACTTTTTGTTGTTCGCTGTTAATTTAAGAGACAGAGACACACAATTCAAGCAGCAAAAAGCTTTTTTAAAAAAGTAACGCATCAATTACTTTACCTGGTAACTAATAACATTTATGAAGGAGTAATTACGTTAGTAATTCAGTTACTTTTTTGGGAAAGTAACTAGTAACTATAACTAATTACTTTTTTGAAGTAATGTGCCCAACACTGTGTTCAGCCTTTGTTGCTTTAAGGGTGTGGCTCAGTCTTTATGTCACTAGATTTTAGATTTACTTACAAACACTTTGCTCTTAGCGACTTTATAAAGTGGTACATTAGCGACTTCGTAAACTCGAAAATGTTTTCAATTGCTTTAAAATAGTTTTTTGACAATCAGTTATCAGTCCACTGAAACATCAATAACCAGTTAAAATGTAGAGTTAACATCTGTTAAGATGTATGTTCATGTAAAAAGAATAAACCGTGTACCACTCCACAGTGGTTCACAGCGATGTCTTTTTACTTTGGTTTAGAAAAGATAAGTTACACCACAGAAAATAAGCTTGACAAGTTTTGGAAAATCAGGAAAGTTTCTTTTCGATCCTTGAAAAAAATTACATTAAGGTAGATGATTGAAAAGATGAACTGAAGTGAAGATTCATTCATGTCTTTATTTTTTTCATTTAGTATATATATCTTTTGAGACGTAGTTACTGTGAAGATATTGGTATAGCTTTTTTAAATTTATTATTATTATAATTATTATTATCAGTATTATTATTATTATTATTATTGTTATTATTATTATTATTATATTTTATTATTATTATTATTATTATTTTATATCATTATTATTATCATTATTATTATTATTATTATTGTTATTATTATTATTATTATATTTTATTATTATTATTATTATTATTATTTTATATCATTATTATTATCATTATTATTATTATTATTATTATTATTATTATTTTATATCATTATTATTATCATTATTATTATTATTATTATTATTATTATTATTATTATTTTATATCATTATTATTATCATTATTATTATTATTATTATTATTATTATTATTGTTATTATTAATATTATTGTAATAATATTATTTAATTTTTTTTACTATAATTACTTGTTATAGTTTAAATACAGTGACAATTTGTTTTTGTGGGTATAAATGTCCATGGACGCACAAGGTAGATCATTTGTAGAATTATTATAATCACAAGTGGATCTTTTTGTGTTTGTGCATGGTTAGGTAGGTTACATGTGTATACATCTAACGTTTTCTTTTTCCTTAAATTATTTGTTTATAATGAGTTTTGTATTTTGCTTATATTTTATTATTATTATTACCATTATTGTTAATATGTAATCATTATTATTGGTATTACTGCTGAATTTTTATTTTTATTTTGTATTTATATTTATTTATTTTATATAAGTGCCTTCTTGTTCTTTGTTGTTCGCTGTTTGCAAACTAGCAAAATTTGCAAAAATATATGTTTAAAAAAAACAGTTAAAAAATACAAAAGCGGAGGTGCTGCTTTGGCGAAGTGCAGTCACATCACATCTGTGCTCCTGCTGGCCTGGATTCATCGACAACTTTCACTCTCCATAAAGGCACCAAAATACTTTAAAAACTAATATTTTTAGGTATAAATATGTAAATATATATATGAGCTGAGTCCTCCTCCTGGTCTAAACAGCTGTTTCTCTGTCCCGGTGCAGCATCCAGATGTTTCTGGAACATGCCGATCTCTTTGCGTTCTGCAGATGGCTCCTTTCCCTCATCATGCTGCTGCTTTAGCAGGTGTTTCAGAGAAGGTCTGCGCCTCCAAACGTCTACAACAGAAAATAAAAATATAAAAAATGAAGCCAGCAGCTCCAAAGTGAGAGTATGGAGCCGATCCTTCAGTCTGACTCTGTCTCATCACACTCTCGCTGTCAGGTGAAGAATTTCTGCACATCTGGTCGATTCTGAGGCTTTGAGATCAGCTGGAGGATTGTTAGAGTCTGTAACAGCTCCGAAAAGCCTTCAGATAAGAAAAATAAATCAGAAAAGTCTTTCAGACGGGATGCTTTCCCCGAACACGGACGTGTCGGAGATAAAAGTTTGAAACACTGACAGTTTATTCTCTCGCTCGCTGTCTCCGTGTAAAACGACTCCAGCTGTCAAATTAATTCAGGCTGCTGAGGAGGACGTGCTTTTTTATGTTTGCAGGAAATTTTGGAGCAAAAAAAAACATAAATTTTTTTTTAATGACTAAATCCTCAAATAGGTGCACAAACCAGAAACACACAAACACTGTTGGTGTGTCTTTAAGCAGGAAAATAAACATTCAGGGTTCATAACGACACAAGAAAATTAAAGTTCCAATACAAGCGAGAAGATTTTTACTAGTTTTTACTTAAAGGTGTAGTCAGCGATGTTGGAGAAAATGAGTGGAGAGGTTGTTTACAAACGAATTTAGACCCGCCTCTCCCTTCATACCTCACCCCTGGCTCCACCCCCAAAAGCTGATGTATATGCATCGTCATGGAAACGGCTGTAGAAACTGCGTAGCTGACCAACGTAGCTAAAGTAACTCCGACTCGTCTGCCATTATTGATAACATCACAGCAACAGTACATTCTGGCAGATTAGACAATAAGATGAATGCCCGACGGCTGTTACTGTTATGTGAAGCACCACAAAGCTAATGTTGCTAACCTATCCAGCAGACAGACGGTGACATCCACGTCTGTTTCCAGGTCTTTCTATTGGTGGAGTTCCCTCCACCGTCGGAAGGCAACACCAATGTTGACCCAGGTCTTCGCTCTTTCATGGTCATAGCCCTTCTTTTTCACTTTTCACTCCTCTGACCTTTTTCTTTCGGGCTGTTTTTCAGCCATTGCTACTGCACCTATTGTGTCTCTCTCTTACGCTAACTAGCATGCTACGGAACCTACGACTCCCCCTCCCCCCTCTGTCTGATCTGCGCATGAGTATGATCGCCCCCTGGATGTGGGGGGGGGTACTCTGTTTTGGTAACTCAGTCCGAGCCACAGTATTTACCTGCTGAAATTCAGAGCCAAGGCTGTGTACTGAAACCGGACTTTTTTTTAACATGCTGTCAGTGGTGACATCTTGTGGATGGAGAGGAGAAATACGGTGATTTTGACAAATAGTGCATTAGATTAGAAAATTAGACGATTGCTGACTACACCTTTAAGTTAAAGTACTTGAGTACCTACTTTTGAAAATACTTAAAGGAACACTCCGACTATTTTGGACCCACGCCCTTTCCCTATCATTGACAGAGTGAGACAAGCTCAAAAATACCTTTTTTGTGTCTCTTCGTCCAGTGGCTGGCTCCCAGCTGTTAGCATCGTAGGTAGCTTAGCTCAATGGCTGGAAGTCAATAGGAGTCAGAGCCGGACTGACAAAAGTGGACAAAATACTCCTTGCAGTGGTCCTGTGGAGGGCGTATTAGCACCTAAAGTAAATCCGAATGGCTATAAAACATTTTAAAAGACATGTTTTCTTTCTTAAACCCGTTAAAATAACGTTTAGATAAACACAGACCTGCGCATGCGCAGTGCTCCGAACCCGGCAGCCGGACTGCGAAAGTGGACAAAATACTCCTTGCAGTGGTCAGGGGATGGCTTATTTTAACGTGAAGTAAATCCGAATGGTTATAAAACATTTTAAAATGTCCTCTTTATAAATCCGTTAAAATAACGTTTTGATAGCACAGACCTGCGCATGCGCAGTGCTCAATCCGGCTTCCACTTCGGTCGTCCGCGGAGCACTGCGCATCGAGATCTGTGTGTGAATCAAATCGTTATTTTAACGGATTGAAAAAGAGAACACGTCTTCTAAAATGTTTTAATAACCATTCGGATTTACTTCACGTGCTAATAAGCCATCCCTGGACCACTGCAAGTATTTTGTCCACTTTCAGTCCGGCAGCTACTTCCGTCGTGGACCACTGCGCATGCGCAGATCTGTGTGTGTATCAAACGTCATTTTAACGGGTTTGAAAAAAGAAATGTCTTTTAAAATGTTTTAATAACCATTCGGATTTACTTTGCTAATAAGCCATCCCTGGACCACTGCAAGGAGTATTTTGTCCATCAGTCCGACTTTGACTGACTTTGACTTCAAGTGATTGGAGCTAAGCTACCTTACAAATATTTATTTATTAAACTTATTTAAAAAGCAAAACAAAAAAGAAAAAAAAAAAAAAAAAATGTTTTTTAAAAAAAAAAAAAACAATTTATAAAAAAAGATCAATATTTCAAATTTAAAAAGGAGAAAAATTTTTGTCACTGGTTTAATGCATTTTTCAAAATAAATTTAAAACCTGATGACTAAAACAACCTATGGGGACATGTTAAATGGATAAAATGAATGTTTGGGAAGTCGACATTAAAGTGGAAGTTTCAACATTAAATTTGAAATTTCGAGAATAAAGTTAAACAATTTCATGATAAAAGTCAAAATGTCAAGAAAAAAAGTCAAAATTTGTCTTGATGTCAGGAAAAGAAAAATTCAGGGTCTATAACTCCTCAAAGTGAAAAGATTTTTAGTCATATTTTTTTTTACGTTAAAGTACTGGAGTACCAGCTTTTGGAAATACTTAAGTATTGAAAGTAGATTTTCCTTTTAATGTCATTGGGTTACTGTATTTTTGCACAATAATTTTAAAAACTTGGTGGACATTAGGACCCTTTAAATTAAATTTAACTTATCTCACTGGCGGATTATTTTACTTATTACAAGCAACTTAGTCTTTATATTTCACTTTTAAATCTCTAAATAAGACCTTAATCCAGACTTAATCAGGAAACTGTGGCGTAGAATAAGTCTAGTGAGACATTTTTGACTTAAATTTGGACACACTCTCCATTAGAGGAAGTTACTGTAGTGAATAAAATGTTATGAATCTCTAGACTGATGGATTTTTGAGTCTACAGTTCTTCCACGAACCCAAAGCTCCCTGACTTTTGCCTTTGACCCGTGGCTTTTAAAAATGAAGACTCCACGCTGAGCTGAAATCCAAATCCACGCCATCTGAATGGATTTGATCTGAGATCCTGAAGCAGCAGCCGTGTGCGTGGCTGGCTGTGTAATTAGCTTCCTGTATGTTAATGCTCTGCCATAATAAATCTAATTAACCTTTAATCTGCGCGAGCCGCTCTACATGTGGCGGCGTGTTGTGCCGTGACAGGTCGTCATGTTTGGCTGATTATTTCTGCAGCGAGGGTCACGGCTCTGAAGATAAATACGTTTAGCAGCATTAAGCTTTAATCACGTCCAACAACAGTCATTTACATCTGGAGCTTTTTATTATTTTATTATACAGAGACTGATGCTGCAGTTTTCTGCTTATTTAATACTCGCTCTGCTGAATTACAGGATGTTACAGCAGATTAACTCAGAGTACTCCGTCACACCTCAGGCATCGCACAGAAGAGTAAAACCTTAAAAATTATTTGAAGGACAAATTTCAAGGTCATTAGGCCTCATGCTAATTCTTTTCTTGTGAAAACGTCTCAAAAATTCTTTGTAGAGTTTTATTCAAACTGAGGAAACTTTGGTTTGTGCGATTTTCCATCTCCGAATCACTGAGGGTGTTAATTATTTTATTTTTATTTTTTATAAATACAAGAAACTAAACCATAAAATTTGAGAAACCAAACAATAACAACAGTTTTCAAAAAGACAATAATTATTAAATATACAAATATACAAGAAACCAACCAAAACAGCAATTTACAAAGCAAGAATTAGAATTTAAAATTGCAAGAAACCAAATCATAACAATTTACAAAACAAGAATAATAATAAAAAACAAGAAACCAAACCTTAACAACAGTTTACATAACAAGAATAAGAATTTAAAAATACCATATAACAAACCATAACAACAATTTTCAAAACAAATAATAATTCAAAAATACAAGATATCTATCAATATCAACAACTTACAAACAAGAACAATAATTCAAAAGTAAAAGAAACCAAATTCTAACAACAGTTTACAAAACAGGAATAAAAATTAACAAAACTACAAGAAACCAAATAACAAATAATTAATTACAAAAACAGGCATAATAATAGAACAAAACAATAAACCAAATCATAACATCAACAACTCAGAAAATGAGAATATGAATAAAAAACAAGAAACCAAATCATAATAACAAAAATCCTAGCTATAGCAACGACAGTATATAAAACAAGGAAAATAATACAAATACTCAAGAAACAACAATTTAGAAAGCACAAAGTCAAATAAAAAAATACCACAACAAATGAGGCAAGACAGTTTTGATAATTGAAAGAAGGACCTGTAAGCCATTTGATTTTTGTGATTGGATGGTTTTTTTTTCTTTTCCTTTGGAATTTAGCTTTTTGTTGTTGTGTTATGAGAGTTTGTTGTATATCATTCTTTTGTTGTTTTTAATCAATAATTTGTTGTTGTATATGTCTTTGCTTTTGCCCTTGAGGGCCACCATAACCTGCCAAATCTCAGCAAGTTTCAGTCGCTGCATTTGTTTGTTTGTTTGGTTGTGTTTTATTTTAATCACAAATATATTTGGAGTGTTGTGTCCTGTTGCCGTTTTGGTAGTTTTTGATTATTTTATCCCTGAGGTTGCTGATGTGGAGACCGAAAAGCTGCAAAAATAGCATCAGCAGCTGCCTCAAATGACCCGTTCTCCCAGCTCCTCTAAACTGACCTACCGGTGTGACATCATACTGTAGTATCACTGTAACGTTATAGCCCTCTGGCTCTGGGTGCAGGTTGATTTTTATGCCTTTGAAGCGTATTTGATAACACGTGTGCAGCAGCTCTCCTGTCGGCCTGACTTTTGGACCTAAAGCCTGAAATTGAAGCCCAGAAAGACTCAAACTCTTCCTCCCCCTCTGATCAGCTCGTGTCTGTCCTCCTCACCCGTCACGTCTCTGTGACAGCAGCAGCCCTCCGGTTCGTTTCCCCTCAGCGTTACTGTACCGTCTGTGTCACAGCGTGGACGGGAGCTGACAGCCGTCAGCTTGGGGTTAAATAGTTCCTCCCACGTCTGTCGCCTCCTCTCAGCCTGTGTGCTCCTGCGGGGGACGCCGCCGGGCTCGATTAATCGAGTTTGTCTCCATCTGTGGCTGCTGTCAGGAGCTCGCCGCGGGCCTCGGCTTCACCATGAGGAATTCACACCATCATGATGAACGGGTGTCTCTTTTTAAAGGATCAGTCTGTCAAACTTTGGCATTAAATGATTTTTTTAGCTCTACCAGAGAGGATTCTTTATTAGATCGTGAAGAGGAGAATTGAAAAACTGAAAAAAGGATTTATTTTAATTTTCCGTGAATGTTGGTCAATGTTGAGGAGAACTAATTGCCAACCTTACACTCGGTTTGACACTTCTGGCTTTTTTAAGCAGGTTAAATGACCTCCTCCACAGTTTATTAAGTACGCAAGAGTATTGGGGCCATGTTAGAAGAAGAAAATAAATTTGGGGAAGTCAACATTAGTGTGGAAATTCTGAGAATAAATGCGAAATGACGGGGATAATACTGAATAACAATTTCGTCATAAAAAACAGCATGCCAAGAATTAAGTCGAAATCTTGAGAATAAGGTCTACAAGAAATGTATTTCGACTTTATTCTCAACATTTACCCTTTTTTTCTTGGCACTTCCACTTTTTAAAGTTGAAATGACGAGAATAAAGCTGAATAACAATTTTGTGATAAAAGTCAGCATGTCGAGAATTAAGTCAAAATGTCACGATAAAAGGCGACGTACAATGTATTTCAAGTTTATTCTTGACATTTTTGACTTTTTCTTGAACTTGGTGTCGAAATAATTTTGGGGAAGTCCGGATTAAAGTTGAAATGATGAGAGCAAAGCCAAAATACAAGTTTGTGATAAAAGTGGAAATGTCGAGAAAAAAAAACGAAGTGTCGAAAAAAAAGGGGAAATAATGAGAATAAAGTTGAAATAATATGCATGTCAACTTTATGCTCGACATTTCGTCTTTAATATTGAAATTTTCACTTTAATGTTGACTTCCCTGAAATTATTTTCTCCATCTAACATGGCCCTAATGCTCTTCCATAATTAAATTGCAAATAAAGGCAAAATTTTGAGAATTAAGTTAAAATGTTGATAATGAAGTTAAAAAACAGTTTTGTGATAAAAGTCGAAATGTCGAGAAAAAAGTTGACATGGCGAGAAAAAGTGGAACAGTCGAAAAATGAAGTCAAAACACATTGTATGTCAGCTTTATTCTCAGCATTTGGACTCATTTCTTGACATTTACTTTTCCCAAACTAGATGGAGGAAATAATTTTGGAGAAGTCAAGATCAAACTCAAAATGTCTAAATTGAAGTTGAAATTTTGAGAATAAAGCCAAAATACAATTTTGGATAAAAGTAGAAATGTTGAAAAAAAGGGTTAATGTTGAGAATAAAATCGTAATAAATTGCTTGTCAACCTTATTCTCGACATTTCCACTTTTACCACGAGATTGTTATTCAACTTTAATCTCGAAATTTCCACTTTAATCTCGAAATTTCAACTTAAATGTTGACTTCCCCAAAATTATTTTTTCCTTCTAACATGGTCCTAATACTCTTCCTTTATTAAATTGCGAATAAAGTCAAAATTTTGAGAAAAAAGTTGAAATATGGATAATGAAGTTGGAAAACGTTTTTGTGATAAAAGTCGAAAGGTCACGAAAAAGTGGAAGTGTCGAGAGAAGTAGCGGAAATGTTGAGAATAAAGTTGAAACACATTGTATGTTGACTTCATTCTCAACATTTCGAATTTATTCTCAAAATTTTAACTTCAATGTTGACTTCCCCCCTCTCCCATAATTAAATCGAGAATAAAGGCAAAATTTCGGGGATAAAGTTAAGTAACAGTTTTGTGATAAAAGTCAAAATGTCGAAAAAAAAGTTGACGTGGCGAGAAAAAGTGGAAGTGTCCAAAAATGAAGTCAAAACACTTTTTAAAAAAATATATGTTAGCTTAATTGTCGGCATTTGAACTAAATTCTTGACATTTTCTACATTTTTTTTTACATTTTTCCAGAACTAGGTGGAGGTAATCATTTTGGGGAAGTTGAACTTTAAGTTGAAATGTCAGATCTAAAGTTTAAATGTTTTTTAATTACTCTTCCATAATTAAATTGTGAATAACTGCAAAATTTTGAGAATAAAGTTGAAACGTTGATAATGAAGTTGAATAACAGTTTTGTGATAAAAGTCGGAATGTCGAGAAAAATGTTGACAGCGAGAAGAAGTGGATGTGTTGAGAATGAAGTCAAAACACATTGTATGTCAGCTTTATTCTCAGCATTTAGACTCATTTCTTGACATTTTCTACACTTTTGACGATCTTCCCAAACTAGATGGAGGAAACAATTTTGGGGAAGTTGAACTTTAAGTTGAAATGTCAGAACTAAAGTATAAATTTTGAGAAACAGGCCAAAATACAATTTTTAGATAAAAGTGGAAATGTGGATAAAAAAGGGTTAACATTGAGAATAAAGTTGAAATAAATTGCATGTCAACCTTATTCTCGACATTTCCACTTTTATCACGAGATTGTTATTCAACTTTAATCTCGAAATTTCCACTTTAATCTAAAAATTTCCACTTAAATGTTGACTTCCCCAAAATTATTTTCTCCATCTAACATGGCCCTAATACTCTTTCACAATTAAGTCGAGAATAAAGTCAAAATTTTGTGATAAAAGTCGAAATGTTGAAAAAAAGTTGACATGGGGAGAAAAAGTGGAAGTGTCCAAAAATGAAGTCAAAACACTTTAAAAAAAAATATGTTCGCTCAATTGTCGGCATTTGAACTAAATTCTTGACATTTTCTACATTTTTTTTTACATTTTTCCAGAACTAGGTGGAGGTAATCATTTTGGGAAGTTGAACTTTAAGTTGAAATGTCAGATCTAAAGTTTAAATGTTTTTTAATTACTCTTCCATAATTAAATTGTGAATAACTGCAAAATTTTGAGAATAAAGTTGAAACGTTGATAATGAAGTTGAATAACAGTTTTGTGATAAAAGTCGGAATGTCGAGAAAAATGTTGATTTGTTGAAAAAATGTGTGAGTGTTGTAAAGTAGGTTAATATTATTTTTGGTCGTCTCAAAACTTTGAATGTTCGTTTACAATTGTTTATGAAGAGAATCCTGTTTATATTACAAATCTATTTTTTTCTTTTCTTGTAACTGTTTAAGCATTAATAACATAAAAATACCTGCAGGAATTGTTTACTTTTATTTCTCATGAAAAAAGTTTTAAAAAGTTTACTTATTGGACATTTCCTGACAGTTATTGTTACATCCCTACCTGTTTGTCATGGAGTCGGGAGTGAAGCAAAAAATGAAAAGAAAGAAAATGTTGGAGTTTTCCTTAAACATTGCTGCTGGTTCAGACCTACTAGACTGTGTGGTCAGTTTAAAGGAGTATTTTTTTATTTCCTGATTGGTTTCCTGCTGCCACGTGGACTAAAGTGGATCATCAGTGCGTAAGTGAAGTTCTCCCTCGCAGTGTGAAGTCAAAGTAAAGTAGCTGCTGCTGAAGTTCAGCTGTTTTCATCAGACCCGTGTCACAGTGAACGTTTTAACAAACACGGGTGCGATCGATAATGTGAATAATGGCTCGTTCTCTGGCGCCCTGCACGCCGCGGGCACTGCTAATGTGCCTGCTGGCTCACTGGACTCTGAAATGAACATCATTAATGTTGGGACGCACACTTATTGTGCTTCATCTGCTCGAACAAGATAAAAAAAACATGTCCGCGGCTGACGGGAGAGTCCAAAGCGATATTTTAATGACAGATATGCTGATGACGCAGACATGTAAAGACATAAATATGACACGGCTTCATTAACAGCTGATTTTATTCATGCTGCTTCATTAAATTAGCACTTCAGCTGGCGTCCAACCAAACTGCTCTCAAGTGATTACTCTGACAAAAAAACGATCCCGTGTGTGAATAAATGAGGGAGGAAGTCGTCGAAGTGTCGAGGCTCTCTGGTTATTACAGATGTTTGATGTAAAACGGACGCACCAATCAGTCGGAGCCGTCAGTGTTTGACTAATATCAAGTTTCAATTAAATCAGAGCCCGTCAGGCAAAGCTGCTGCAGTTCTGGCTCGAGTAAATAGCATAAAAATAGCCATAATTAGCTAAATGAACATCATGCTGCTTAACTTAAGACTTAAATCTTAAAGGGACAGTTCAAGGTTTTTTAAAGTGTGGTTGTATGAGGCACAGAGTGGGAGAGCGAGGAAACAACCACTACTTTGGAGTCGACATGACGCCATTTTCTTTTGAAACTCGCCACTTGTATGTGTTTTGACTGCAACTCTATCAATCCTAAACTATTCCTTTAAGACAAGGGTGGGCAACTATCAATACCAAAAGGGCCATATTCATTTTTCTTAAGTGCCAAGGGTCACACTGTTACATATTGTTGGTACTGTCAACAAAGAAAAATATAAAAAATTACAATGATAAAGCTTAACCAAGGATTATACCAGCACTTAAATCAAAAATGATCTAAATGAGCATGACACATATTTAAAGCTAATTTAAGCTTCTTTTAATGCAATAAAATCATGAATGTTTACCAGTTTCTAAAGCTCAAATATATTACCATTGTTTCCAAATATGTTTTTACCCATACTGTAAGTTACATCTTAATGCATGATAAGATATTTTTAGAGACACAATCATAGCTAAGAATGACTTGTAAAAAACAAAGCACGTACCAACAACCTACAGTTAGTAAAATATTTCATCACCTATCCAAATACAGGAGGCCATGATGATGAGCTCTATGCAGAAAAGACCTATCCATAGACACCAAAACAAGATTTGATCAAAGTGGAAAAAAATAGAAAAATGTCATCTCTTTGGAGGTCAAGATGAATCCCTTTCCCCCTCCCCTTTGGAAACACTGAGAGGGCGGGGCTAAAGGAGGCTATCATGATGAGCTCTGTGCTGATTGGCTGCCCAGGTGGAGTCTGACAGGAGAGGGAAAGAGTCCATTATCTACACCGTGTATGCACTTCAGGGTCACAAGGGGTGGAGCCTATTCCAGCGGCATTGAGGGAGAGGTATAGCACACCCTAAAGTGGTTTCCAGCCAATCACAGGGCCACATATAGAGACAGACAACCAATCAGGCTCACAATCATACCTAAGAGCAATCTGGGACAGCTGATAGGAGGAATAATTTCACAGGGTGGACGGCATATTAACATGCGAAGCCAAGTCCAGGCCAAAAGTGTTGAAATTTGACCATAAAAAATAATTATTTATATATATTTATATATTATTATATTATATATTTTTTTAATAACAACACCAAAATGATAAAAATTAAGTGTAACAATATTTTATTTCAATGTTTTCTCTGAATAGATTTTAAAATGTATTTAATTGTGCCATTTTCTTTTTGTCATCACCTTAGAAAGGTTTGAGACTGTGAATGACAACATGGCAAAGCATCCTCAAATGATGCTTTCAGGAAATGTGGAAACTTTGATGAATGACCACTTTCTCTACACTTTATTATATACATGCCTGTTTATAAAATGATGCCAAAAAAATCAGAAACATTCATTGAAACTTCAGTTTCAATTTTTATTTTATATTAATCAATCTTTATTTGTATAGCACCAATTCATAACATATGTTACCTCAAGACACTTTACAACAGAGCATAAAGCTCTTCATGTTATGGATACACATATATGCATAGATACATATATAAAAATACACATATACATATATATACAAAGATATACATCCAACACCCAACATGAATCCATATAGCCAATCATGAATCCCTCCATCATGACTCAAGAAAAAACCTTCAGTTAAAAATGCTATGAGGAGTTTCTAAGTAATAACAAAAAAATCTCACTTTTAGATATATGCCTGATTGAAATACACACTTTAAAGGATAAGTTTGGTTTCTACAGCTTTCACATTGTTTATAGAATGAAGAAGAACAATATACTCACTCAGAAGGCTTTCCTGATCCAAACAGTGCTTCAGGAGATATTTAGATCCAAAATCGAGCAGCGGACACCGATATAATGGTAGCACATAGGGCATAGATCGCTGCTCCTAAAACTGCATTAATCGTCCAAAAACTTATGTTTTTCACCAATATTCCATCATGATCCGTTCCGGATGGTCCGCCATTGCAGTCTGTGTCACTCCACACAGCACTGTGTGGCTGTACTAACCTCTGAACTGACGAGTTTGTTTACATGCCCTTCGCGCATGCGCAGTGCGGCTCATTGTTTCAGGGGAAGACAGTCGGCTACTCAACGACTTTCTTCTTCTAGTTTTGTGAAAAATGGACGAATATCTATCGGATGAAGATGTTGAGGAGGAGAACTGAATAGAAGAATAGAAGAAAGAATATGATGGACATCCTTACAGTTTCGAGCCAGAGTTTACAGATGAGGAGCTCATCGAAAGGAGGAAGCGAAGGCAACGCTCCAGAGAGTACTGCGCATGCGCGAAGGGCACGTAAACAAACTCGTCAGTTCAGAGGTTAGTACAGCCACACAGTGCTGTGTGGAGAGACACAGACTGCAATGGAGGACCATCCGGAACGGATCATGATGGAATATTGGTGAAAAACATCAGTTTTTGGATGATTAATGCAGTTTTTAGGAGCGGCAATCCATGCCCTACGGGCTGCCATTATACGGATGTCTGCTGCTCAATTTTGGATCTAAATATCTCCTGAAGCACTGTTTGGATCAGGAAAGCCTTCTGGGTGAGTATATTGTTGTTCTTCATTCTATAAACAATGTGAACCGAACTCTTCCTTTAAGATGAGTTTTATGGCATCAAAATAGGTTAGCTATAAATGCTATTCCTTAGTTTCGCAGTCGGGCCGGATAGGGCTGGACTGGATACTCAACTTCAGGAACAAGACAATTAAAACTGGTGCAAATTTATATTATTCAGACACGTCATAGAGCACTGGGGCTGTAAGTAGCCATATATAGCCGGCTACAAAACTACAATACTAAGTTTTCCAAAAACTGCTTGTTGTCACACATCAAAAACTACCGCTACGTAACTAGAAAGAGATATCTGTAAGTTGTTGTTGAAAAAAGAAGTTGTAAAGCAGTGAGGAGTTCTGAGGAAGGTCTGAGCTGCATTCATTAGCATCACAACAAACACACACTTTGGCTTGGGTAGCGTCTTTACGACAGTTGCCTCGCGTGCTCATGGGTAGCAGTCTTTATGTCGCTGGAAAGATTTTCCTCATAGCACCTTTAAAGGGTTAACACAACTTTTTCCCATCTTTGTGTTGCAGTCTTGTGATTGGCTGTTGCCTAATATTGTATTTGAGAGACAGTTAATATGCAGAAGTCCTTTTCTTGCTGTTTGATGTAAGAAATGTTTTTATTTTTTGAAGGAAAATGACGGTAAGGCAGGAAAGGTTCTGGTAAAACACGTTGTTGCTTTAATGAGTGTATCCTGACTTAAAGCTAGAACATCTCAGTCCATTTTCAGACAGACTCTTCTAAGCTCTGATCGTCCACACTCTCTCTCAAAGCGAGCGCTCTCTACCTGCAGGCCGCTGCATCAGTCTAATCACGGCCTGTCAGCAGAGCGACACCTGTGATTAGGGCAGTCATCATGCATTCTGTTTATGGGCTCGTTTGGAGAGGATTTAATCACAGAGAAATTAAACTTTCCCTCATTAAGCGTGAACTCCTGGAGGTCCCCGGAGGGCCCTCGAGGCCCCTGAACCTGCCGATCTAATGAGGCTGTCAGACGGAGAATCAGTGCATTAATCAGGGAGCGGGGGGGGTGACCTGATGTTTGATTTCATCATATTACAGAAACCGGACCTCACTCAGACGATCAGGAGGTCACGTCTGACAAATGCTGACGTGGTGAATGGGGATGTAACGATATGAAAATTTCATGTCACGGTTATCATTATTATTGCGTTGTTGTTGCAGTGTGCTCAAAGTGTTCAAAAAGTACTTTAACACAGTCTTGAAATCATCTAACCCCCTTTAATATTAAAACTTTAACAGTTCTTTTGTCTTTTTTTGACTAACTGTGTCAGGAAATGTCCTTTAAGTAAATTTGTTAAGACTTTTTTTCATTAGAATTAAAAGTTAACAATTCTAACAAGTATTTTTTATGTTATAAATGCTCAAACTGTGTGTAATTACAAGAAAAGTAAAACACAGATTTGAACTTTAAACAGGTTTCTCTTCATAAACAATTGTAAATGAACATGTTCAAAGTTTTGAGACCAAAAATAAATGTAACCTATTTTACAAACACTCATATATTTTAGTTTGCCTGCAGCATTAGTGTCCATGTTACAGCTCGTTATATTAGACCATGTCCAGGACTTTTTATTTATTTATTTTTAGTTTTACTAACAATAGTCCCTGAAGCAGTTAGCCCCCTTCACGACTCTCCTCTGGTCTCCCCTTTCCATGGCAGATCTCCTCCACATCTCCTTCAAAATTTCCAAATTACGATTGACTAAATCCATAAAACACAAACTATAATACAACGAAATTCGGTGAATAAATGGCGAAAAAACGGCACAAACTCACTCCAGAATAATACTAACGCTGTTATTTCCAACCTTTATACATTATTTAGACAGAAAATCCTGATAAACCTCCTATAATTCACTCAGGTATGGCTCTCTGAATCCTCTCTCTCTCTCTGCTCGTTTACTCGAGGAGTTACAGCAGTTTTAATCATGCACATTTTTTTCTTTCACCACAGCTTGGTGTTTTAGATAGGGTGACTGTCGTTGATCAGTTTCCCCTCGACATCCTTGTAAAGTCCAAACTTCAACCAGACTTTAGACTTTGTCTGTTTAAAGTGTTAAAACCTAAAGCCCAAATTCCACTGCATGCGTATCCGGTCCGTCTCCGCTCCGCTGCGGCCGCGGAGCCGATCCCTTTCCATTATAGGCGATGCGTGTACTTCCAGCAGATGCGACGCAGCTCACGTCACGGAGTTGAGCACAAACACAAAATAAAATATCTGTAGATGTTTCAAAATAAAATAAACCGTGTCAACAACGGAAAAGTATTGTACCTGGAAAAACGTCATTTAGGGCGGAGACAGACCTGGTGTCAAAAGTTCATTCTCACCCCACTTCACCATGGATGAGGAGCTTTTGATTTTGGAGGTGCAAAACCACAAAAAACTTTGTGAGCTCGTTGACCCGCTGCAAGGCGGAGCCGCAATGCTTCCGCAGACGGATCCAGTGGGAGTTGACGCGCGTCAGATGACGGAGCGGAGCGGAGCGGAGAAGGACCGGATACGCATCCAGTGGAATCCCCCAGTAAGAGTCTAACTGCTGGACTTTCGTAGTTTTTTTCGTGTCTTTGTCAGGAAACAAGATACAGAATAACGAGGGGGCAGGGGGTTTGTCACTCGCCTAGGCTTGGTGTGGTTGTGGGGGTCAGGCCTCACTGGCTATGACTCTGTGGGGGGATGGGCGGTGTCTGCGGCTTTTGGGGTGCGGCTGGGCTCTGATGCCTGCAGGTGGGGTTGTGGGTGGTCCCCAGGGGGCAGATGAGCCCTGCTGGGTCATGTATCCCTTGGTGGGTTGTGGTACGGGATCCATCAGCCTGTTGCTCTCTGGGGACCTTGGCGGTTGATGCTCTGTGTGGGTGGCCCGGTGGCCTCTTTTGACGCTTGGGAAGCGGTCTTCAGCACTTATCATGGCCTCAACTTTTCTGGGGGGCAGGGAGTGACCTCACCACTACAAGGCCACATCCTGCCCCACCTCGCCTTGCTGTGGCTGTTTCCCGAAGCCTCATAGGATTGGCTTGCAGATTGGCGGGAGGGGCTGGTCCCGGGGATCTGGCCTGGCGTAGAGGGGTGGGGGTGGCTGGGTCTGCGGGAGGCTACCAGCCTGGACCCCTGGATGCTGTCCTTGGTAACATTGGGGAGGAGGGTCTGTGCCCCCTTGGGACCTGGGGCTGTCCCTGGGCCCATTAGCTTTGGGGACCATGTAGTGGGTCTCAGGTGCACCGGGGGGTGCCCGTGGCCGTGGGCAACTACTTGGATATTCAGTGACCACCTCACATGCATGCGTGTACAGATACTCAAGCTCCTGTCGAGACTAACTAACGTAAATGATTGATCCTGTCAGAACATGCTGAGTTGGAAAAAAAAAAAAAAACATGGTGTATGCAGTCAAAGGGAACTGTGCGCCATAGATGCATTGATTGTTAATGAGGCAAGAATTGCTGACCAACTCTCCACAGAGACAGCAAATTAATTAAGAGATTCCCTTTTGGACATCAAACAACTGATCTTGAGTTCTCAATGAGATGCACCGAAATTCTGTCAAATGGAGAAACTGTCTCAGTGTTTCCGTTTGGCTTCATTTCCAGTAGTTACAGAATTGGTTCATAGGTTAACGGTAGTTACCCTATGAACCAACTCTGTGCAGGCTTGAATTAGTATACTCATTGTGTATATGTGGGCGGTGCAATGGCGTCATTTCGGATATGTAGCCTCATTACCATATGACATTTGTACATGTGGTAATTGCATTTTTGATATCAACAATTCAGTTTTGACTAGCTTAAAAGGAAATTGTAGATATCTCTAATATACTTGTTACACATAAGAATGTAATGATATCTGAAATTGTATTTCAGATATCTGTAATTATATTCTTACATGTTAAAAGTCCAGGTCAAGACATCAATGGTGTAATTTCGACTGGTGAGAATTGCATTTTAGATATCTAGAATTAATTTGTGATATCTGTAATGTTCGTACAATTATAGATTTTTAAATTAGAATTGCAACATGTCAAAATGTCTTTATGGAAATGTGGACTTTAAATTACATGTTCAAATTGAATTACATCATACATTATATCTGTAATTCAATTTGAATGGAAGTCAATGGCACTAGTTGTAATTAAGTTGCAGATATCTCCATTTATCGTTTCCACCAGTGAATAATAAATAGTAGATAGCTTTAATTAGAATAGTTGCTAGTGAAAATTACATTGTGGATATGTCGGCTTGGAATTCTAACATGAAAAAACAATTACTGATATCTACAAATGCTATTAGCGCTAATACTTAAATGTAAAAGGGCTTGCCATCGTCAGCCGTCACTTCAAGGGGCGTATTTTGGACGTAAATCTTCCGTCTTTCGTCCTCCTGCAGCTCGATCCTGATGTCACCTCAGATTGTGAGCGTGGTAATGAGTGCCTGGCAGGATGAGATCGGGATGACACCATTTAGCCTTGGCAGAGTTTCTCCTGCTATAAAAAGTAATGCCCACACCTATTAAAAAAGACACTGAGTCAACAGTTTGGACGACAGTGTTTTATTACAGATGGCACTGAGTGTGGACACAAATCAAACACGCTGATGTGTCTCTGTTTCTAAAGTCCGCTTCATATTTCATACACAGTCAGACTTTACTCTTTATTTATAATTTATTTGATTCCTTACATCTATGGCTCTCTATGGAGGGTTTCATCCGCTAATGCTGACTAAGACGTTTGCTCATCTCGATACATAACGCAGACAAAATGACGTTTAATGACCCGAGAACAGCTCCTTCTCTGTCAGGCAGCCCGTCAACACTGGACAGCAGCCCTCTCAGTCCCAGGCGGCTTGTTAACAGTCTCAAACTCTGTTTTTTTTTTTCTGTGTGAGGATGTTTTACCGCCTCCGTCTGCTCACATTCTTCTGATCGTCAGTTCAGAAGTTCCTGTGAACTCGTCTGAAAACTAAGTCAGAGTCTCGCCGGGTCGTTTCTCCCTGTAACACAAACTTTTCTGCAGCTCGACTCGACTCCTGTCACAGTCTGTAGAGTTTATAACAATGGTATAGTTACTAGTTACTTTCCCAAAAAGTAACTGAATTAATAACAGAATTACTCCTTCATAAATGTACACATGTTCACATGTGTGTTCTTGACTTTTACTTTTTACTTCCATCCTGAAAACTCCAGTTTTAACTCCACAGACGCTCCAGACTCACTGTTGCTGCAGCTAGCCGCGTTGCCAGATTTTGTGATTGAAATAAGCATTTTCAAAGAGAGAAACCTACATGAAGTGTGTTTTCATTTTTATCCAAGTCACTTTTCAATTTCAAAGTCATATTTCCTCTTTTTTGTGTCTTAATTTACTTATTAAACATCCTTTTGCTTGGAGGTTGAACGTCCTTCGGGTTAGGATGGGATAAAATAATTTTAATAACTTCTGAATTGGGTTTATATTGATGGTTTGAGAGCACAACAATCCCAAATAAGCAACTGCACAATTGGAACAAGCCCAAAAAACTGCAACCCACAACTCCCAATATACACATGCAAGTTAGAAAAGAAGAAAAAAGTCACTTATAATAAGCAGACCTGGCAACTCTGGCATTGAGTTTTCTCGTCTGTCTGTTAGCGGTGCAGCTCCTGTCTGTGTCTGACTGAGCGAGGCAGGTCAGATAACAGCTGACAGACATCGGTGCAAAGTAACGCGTCACATTTCACTGTCAGTAACGTAACGGCGTTGTAACGTTTGAAATAGTAATTAATTAGATTATCCGTTACTGGGAAAAATGGTGGCGTTAATAATGCCGTTATTTCTAACGCCATTACTCCCAACACTGCAGAAGACAATCCGTAAACTGCACCCTCACACCATAGGCGTGTTTTTGAGTTCAGCCATCAGTGGAAACCACGTCAATAACAGTTGCGCGATAGCTTTTGGTTATAAGTTTTTAAACAAGAAATTTGTTTAACCAAAAACCGATTTCTTCAACTTTATTATGTTTTATTATTTTGGCACACTAGTGTGCAAGTGGACCTTACTAGTAAAGCGAAAGTGTCTACTAGTAGACGAATGTATGCTACTGGTGCTTCTTGTAGAGCTTTGAGTTTTTACTAGTAACATTTTCTAAGTCCACTAGTACTACTAGTATTACACAACTGAAGTGGTACTAGTGTTAGTTTTTGCTTCACTAGTAGTACTAGTGATACTAGTAAACCAAAATTGAATATGTGTTTTCTATGGAAAGCCATTTTAGCATAAAATGATGTCAACCATAGTTTAACTGTACTAGTACTCAAATTTGTCTTACATAAACTCAATTTTGTTTTACTAGTGCACGAGAAGACTTTGCTAGGGAAGGAAAAAGTGTCATTAGTGTTACTAGTGGACTTAAAAAAGTTCACCAGTAATACTAGTAAGCCTTGTATGCTAATAAGGGGGGGAAGCAAATTAAGGCTTCCCAATGGCTTTTCTAAAATATATCAGCTGTTGAATTTGGTTATAATTCCTCCTTCTTCATTTGCATTAGGTCTAAAAGTACTACTAGTGACACTTTTGGCTTTAGTTATACTAATAGTAGACCAAAAATAGTTCAATAGTACTACTCATAAGATATTTTAAGGTTTACGAGGGGTACTTGTGCACAAAAATTCTGTTCAACTAGTAAAGGTTTTTGGAGCACTAGTGCTCGAGTAGACCTTACTATACTGCAAAAACTCAAATTTAAGAAAGTTTATTCATCCAATTTCAATTCTATAAATCTCACAAGACCAATTGTAAGTCCAAAATTCCCAGACATGTCCAGCAAGACAAATTTTACTTGTATGATCTCTTGGAAATAAGATGTGCAATCTTAAGAGGTGTCTATACCTGATTTTAAGACCCTTAAGGAGTAAGATTTGTCTTGTTTCATTGGCAGATATTTTCTCTTAATTACAAGCTGTTTTTGTTTTTAATTCCATGTCATAAGATATGTATCTGGACTCTTCAAATTAATATGAAATTTTAGAAAGTACTGCAGGTATTTCGGACTTGAAATAAGACAAATTAACTTGCTAAGATCTGAGTTTTTGCAGTGTAGTAAATCAAAATTGTCTACTGGTAGACGATTGTATGTTACTAGTACTACTAGTAGAACTTTGAGTTTTTACTAGTGACATTTTCTAAGTCTTCTATTACTACTAGTATCACAAAACTGCAGTAGTACTAGTGACACTTTTTTCTTCACTAGTGAAGACTTGTTGCACACTAGTGCAGCGGTTCTCAACCTTTCAAAATCGCGACCCCCAATTTAACGTTCAGTACTGTCCGTGACCCCCCTTCCCCCCGGAACGCAATGAAAATTCGCTGTCCGCGGTGCTGAAACAACACCCGATCGATAAAACGTATGTCGGATATACAAATCAGTAATTGATTTTGAGTAATAAAATGCCTGTTTGAGACCAATCACTTGTTGTCCTTTAACATCCGGTCGGACGCCACATTAATTTTTGCGCATTTATATTTTTCCTAAATGATATGGCGACCCTCAGAAATCATCTCATGACCCCAATTGGGGTCGGGACCCCAAGGTTGAGAATGGCTGCACTAGTGAACCGAAATTGAGCCTCTCAATCGTAGATAAAGATTCTGTTTTGAAGTTTTTGTGAAGTTTGCTCAAACAGTAGCATCATTCTCACCTGCAGGACACAGTTCAGATCTTCGTTCTTTTTTCCTTTTTTTATTTTATTCATGCACACATACAAAGATATAGAAACAGTTACATACAAAACACACTACTACTGCGGGTAATAAGTAAAAAAATATATATATAAATAAGTAAATAAAATAAACACAGAGAAGAAGACAACAAACTACCAAATAAAAAGGTAGGTTTTATGATCTGTTTAGGTTTAATTTCAGAGTGGATAACAGGATGGTTTGGTACAAAGAGGGGGATGGAAAGAAGAACATGGAAGTTATGTTTATGGGTTTATTTGGATTGGTGCTGTGGCATCAGTTCACGAGTTGATCTTCATTCTCGACCCTGACTCCTCATTGTCTCCTTTGTCCTTTAATAACTCGGAGCCCTCCATGTCTCCTGCTTCCTCGCGGTGAGGACGACTCTGAGGAGAGGCTCGTGGATCCACAGACTGAGGGAGTGAAGCTAAAGCGCTCTGACGATTGTCCTCCGTTTATTGTGCTGCCAGTAGAATCCAGAGGATTGTTGGGGAGACAGATTTCAGCCCGAGGCCGTGAGCAGAGAAAAGAGAGCGTGGAGCTCAATGAGCAGCTTTTATTCCTCAGTTTGGATCCATCCAGACGAGCTGATCCATCAGTGGCTGTGACGCTGTTTGGACCAAATGAAGCTGGATGTGACACTTTTTTCAGTTGCAGGATTATTATTTTCAGATTCAAATGTATTCTCTTCATACCTGTAAATAAAGTAATGCTGAAGACAAATAATCATCACAGACTTAAATAAGTACAATTTTTTTTATTATATTAGGAAATCATGTAATTTTCATGTAAATTCACATTACATGCTCGAACATGACCAAGTCAACCTGTTGAGGACGTCGAAAAAGCCATGTCCCGTAGAGGTTAAAAAAAAAAAAAAAGCACGTTCGGCGACTATCGTAATGCTGCGTTCCAGTAACCTCAGAACTGGGAGTGACATCATCTCCAACTTATCAGCGTTCCAGTTGAAGTTGGAAAAAAACATGTCCATCTACCAGGCTATTGTTAGCTGTTGTTAGCATGTCCTGCGTTGTTGTATGAAGAATGTGATTATCACTATGGCAGCATTTTTGTAAATATAAGTCTAACAATACTATGTATACAGCTGATCTAGAGCGACACACCCCAGTCAGAAGTGCAAATAAATTGCTTATTACAGGAGCTAAATAACTGTTCACACTGGGGGCATCCATCTTCCATTGTCAACTCGGGGGTGGTGAGGTTTCACTGAGTTCCCAGTAGGAAATTCTGACTTCGGGGGGCGTTCTAGTTGCAGTTTCCTACTTAGAACCTGGAAATTCCTACTTCTGACAACAACTTGAACGCACCACAAGCCAAAGCATGCGTTTGTTGTGATGATAATGAACGCAGCTCGGACCTTCCTCAGAACTCTGCATTGCTTTACAACTTCTTTTTTCAACAACTTACAGGATGCAAAGCCACGAGGTAATGTATCTCTTTCTAGTTACGTAGTGGTAGTTTTTGATGTGTGACAACAAGCAATTTTTGGAATACTTAGTATCACTTATAACCTAGTAGCATGAGAAAGCCGAACACCAGGTGCATAATGAAATCAGCTAAAATAAAATTCCAAATAAAAAAGTATGCATTGAAATGTAGAAATAAAAGAGAATAAGAGGGATGAAATAATTTAAATAATAAATATAATCAGCTTAAAATCAGATTGAAAAAGCAGGCCTGAGTTATGACACTCTTAAAGTGATAGCTTTTGTTAAAAATGTAGTATGTGGACTGCAGGAAGAAAAGGTGCTGCATATGTGCTGTAACTAATGGTGGATCCAAAATAAATAAATAAATAAATCTTCATCCATTGTAGAGTCTTTGTTAGGGTTTTATAAACTTACTAAATTCAAGGCCTCTCCTGTAATCAGAGACTCTGAGCAGAACAATCTGTTATTTTTCTTTGGATTAAATTTGTCTCATGGAGCCATGGTCCGACCCTGTGAAGAAAACTCTCAGCTGGCAAAAAACAAAAACCCAGAAGGCACAAATGATTTTTGACCTTTGACCCCGACATTGTTAGTTATGGCGGCTGTTGAAAGGCTCGTTAAGAGGGAGTTAAGAGGAGTGCCTGCAGGAGCTAAAGTGTGTCGATGTGAGGAAGTTTCACTTCTTTTTAATCTGCTTCTCTAACAAGCTGATGGCTCAAGCACATGAACACGAACAATAACAATACTTTTAGACTTTCTCTGCTTTCAACACAAATCTAAAGCCCCAGTCACACACTCCCCTTTCTCATGGCGATTGTGCACGATTGTCATAATCCTGATAAAGCGTGCTTTGGTCGTGGTGCATGCGCTACTTGGTCTGGATCAGCGTTGTATAGTCGTGGATGAACGGAGGGGAACGTAGAAACTCCACGACAGTTTTGAACTGTTCAAAACTGTTGTGGAGAATCAGCGCTCTCAGTGGAGCGGGACGGAAGCCTAATGCAGACCTAATGCGAGCGGTATTAGCGTGGCATGTACGGAGCTCAGTCGGGCTGAACGTGGCCCAATTGTGGCTCAATCCTGAAAGCTTTATGAGGACGACTGACAAGGATGTATCCGTATGAGCCCCGACTGTGTCCGTTCAAAGGCGGGCATAATGCAGGCTCAGTCAGGGCTTACGTGACGCGAACTGAGCTCGAGCGGGGCTGACGTCCTGCCAGCGGGATGGAATCCTCGTCATATTGCTGCATTAACGTAGCTGAAGCGGGACAAACGCCCCCTGAAGCGCTGTAGCAGCGCCACTGACGGTGTATTTATGGGGTGTGTCCAGGGGTGAGACAGTAATTTAATCCTGTATCATAGCGATCACACCAGCCTCCTCAATCGTGCACAGTCACAATGAGAAACGGAAATGTGTGACTTAGGCATAACCTCACATGCCAGATGGACAGCTCCATATTGGAAATATTTCACTAATCCATCTGGGGAGGAGCCCTGAGAAAATGTTCTCAGGGGCAGAACCTTCAAAAACAACAGCAGCTTGTGATTGGACGATCGTTTGGCTCATCACACTCATCACAGACCAATCCATATCAAGCAGTGCTGTTATGACGTTGCATATGCAGCGGCTAAACATAGCGGCTAACGGCTAACCGTTAGCTGCTATGGCTAAAGTCTGACAAGGGCAAACAACAGTTAATGGCTATTAGCCATAGGGGCTAGCTGTTGTTGGCTGCTACGGCTAATGGCCCTTTTACTGTTGCTTGCGCTTGTAAGTCGTTAGCCATAGTGGCTAACGGCTGTTAGCCAATAGCTTAACAACCTTAAGACTGTCGTTTCACATTAGGTTATACCACACAGTTGTATCATTTAACACTTAAATGTGACATGACCCTCGTCAAAGACAATCCCTATAAAGTAAACTTATGAGGAGAGCAGATCTCTCCAAGTATGACTGAGTGACCATGATGACCTCAGGCTAACTGGCATTAGCCGCCATTATTTGTACAACAGGAAGTGACTTCACTTCCTGTCAAGTCACTTCCTGTTGTCATCACACCCGCAGCTCCTGCTGCTCCCGCCTCTCTTTCCTGATCGGGCTGTTAAGCATTGAGCTGAGTTAAACGGTTGGACAATGAAGGCCGACAAGATGGAGATGCATGATTTCAGAATCAGGCAGGTCTGTCTGCTGTGCAAGGCTAAAACAAACTAGTCTCGTTCTAGCGGATCATTATCTCATTTAAACTTTTGTATTTTAGATGGTTTTTCAAGTTTTTCATGCAGTTTGTTCAGCAGGGTCTGTTTGTTTGTTTGTTTGTTTTTTGTTTACTGTCAGCAAGATTCCGTATAAACTTTTGGATGGATTTACATGAAAAAATTTTAAAAAGTGTGCTTTGGTTCAAGGAAGAAGCCATTACATTTTGGTGATAATCTGCACATTTGTCAGGATGCAAAGATTTCCCCAAATTATCTAAAAGTCCCATAACTTAACACTGAGCTGTATTTTGTCCCACCCACAGCACCATCCCATTGGTTACAATCAGCCCTTAAAGCTGTACATGCAGTTCTGTTCACAGACAGAGCAGGAAGAGAAAGACCAGCACTGTTCCTGGAGCCTTGATTCCTAAAATAAACCAGAAAAACACTCACAGAGCGCAGACCTACGCCAGTGTCACAGTCCTCTCCCATATTGTGATTTTCACCATAAATATTAGTCCTAACTGTATTTCATCTCAATATTTACATTCCTTGACCATGAAAACATACCATTAGCAATTGGATTCATAATGATATCTATTTTAGTTCAATAGTTATTCACTAAAATCACATTTTCCGTCATGGCGGTTTTCTTCTGGATCTGATTGAACACTCCAGATTCCACAGTTTCTTGGCTATATTTTAGCATTTGTTGCAAGTCTATGCCTTTATTTGTTGCTATGACAAAAATTTCAAGGATATCTGAGCGTGTGAGTGTAAAAACCACTAAATTCCACAGAGAGTGAATGCCACACACCGAAGCACCGTGGTTTAGCTCTGATCAAAGACCACTGGAAACGCCGCGGTTTTCATTTCGGCATTTCAGACATGTTGTCATGAGCGCCATTATGCAATCGAAGAAATGTCCAGTCGTGCATTATGGGGCGTTTGAGTGTGACTAATATGCCCACCTAGCATACATAAATTTTTTTCCGGTATAGTATACATCCGGGTATTTCTCACACACTCAGTCTTTTCATACTATCTAATGTGAACACACTACATACTCATTTTGATGTCACAATTAGTATGAGTAGTATGTTAGTATGCCATTTCAGACACAGCCTTAGTCTTGTTTTGGTCAGACTGTTGATGAAAACCCAGATTATGAAGCTTGTGGCCGAGCTCTGATATTATCACTTTTACCTCATGCTCCAGCGTCCATTCGCCATTTCGTTCGCCGTTTTCCTTTTCCTGCATCCCCCTCACGACCGGCTGGTGCCTCCCTCACCTCAGCTCGGCTGCTGCCCACAAACACCGGCGGCGGTTTGTTATTTTGGCATAATTGTGCTAATGAAGTCTCCCCGCTCGTCTTCAAGGCTTCATTAGCAGATAAGAGGAGGAGGATGAGATAGGAGGAGCCGGGGTCGTGTTTTATCGTGTAGAGCTGTTGACCTCTGTCACTGTGAGGGATTTCAGCGGAGCACGCCGTGTTAGCTTTCCCTACAAAGAGGTCACACAGTCTGTTAATTAAGGCTGCAGAACAAAGAGGACATGAAGACAGGAACCACAGAAAATATCCCCAAAACACTACAGAGCAACACAAGGGAGAAAACAGAGCGACTCACGGTGGGGATGGAAATCAAAAAACAGCTTCGTAACAAATCGCTAACCAGTCCATACAGCCCTTTGGGCTAATGGATTATTTTATCAACTTTTACATTTGCTCAAGAGTGTCACGCTGCGACCTATATATCACCTTTACTAACGTTAATATTTTGGTAAACAAGAAAGGCTTTAGACAGATTCTATTTTTTATTACCTCCACCAAGGAGGTTTTGCTTTCGCCAGGGTCTGTCTGTCTGTCTTTCTGTTTAACTGTTAGCAAGATTACGTAAAAACCACTTGATGGATTTGCATGATAATTTTCCCAGAGGTGTGGTTTGGTCCAAGGAAGAAGCCGTTACATTTTAGGGCTGATCTGGTCCAGACTAATGTCACAAATTAACATGGAAGTTAGACTACACTGCAAAAACTCAAATCTAAGTAAAGTTGTTCATCCAATTTCGATGCTTAAAATGTCACAAGCCTTTCTATAAGCTAAAATTAACATACATGTCCAGCTAAAAATCTGATTTTTGGTATTTAAAAACAACAAAATAAACACTGGATTGCTTATAGTGATTTTTAAAAGTCTGCCAATGTGGCAAGACAAATTTTACTATCTTAAGAAGTTTATATACCTAATTTTAAGACCCTCAGCGAGTACGATTTTTCTTGTTTCATTGGCAGATATTTTCTCATTATCACAAGTTATTCAGTGCTTCTTTATTCTTTAATTCCTTGTAATAAGATACCTATCTGGACTCCTCAAATGAATATGACATTTTAGGATGTACTGTGGATATTTTGGTCTTGAATTTAGACAAATAAACCTGCTAAGGTCTAGAAGTGTAAATCACCAGCTTCATGACGATAAATATCCATTCTTTGGGCAACGATACAATATTTGGCGTTATCACAAAATTCTGATTCGATATGATTCAGGGGCCTTCGACCGATTTAAGGTGATATTATGTCCTCACTGAACACAATCAGCAACCTGAAGCAAGACAGAAATACAAATAATTTTGATAGTTTTATTACTGAAATGTGAAACGATGTCCTGACCTTTGGATATGATAGTTTATGGAGGATTATAACCATCTGTATGATCTAATTGTTTTTTAAAATTACAACTGGTTTAATTCAGGTTAGGTGCTTTTTTTACCCCCACAGTTACATTATGGGTCTGATTATTATTACATTGTGATATTTGTATAATATATCAAGTAATGATGCAACATTATAATACAAATTCTTGAATTATTTCAATTTCATTATTATTGACGTCCAACATTTGACCATGCTCTAGCAAAACTAAAAATGTGTTGTTTTGATTTTAATTAAATCAAAACATTTCTCATGTTCAAAATTAGAACTATGAACTAAACTAACTTAACATGGATGATTTTGTTTTGATGCCTGGTAACCAAAGTTTGTAAATCAGTGTGATCAGACTTTGTTTCACTGTTTAATGGTCAGTGTGGAGGAGGAATAAGAATAAACTCTCGCTGTTTTACTTTCTAACTATATGAAATTTCGTTAATCAGTGCGCTACAAAAACAAATGATGAGATAACTCACTGCACTCCTGTCGTGTGTGCAGCAACATCCTCTGCTGTCAGGTCGACCGTATCTTACCCGGATACAGCAGAGCTATTTTCTGATTGGCCGATATGTCTGGCTCCCGTTTAACTCTGTGATGCTAACAGCGTCTTGCTACACGTTTGCATACAGCAGTGTTACTCAGTGGGCGCTACACAACACTGTCATTTTATATTTGATATTCGAATAACCGATCGAATACTGGGATATATATCTGTAACCAAATAGTAAGTAAATATTGGTATGTAAATGTACCAAATGTAAAATATTGAGTGTGGCAGCTCACATTAACATTAACAGCTCCGAATCATCTGAGGAGAGCTGTGTGGAAGTAGTTTTGGTTCTGCACTGTTGATGGCAAACGTAAAATCAAAGACCAGGCTGTGTGTTCTGTGAAATGCAGTTTGGTCACCCGTCCTCTGCTTATTTGCGGGCTCAGCTGTCGGCTTTTGATCCAAGCTGTCAGGATTTTTCCCCTTACAGTCCTAAGATTGCTCAGAAACCAGTTCGTACCACACCTGACATAATTCAGATAAAAGATGACGACGAGGCAGCTGGATGCAATCAAGGTGATGTTTACTTGTTATAACATGGAGGACAACATACATGTTACAACATGAAATGTTGAACTGGAGAAATGCAATATCTTCTCTCTTTTATAAGAGTGATAAGAACATGTGTGTGTGGAGTGACAGTCGCACAGGCTCCTCTCCATCTCGCATTGAGCCGGGGTGTTAATAAGGAGCCTGCACGAGACCATGTATGTATGTGTGTGTGTGTTTGTGTGTGTGTCAGAAGAATGCAAAAGCTAAACAATGATTATTAAACATGATAACAAAGTGATTACAAAGAGATATTCAAATACAAGGACAATTAAACAAGATTAGGACAGGGTTATAAAGAAATATTCAAATACATGTAAAGATTATACGCAATATGTACAATGGTTAAATCGTTCTTCACACAAGCTATATGGCCGATTGCAGTGGAGCTTCGTCAAGAGTTTAACCCCCGTGTGACTGCTTTTTTTCAGTAGCAAAAGGGTGGATAAAAGGGTCTCTGTCCTTTACATCGATTACTTAGTTGCATGTCTGAAAACCATTCGACTTTGATTTTTAGGAAAAGTGACAGCCTTACACAACAAATTTTAAAGCGGGAAAAATATCAGGTGTAGCATGTGAGGGAGCTAAAACGTTCAAATGTGTGTCTCATACGCTGAATGCGTGAGACTTGAGAGCCTGGAAACTTCTGAATGACACGCGGTTTGGCGGAAACTGACTCACGTCTGGCCGAGATTTCAAAGTAAAAGAGTATATTAAAGATGAAGATGTTGATCGATGTTTTGAGTTTCCATCGATGTGATTGGATCATTGCTTAACCAATCGTTGACTCATTACACCCCTACAAAGATCTGAGTTTTTCCTGACATCCCTTAAAGGAGTTCTGCCAACACAACAGCTAACCACTGCCTGGCCGATCGGCATGTTTATTTTTGACTTTGTAACTCCCCTCTTTCCTCACTCTGCTGTCCGATCAGAGCAGAAAAGCTGAGAAAGTGCTTTTTCTCGTTTATTTTCTTAGTGGCTGAAATGCCGTAGAGATCTTTGATTGATCAACAGGAGTAAATAAAACTCTGCTGAGTGATAGTCGGTTTTGTTCTGACGTAAATAACCTTAGGAAACATCCTTTCTTTTGTTAAAGTGTAGCTGTTGAATTAGCTCTTTGTTAAGCGCAGGAACACGCTCCGGTGAGACTTATCTCTGCCTCTCTGGGCTGGATTAAATTTCCTTTTCCTCTAACCTGTGTGTTACCTCCTGCTCTTTTATCTTCGCTCCCTCTGGTGTCCTTATTCTAACTCTGTTACTCCGTGCTATGAAGCTCCGAGTTCATTTCCAAAATTGAATTTGTGGCTCGGCGCAGAGGTGACTAATCTGTGGTTGAAATCGAGCCGGGAATGCATTAGGAGCGAACGTTAGTCACTCCGGGCTGCGGGCCGAAACTCCTCCGAGAAGTTCAAGTGAAAAGTTTGATGACGGACTCGGATCCTGAGAAACTGGAGCTCACGAGGGGATCTTTCCGTCACTCTCAGCTACTTTTTCAGCCATTTCTGAGCCCGAGAAACGATGCCTTCACTGTCCATCAGCTGAATGGGGGCACGCGGTGATGCAGGTTGAAGCCAAATGGCCCTTCGTGTTTGGGTTCAAGCCCAGAAATCCTCAAGTTTCATCTCCGGTGTGATCAGAGTCTCGGCTGCTCTCTCCACAGCCCATTAGACGTGGACTGATGAGGGCTGCTAACATCCAGGATTTTGATCACAGCTGGACGACGACCAGTGACGAGAGCCGGTCCACGCTCTGCAGTCTGAGACAAAAACAAACTCTCCTCTTCTGACCGGCTTATTAAAGGAAGTATCCATCCATCTGTCGTCTATACCGCTCATCCCACCTCAGGGCAGTGCAGAGTCTCATTAACCAAACGAGCTTTTGGTTTTCACGTACCAGACAAACATCAGTGCTTCCCAATGTGTGGAAAGATGTTTCTTATTTCTTTGAAATTACCCCCAGAATTTCACGAGAATTTGGAGAAAATTAGCACATAACTTTTTTAAAATAATGTCCAAATTTATTGTTGCAAGTCACAATTGGTAGGTTACTGTTTTTTTTCTGTTTCTTTGAAATTTACTCCAAATTGCAAGGTAAGAAGATTAGCAAATAAATTACTTGAAATTAAATCACAAACCACAAAATGCTTTAAGAAGTATCCCAACATTTCTGCTGTTTCCAGAGAAGCAGGTGATAAACAGCTGCTTAGTTCTTGAACACAGAAGTTAGGTTCATTGTTTCCTGTGATTATTACCTGTGAAATGTTAAGCGAATAATTCAATTTCCCAATAAGTGGTTGATAGTTAGCTATTTGTTAATTTCACCAAGTTCTTTAGTACTAAGTTTTTTGATATGCATAATTGAGATCACATGCAAAATAGAGACGAATGATATACCTTTATGATTAGACCTATAATCACAGGCCCACCACAGAACATTTTGTGGTGGGATGTGATTTAATTTCAGATAAATTATTTGCTAATCGTCACCTTCTTACCTCGCAATTTGGAGTACATTTTGAAGAAACTGGAAAAAAAACGTAACCTACCAATTGTGACAATAATGACAATTGTTCGACAATAAATTTGGACATTATTTTAAAGAAGTTATGCGCTAATATTCACCAAAATCTCGTGAAATTTCGGGGGTAATTTCAAAGAAATAAGAAAAAACTTGGTCTAATTATTACCTAAGTGCGATGAAATTTGCAGACGTCTAAAGTAAAGTGTTATCTATCAGTGATATTGACCATAGTTCAGCTCTAACTTCACTTTATTGTTTCTGAAGGTAAAGTTGCTTGACAGGCAGGTAAAAACATGAAACATGTGCAAACTGTCCAGAAACATCTGAGTACTGACCAGAGCAAAACAACCTGGACTACAGATCACGCCACATTCTCTACAGCTCACTGATTTAACCATTTTACATTACTGTGCAGAGGTCAATGCTTAAGAATGTAAAACACACTCACTATCCAGAATTATTCATAATAGGGGAGAGTGGGGTGAGTGTGCCAGTTTTTACTTAAAGTGTCTTTAAACGGCTCAAACTAAAATACACTATATTGCTTAAAGTACTGGCTCACCCAAC
Source organism: Scarus forsteni (assembly GCA_036419115.1). Taxonomy (NCBI): domain Eukaryota; kingdom Metazoa; phylum Chordata; class Actinopteri; order Labriformes; family Labridae; genus Scarus; species Scarus forsteni. Next base: position 1,647,723 of record JAZDUH010000486.1, on the reverse strand, counting down.
TGTGATAGGATGCCACCTGAGCAACAAATCCAGTGGTGACATTTCCTCACTCCTAAATATTCCACAGTCAGCTGTCAGCTGGATTATAAGAACGTGGAAGTGTTTGGGAACCACAGCAACTCAGCCACCAAGTGGTAGGCCATGTAAACTGATGGAGCGGGGTCAGCGGATGCTGAGGCGCATAGTGAGAAGAGGTTGCCAACTTTCTGCAGAGTCAATCACTACAGACCTCCAAACTTCATGTGGCCTTCAGATTAGCTCAAGAACAGTGCAGAGAGCTTCATGGATGGGTTTCCATGGCCGAGCAGCTGCATCCAAGCCTCACATCACCAAGTGCAATGCAAAGCGTGGATGCAGTGGTGTAAAGCACGCCTTCACTGGACTCTAGAGCAGTGGAGACGCGTTCTCTGGAGTGACCAATCACGCTTCTCCATCTGACAATCTGATGGACCAGTCTGGGTGTGGAGGTTGCCAGGAGAACCATACTTGTGGGACTGCATTGTGCCAAGTGTAAAGTTTGGTGGAGGGGGGATTATGGTGTGGGGGTGTTTTCAGGAGCTGGGCTTGGCCCCTTAGTTCCAGTCAAAGGAACTCTGAATGCTTCAGCACACCAAGACATTTTGGACAATTCCATGCTCCAACTTTGTGGGAACAGTTTGGAGCTTTGTACAACATGACTGTGCAACATTTAGGAACATTCTTAAATGTTTTTGCTTATTGTGAAATGTTTTTGCACATTCTTAAAATGTTTTTGCTTATTGTGAAATGTTTTTGCTCATTGTTACATGTTTTTGTGCATTCCTAAATGTTTTTGCACATTCTTAAATGTTTCTACGTATTGTGAAGTGTTTTTGCGTATTCTTGAGTGTTTTGCACATTCTTAAAATGTTTTTGCTTATTCTTAAAATGTTTTTGTGCATTCTTTATTATTTTTGTGTATTGTGAAATGTTTTTGCGCATTCTTAAATGTTTTTGCTTATTGTGAAATGTTTTTGCACATTCTCAAAATGCTTTGCTTATTGTGAAATGTGTTTGCGCGTTCTTAAATATTTTGTGCGTATTGCGAAATGTTTGTGTATTGTGAAATATTTTTGTGCATTCTTAAAATGTTTTTTGCTTATTGTGAAATATTTTTGCTTATTGTGAAATGTTTTTGCACATTCTTAAATGTTTTTGCATATTGTGAAATGTTCTTGCGCATTTTTAAATGCTTTTGTGTATTTTAAAATGTTTATAGCATTGACCTTCAGGGCCACCGTAATAATGTGAGGGTGGAGCTCAACTTAACACATCAGCGGGTACGTACTTAGGTTTTTGTGTTTCTGTTTGTGGAGTGAGGCTGTGAAACTAAAAAACAGAACTATATTTTTAACCTGAACTGATTTAAAGGTTACAGGTCATTGTTGCTTTGGATGCGTTTGGCTCTGTAGTCCAAAGCCTTCCTGATCCACCTCTGTGCTCACTCTGTCCAGGTCTCTGCCTGAGTCCGTCGTTTATCTCTGTGATTTTCTGTCATTGTCTGCCTCTTGAGGATCTATGACGTCCTGCAGACCCGCTCAGCTCCTCTGATTGAGCCTCTGGATATCAACACCAGCTCTCATTAGCACGTCTGTGTTTTTGCCGGGATCATCTTAGCAGCACGTCCGTTTGGCCGCCGTCCTCCCCGCAGTTTGTTGTGTGCGGAGCAGCCAGAGATTCAGGATGAGACGGCGGCGGCGGTGATTTGGTGCTCCTCCAGACCAGCTGGTGCACGAGATCAAGCTGTTAATGGCAAATTATCCACGCGTTCGTCTCTGCCAGCGCTGGGCCTTTGTCAAAACTCCCACGCTGTAAGAAATATCACGGGCTCAAAATAATGAAATGCACCGTCGTCTTCTTCTGAGCGTTGGATCGTCGCCTCTCACTCTCCACGAGGTCGCAGCAGGACGAGGATCTCGGCGAGCCAAGAGTGAGGGATGTCCTGTGGAGGGAAGGCGAGGAAACCAACAGATCTGGTGTCACAACAGGAAGAAAGTTTCCTCTGCTGTTTATTCACAAACTGAGAAGAGAGCGAGCTGCTCATTTCAGGAACAGCGACAGAAGCTCTGAAGCCAAAATCATCAGGGCAGAGTTTTTTAACACTGAGGCCTGATTCACAGAAAGAGTCAAATCATCAGACAAAAACATTTAACTTAAGAAGCAGATGAAGCCAGTTACATGAAGAACAGCTTAAAACAGAGTAAAATTAATATTGATTAAATCAGCTGTAGTTCAGCTCTTCTGGTAATCAAATCTGAAGTAGAAGTTCTCAATTTTTGGTCACTTAGTACTACTGGTAGACTTAAAAATGTCCACAAGTACTACTAGAAAACATTACATGCAAAAAAAAGGGGCGGGGAAAAGCAAATTCAGGCTTCCCATTGGCTTTTAAAACTATTTCAACCAATCAGGCTGCTGGAGTTACATTAGCGGTTATGTACTACTAATTTATCTTTTGGCTTAACTATTAATACTTTTAGGCTAACAACAGCCTACTTGTACTGCTGGTGAGATGATTTGAGCTTACTAGTAGTACTAGTAAACAAAAATATTGTTTCAGTAAAGGTTTATGGTGCGCTAGTGCTTGGGAATAGTAATGATAACTAGAAAAGCACTCACAGAGCCACAGTCCTCACCCATATAGTGATCATCACCATAAATATTAGTCCTACCTTTATTTCATCTAAATATTTAGATTCCTTGACCATGAAAACATACCATTAGTAACTGGATTCATAATGATATCTATTTTAGTTCAGTAGTTATTCACGAAAATCACATTTTACGTCATGGCGTTTTTACGCTGATCTGAATCACTCCCAAAATCTAATCATTTGTAAAAAAACAAAAAAAAAAAGTATGATAAGAATTAAAATGTTAAAGCTGGGGTTGGCGATTTTGGAAAACTAGCATGAATTTGAAAGTAGCATCTCCGCAGGGCTGCAGCCCCACCCCCCGCTCACGTGCACGCATGCAGCCGCTATATCCAGAAGACTGATTGAACTCCAAACCCTCAGCACAACGTGTTTGTTTCACACTACACCAAGTCATGTCTCAGTCAGCACGAAGAAAACACCAAACAAACATGTAAAGTCAGTTAGTACTCACAGCCGATGTTGATCAGGGTATAGGTAGTTCCTCTGACATTCTCCACATAGCTGTCAAATCTCCCGTTTTGGCCATGAAACTACCGTATTTTACGTATTTTCTTCTCTTTTCTCCCGTCCTCCTGTATCAGTATTCTCCTGTAAATCTCCCGTGTGACAATATAATAATAAAAACATTCCTCTGCCTCTCCAAACTGAGCTCTGTCTCTAGCCTGAAGGGGGCGGTAATGCTCCAAAATGATGGATGCCAACCACCGAAGAAGAAGAAGTCTCGCGAGAACTGCCACCTGCAGTAGCATGGACAGCAGTTCTCGCGAGATTAGAGCCAACAGCGGAACAAACTTAGAAAAATAAAGAGTTTATTTTAGATTTCTTGTACATCTGTCTTAAAATGTGAGGGATACTGGAGCTTGGTTGGTGTTGTGGGACGGCTCACAGCGGACTTCTCTTATTTTCAAAGACAAAACTTGAAAGGTAAGCATTCTCCAGCTGAGTCTGTTCCCTACACGCTACATGCTACATGCTACACGCACTGTCTGTGCCAACGGGAAAATGCACGCGCAGCAGGCACGCAGAATGGCGACGGGATTTGATTGGTGTAAAAAAAGGTGTCCCTGCAAGATTATTGGTTGGAGTTTTCCCTGTTTTACTCCTGCTGTAGATAGCGGATATTTTTCTCTCTGTTTTAAGAACACATTATGAGTTGATTACCATCGGTTCATAAAGACCATTTTAACCAGTATTTCAAAAAGTGTTTCTAAATAAGATCGCCAACCCTAGCTTTAAGTTAATAATAAGAATTGCTACTCAGAAATAAATAATTATAACAGTCATTAAATAAAAAAGTTCTACCCAAGAGCCAGGCTGTATAATCGAGTTTTTAAAAAATGTCTACGTTTGCAGATGTAACAGGGTTAATAATATGTTCATTATTTTTATATATAATTACAAAAAGTATACCTGTGTTTGTAAGTATTTATTTTAAGAGTCTCCTTGTCAATTTCAGGGTATTTTATTTTGTAGAGCCTGGTCCTCCAGTTTCTTCTTCGTTGCTTTGTGCCCCTTTATATTTGGTTTAACCCCTTTCTCCTCCCCTTTCTATGTTATCCCTGGGGAGAGGTAGGTGTCTACTTACTTTATTTCTTTTTCTATCTATTTATTCATTTCAAGTATGCTTTGTATTGTTTGTAACACTTTAATGTGTTTCTGGATTTTATTCTATTTTTATAAAGTCTGAATCTTGTATCCAAAAAAGTTATTTTGTTCGTAGTTAGTCAAGCTAGCTGTACGAACATGTTTTTTTATGCTAGCTTGTGTTCACTGTATTCTAAGTTAGCTGGCATGTACTTTGTCTGTGCAGGAGCGGATACGGGCTGCATATATGTGTACCAGATGCTGAGACTCTTAATTATATTTTCGTACAGAATAAATCCTGAAGAGAGAGCAAGATCCTGTGTCTGTCATCTCTGCATAAAAGAAAACTACACAACGCAGAGTCACACCGGTTACACAAACAAAACCATCCAGACAAGAAACTCCCGCGTCTTCATGCATCCACTCGCCATTGTTTTTCGTGATTTTGTACGTGTTTTAGCAGTGCTGTTTCTCTGCAAACCTACATCGCCATCTACTGGACTGGCATGCACACTGCAGCGGTTTCATTCGTCTATAACATTTCCGTCTGAACGCAGATCAAGTTTGAATGCGCGAAGGAAAAGCCTTTGCGTTTTAGGTGACCATGTCTTCGTGTAAACAGGGCCAATGTGAGTGTTTCAGCCACAGAATCAGGGATGATTTGAAGTCTGGAGATGTTCTTGATTTGATAGAAGGAAGATTTGGTTACAGATTTTATGTGGTAAGACCTCTCTGGGAAAGTAAAATCACCTAATAGTAGACAGTTCTGTGTTAGAGTACTACTACTAAAGCTTTGAGTTTTCACTAGTAACGTTTATTAAGCCTAGTCATACTGCTAATACCACAAAACTGTCTACAGATTTAGAGGCTAAACCCTGAAGCCAAAGGCACGGGGCGTTGAAAGGTTAAGGGTTTCTCTTTTTCCCTTTCTCTCCATCCCACAGAGGGAACGAAGCTCTGAACCGAGAGCTCCGGTTTAACTCGGAGGAGAAAAATGGAGCATGAAGGACTATTATGTGATAGGATGACACAGCCGTAAAGACTCATCCAATTTTATGGCCACATACAGCAGAGACATTAACTGTGTCGTCTCATTCATCCCGCACACAGGGCTCAGAGAGTGTGTGCGTCGGGCTGAATCTGCTGCGTAAATTAAATTATCTTCAGCCATGTATCTAAATAAGTCAGCATTAAACGACTTCATGTAGAGTCCTGTCAGGGGCTGGTTTAATCAGACCTCTGCTGAGCTTTATATCCACCAGAGACACACCCAGGCTCACTGTAACGACATAAATACGTATAATAAATAAAGTCAAGCATTAAGAAGAAGTACAATAAGTAGGAAGTGCAGCAAAGTGTCAAAATAAAATGAATCATTTAAGGAAAAGTGACTGTTTCAAACAATAACAGGCATAAAAGATTCAGAAACTGGTTTAGTTCTCAGGATTCAAGCAGGAGAGTTTATCTCATTTAAAGCGTCTTTACACGCTAACTCTACCAGTGCTACGGTGGAAAAGGATGTTTAAAGTCTCTCCTGTTTACATCTGTATAGTAGAGGTGTACCACACACTGATACATATACTCAACTGTATAATTTATCATGAGACCTCCTCGTTTAAAGGGACTGTGAGGAGAATCTGTTTCCACCAACATTAAAACTCTGCTACTCATGAGCACGCGCGGCGATTGTTGTAATGCTGCGTTCCAGTAACCTCGGAACTGGGAGTGACATCATCTCTGAGTTATCGGCGTTCCAGTTGAAGTCGGAAAAAAAACATGCAGATCTACCAGGCTATTGTTAGCTGTTGTTAGCACACCCTGCGTTGTTGTATGAAGAATGTGATTATCACTATGGCAGCATTTTTGTAAATATAAGTCTAACAATACTATGTATACAGCTGATCTAGAGCGACACACCCCAGTCAGAAGTGCAAAAAAATGGATTATTACAGGAGCTAAATAACTGTTCACACTGGGGGCATCCATCTTTGATTGTCAACTCTAGAGTGGCGAGGTTTCACTGAGTTCCCAGTAGGAAATTCAGACTTCAGGGGGACGTTCCAGTTGCAGTTTCCTACTCGGAACCCAGAAATTCCTACTTCTGACAACAACTTGAACGCACCACAAGCCAAAGCGTGTGTTTGTTGTGATGCTAATGAATGCAGCTCGGACCTTCCTCAGAACTCTGCATTGCTTTACAACTTATTTTTTTCAACAACTTACAGGATGCGAGGTAATGTATCTCTTTCTAGTTACGTAGCGGTAGTTTTTGATGTGTGACAACAAGCAATTTTTGGAAAACTTAGTTTCGTAGTTTTGTAGCCGGCTATACATCTCTACTTACAGCCCGGTGCTCTAAGACGTGTCCGAAATAATATAAATTTGCTCTCGGTTGAATTGTCTTGTTTCCGAAGTTGAGTATCCAGGCCGGTCCAGCCCTGTCCGACCCGACCACGAAGCTAAGAAATAGCATTTATAGGTAACCTATTTTGACTCTAAAACTCATCTTAAAGTGTGTATTTCCATCAGGCATATATCTAAAAGGGAGACTTTTTTGTAATTACTTAGAAACTCCTCACAGTCCCTTTAAACAGTGATTTGCTTTTTAGTTAGCTTAGCCTGCTAGCTTCCTTCCCGTAAAGCCAAGCACGACTCAAAGTCGTAACACTGGTTTTGTATTTCTGATAGATGTTATGTGCGGCCCTGCTTCTCCTGTGTCTCCCTGGTTCTCCTCCTTTCTTGCTCCTCTCTCTCTCCCTGTCCTTGGTCCTCCTCCTTGCTCTCCCCTGGTGCACACCTGAGAGCAATCTGTGCTCGAGGAGGGGTATTTAGAGGAGCTTGAGAGGGGAGCCATGTTGGATTTTGGGGCACACACACAGACCTGAGGAGCAGGTTTCCAAGCACTCCTTTGTTTTCTCTTTTCCTGGTTTAACAGGTAGTTTTGTTCCTCTTTTTTCCTCTTTATTTCCTCAGCAGCACCAGGTTGTTGGGTTTTGTTGTTTTAATTTGGGCTGGAGATTGTTGGTGGTCCAGTTTTCTCAGTTTTGATTATTCTTTGGTTTAGTTAGTTTCTCTCCAGCCCCTTTTGGTTTATTGAGTTCATTCCTCTTTTGAACTTTTTAATTTAAAATAACAATAAAAAACAACCAACTTTTTTTTTTTGTGTGGCGTCCTTTAATAGGTTTGGTCTTCCCAGGCATTTCAGTGATAAGGAGACCGTAACAATAGAGATGCACCAAAATGAAAATTTGTGGCCGATGCCGAATATCCAATGTGGAGGCTAAGTAGTTCACTATATTTTTTAACAGAGCATAAATAGCTTAGAATGCATTTTTAGAAATGTTTTTAAAAGAAAGTAATTGTTTATTGAATTATATTTATATTATATGAATTTTTTTAATATTCCAGTAGCCTTTGCTTTTCAAAAAAAGCACAACAAAGTTTTTTATTCATATTAGGCCTTCAAACAAAAGAAAACATGCATTAAAAAAGAAACTAAAGTGCACTGAAGTAGATAAACCTGCAACAAATGAATTATTTTCCTCTTGAAACAAGTCTGCTGAGCCACAGTCACACGCAATGACGTAAAACCATTTACTGAAAGGGAATTTTCTGACATATTTATTGACAAAAAGGCGAAAAAAAGGTTCATGTGTATTCTTAGTAGTAAAAGGTTCATGTGTATAATAAAGCACAGGTGTTATTCCAACACACTTACCTGTCAGCACACATGCTGTATTAAATAAATGTTTCCACGCGGAGACGTCTTCCTGTAATCAAGTTTCTTCATCTCTCTCTGGTTCAAACATTCATTTCTTCTATAAACTCGTTCTCGGTCTTTCTGCTGCAGTCGGTCTGCTGGTTTCCTCCTCTCTGTGCTCTCAGGTGCTGCAGCAGCTAACGAGCTCACCTGTGGCTCGTTAGCTGCATGCAGGAGCTTCTCTCACTGCAGAGGGTGTTTCTGAGATTATTAAACTGTTTCTTCTGTTCGGAGGTTTCCTTTTCTTTGTTTGATTTAGAGCTGTTCCATTTTCTTAGTTTTGTTCACAAATCTCTCCAAAGCTTGCTCACACGTGTCAGGAGACGAGAGAACGGAGGCAGAGAGGTGAACACAGAAATAAACTGAAACACAAATGCAACAAGAAAAAGAGTCGATGCAGAAAGACGAACACATGCAGCCTCCATGATGTCCGACTGCAACAGAAGACTTTCTCTAGAAGAGCACATCGAGCTGTTTTAATTCTTTTAATGTTGTATCGAGTTTTTTTTTTTTTTCGTGCATTATATTGCAAAGACCAGAATGATACAGTGATGACAATGAAGTGAGCTATAAATAGAAAAACAAAGACAACAATGAAACAGCAAACAAGAAAAAAAGAGGGAAATAAAATAGACAATAATAATAAAATGGATGAAAGTAAAATTGAAAAAATAAAAATAAAAAATGAGGAAACTAAAAATAAAGGAGACAACTTTAAAAGAAAAAAATATAACAGGAGGAAACTTAAATATAAAAAAATAAAAAGGAGGAAACTGTTAAAATAAATTAAAATGTGGGGAATTTAAATAGAAAATAATAAGTAAGCTAAAATAGAAAATAAATAATATTTAAAAGAAGGAAACTTCAACAGGAAAAGGAACTTAAAAATTAGACTATATTAAAAAAGCAGGACACTAAAATCAGACAATAAAAAAGGAGGAAACAAAATAAAAAAGTAAAAGATGAAGAACCTAAATAATATTTAAAAATGTTAATAAAAAAGAGGCAACTCAAAAAATGTAGGTAACTTATTTAGAAAAAAGGAGACTACAATAGAAAACAGAGGAAAAGAGAAAATACAAACAACATAGGAGGAACGTAAATGGAAAAATATCACAGTTAAAAAAGGGGGACAATAAAAAATTGATAAAAATGTAGGAAACAAAAAAATGAAAAGGATACTGCAATATAAGAAAAGGAGACTAAAATAGATAAAAACAATTTAGGAGTAACTTATATGGAAACATTTTATGTTAAAAAGGGGGGAAATGTTAAAAAAAATGTAGGAAACAAATAGAAAAATAAACAAGAAGCTACAATAGAAAAAAGGGAAAAATAAAAGAAAAAAAAACAAAGGAAGAACTTAAATGGAAACTTTAATAGGCAACTAGAAAAATAAAAATATAGGTAACTTAAATACAAAAAGGAGACTACAATAGAAAACAGAAGAAATTACAATACAAACAACACAGGAGGAACTTAAATGGAAAAATATCAAGTTAAAAAGGGGGAAAACCAAAAAATTTATAAAAATGTTGGAAACTTAAATAGAAAAAATGAAAGATACTACAATAGAAAAAAAGAGAACTAAAATAGAAAAAAAATAGAAGTAACTAAAATGGAAACATTTTATGTTAAAAAAGGGGGAGAAGTATAAAAAAATAAAAAAAAATGTAGGAAACTTAAATAGATATAAAAAGGATATTACAACGGAAAAAAGAGAAAAATAAAAGAAAAAAACACAAAGGAGGAACTTAAATGGAAACATTTTAAGTTAAAAAAGGGGGAGAAGTATACAAAATAAAAAAAAATGTAGGAAACTTGAATAGAAAAAAATAAAAAGGATTCTACAATAGAAAAAAAGAGAAAACTAAAATAGAAAAAAAACTTGAAAAAAATAAAATAAACATGTAGGAAACTTAAAGAGAAAAAAATTAAACAGATACTACGACAAAAAAATGTAAAAAGGAGAGAGCTAAAATGGAAAAAAATAATAAAAAGGAGGCAGCTGAAATAGTGTGTTTGAAGATGTTTTCATGTTTTATGTGAGCTCATGTTGTATCTGACAGCTCGGTAACAGCCTGCGTGTTTGACGTCTGTTTTATTAGCGTGTGCACACGTATGTGCTCGTATGAGCTCTTCATGTCTACAGATCTGCTCGAGTCTTTACTGCAGGTCCTGACCCCCTGTGGCTGTAAACTGTTTATTGAATCGTCCGTCTCCGTCTTTAGACCTGCTGTCCACGCAGAGCTCAGAGGTGAGACCTCGTCTCTTAACGCCTCTGTGGGGTTTGAACCGTGAGACCAAATAAACCGAAACACCTCAACCAACCACCAGACATCGTTTAAAGTCGCTTAAATCTCCTTTCTGCTCCATCCAGACGCTCCGTTTAACCTTCAGCAGCTCGTGTTTACATGTCTAAACGCACTGAGTTTCTGCCATGTGATTGCTGATTTCTACTTTCTTTCTTATTGTCTTTTCTTTAACTATTAACCAATTCATTTAAGCATCTTAGATGGATCAATATAATAAGTCCCTTAAATTTAATTGTGATTTTTTAAAATTATTTGCTTATAAATGTATCATTTTTACTTTTATTAACTGTAAGTTCTGAAATGTTTACTTTCTTTGCATATAATGATTAATTTACAAGATTCATACATACAGAACGTCCTCTATTAAAACACTTAATTGTTAATTTCATGTACCTATTCATTATTTATTTGGTCATTTAGTTTTTGTATATTGAATTAATTATCTTTAAAATATGTTTTAATTATTTATTTGCTTATTTGTAATCATTTTTCTTCAATAACGTTCATATTTAATTAATTATTTGATATTTAATCAGTACAATAGTTTTTCAATCCAGAAAACTTGTTTAAAAATGATTTTTTTTATTTTTATGTATTTATTGACCTGTCTTCTTTTATAATCTATGAACATACATTTTTATTTTCATCAATTTATTTTGGTGTCTTTTTAAAAGTTTTATTCATGTACTTAATGATGTTGCACAAAATTATACTTGTTTTGATTTTTAAAGTAAATTCAATTTAAAATGTACTTATTTAATCATCATTTTTTAAGCACTTGTTATTTATGATTTTATTTTTTTTACCCAAAAGGAATCTTTGAATCTTTTTAATTATTTATTTTTGCAGATTTTAGGGGAAAGAAAATACTCTTATGGATTAATTAACTTGTCCATCAATTGATTAATGGTAAATTTATCTGTAATATTTTTTCTGTTAATACCTTGAATTGTTTTATATGATTTTACTTTTCAGAGTAATAGCAGTATACATTTTTTAAATATATTTTTTCCTTATTTATGTATTTTATGTAAAAATTTCTCATTCCTTATCAGATTAAATTATTTTTCTTCATTTCTTGAATTATACACTTATTTTTATTCATTCCATTTTATGATTTTATACATGTGCATTGATTTCTCTTTTTTATTTAAAATATTTTTTTCTTTACCTATTGCTTGATTCTTCTATTCGTCTCTCTGATAAATAATATATTAAGAGAAGCATGCTTTTGTATTTGAGCCTCTCACGGTTCGTCTCACTGTCTCTGCTCGGTGTGTTTTAAAGCCTCTCGTGTTAAATTAAATTTTCCTCTCTCTGCTGCAGCTCTGGTCACCGACGCTCTCCGCCTGGGGACTTCTTCTGCCTCCTTTTCATCATAAAAACATTAGTTCTGTCCATAAACCCGCTCGCTGTATTTCCATGTGGAACCAATGCAGCGAGATTAAACGGCTCACACCGTCGTTATCGGGCTCGTGTTGGGAGCGTCCCCTCCGCTCTCCTGATTTTAATACAAAGACGACGTTCAAAGAGGACCGGCGTTGTCCTGCAGAGTCTCTCGAACTCACGTTTAAACAGTCCGCTCTGTTTCCTCGTCACTTCAAAGACGTGAAACCAAACCAAACGTGAGCTGGAGTGGATGCCGGTCCCCGGTCAGCGTGGCCCGTTAATTACTTCATTACCTCCAGCTGCAGGGAGCCGCCGGTTCAAAGCAGGACCCGTTTATCTGTCGAGTGCCGTCAAGGAGATTGAGGGCGAAATTGCTCCATTGTTCTTTTTAATGCTGCTTCCTTTTCAGCAAAGCCTCACAGCACGGTGACTCCTTCTTCTACCTCTTCTTCTTCTTCTTCTTCTTCTTCTTCTTCTACTGCTAAATGGGACAACACAAGTAAAGGATGCATCCATTTAAGGAAGTCTTCACATCGGGGATGAACACCTGCACAAATAACACTTTCACACTAAAATTATAACCTGACAACCCAGATGGACAGCTCCATATATCTGCCACAGAAATATTTCACTAGTCCATCTGGGTAGGAGCCCTTTGAATCAGTTTTCAGGGGCAAAACGCAAAAAAACCCCAAAAACAAGCTTGTGATTGGACAATCGTTTGGCTCGTCATATTCATCACAGACCAACCCACATCAAGCAGGGTTGCCTCCTATAATGTAGCATACATAGCGGCATAATGTAGCGGCTAATGGCTAACAACAGTTAAAAACAGTTCATGGACATTAGCCATAGCGGCTAACTTAGCCACTAACAGCTAACAACAGTTATGGTGCGTTCCAGTTGCACTCTGAAGTTGGAATTTCTGAGTTCCGAGTAGGAAACTAGAACTGGAACGTCCCCCAAAGTCAGAATTTCCTACTGGGAACTCGGTGAAACCTCGCCACCCCCAAGATGACAATTGAAGATGGATGCCCCCAGTGTGAACAGTTATTTAGCTCCTGTAATAATCCATTTATTAGCACTTCTGTCTAGTGTGTGTCACTCTAGATCAGCAGTATACATCGTATTGTTAGACTTATATTTACAAAAATGCTGCCATAGTGATAATCACATTCTTCATACAACAACACAGGGCATGCTAACAACAGCTAACAACAGCCTGGTAGATCGGCATGCTTTTTTTCTGACTTCAACTGGAATGCCGATAAGTTGGAGATGACGTCACTCCCAGTTCCTTGTTCCCAGTTCCGAGGTAAATGGAACGCAACAGAAATGACCATTAGCCGTTAGCTGCTAACTTAGCTGCTAACAGCTAACGGCCTTATACTATCGTCTTACACTAAATTGTACCACACAGATGATTCATTTAACACTTCTATGTGACATGAACCTCGTCAAAGACAATCCCTACAAGTAAACTTCTGAGGAGGGCAGATTTCACCAAGTTTTACTAGGTAGCCATGAGGACAATAGGCTAATCGGCATGTCCGTTCTAAACTTCCGGTTCTCAACTTCCAGTTGTCGCCATGTCCGCATTCTGCAGCTCCCGCCTCTCTTCCCTGATTGGGCCGTTAAGAATTCAGCCGAGTGAATTCATTGGACAACGGAGGCTGGCAAGACGGATCTGCAGGGTTTCAGAATCAGGCAGGTCTGTCTGCTCTGCAAGGCTACCAAAATTAGTGGATCAGTTTTTTTTAATCGGCAAGTAACTCCTTTCTATTTGAAGACTTTAGCCGTTTCCACCAGAATGTTCAGTTCAGTTCGTCTCGGCTAGCTTTTTGTGGGTTGTGTCTTCTTGTGTGTTTCCATAGCCTAAAACCAGGGCAGGACCCCTTATAAGCGAACTACCGTCCTACTTTTTGGGACCCTTCTGTTGGGGTGCCAAGCATACCGATTCGACCCCAGAGGATGGAGCTAGAAACACTGCAGTCCGTTGATTGGTCGAAGGAGACATCACTTCCCGTGCTAACCCCGCCATGTTTAAATCTCCACTCGTCTTCATGAAGGTAACTCTCGCGGCACACAGCCTTCTCTGAAACAAAGCTTGGTTGCGCTTCGTAACAAAAAGCCACATGCTGATCACAAAAAAGACGAATTGCTGGATGTCTTCCATCGTTGCTCTTTGTGTACTGTGTCGTGCTTTCTTCTTTGTTGTATTTATTAGCCGGGTACACTGTGCTGCACTGCTATGATGTCATGCTATCGGCATCTGGCTTAGACGCCGCCTACCAAGTAGGGTTTGGTAGGCTGTGGAAACGCAAACAGGATCAGGCTTTACCGATCTGTGCCGATCCATGCCGGACTACTTGGTGCGATTTTTACCAGAAAACTTGACTCAATTTCTTCTTTGAAAGAGGAGCAATGAACGTCACTTGTCTTACGAGAAATCACGCTTTTGCTCTTCTCCTGAAACTGTGAGAGAACATAGAAATCCAGCATACCGGTTAGTCTATAGTTGCCGTGGTTACCAAAAGTTGGTGGGGATTGTCTTTGACGAGGTATATGTCACATATAACACCTCTCTCACACTTAAATTAGCGGGTCAACATGTTTTTTTCAAAGCACTTTAATCCGCTAACAATCGGCATGTGACTCTTTTCCCACTGCTAGCAAACAAGCTGCGTGGCAGTTTATTTTCCTCTGGCGCATCAAGCTGGTGTCATCATGTTGATGACATCATCAGGGTGACGAATCACGTCCATGTAAACAATGGAAAGGAGCATGGAGGCCGTGGACGCGTTTTCTTTGTCCTTTATCCTTCATTGAAAATGTACAAACTTGCCGCTGATGATTCAAAGGTGGACAGAATTTGTCACTGAGATGGCAAAGAGTCACGTAAGTTACAGAAGGAGGAGATGGGCGCGATGTTATGACGTGGACCAATGTCACCTTAGGTCTACTACTGGTAGACCTAAGAATCCTCAGTAGTTCTACTAATAAGCCTTAAATGCTAATAAGGAGGCATGACAACAAGCAATTTTTGGATAACTTATTATCGTAGTTTTGTAGCCGGCTATATATCACCACTTACAGCCCGGAGCTCTAAGACGTGCCTGAATAATATAAATTTACTCTAGTTTTAATTGTCTTGTTCCTGAAGTTGAGTATCCAGGCCAGTCCAGCCCTGTCCGACCCAACCGGTAGGCTAAAGAATAGCATTTATAGATAACCTATTTTGATGCTATAAAACTCATCTTAAAGTGTGTATTTCCATCAGGCATATATCTAAAAGTGAGACTTTTTGTAATTACTTGGAAACTCCTCACAGTCCCTTTAAATATGTTTGAAAGATTATTTATTTATGTTGTTGACTGACCGTATGCATGTAAGCACACTGGAAAGCTACAAATGAAATGCTCCTTGTGGGATAAATAAAGTTTTCTGAACTGAACTTAAATAGTCTACTTGTGCTACTAGTGAGTATATTTTTCTTTTCTAATATAGTGAGTTGTATTAGTAAACAGAAATAAGGTTTTATTAGTAAAGGTTTTTAGTGCACTAGAGCTCACCAGGAAAAAATAGTTACCTAGTAGAGAATTTTGTGTTTCAAGTAGTTCTAGAAGAGTTAAATGAATGTTACTAGTAAAACTTTAAGTTTTAACTTTAGTACCAGTGACACTTTCTGCTCCACTGGTGAAGTCTACTCGTGCACTAGTCGACCAATATTAAGTATATCTTTACTCCAAATCTGAGTACTAGTAGAGTTGAGCCATGGTGAATATCACTGATATCAGTTTTATGGTCAAATGGCTCCGTAAGAGACTAAAAATTTGGTTTAGGCTCAGGACTCGCAGAATGATTCATTCATAATGCTCTCTGAGGACTTCAGTAAAACTCCCACCTCTGTCTTTACCTGTTTTGTGTCTGTCTCTTCTGTCATCACAGGCTTCAAATCAAAATTGAGTGAGTTTTTGCTAAAGTTCGTCAGCTAAACATCTCATCTTCAGTGTGAATCCAGTTGAATATTTAAGTTAAAAAGGACGTGTGGATCATGGTTTTCTGTTTCTTTACACAACATGCCAAATTCATTGGAACTGTGTTTTATTAGGAGAAATATCTGCTGGATTATGTGACTTTTGGTACTTTCTTTAACTTTACTTTAGCTGAAAACTGTAAAATATTCGACCTGTTAACATTTTGGATCCTGTTTTCTTGTTTTAAAGCTTTAGTAAACATGCAGATATCACAGCGTTCAACCTTTGGAAGAACTTCAGCTTCCATTCTGCTAATATAAAATTCATTTCACCTCTTCTCTTCAGGTCAACAAGTCCAGCTTTTACATTTTCCCTGATTATTGGTTTTGTTTTGAGCTGCAGCAGGAAGTTTTTTATTGAAACTTGAGACTGTGACTGAAGGAAAAAGAGGTGAAAAGGCAAAGATTGAAGCTCTGCAGAGGAAGAGTAGTGAGGAAGAGGCCTGAGGGCTTTGTGAGCGAGGAGGAGGATGTTGGAGTGTTTTTGAAGCAGGACAGGGAGTCAGCGGAGACTTTACAGGACTATGGGATGTGGTCCCGAGTGTGGGTGTGGAGCAGGCAGCAGAGTTTTGGCAGAACTGAAGTTTCTTCAGGCCTTTGGATGAACTAAGAGGCTGTGACTGAGTCTGCAGGTTTACCCATCGTCAGTCCCTCATGTTCATGCTTTAAACTCTCAATCAATCTTTATTTGTGTAGCACCAATTCATAACAAGTGTTATCTCAAGAGTCTTTACAATAGAGCATAAAACTCTTCATTTTATGGACACACATACAGTCCTGCTCATCATTATTGGCACCCATGAAGCTTAAGTACACAATGTGACAGTGCAGATTCATACAAACCTCTCTAACTTTGCTCTGCATCACTTTATCAGACTCAAACTTGGCAGAAGTAATGTTCATATATTAAGGTTTGTAAATTATACTTCATTAGCTACTATGATCATGCAGTCATATTTGGAATAGGCAGGTTTAATTGCAGCCTACAAGGAAAATAACACCCTAACAATAATTAAGCATGGTGGAGGTTCCGTAATGGTTTGGGGCTGCTTTGCTGCATCAGGTACTGGAGACCTTGACCTTATCACAGGAATCATGAAATCAGAGAATTATTTAAAAAATTTAGAGCCCAATGTCCTACCCAGTGCAAGAACACTTGGTTTGAGCTGAAGATCGTGGGCCCTCCAGCAAGACAAAGACCCAAAGCACACATCCAAAAGCACGCAGGAATGGTTGAAAAGGAAAACAATTGACTGTTTTAAAATGGCCAGCAATGAGTCCTGATCTCAATCCGATTGAAAATCTTTGGTATGGCTGAAATCTGCCATTGGGGAAAAGAAACCTGCAAATGTTCAAGAGCTTTAACTGTTTGCATAGGAAGAGTGGGAGAAAATACCAGCTGAGAAGAGCAAGAAGCTTAGAGATGGCTACAAGAAACATTTGGAGGCTGTCATCAGTGCCAAAGGGTGTGCAACAAAACACTGAAGAGGGGTGCCATTACTGCTGCACATGCTTTTTTCAGTCCCCTCTTTGAAATTACAATATGTAACTTGTAAAAATGATTTTTTTTTTTTTTGTTAAAGTATTTTGGACCTTCAATTAAAAGATCCTGATGACATAAATTTGAGAGCTCCAGACTAACTTTCTGCATTGGTTGATGATGCACCTACATTTTTTTTAAGGTGCTTTATCACAGAGGAATGTTTAAAGTCTAATCTTTAAGGTAGAGAGGGTATCTACCTCCCACATGTTCCTCTCTGACTCCAGGATGATTTTATGAAAAGTCAAAAGCAGGAGGAAATCTTTTCTAAATATTGATTTACTGATAGCAAAAAAGTTGCTGCTTCCAGTCCCATGTTGCTTTTCTCTTTGGGAACTCTGGCTTCCTCCCAAAGACCAGTAACATGCTCATTAGGTTGATTGGTGACTCCAGATTGCCCTTAGGTATTGGTGAGAGTGGGATGTCTATCTCCCTATGTGGCCCTGCAATTGGCTAGTTTGGGTGTACCTGCTTCTTCCCGAAAGGAATAAGCAGAACAGATATTGGTTGGATGATAGTTTAATTTCATCTCAGCCTGGTGCAACAGCTCACATTTAGGTGGAAAAGGTGAATGTGAATTAACGCGTTACATTTACTGAAACAGAATGACGAACTAATAAGGCGAGTTCACATTGGACGTGACTTAGCGACTGTTTTCGTGTCGCATGACCACAAAGTAACTCAATATTGTCACTGTTATAACATCGACCTTTTTTTCCTGATGAAAATGAGACAGTAACTAATAAAAACAAGAGCATGTGGACAAAAACTCAAACCAAACTACCTGACATTTTCATCAACAAACAAAAACAAGACTAAAATGTCTGACAGACTTAATCCAATCAGACCTAATATGGTCATGTAGGAAGTAGAGACGAGTTAGGAATCTATCCAATCACAGCTACTTTGGTTGTGTTAAAGGTTGGATGAGTTCAGAGGGACATCCAATCACAGCTGCCTTAGCTTGGTGGTGGTGGGATAAGTTGTGGAGCGATCCAATCAGAGCTGCTCTCTTTATGAATTGATATATTCATGTAGAGCAGGTTCACTGTTTGTTGTCAGTTCTGGTATTGTAACTGAGATGCTCTGCCAGGTAGCCTAAATAAAGGGGACTGTATTTCACACAAAGGAACATTTGTTTCTGTTCATTTATGGCCCTTTTCCACTAGCACGCCTTGGCCCTACTCTACTCGGCCCTACTCGATTTGCAGCGTGTTTCCACTAGCCTGGTACCTCCTAAAACAAGCTAGTTTTAGTACCTACTCCACTATGGTTTAAGCGAGCTGAGTCGATACTAAAAGATGACGTCACCGACTGCCGGCTACTGATTGGTCAGACAATGTCGTCATGAGTGCGACGACCTAGCATGCTAGCGGTAGCTACCGTTAGCTTACCCTCATACGTCTTTTCTTTGCAGCTGGATTGCTCTCGTCCTCGGCTTCATTCTGCTTCCAAAACTCTCCTGTGCTTCTCAAGGGGTATTTCTTCTTACCACCTGCAGCCTTCTTCTGCTTTCCTTTTTTACTCGGTTTGTGACAAAAAGCCACAGATTGTTGTGTCGCGCTCAAAATGATGTCACCGCACCCCGTTGGGCAGGCGACTGGGGCTAATGGAAAAGGGCCATTAGACATTCAGACTTTACTAACATTCAATAAAGGGTTATTAGAGGTTTGATTTTATCCAAGAGTAAAACATGACTTCAGAAATTCAAGGAAACAAAAAAATGCCTTAAACTTTACACTTCAGATTTTATTCGACTAAATTTACAGCAGACTTCATCGACTAAAACTAGACTAAAATGAAAACAAGAGACTAAATTGTGACTAAAACTGAAGATACATTAGGCAAAAGACTAAATTAAAAACGTGCTGTCAGAATGAACACTGCATGGATGATTTACTTAGTCAGATTCAGAACCTTAAAATAAAGACTGTGATCAGTTTTGTCCTCAGCTGTTTGGTAAAAATGCTGTTTGGTGAAAAATGGGCCTGTAATGAGCCCCATAACACTCCCCCCTCCTGGGTGGCCTTACTGTTCCCGCTCTGTTTTTTTATTCACCTCAAAGACCAAACCAAGGATTAGGCTCCAAACAGGGTCTTTAAGAAATCCTCCTAACAACCCGACTAACACAGGCCGTCTGTTCGATTTACTCGGAGGGCTAAGAAAGCTCCTCGCCGGAGCTAATAAATAAAATCCAATCAACCTTTAAAAGGAAGCCTCGGGCTCCAGAGCTGCTTTAAATAATGCTCCAGTGTTGAGGATGATTGATGGTGGTGTTAGGCTAAAGGATTTATTAAATCTATAACAGAGTTAATGTTGCGTCCTTAATGAGCTCCCTCTGCTTTTAAAAAAATAACATCATCACGAGAAGGGAGGGGGCGGGGCTTCTCCTCCATGCCGCGTCTTCATCTCTGCCATCTGACCTTCTGCAGCCTCTCGGCCCCGCTCGCGTCTTTCATTTAACCTTTATTAGCCGGGCGGGAGTGCAGATAAAAGCTGTGCTCTCGCTCAGGAGAATTACAATCTGTTCAGCCACAAACACTCGGAGGAGACGTTTGATTCGGCTCCTCCGTCCTCGCTGCCTCCCACACGAGTTAAACTCCAGCAGCAGAGGAAGAGCTTCATGCATTAAAGCTGGACCATGTTGGAGTCTCTTATCAGCCGGAGAAACATGTCAGCAGAACCAACCAGACTCATCTGTGTGATTGCATGTTCCTGAATCAGCCAGAATCTCTGGATTTAAGGAGGAGAGTGATGAAACAGTCTGACGGATGTTGCTGCTGCCTCTCTGTTTGGATGAGGACTCACTGTTACAGTTTTAGAGAAAGTCGAGGTCTCCCTTCCTCACTGGTACTGTTTGAAATAAGGAGCAGAAATTTGGAAACCTGCTGAACAGTTCTGCTCTGGAGGATTATTGTGTGCTCAGCATTAGTCTGTTTGATTTTATATGAACACAGGAGCCAAAAAAGAAGAAGAAACAGCAACAACCTGAAAACACACAGGAGAAGAGGGAGTGATGGAGGATGTTGCACATCAAATTAAACAGGAAAAAGTCAGTTACATGAACATGTAAGCCATTACTACATTAAAAGTAAAAGAATCTAAATCTGTAGGGCGCCACCTGGTGAAACCTGGCATCGCACTTGACACAATTTCAACTCTACAGCATCGACACACACAAAGAGACATCTGCAGAAAGCTGAGACTGAGATCTTTCCATAGGCACCAAATACATCAGGAAACAGGCTGAGATATAACCCTCTGTGTTTTACTGTCTGAGGCGTCACATTATCAAATATCACAGTTTTTAGACTTATTCAAAGACATTTTTGAGAAAAAAAAAGTCAGAACAACCATCCGAAAACATTTGTTACATGGCAGAAGTGCTACATATACATTATACTTTGTTAAATTTGGCTCTTATTTGCGAAAAAACATATATTTCCTAACCTGACATGCCAGATGGACAGTTCCATATTAAAAATATTTCACTAATCCATCTAGAAGGAGCCCTGAGAAAATGTTTTCAGGGGCAGAACCTTCAAAAACAACAGCAGCTTGTGATTGGACGATCGTTTGGCTCATCACACTCTTCACAGACCAGTCCATATCAAGCAGCGCTGCTATAATGTAGCAAGTGTAACGGCTGAGCATAGCTGCTAACAGTTACAAGGGCAAACAACAGTTAATGGCCATTAGCTGTGGCGGCTAACTGTCATTAGCAGCTGGCTAACTGCTAACGGCTGTTAACCCTTTAACTACCAGCTCAGCCACCAGCTGTTTGGCAGAGGTCATCAATAAAGTCGGGAGAACAGAGAAAAGACAAACAAACCGAAAACCTGATATTTTCTCTGCGTGGGATTTGAAGGTTTATTAAGCTAACAGTTGATTACGTGATGACAAAAAAGTGCACAAATATCTGTGACAAAATCACCTAGGAAATAAAATAGCTTAGAATAGATATTGAGTTTGACAGACACACAAATTAAATATTTTCAATGAATAACATATATATATATCTATATATATATATATATATATATATATGATAATAGTGATAATAGTGTGATGGCCCTGAGTACGGCCATGATAGTTGCGTTTTGGCCAGTTGTTTCATCTCTTGATTTTGGAGTTTGGCCCCATCTGGAGGCAGGGTTTTGTCAAGGGTTACTGCTGCCTTTCTTCTGTTTCAGAGCAGGTGACTCATACCTGGAAGACTCCTCCCCTGACTGATTGCTGGGCAGCTGGTTGAAAGGCATAAAGGCCAGGCTGGCTCAGCCTGCAGAAGACTGTGTCATATTTGGTCTGTTTCTTTGCTTATTGTATTAAAAGTGTTTTAAAACTCAAGTTAACTGTGTGGACCTCCCTTAATGTTGTGACCTCTACGAGCGGGTCATAATAATAGTTTAGCTATTTAAAACCTTTAAACCCCACACACAGAAATATCAGTTCTTTTGGTTTGTTTGCAGCTTTTTATGCATCCTAAAACTGACAGTAACTAAAAATACTTTTTTCTCAGATTTCTGGCTTCAATCTCAGAATTCTGACTTTTTTTTTCTTTTTAGAAACATTAATTAAAAAAGAAACTGGACTCCCATTTCTTTTTCTCAGTGGCCCTAATCCTCTTCCTTAGTCGTCATTGGCTGAGATGATGCAAAAATATTTTATCATTCATTTCTTACAGCCACTCCAGTATTATTTCCAAGAGATATTCACAATTATAAGTTGATTTTTTTAGGCGAGGATGAAATTTTCAAATTTTTCTGACTTCTATCTTTTTTTCTGCCTCAAAATATATATATATTTTTTTAATTTATATTTTTTGGGCGTTTTGTGCCTTTATTGAAAGGAGAGAGACAGTGGATAGGCTTGTGAAAGGGGGTGAGAGATTAGGGGAAGACACTCTGCAAACTGGTCACAGGCGGGATTCGAACCTGGACCGGCAGAAGCAAGTACATGGGGTGCTAACCACTACGCCAAACCAGCACCCCTGCCTCAAAATAATTTAAATAGATCTTGTGGTTGCAGTGATTCACTCTTTTCTTTATGGGGATGTCATTTTTGAGCAGAGAGGTTTGCTAATGCAGTTTAGTCCTTACAAGGCTAGCACGGTTCTCGATATAGCTAACCTGATTCTTTTTATACTATGAATTGTTGAAGTGCTGACCATAGAAACAAGCACTTTCAGATCCTTCAGGTAAAGCTGCAGGACTTTCACGAGAGCCTGCAGACTTCATCGTTGCCCCGTGAGGATAAACCTCAGCGCTCGCTGCAGCAGCAGAGTGTTTCCCGCCCGATATTAACTGTGTGTGTAATTTCCTGTCCTCCCCGAGTGCCTGAGCGTGTGCAGGTGAAGCGAGTAACCCTCAGAGGAGATAACAGAGATGGAGATCAGATCTGAGCCCTCGCTGGTCCTCCATGTTCGAACGCCTCGCTGCTGCCGGATCCCGTTTCTGATCCGTCAAACGCTCCACAGCTCGTTACCAATAACCTTGGAAAGGAGAACCAGTGTGTGTTTGTGCGTTTCTGCCTCTTCCATGCAGCCAAATCAAACGTCCTTGTCGATTTGAATAAATTACGATCTTAACTGCTTCCCGCCTCCCTGCCCACGTCCTCGCCGAACGCAGAGCTCCCCTCGCCGCGGTGACGGGAACATCAAACAGGACGGTTTGATGATTTCCGCCTTTCTCTTAACGTGGCAGCAAAAACAGAGCAAACCTCAAAAGAGTTACAGAAGAAGAGGAGGAGGCCTGGAGCTGTTGGCAGAGACAGACCAGCGAGACGAAGACCTGGTACTCTAAGAGCTTCAGAAGCTGCAGGTTTGGCTGATTTACAGTCAGAAAGAGGCAGTAAAGAGGGTTTTTATCACAGACTGCACAAGATGGAAGCAGGAGAAGCGAAAGTAATCTCACAGGGTTCAGACACGCAGGAAAAAAAGATCAACAAACTGAAGGTGTAAACAGCGTTTTGAGGCGGATTTGTCCCTGTTTGTGTGAATCACAGCACTGACGGAGGAGGCGGTGCTCGCTGACACTGAACTGTCTTTAATGCACAAACCAGGATTTACCATTTTGTTCTTAATCCTCTAAAAGCTTCTGGAGCAGCGGCCAAGTTGGCTGCTCCCTCTCTCTCTCTCTCTGTTGGAAGTGTGTCATTGTGATATAAAAACATTCTGTGCCAAAGTGTTACTGTACATGAGCCCGGAGAGCTCAGGAGAGTTTTTACAATAATACGGGTTTGTGTTCACGGAGTGGGACAAGCAATCATGACAACGGGCCCCATGCTCCTCACATGGAGGCGGGGGGCTCGTTTTATTCCTTTTACAATTTAAACAGTCGTTTATTTATTTGTTTACAACTTCACAGTTTTACATTAAAACATGGAGGCAGTTTGGGCTTCAGTGTCTTACCCGAGGACACTTTTGCCATCTGGCAGCCCAGTGTTACAGATTATATTCGCCAGCCAAAGAAACCAAGCTAACACAAACGATTTCAACCATGGCTTCAACTTGCAAAATAATTTTATAGGCTTCAACAAAGGTATTAAAGAGGCTGTGAGGAGTTTCTAAGTAATTACAAAAAAGTCTCACTTTTAGATATATGCCTGATGGAAATACACACTTTAAGATGAGTTTTATAGCATCAAAATAGGTTATCTATAAATGCTATTCCTTAGTCTTCCGGTTGGGTGGGACAGGGCTGGACTGGATACTCAACTTCGAGAACAAGACAATTAAAACTAGAGCAAATTTATTTTATTCAGACATGTCTTAGAGCACCGGGCTGTAAGTAGTGATATATAGCCGGCTACAAAACTACCATACTAAGTTTTCCAAAAATTGCTTGTTGTCACACATCAAAAACTACCACTACGTAACTAGAAAGAGATACATTACCTCGTGGCTTTGCATCCTGTAAGTTGTTGAAAAAAGAAGTTGTAAAGCAATGCAGAGTTCTGAGGAAGGTCCGAGCTGCATTCATTAGCATCACAACAAACACACGCTTTGGCTTGCACACGTCTTGTGGTGCGTTCCAGTTGTAGTCAGAAGTAGGAATTTTGAGTTCTAAGTAGGAAACTGCAACTGGAATGTCCCACAAAGTCAGAATATCCTCCTGGGAATTCGGTGAAACCTCGCCACTCCCGAGTTGACAATGGAGGATGGGTGCCCCCAGTGTGAACAGTTATTTAGCTCCTGTAATAATCCATTTATTTGCACTTCTGACTGGGGTGTGTCGCTCTAGATCAGCTGTATACATAGTATTGCTAGATTTATATTTACAAAAATGCTGCCATAGTGATAATCACATTCTTCATACAACAACGCAGGGCGTGCTAACAACAGCTAACAATAGCCTGGAAGAGCGGCATGTTTTTATCTGACTTCAACTGGAACGCTGATAAGTCGGAGATGATGTCACTCCCAGTTCTGAGGTTACTGGAACGCAGCATTACGACAGTCACCGTGTGTGCTCATGGGTAGCAGAGTCTTTATGTCGCTGGTAATAGATTCCCCTCATAGCACCTTTAAATAATGGCTGAAAGAGCAACAGTACTGTTCCCACAGATAAATTATTTGCTTGTATACATGATACCTGATGAAACCTTCTCGTTCATCTTTTTATGGAACTTACATTTTTTCTGCATATTTTAATCTTTATGTACTTTTTAATGAACTGTGTCTTAGGTATCTCTGTTCTTTAGATTTCTTTTTCTACATTTTCAAACCGTAAAAGATTCCCATGGACTACTGTTGAAAATTAGCACTGTAATAAAATAAAATAAACAATAAAATAAAAATAAATAAAACTCCAAGTCAACAAATTACAAAGTCCAAATGCCAAACTTATTTCCATGTTTCCAGACCTTTCAAGAGTCTTCAGTCATGTTTTTGTCTGTCCAGTCTCTGTATTCAGATTTTGATGATCGAGGTCTTTATTTATCACTTAGGGCCCTAATTTCCTGGCGCAGCGTAGGGTTGCAGAGTCTGACGCAGTGGTAATTTCGTCTGGCGCATCAGGGGGAGGTGCCGACAGATTCAGGTTGGCGCAGTGACAATTTTGTACCAGTAAACTGTGCGGTAGTTGTGCTCAAAGTTCACCAGCTCTAACCTGGTCTATTCTTGGCACAGGCGAAGCGCACCAAGTGCAGCGGTACTTTGGTGACACACGTCACATAAGCCTCAGAGGCAGGTATCCACAGTGTCAGGCACATTTCAATGCAATAAACAATCACATCAATCACTACTTGAGGTAATGGTTTGAACTAGCATATACATTTGTATCTATATTAATTTTCCCGTCACATCTGATGTCGGATTAAAGCCGTTTGTCATAATGGAAACTTAACCTGACGGCAGCTGGAAGTTTGATGCACATCTCAATGGCCAACAACAAACTGCCTCATCGTCCGAGTAGTAACTACTTATCCGGCTTCTCTCATCTCATGAAATTCAAAGACAAGAAAAAAGAGAGGTACACTCTCTAAATAAAAAGAAGTAACTCCGTGTCTTAAGGATTTACCTGTGATTCTTTGTTTTAGTCTTTATTCTTAACGTGATCTAAAAAGATGGAGTACATTATTGCAAGAAGGATGAGGAGGAGACACCGGGAGAGGATATATCACCAAAGGCTCTGCTATTTGGCGATGACAGACCAGGAATGCAGATGGATCACAAGCGTGATAAATGGATTAGCCTGCTGCTGTTTAAATGTAACTGTCACTTTAAGCTGTGGTCTACGATTTGAAACCACAGCCTGCCCCCCCTTCCCTCACCTCTCCCCTCCGTGTTCCAAGATCCCGCCCCCAGCTCGTGGCGCCTCATATAAGCCCCCTCCGGCAGAGCTACGAGCGACTAGCATAATATATCAGCAGCAGACTCAATCAAAAACAGCTCAGCTCAACTGAAAGTATCAAACACGACAGACATCCCCTTTGTAACACACAGCGGTAGCCATTTCAATTGGACCGGCGGCAATGCGGGTCTGGCGCCGCCAGAGCGGAGCCGATTGTGGGGGAGGATTTATCTTTCTCGGCCTGTCCTCCACAGCTCAGCTTACAGTGCTAATGATTAGCGGCTAACAGGCTAACCCGCTCCGCTACAAGTCATTAGCTAGGCCAGGCACAGACTA
Source organism: Scarus forsteni (assembly GCA_036419115.1). Taxonomy (NCBI): domain Eukaryota; kingdom Metazoa; phylum Chordata; class Actinopteri; order Labriformes; family Labridae; genus Scarus; species Scarus forsteni. The sequence continues at coordinate 1,621,296 of JAZDUH010000486.1, read as the reverse complement.
ACCAGTTATTCAGCAGACATCTCCCACCGTAGTAAACAAAGCCATTACCTGATCAACCAGGGGTGAAACGGCCGATGCTGAAGGTCTGACGGCCGGCTGAGGCCATTCGTTAGCCGTTAGCCCGCTAACAGGCCTCGACCCACGGGCAGAGCTCCGTTGGGCCCCGCGGGAGAGGGAGGCGGCTTCCCGGTTTTGGCGCTAGGCTTTTCCGGCTCCATGATAGTTCAGTAGCTAACGCTGCTAGCTGCTCACTGGAGGTAGAGGGGAGGAGACGGGACCATGACGCACTACGCATGATGCTGCGTAGTGAGAGAGACAGGGGATTGGATGGACTCATGGACCAACTCACGGACCAATTGAACCTTACAGGCTTCTAGGTTTGATTGCTCAGCTAGTATGCAGCTTTTCAGCGGATATACTGAATGGATTTTTTTCATTCTTTTTGGTCTTTATACTGTGTAGATAGGACCATAGGACCATAACAGCCTTATAAACGGTGTTATTAATATGTACAAAGCTTCCAAATCGTAGACCATAGCTTTAATTTTTTACTCCTATTCATGACAAAGGAACAGATTACATCTGTCCCGCGAGGTGGATGCGGCTTTCTACACCATGCAGGAAATTTGCAAAGTGCAAGGGTGTGCTGGACACACCCTATCAGAGCCCTTTGTCTTATAACTTCTTGTTCTTGTTTCTTGTTACATGCGCAACCAGCGTGCTAAATTGATGCAAGAGAGCTGTGGCGGCCATCTTGGTTTCATTTAGTGAACAGCAAGTAGGTCTCCGGCTTAAAAATGGTCATATTATTTATATTTTTACATACCAGTTTATCAGTCTTTGGCAGGTTTTTGGAGGTCCTTTTGCCCTTAGCATAAAAAAATGCAAAACATAAAATCACAATTCTGAGATATATTTTGGATTGTGAGCTCCCATGACTTAAAATTCTCAAAAAACAGACCCATTCGAACATTAATTAGAGAAGATTAGTTTTGCTTATCATCTTGTTGTACCAAAAAGTTGTTGGTAAAACAAATTATCGAGCAAGACAAATACGTCATTAGCAGAGAATTGAATATTTAAGGGGTAGAAGATCAGACTGTTTATGTGATCAATTCAAACATTTTAAAGTCTTAAATTATCCAGATGCCAGAGGGTTTGATTCACCATTGTTTCTACAGTTCCGTGTGAAGGATGCTTTCTCCACTGTTGGGAGATTGTCTCTTTAGGAGGTATAACCCAGCTGATATAATAAACTTGATCCATCATTATTCATCATTTTGTTGTTCTGAAGCTGACACTCTGTCAATGTTTTATGATACAGAAAAAAAAACTGCAAAGAAACCAAAATAACTGATATTTTGTTTGTAGGATTTCAAGTATTAAACAGCTAAAAGCTTAAATTATTATAACCATAATTATTATTTTCTATATTTAACTTAACCATTAACTGATATGATATCTATGTACACATAAAGTCTGTTATTCATCAAAAACAGACTTTTTTGGGGGTTTGTCAAACTCAATATCATCTGTTTTAAGTAATTTTTGCATTTATTACAGACATTTCTGCCTTTTCTAATTGATTATTTCCCAAATATTTGTGCTTTCCATCCCACACCAGGTAAATATCTGCTTTTTTTTTTTTTTTTGCAAACATTTTAATGTCCCTGAATTTAATGATGACCTCTGCCAAACAGTTGAGCTGGCAGTTAAAGGGTTAATCGATCAATCAAACTTTATTTTTAAAGCACTTTTCATACAGGACTTTGTCATACAAAGGGCTTTACATGGGACAAGAGATCAAATGAAATAACAATAAGTGAAATAAAAAGCAGAAAATTGCAAAGTTACATAAAATGAAAACATAAACCCAATCCACATTCAGTATACACACTCACTTACTCAAACACACAAAGACATGAAAAGGAAATTCTGACAGAAAACTAAACTAGAGGACTGAGGAAATGCTGTCCTGAATTAAATATGAGAAAACTAAAACTAAACAAGTTAAAAATACTAGAGGGTATGATAAGTTAACACGTTAATAAATAAAATATAAAATAAAATGTAGATAAATAGAGTGGTAAAATGAGAAAGGATAAAATGGGATAATAAAGGTAAAAACATTTAACAAAGAATGGAATTCCAAGTAAAAATCTGAACCGAAATGTAGAAATAAAACAGAATAAGAGGGCTTAAATATAATGTAAAATAATATAATCAGCTTAACGCCAGATTAAAAAGGTAGGTCGAGTTGAAAATATAAACAGCAGGTGCTGCTCTCCGGTCTTCCAAGTTAAGGAAGTATAAACATTATTAAAGACTCAAATGTCCTGCTGCAGCAAAGCTCAATCCACCACAGACCTCTGGGTGATGCTGCCCTCTAGTGTTTACTGTGTCGAACAGCAGCTCATCAGCCATGATGTTCTGACTAAAGCGAAAACACTGAGCACACGGACTGTGAAGTCAGGCGTGTGCACAGGTGTAAGTGAGGTGACATCAGGTGTTGCCTGGAGACGAGACGTACCTGTAAACACAAACGAGGAAGCTGAGCTGCAGGGTGTGTCACATGTCACATGGGCCGTTTTTGAATTACAAAAACAAACCATGAGTACATGTCGACATTTCAGTTATTAAACCCGTTAACTACCAGCTCGACTGTTTGGCAGAGGTCATCTTTAAATTCAGGGATAATTCATGTTTCAAAAAACAGAACAAATCAAATCATTGTTTGGTTCCAGTAATACATAAGGGAACAGAATGAGCATTTCCATTACCCTTGGATATAAGCAAAATGTAAATAGTGCAATAAAAAACTGGTAATGGAAACACCTGAATTTCGAAAAAGCACTAAAATATCCCTAAAAACTTTTAAGCTTTCATGAGGTGGTTTTTCAGACGTTTCAATATCAAATATATCGCAAAAGCACAATTGAAACACTTTTTCGGCAATTATATGTCACAAGACATGACGTACCTGGTCACATGATCACTTCTCTTGGAGTAAACATGGCGCGGTACGTTTGGACAGAGGAGGAGACGGAGACTTTTTGTACCATTATTCTCAAAGAAAACACAACTGCCATACGAGACAACAAACAACAGAGGAATGCAGAGTGTTATAAGGAGATAGAAACGGAAATGAGGGAGAAAGGGTTCGACAAGCCTTGGCATCCATCTTCCTGCAGTGAAATCTCACGGGATGATATTTCACGAGAGTTACAACGCTCCTGCTTAGAACAACCTTCAATGGAAACACGTTCAAAGCGCAAAAATACTTTGTCGAAATTTTAGGAATATCGCTTTTATTTTTCGAAAAACTGTAACGGAAACTCAGCTCATGACAACCACAAACAAACCATAGAAACAGAAATTTTCTTAGTTTGGAGATAAAAGGTTTTAAAAGCCAGCAGTTGATTGTGTGATGACATAAAAAAGCACACTTGGGAAAAATTCGTCGGGAAATAGCATAAATGTCCGTAAAAAATGGAAAAAATTACTTAAAGTTGATTATTTAGGGTTTGACAAACACTATGGTTTTGATGAATAACAGACTTTATGTGCACATATGTATATCATCATATCAGTTAATGGTTTACTTAAATATTCAAAATAATAATTATGGTAATTATAATATAAGCTTTTAGCTGTTTTAAACTTCAAATCCCACAAACAAAATATCAGTTCTTTTGGTTTGTTTGCAGTTTTTTTCTGTAGCGTAAAACATTGACAGAAACAAAAAATGACATGTTATGTTTATTTAATACATTAAATATTCCTGAATTTAATATATTTAATTGAAATTTAATATTTCAGTGAGGAATTATTTTGTATATTTTGGTGTGATGACGTATTAGGCCCACTTAGAGAAAAAACAACACATCAAGAATAAACACGCTCACAGTACATTATTAATAATGCGGGGAGAAACTGGAAAATTTGAGGTGGTGGAAATTTAGAGGAGAAATACAGTATGTAATGGAAAAATGTCGTATTTGTCAGTGGTTTACGCTAATAATGTCTCAGGTAAAAGACAGACTTAACACCTTCGCCATTACGAACTGTAACGGAAAAACAACAACAGATCTTTTTACAACTTATCAACAGTAGTAGGTGTTGAAAGGTAAAGATAACAGTAATGGCTCTAAAGGCCCAACACACCAAATGCGGCAAGCACAAGCGGTCGACTGCAAATCCTTTCATTCTGTATGTGTTACCGCCGCAAAAGCACGACCCCGCGGTGCGTGGAGTTCAGTAGCGTGCAAGGGGTAAAATCCTCAATACGGGCGCAGCCCGCTGTGACGTCTTAGCACATCCAATAAGAGAGGCCAGTTCAGAAAAAAAGGTTTCTGCTTTGTAGTTGAGAGCATCATCCACTACTCGTCAAACCAAGCACGCCAAGGAGTACACTTCCTGCTATGTCGCTTAGCAAGTTGCTTATTTGAGTGAAACAGAGGAGGGGAAACGGCGCATAAGCCAACAGAAGTTCATACTTAACAGTATTTGTCATAATTTAGGGCTGCCTTATTGTTTAGGCAGTGATGTAACGTTGCAAGTAGTAACTTGGAGTACATTGATCTGGTACGAGTTCATAGGTGGGATGTTACCAGTTCGACTGTTGTTCTGGTGCACTTTCACCAGTTACAGGTGGGAAAAACAATTATGGGTTGCCTGGAGTGCAGCATTCGACTGCATTTACCAGTTTGGTGTACTCTGAACCCTGTTGTATGTACTTAATTCTATTAAGTTAACTACCTTGGTATAAGAAAGTTATTTCCTTATTCTATGTAGGCCTGTGCTCAAAATATTGATACGACAAAATATCGTCATGAACACCTGGGGGATATGTGTATCGATACGGATGCTACAGAATCGATACGGCCTAAATGGTTGGACAGTTGTTGCAAATACTCCATGGGTAATGCTAACAATGGCACAGTTCAAAGTAAAAGCCAAACTACATGATGAAGCACATGTTAAATTTACAAATTTAACCAAATTTAAACTTAGGTGTGTACCATCTTTGGAGACCTGAATTAAAGTTCTTAAGTAGTAGAGTTATTAAAAACTCATCCTTGTTCTTTTTTTTCTTGTAATAAAAAACAAAAGTTGCTGGGAAGTCTGTAAAAAGTGCAGTCAGTGTTCACAATTGATGTGTATTGGGATAATATCGTATCATGTCCTCAGTATCAGGATACGTATCGTATCGTGGGGTTGCTGGAAATACCAAGCCTAATTCTATGTTAGTTATCTGCCTGCATTAAAGGGACTGTGAGGAGAATCTATTACCGGCAACATAAAAGACTCTGCTACCCATGAGCACGCGCAGCGACTATCGCAATGCTGTGTTCCAGTAACCTCGGAACTGGGAGTGACATCATCTCCGACTTATCGGCGTTCCAGTTGAAGTAAAAAAAAAACATGTCGATGTACCAGGCTATTGTTAGCTGTTGTTAGCATGCACTGCGTTGTTGTTCACAAATATCACATGAAGAATGTGATTATCACTATGGCAGCATTTTTGTAAATATAAGTCTAACAATACTATGTATACAGCTGATCTAGAGCCACACACCCCAGTCAGAAGTGCAAATAAAAGGATTATTACAGGAGCTAAATAACTGTTCACACAACTGTTCTGTGGTGAGGTTTCACCGAGTTCCCAGGAGGAAATTCAGACTTTGTGGGACGTTCCAGTTGCAGTTTCCTACTTAGAACTCAAAATTCCTACTTCTGACTACAACTGGAACACACCACAAGACGTGTGCAATCCAAAGCGTGTGTTTGTTGTGATGCTAATGAATGCAGCTCGGACCTTCCTCAGAACTCTGCATTGCTTTACAACTTCTTTTTACAACAACTTACAGGATGCAAATCGACGAGGTTTTCCATCAGGCATATATCTAAAAGGGAGACTTTTTTGTAATTACTTAGAAACTCCTCACAGTCCCTTTAACTCAAACATTCACACCTTTATGTGCCCGTTTACCTGTCACTGACGCAGCACTGGGAGCAACGTGGGTTCAGTGTCTTGCTCAAGAACTTATCGCCAATTTGTTCGCAAAACCTGCAACCCCTCGATAAACAACCGAATTGTTTATTTTTACCAAATCAAATTCAAAAAGCTGTTATATGGTTAAGTCACAAAATTGTTGAAAGAATGCAGTCTATCGACTTGTCGTGGACTCAGGACTGGGGCAAGACACGAAAAAGAAGTTGGCGTTTCACTTCCGTTGTAGCTCAATGCAGATGTGTTGAATATCTCAACCTGCAGAGTCTCCCGCCTGCTTTATTGCTCATGTTTAATCCTGAACTCAGTGCTCAATCACTGTGATAAAAAGTTTGGATTCCAGTTTAAGCAAAGGAATTAAGTTGTATAGTTTTTTTTAAATAAATGGATTCCTTACTCATGTTGATTGAGATGAATCAACAGGTTATTAAGATTTAACTTAGGTGCACAAATGTAATTAAAGTAAGACGAGTTATTACATTTCAGAGTGTGGTGATAGTTTGATCCATATTTATTCACTAGAGGGCAGCAAATTTAAATTTACTGTCATTCAGTTCATACCAAAGTATCAACAGAACGATAAGGCGTTCCTCCAGGATCACAACAAATCACTTACATTTATTTATACATCCCACTGAAAAGCGTAAATAAATAATGATAATAACAACAAAACAAATACATATAAAAAATATTGTAATAATAATAATAGCAGAGGTCCTGATGAGGTGTGGAGTACGACGGAGGATTAGGGCCACTTTGAAAACTAAAAAAAAAGGAAGGTTACGAGAATAAAGTCATAAAGTTACGAGAATAATCTCATAAATTTACGAGAATAAAGTCGAAAAGTTATGAAAATAAAGTCATCTCAAACTAGGAAACCTCTGCTTGGCTATATTTAGAAAGATATTCACAGATTCAGACTTTTCGGCTCAATAATTCATCAACAGAAGAACGTAGTTCCGAACCAGACCCCTCTTTTTGATCACTGTAATGAAGACTGTGAGCTATAAACTCGTTTTCCTCCAAACGAGCCGTCAATAAACTGCCGCTGATGGCTCGGCGGCTTAGGGACCATCGGCAAATTACCATATCAGAGGAATAGTGTGAAAGAAAGTTGAATAACTTCCCCATACTGAGAAGTAAAGTCTTCAAAATCACAGCAAATACAAAGGACCATATGTTATTCATACCACGGGTCATATTTTCTTTTAGACTTATTATTTAAAATATTTTACAGGACTTTCTGTCGAAAACAAATCAAATGCCATCAAAGTAATGACATCTACCAACTAAGTCATAACAAAACATGAGTGGTGATCTCCTCTTCTTTAAACTACAGCTCTTACTTCAGCAGGAATATTTGATTTGATTTTAATGATGTTTTGTATATTTAATTGTGTTAATTAATATGCATGGATAATAATAGCCTGCAATGACTTTATTGTTGGTAATTAATGGATACTCATTTACAGGTAATGATGATAAAAACTGTAATAACTTGACTGTTTCTTGTTGCAGTGACACCAAACTCAGCCTGATGATCATGCATCACTCGGGCTGGGTTTGGTGTCACTGTAGCCAAAAACAGATAAGTTGTCACAGTTATTATATTCATGACCTATTAATTAATAGGTGCCAATATTTTGAAAAATCATATAAAATACAGGAAAACTATTTCTTTAAAATAAGAGCTGTAGAACAAGGGAGGGGGATTTGTGATCATTGGGCCGAATTTAGTGTCAACACAGCCATAAACACTTAAGTTTTTACAGTTTTTATAGCCATAACCTATTAATTAATATATGCCAATATAAAAAAAAAACATGTAAAATACATGAAAAACTATTTCTTTAAAGAAAGAGCTGTAGTCCATGCCAAAGGGAATGCATTTGATCATTAGTGTTGCTTTAGTGTCACTACAGTTATCAACAATTAAATCACTGCAGTTATCATTATCCATGCATATTAATTAACACAATTAAATAAACAAACATCATTAAAATCAAATCAAATATTCCTGCTGAAGTAAGAGCTGTAGTTTAAAGAAAAGGAGATCACCATTCATGTTTTGTTATGTTGGTAGATTGCATTATTTTGAAGGCATTTGATTTATTTTCAATTGGAAAGTCCTGTAAAATATTTTAATTCATAAATCTTAAAGCAAATATGACCCGTGGTATGAATAACATATGATCCTTTGTATTTGCTGTGGTTTTGAAGACTTTACTTCTCAGTATGGGGAAGTTATTCAGTCGTCTTTCACACTATTCCTCCGATATGATAATTTGCCGATGGTCCCTAAGCCGCCGAGCCATCAGCGGCAGTGTATTGACGGCTCGTTTGGAGTAAAACGAGTTTATAGCTCACAGTCTTCATTACAGTGATCAAAAAGAGGGGTCTGGTTCGGAACTACGTTCTTTTGTTGATGAATTATTGAGCCGCAAAGTCCGAATCTGTGAATATCTTTCTAAATATAGCCTGTTTCCCTGGTTTGAGATGACTCTATTCTCGTAACTTTTCGACTTTATTCTCGTAAATTTATGAGATTATTCTCGTAATTTTACGACTTTATTCTCGTAGTTTATGAGATTTTTCTCGTAACTTTATGACTTTATTCTCGTAACCTTCCTTTTTTTTTAGTTTTCAAAGTGGCCCTAATCCTCCGTCGTAGTGGAGACTGTTTTTATCACTTTTTTTTTTTTACTTTTATTAAATCAATCAAATCTTCACGATGGCTCTCTCCTGAAGTGTTAATGTGAGCTTTTCACATCCATAAATCCTCACTGAACTCACTAAAGGCAGAGAAAATCCACCTCTCAGTGAATCTATTTTTATCATCAGCCTCTGGTTTAAAGTCTGATTTCACGTCTTTTCTCACACCAACACCCAGACGCGAACGAAGTCACGACTCCACCCAGGGAGGAACGCTTGTCTCTGAAATATGTACGACATGTTCCATGACAGAAAATAAACGAGGTCGAGATTATCACGAACGTCAGGCTGAATTACTCACCATGGAGAATCTGACAGTTTGGATTTGTGTCTTTAGTAACAACAAAATCCAGCACACTTCTTACTCAGACTTTTAGCTGAAATATTTGTTAGTATTTAATGTTAATCATACATTTATTTATTTTAATTCTATTAATCAGCTTTATTTTTCCACTTCAGCACAAACTAATTGTTCAGAGTTTTATTCTTTGTAAATTAATTTTCTTTGGCAGATTTTTTAGAAGCATTTTACATTTAGTTGCCTCATTTTACAATATTATTACTTTAAATGTATTTTATTTCCTTATACACTATATTACTAAAAGTATTTGCTCACCTGCCTTGACTCTCATATGAACTTAAGTGCCATCCCATTCCTAATCCATAGGGTTCAATCTGACGTGGGTCCACCCTTTGCAGCTATAACAGCTTCAACTCTTCTGGGAAGGCTGTCCACAAGGTTTAGGAGTGTTTATGGGAATTTTTGACCATTCTTCCAGAAGAGCATTTGTGAGGTCACACACTGATGTTGGACCAGAAGGCCTGGCTCTCAGTCTCTGCTCTAATTCAGCCCAAAGGTGTTCTATAGGGTTGAGGTCAGGACTCTGTGCAGGGCCACACCAGACTCTGTCCTCCATGTCTTCATGGACCTGCTTTGTGCTCTGGTGCACAGTCATGTTGGAAGAGGAAGGGGCCAGCTCCAAACTGTTCCCACAAAGTTGGAGCATGGAATTGTCCAAAATGTCTTGGTGTGCTGAAGCATTCAGAGTTCCTTTGACTGGAACTAAGGGGCCAAGCCCAGCTCCTGAAAAACACCCCCACACCATAATCCCCCCTCCACCAAACTTTACACTTGGCACAATGCAGTCCCACAAGTATGGTTCTCCTGGCAACCTCCAAACCCAGACTGGTCCATCAGATTGTCAGATGGAGAAGCGTGATTGGTCACTCCAGAGAACGCGTCTCCACTGCTCTAGAGTCCAGTGGCAGCGTGCTTTACACCACTGCATCCACGCTTTGCATTGCACTTGGTGATGTGAGGCTTGGATGCAGCTGCTCGGCCATGGAAACCCATCCATGAAGCTCTCTGCACTGTTCTTGAGCTAATCTGAAGGCCACATGAAGTTTGGAGGTCTGTAGAGATTGACTCTGCAGAAAGTTGGTGACCTCTTCTCACTATGCGCCTCAGCATCCGCTGACCCCGCTCCGTCAGTTTACGTGGCCTACCACTTGGTGGCTGAGTTGCTGTGGTTCCCAAACACTTCCACGTTCTTATAATCCAGCTGACAGTTGACTGTGGAATATTTAGGAGTGAGGAAATGTCACCACTGGATTTGTTGCTCAGGTGGCATCCTATCACAGTTCCACGCTGGAATTCACTGAGCTCCTGAGAGCGACCCATTAGTTTGACTTTTATCACAAAGTTGTATTTTAACTTTGTTCTTGCCATTTCGGCGGAATTATTTTTTTCAATCTAAAATGGCCCCAATACTCCTCTGTGTGATTAGATTAAATGAGATTAAACTTTAAAAATTCCTTGGGAAGACTCCCTCTGGGAATCAATAAGATAGGATAGGATTACACAGCAGATAAAATGATAGATAAATAAGATCGGTATATAAAAATATAAACAAAAATATAGATAGATATATTGATACTGGCTGGCCACTGCTCTTTCCTGTAGTATTTATAGTTTTTTTTAATCACATCTCTTATCGTGATTTTTCCTTTTTTTTGGTAATGTCATTTTAGTCTGAGCTCCTGTGTTTCCTAAAAATTAAAGATATTATTTCCTCAGTACTCTAATTGTATTTTCTCCTACGATCTCCTCTTAATGTCTTGGTCTGGTGCTTACGTGAGTTAAATGAAAATTAATCATAGTCAATTTTCTGCTCTATATTTTCAATCCTTTCTTTTTTATGTGTAGCACTCTGTGCTACAAGACTTTGCATGAAAAGCGCTGTACAATTAAAGTTTTATTGATTTTAAATAAGATGCTCACGCTTTGCAGAAACTGTTTACGGACAAACGTGATAGGAGATAAAGGTAAAGGTAGGTTGCCGTACCATATCCAACTAAGAGATTAACTTCAAGCCCTTGTCTCAAGTTCCATTTTATTATTATCTTTGCATATTTAAGTCAAATCCAGATGTTGCATCATTAATAGAAAATTGCAGACAAAAGGCAAATTGCACAAGTGTCAAGTCTTTCTATTCTCAAAGAATCAGTCAGGTTAAAAATAAATATCTTCTAATTTAATTATATCTACGGAGAAAAAAAAAATGAATTGTGTGCACGAGATTCTAAAACGTGCGCACAATATATTAAAACGTGCACTCAATTTACTTCTACAGGAAAGCGGCAACAGATAGCCGGGCTCATCAGTAGATGGCGGTATTGCCCCATAATATATCGTCATCAGCTGCCGTTACAAACCAAGAAGAAGAAGACAGCCGGGCTCAAGTGAAGCATCCCAGTAACTAGCCAATGTTAGCTGTGTCTGAATGTAGGACTGCAGGGTATGTACAGTCCCTTAGGCTATTTATCACTACCTATTAAAACGTGCAAACGAATAAGTATTTCGTGCGCACTTTTTAATATATCATGCACAAGTTTTAGTATCTCGAGTGCACGTTTTAGTGAAAATGTGCACACTATTAAGTAATTTGAGCGCACGCTTTAATATATCATGCACATTTTTAAGTATCCCGTGTGCACGTTTAAGCTTAAATGTGCGCACTATCAAGTATTTCAAGTGTATGTTTTAATATGTCATGCACACGTTTTAGTATCTCGTGTGCACAATTTATATATTTTTTTTCTCTGTGGCACCTTGGGGGCTTTGTAGAAAGTCGAGAGCAAAGTGGGCATACAATGTATTTCAACTTTATTTGCAACATGTCGTATTTTCTTGTCATTTGGACTATTATCACAAAATTCAATTTCCACTTTAATGTCGGTTTTAACTTTATTCTTATTTCAACTCTAATCTCGAAATTTCCACTTTAATCTCAACTTCGCTTAAATCATTCTCTCCATCTAACATGGCCCTTATACTCTTTGTAAGTGAGAAATAATTCACTTTAAGAGGTTTTATTTGTATGTTATGCATGTTAAAAGTTTGAGGTGGGGGTGGCGGCAGGCTTACAGACATATTTCTTTTTTTAGACAATTTTTTAAACATATTTAGATCCAGATCATTTCACTCAGTTAGCTAACCAATAAGGACTATTCAACTACAGCCCTAATTTTCTGGCCACATCAGTTCTTAACACCTGAGAAAACTCCCCTTTCCCAGGCTCCCTGAACTCCTCGTCCCACGCTCTGCAAAGGCTGCCTCGAGCTGCACGGCGTCCCATTACGATAAAAGCTGGGATGGCTGCCAGCGGCCTCTCTATTATCTCCCTTTGTGTCAATAAACATTTGCATACAGAGGATGAGACTTAAAGCAAACCTGTTTAAGCACGAGCTGCTCCGTGGAGATCAACTGAGCAGGGACGCTCTTTCATTAGCATCAGAGCAGCACACTTTAGCTTGGCTCGTCTCCAGGAGGAGGGCTTCAGGCCTCATGGTGCTGCAGGGCCCGAACATCGATGTGATTCATGCAGGACGGGCACCAAAAAACCACAGAGAGAGTGAGAGAGAGACTTCAGTACCGTAATTTCTCAAATATAATATGCACTCTATCAGAACACACACACAATTTTTCAGGCTTTTTCCAAGAAAATCCCCATACTAAAGTGAAGTGTTGGGCACGTTACTTTAAAAAAGTAATTAGTTGGAAGTTACTAGTTAGTTTCCCAAAAGGTAATGGAATTTCTCCTTCATAAATGTAATTAGTTACCAGGTAAAGTAACTGATGCGTTACTTTTTTTGAAAAAGCTTTTTCTGCTTTAACTGTGTGTCTCCATCAGTTCTCGGTGTTTTTGGTCTCTAGATTTTAGATTTACTAACAACAGACAAACACTTTGCTTTAGGACATAATGGACACTTCACATGTGTGTTCTTGACTTTTACTTCTTTTACTTCCATCCTGAAAACTCCAGTTTTAACTCCACAGACGCTCCAGACTCACCGTTGCTGCAGCTAGCCGTGTTGCCAGATTTTGTGATTGAAATAAGCATTTTTAAAGAGAGAAACCTACATGAAGCTTATTTTAATTTTATCCACCTTACATTTTAATTTCAAAATCATATTTCTTCTTTTTTGTCTCTTTGTTTACTTATTAAACATCCTTTTGTTTGGAGGTGGAACATCCTTTTCTTTATACAGAAGTGAAGGGAGGGGCTGCTGTTATTTATAACTCTGTTATTGCTAAACAGTCTAACCTTTATTTTTGTAATCAAAAAGACATGTCAGGTTTTTATCCAAGTTTCTTCTTAATCCTCTACAGAGTCTATCACTATCCTTACAGGTTTATGGCAGAATATTATGTGATGTATATTATCAAGCCCAGGACCATCCACTAAATCCTCCTCTCTGCTCTGCCTTCCGTATGCCTTTGTATTCCTCCAGTTCCTCCGCATATGCATTTTTACTTGACCAAAACACACATAGCGGACCACAGCGAAAAAAATCCAGTCAAGCAAATTCACGCTTTATTTAAATTAGAATTTTCAGCGTTACTTTCACCCAAAAACACCGCTAAATAAGGCCTCTAGTTCTCATCGAGTCTCATTAAGTAAAACAGCCTCCGCTGCTCAGCCATAGCTGCAGCGGAGCTCTGCGAGGCACCTCTTCACATGCTACGACGGAGGCGCTGGAAAGCATGAAACAGTAGTAACTACATTAGAAATACTTTTAATTCTGGCCATAAGGATTTATTTTAGGCAGAAACATCATTTTTACAGTAAAATTTTAATTTGTTTTAGGTTGGGATAACATCATTTTAATAACTTCCGAATTGGGTTTATATTGATGGTTTGGGGGCACAACAAGTCCAAATGAGTAACTGCACTATTGGAACAAGCCCAAAAAACTTCAACCTCCAACTCCCAAAGTATGCAAGTTAGAAAAAGAAGCCAAAAGTCGCTTATAATAAGTAGACCTGGCAACTCTGACATTGAGTTTTCTCGTCTGTCTGTTAGCGTTGCAGCTCCTGTCTGTGTCTGTCTGAGTGAGGCAGGTCGGATATCAGCTGATAGACATCGGTGCAAAGTAATGCGCCACATTTCACTGTCAGTAATGTAACGGCATTGTAATGTTTGAAATAGTTATTTAGATTACCCCTTACTGGGTAAAAATAATGGCATTTTTCATTTCTAATGCTGTTACTACAAACTCTGCTTAAATATCACCCTGTTTTAAGTGGGGGTGATCGATTGAGCTCTTATTTTGAAATCCAAATTGCTGGCTTCCTGTTTGAGATAGGTTAGGGGTGTCAGCACGAGATTTGTGGGCGTTGATTAGACCTGCGCTTTGGCGTTGATTTCATCCCCCTACGACATTCCTAGTGGCCGTGACGGCTATTTTGGTCAACATAGGGGGCGATAGAGAGCTCATTTTGGCATGTTGGGGTTAATTTTGTCATTTTCTTAAATTTTTCACCAAGTCTGAGGTGCATGCCAATATTGATGAATTTGGACAAACCTTACTCTCTCAGACAAACGACCAAAAGCTTTTGATGGAAACCTCGTATAACATTTCTAACTGCAAAAGCAGCTTGGAGTGTTGGACTCTAGGGAAGAACCAGGCACCTTCTGAATGAAAACTCATTGCATGTACTTTATTACTCACGTGTGTCCATATTTTGATTATTGTGCTGGAGTATGGGCCAACAACTACAAAATCAACCATAACCACGATGCACACTTCCGAAACAAAGTAATAAGGATAATAAACAATGCAGATTATCTGGAACAGTAGTGGCTGGCCCATAGTAGGCGATAGTGCACTGCCCTCCCTAAGCCAATATTATATATTTATTATATTATTATTAATATATTTATTGTCAGACTCAGCAAATAAAGTTAGAAATGCCTTGGTGGAGGTTTGAGCTCTTGCAGCACTTCCAGTTTTTGTTTTTCTTTATTTTTAAGCTGAGCATAGATTGTGTGACCCTGTTTCCTCCAGCAGAGGTCCCTGTTCCTGTCCCTGCAGTTGGTGACAAAGACCCCACTGAGAGCCCACTTTGGTTATTTATTTGTCTCCTTCTTTCTCAAAGTAAGCTCAGACAAACCTGTTGGCAGCAATGATGAACAGACGGAGTGATACATATTGTAATTGATTTATTTGACAGAATAAATGATATGGAACATGAGCTTAAAAAAACCTTAAGGTCTACAGAACTTGAGCAATTATTTTATAACAGGAATATTTTTTCTAAAAAATGCAATTTTTTCAAGAACTTTATCAAAAGTGCAAAACACAGGTGTCTATTCTAATGTCCATCAGGACATTTAAAGTTGCAGACATATAAACTAAAAAAAAACAGATAATAAACAAAAGACAAGGAAAATAAAAAGGATGCACCCATCCGGTCGGGATCATTCATCCAAACCACCATTACGAATAAAAATCATTGCTGACAAATCAGTGCAGAAACGGTTCACAAAATGAATTAATACCTGTTTTCAATGACATTTGACCTGCAAACTATACTTCAATGTTATCATCATCTATGACTGAAACCATCAGCAGCAAGACCTCAGAACGTGGGACAACACAACCACCATGAGTGACATCACACTGACTTTATCAACGACAGCAGCTGATGTCGTGCTGGGTGCACCAGCAGCTGGGGTGGTTGATGGTGCACTGGAGGCACCAGCATCTGAGGTGGTTGATGGTTCATTGGAGGCACCGGCAGCTGGGGTGGTTGACGGTGCATTGGAGGCACCAGCAGGAGGGGTGGTTGATGGTGCATTGGACGCACCAGCAGTGGGGGTGGTGGATGGTCCATTGGAGGCACCTGCAGCAGTGGTGGTTGATGGTGCATTTGAGGCACCAGCAGCTGGGGTGGTTGATGGTGCATTGGAGACACTAGCAGCAGGGGTGGTTGATGGTGGATTGGAGGCACCAACAGCAGGGGTGGTTGATGGTGCATTGGAGGCACCAGCAGCTGGGGTGGTTGATGGTCCATTGGAGGCACCAGCAAGAGGGGTGGTTGCTGGTGCATTGGATGCACCAGCAAGAGGGGTGGTTGATGGTGCATTGGAGGCACCAGCAGGAGGGGTGGTTGATGGTTCATTGGAGGCACCAGCAGCTGGGGTGGTTGATGGTTCATTGGAGGCACCGGCAGCTGGGGTGGTTGATGGTGCATTGGAGGCACCAGCAGGAGGGACGGTTGATGGTGCATTGGAGACACTAGCAGCAGGAGTGGTTGATGGTGCATTTGAGGCAACTACAGCAGGGGTGGTTGATGGTGCATTGGAGACACCAGAACCTGGGGTAGTTGATGGTGGATTGGAGGCACTGCCAGCTGGGATTGTTGATGGTGAATTGGAAACACCAGCAGCAGGGGTGGTTGTTGGTTCATTCAAGACAACAGCTGCAGGGGTGGTTGATGGTGCAATGGAGGCACCAGCTGCAGGGGAAGTAAATGGTGCATTGGAGGCCACCACAGCTGGAGTGTTTGATGGTGTATTGGAGGCAACAGCAGCTGGGGTGGTTGATGGTCCATTGGAGGCCCCTGCAGTAGGGGTGGTTGATGGTGGATTGGAGACATCAACAGCAGGGGTGGTTGATGGTGCATTGGAGGCACTAGAAGCTGGGTTGATTGATATTGCTCCGGGGTCAACAGGAGCAGGGCTGATTGATGGTGCTCCGGGGTCAACAGGAGCAGGGCTGATTGATATTGCTCCGGGGTCAACAGGAGCAGGGCCGATTGATGGTGCTTCGGGGTCAACAGGAGCAGGGCTGATTGATGGTGCTTCGGGGTCAACAGGAGCAGGGCTGATTGATGGTGCTTCGGGGTCAACAGGAGCAGGGCTGATTGATGGTGCTCCGGGGTCAACAGGAGCAGGGCTGATTGATATTGCTCCGGGGTCAACAGGAGCAGGGCCGATTGATGGTGCTTCGGGGTCAACAGGAGCAGGGCTGATTGATGGTGCTTCGGGGTCAACAGGAGCAGGGCTGATTGATGGTGCTTCGGGGTCAACAGGAGCAGGGCTGATTGATGGTGCTTCGGGGTCAACAGGAGCAGGGCTGATTGATATTGCTCCGGGGTCAACAGGAGCAGGGCCGATTGATGGTGCTTCGGGGTCAACAGGAGCAGGGCTGATTGATATTGCTCCGGGGTCAACAGGAGCAGGGCCGATTGATGGTGCTCCGGGGTCAACAGGAGCAGGGCTGATTGATGGTGCTCCGGGGTCAACAGGAGCAGGGCTGATTGATATTGCTCCGGGGTCAACAGGAGCAGGACTGATTGATGGTGCTTCGGGGTCAACAGGAGCAGGGCTGATTGATGGTGCTTCGGGGTCAACAGGAGCAGGGCTGATTGATATTGCTCCGGGGTCAACAGGAGCAGGGCCGATTGATGGTGCTCCGGGGTCAACAGGAGCAGGGCTGATTGATATTGCTCCGGGGTCAACAGGAACAGGGCTGATTGATATTACTCCGGGGTCAACAGGAGCAGGGCTGATTGATATTACTCCGGGGTCAACAGGAGCAGGGCTGATTGATATTACTCCGGGGTCAACAGGAGCAGGGCTGATTGATATTACTCCGGGGTCAACAGGAGCAGGGCTGATTGATATTGCTCCGGGGTCAACAGGAGCAGGGCTGATTGATATTGCTCCGGGGTCAACAGGAACAGGGCTGATTGATATTACTCCGGGGTCAACAGGAGCAGTGATGATTGATATTGCTCCGGGGTCAACAGGAGCGGTGATGATTGATATTGCTCCGGGGTCAACAGGAGCAGGGCTGATTGATATTGCTCCGGGGTCAACAGGAGCAGGGCTGATTGATATTACTCCGGGGTCAACAGGAGCAGGGCTGATTGATGGTGCTCCGGGGTCAACAGGAGCAGTGATGATTGATATTACTCCGGGGTCAACAGGAGCAGGGCTGATTGATGGTGCTCCGGGGTCAACAGGAACAGGGCTGATTGATATTACTCCGGGGTCAACAGGAGCAGTGATGATTGATATTGCTCCGGGGTCAACAGGAGCAGTGATGATTGATGGTGCTCCGGGGTCAACAGGAGCAGGGCTGATTGATATTGCTCCGGGGTCAACAGGAGCAGTGATGATTGATGGTGCTCCGGGGTCAACAGGAACAGGGCTGATTGATATTACTCCGGGGTCAACAGGAGCAGTGATGATTGATATTGCTCCGGGGTCAACAGGAGCAGGGCTGATTGATGGTGCTCCGGGGTCAACAGGAGCAGGGCTGATTGATATTGCTCCGGGGTCAACAGGAACAGGGCTGATTGATATTACTCCGGGGTCAACAGGAGCAGTGATGATTGATATTGCTCCGGGGTCAACAGGAGCAGTGATGATTGATATTGCTCCGGGGTCAACAGGAGCAGGGCTGATTGATATTACTCCGGGGTCAACAGGAGCAGGGCTGATTGATATTACTCCGGGGTCAACAGGAGCAGTGATGATTGATATTGCTCCGGGGTCAACAGGAGCAGTGATGATTGATATTGCTCCGGGGTCAACAGGAGCAGTGATGATTGATATTGCTCCGGGGTCAATAGGAGCAGGGCTGATTGATATTACTCCGGGGTCAACAGGAGCAGTGATGATTGATATTGCTCCGGGGTCAATAGGAGCAGGGCTGATTGATATTACTCCGGGGTCAACAGGAGCAGTGATGATTGATATTGCTCCGGGGTCAATAGGAGCAGGGCTGATTGATATTACTCCGGGGTCAACAGGAGCAGTGATGATTGATATTGCTCCGGGGTCAATAGGAGCAGGGCTGATTGATATTGCTCCGGGGTCAACAGGAGCAGTGATGATTGATATTGCTCCGGGGTCAATAGGAGCAGGGCTGATTGATATTGCTCCGGGGTCAACAGGAGCAGTGATGATTGATATTGCTCCGGGGTCAATAGGAGCAGGGCTGATTGATATTACTCCGGGGTCAACAGGAGCAGGGCTGATTGATATTGCTCCGGGGTCAATAGGAGCAGGGCTGATTGATATTACTCCGGGGTCAACAGGAGCAGTGATGATTGATATTGCTCCGGGGTCAACAGGAGCAGGGCTGATTGATATTGCTCCGGGGTCAACAGGAGCAGGGCTGATTGATATTGCTCCGGGGTCAACAGGAGCAGGGCTGATTGATATTACTCCGGGGTCAACAGGAGCAGTGATGATTGATATTGCTCCGGGGTCAACAGGAACAGGGCTGATTGATATTACTCCGGGGTCAACAGGAGCAGTGATGATTGATATTGCTCCGGGGTCAACAGGAGCAGGGCTGATTGATATTGCTCCGGGGTCAACAGGAGCAGGGCCGATCGATATTACTCCGGGGTCAACAGGAGCAGGGCTGATCGATATTACTCCGGGGTCAACAGGAGCAGTGATGATTGATATTACTCCGGGGTCAACAGGAGCAGGGCTGATTGATATTGCTCCGGGGTCAACAGGAGCAGGGCTGATTGATATTGCTCCGGGGTCAACAGGAGCAGGGCTGATTGATATTACTCCGGGGTCAACAGGAGCAGTGATGATTGATATTACTCCGGGGTCAACAGGAACAGGGCTGATTGATATTGCTCCGGGGTCAACAGGAGCAGGGCTGATTGATATTACTCCGGGGTCAACAGGAGCAGGGCCGATCGATATTGCTCCGGGGTCAACAGGAGCAGGGCTGATCGATATTGCTCCGGGGTCAACAGGAGCAGGGCCGATCGATATTACTCCGGGGTCAACAGGAGCAGGGCCGATCGATATTGCTCCGGGGTCAACAGGAGCAGGGCTGATCGATATTACTCCGGGGTCAACAGGAGCAGGGCCGATCGATATTACTCCGGGGTCAACAGGAGCAGGGCTGATTGATATTACTCCGGGGTCAACAGGAGCAGGGCCGATCGATATTACTCCGGGGTCAACAGGAGCAGGGCTGATCGATATTACTCCGGGGTCAACAGGAGCAGGGCCGATCGATATTACTCCGGGGTCAACAGGAGCAGGGCCGATCGATATTACTCCGGGGTCAACAGGAGCAGGGCTGATTGATATTACTCCGGGGTCAACAGGAGCAGGGCCGATCGATATTACTCCGGGGTCAACAGGAGCAGGGCTGATTGATGGTGCTCCGGGGTCAACAGCTGCAGGGTTGGTTGTTGCCACTGTTGCTGTCATTCCACCCATACTCTGAGCATGTCCAGATGCTGTGGTGAGTTTAAGATGTCAGATCAGTTTTACTTTAACTTCTTCAAAAATCTTTTTTATCACATTTAAATAACAAACAAAACAATTTCAATCTTACCGAGACACAGGACAAGGGTGACACAAATCCTGGCAATCATGTTGAGGGAGAGGTATTTTCTCATGTCTTCTTCCTTAATAATGAAACACCAGCAGGTCAGTTATTAGCTGATAATAGTTCATTGGTTTTATTACAGAAAAATGTGGCTTAGGGGTGCTGGTTTAGCGTAGTGGTTAGCACCCCATGTACATGCTTCTGCCGGTTCAGGTTCGAATCCCGCCTGTGACCAGTTTGCAGAGTGTCTTCCCCTACTCTCTCTCCCCCTTTCACAAGCCTATCCACTGTCTCTCTCCTATCAATAAAGGCACAAAATGCCCAAAAATATACATTTAAAAAAAGAAAAGAAAAATGTGACTTAGAAATTTTTCCTTTTGAGAATAGGAATTATTCTGGCCCTCAGCTGTTCCATCAATTCTCTTGTTCTCTGCTTCTTTTAAGTGGCTTTGGGCTTCGCTACCTCCACCAAGGACGTTATGTTATTGTCCGCGTGTTTTTTTTTTTTTTTTAAAGTTATTTTTTTTGGCTTTTTATGGCCTTTATTGGATAGGATAGCTGAAGTTGTGACAGGAAAGCGGGTGAAGAGAGGGGGAATGACATGCAGCACAGGGCTGAGGCCGGGATTCGAACCTACAGCCGCTGCTGGGGGTTGGCAGCCCCCGTACATGGGGCGGACGCTCTACCAACTGAGCTAATGTCCGCCCCATTGTCCGCGTGTTTGTTTCTCTGTTAGCAACGTAATTGAAAAAGTTATGGATGGATTTAGATGAAATTTTAAGGAAATGTCCAGATTGGGACAAGGAACAAATGATTAGATTTTGGGAGTGATCTGGATCACCGTGATCTGCTATGATGAAAATGGGTTTTTCGTGCATAACTACAGAACTAAAATAGATATCACAATGAATCCAGATGCTAATGGTATGTTTTCATGGTCAAGGAATCTAAATATTTAGATGAAATTAAGGTAGGACTAATATTTATTGTGAAAATCACAATATAGGTGTGGTTCTGTGTTTTTTTGCGGAGTTGCTTGTAATTTTGGGCAGTTGCAGGATTTCGGCTTGATCCAACAATACAGTTTCACTTATAAGCTACACTAACTATCTGTCCCAGTCTAAACACAATTGTGTTTTGGTGCAGCAGGGGGCCTCTTTATATATTGTAAATTTTACTATAAAAAGAGTCCTTCAGGGCCGAAATGTAATAATGACCCAAAATGTTATGAAACCAATGTATTAAAACCCGAAATGTAATAACAGGTTATAATGTTACAAGATGCTGAGCCCAAGTTTTTGTCCAAAATGTAATAACTTGTTACATTTTAGTAAGTTCTTACATTATGACCCACAATTAAATAAAGTTATTTTATTTTGGGCTCAGCATCTTTTTACATTATTGACTAATTTTAACATTATGGGTTTAATTACAAGTTTTTTTTTATAACATGTTTGTTCATTGTTACATTTCCAGTCATTGTTACATAACAAGCTCTAACAAGGTTAAATAACTTTTTTATAGCCTGAATGAATTTGTAGCTCTTACTGTTTTTTTTCCCCATAATACAGCTGGAGAGAATCAACATAAAACTTTGATAAAAGCCTGACTATGCAAAAATCAAGGTTCGACAGACTGAATGAGATAGAATATTTACATCAAGAGCAAAAAAAAAAGAAATTTAAATGGAAAATGTAATATGAAAGGTAATATGAATGAAAATCAGAACACACTTTATGTAGATTTCTCTTTTAAAAACAGTCATCAATCACATTAAAGGAAAGAAAATAGCTGCAGCTTGTGTTTGTTGACCTAGTTGCTTACTTCAGTCGAAAAACTTGGCAACACCAGGCCTAAACCGAGACTCTAGTTCACTTTGCCAAGGACAAACATGTTACCACTCCTTCGATGGGAATGACTGATCCTGGGCGTATGTGAGGGAGGTTTAATTGTCTGATCTTTTTATTAGTGAATCATAACCCTCTTCCTCCACTTACAGGTCATATTTTTAATGCACCAGATAGTCTCAGAGCAAATATCTGCTCCTGACTGATCCATCAACAGGATAAAAATGATCTTTTTTTCCCCTAGATTTGTCTTAAAGCATCACACTCATTTATCTGAATCAATAGATTCAATAAATTCAGGATTATTTAATCTGTTAAAAGAAAACATGAAATACTGTTGTTTGTTTCTGTTAATGTTTAAAGGCACAGAAAAATACTGCAAGCAACTCCACCGAAAAAAAACGGTATTTCGTTTGCGTGGAATTTAAAGGTTTAAAAGCTAACAGTTGATGATTCAGAAACATTTGGGACAAAATTCATTAGAAGAGACAGAAATATTCATAAACTTAATAGCAATAAAAAAAAAGTGTCCCTTTCATGCATAAATTATTAAATCACAAAGAAATACTTTTTTAAAATGTTTGTTTTACTTTCAAACATTTTTAAAAAGTTGGTCATTTCCGTGTTTGAGGAAGTAAGGCATCTGTCCATTACAGTGGTATGAAAAGTTATTCAGTGGAACTTAATAAAGATGCACAAATGAAAGAAGAAACAAAATCTAAAGGTTATGTTTTTTCACTTGTGAGTTACACCAAAATTTAAAATAAAAAAATATACGAAACCTGAATACAGGCTTAATACCCAAACTCCTCATTGGCTATTTTGGATTTATGATGTCAATATCTCGATATGGTAAAAAAATGTGCAAAAATAATATTTTTATGACACTTAAGGGTTTGGGAGTTCCCCATCTGGTTGTTGGACATGGTACTGCAACCTAAAGAATATAAAATTATTCCAATCATCTGTCTACTGCAGCAGACACCATGCATGGAAGGGTTGGAGTTTGACAAACAAAAAGAAATAAAATATTTTGATAAGTAACAAAACTCTACCACAAAGATTTACCAGTATAATGATGTATATATAAACTAGGGCTGAACGATTTGAGAAAATAATCTAATTGCGATATTTTTCCCCAATATTGCAATTGCGATTTACTCTGCGATTGTTTTAATGTTCTTCATCAGCAGTAGATCGTTTTTTGGTATAACCAATATGACATTAAATCAATATAAGGAAATAAGATTTGAGAAAAAGTGGAGAAGTGAAGAACAGAAGCAAAATAGCTATAAAATTGTAAAAAAAAAAAAAAGGGTAAAAAAAATGGTAAGAAAGCGGAAAAAAGGTAACAGGTGCAAAATAGGTATGAAATTACAAAAAAATTCAAAAGTGACGAAAAAAAGAAAAATTGATTATAGCAGCAAAATTAGGATTATATTTCAAAAACCATGTAAAAATTCCAAACATGGTCTGATAGTGGTCAAAGAAAAAGATGAATGGGAGCAAGGTAGGCATAAAGTTGTAAAAACTGGGTTAAAAAGGTTAAAATAGGCATGAAATTGCAAGAAATTCCATCACAATGCCAAAATATTCAACAAATTTTGGGTTAAAAATATTGCAGTCTGTGATTTGAAAATTGCAACAAGCCATATTGTGATTTAATCTAATTTGCAATTAATTGTTCAGCCCTAATATAAACCTTCAAATGCCACATGAAAAAATTCTGTTTTTCTTTGTTTGTTTGTAGTTTTCTCTGTTCTCTAACATGTTTATTAAAGGTTTGATTTGTTTAGTTTTTCAGAACATTAAATATTCTTAGGACAACATTTGGCTGCTGAAACTGACAACGCTGAACAAATCTATTCCTGGACATGCACCGTAACATTCTTCTGAAGTGACTGTTGACATTTTTAACGCACCGGCGTTGGGTGGGGTTCATGGACTTTCATGGCTCGGCTTTGTTTCTTCTTTTGTAAATAAAGAAGTCATGAAGTTCCTGACTGAAACCTGGCAGTGAACACCTCTGGTAAGTTCACATCACATGTTGTTCAAAATATTCAAATTGCGTTGATGACAAAGACAGTAGATGTTCCTGAGCTGATCTGAATGTTCGTCATGTATCATGTCTATTACTATAATTTCTGGATTATAACACGCATCACATCTTGTGCATCTCTTTAGCCCAAACCTTACTCTGTCACACAACTCAAAAAATTACCTTTATTCAAAGTTTTAATCAGTTAAAGGAGACATATGCTTGTTCCTCCTTTTCACTATGCCAGACTAGGATGCCTGTAAAGCATTTCTGCCCTCAGTACAAGTCATTTAGTTCCTTCATTGCCCCACAATAGCGTTCTCAAAATCCTCATTTTAGGCCATTATCAAGCTCTCGTTGAAACACTCGGTTTTCAGGCTGACCTACAGAAACCTCGCAACGTCACAGCCCTTTGTGCTCTGATTGGTCAGTTCTATCAGAGCTGCCAAGGGGGTAGAGCCAGCCTGTCCTTCTTCTTCTACTGTATTTTCCGGCAGGCTCAAAGCAGCGACCACGTATTGAGTCCCCCTACAGGCCAGAGCTGGTAATGAGTAAGTGTGAGCTAGGGACCTATAAACTGCTGCTGGACGAATGTGTTCCTCGGTGACGGTTTTGTGGCTAACGGACATCACAGAGGAGGAGCTGTTTTATTAGATTACTCCAATGAAAAGAGAGGTACCTCGTGTCGTCACGACGATTGAAATCTTGCGGTCATCTCGCAATGACCTATTTTCAGAGGCATCAAATCTCGTTCTAGGATATCAGAAAAAATACAATATCTAATTTTTTGAAAATTAAGGGGGTGTAAGGTCTTGTTTTCAAATTTATTATATTATATGTAAGTATTAAATCATGCATCAGCATGATATGTCTCCTTTAAATTTCAGTAATTTCACAACAAATATTGTACTTGATTTTCTCAAACGGATGCAGAAACACCTTTGTGCTTCACGCTTGAACAGTAACTCAATTTCTGCTCTAGCATGCTCAGTCGTAGTGTACCGACCAATCAGAGAGCAGCTATCAAAATGCTGTTGTCTTTGACCATACACAGTGCAGCTATTTTGGTCCCCTTGCTCACAAGATGGCAGCACCCTGTGTTCGTATTTGCTTGGTACCATAACACTTGAGAATCACACAGTCATGACACAAAGGTAAACTAATAGAGACCCAAAACGAATGCACGAACGAACACACGAACGAACAAATGCACACTTGCATGGGCGAATAAACGCACAAATGAACTAATGAACAAATGCACACATGGATGGACTATTGAACAAGCAAATTCACAAACGAAAGGACATACGACAGCCCTACCGTAACCCTTGAGAATTACACAGTCATTACACAAAGATAAACTAATAAAGACCCAAAACAAACAAACGGATGAATGAAATTTGCTGACTATGATGCCACCTCAGTGATTGCTGTATTAAGCAGCATATTTAAAGGTGCTATGAGGAGAATCTATTTCCGGCGACGTAAAGACTCTGCTACCCACGGCCACTGTCATAAAGATGTGACTTGAACTTAAAGCGTGTGTTTGTTGTGATGCTAATGAATGCAGCTCAGACCTTCCTCAGAACTCTGCATTGCTTTACAACTTCTTTTTTCAACAACTTACAGGATGCAAAGCGACGAGGTAATGTATCTCTTTCTAGTTACAAAGTGGTAGTTTTTCATGTGTGACAACAAGCAATTTTTGGAAAACTTAGTATTGTAGTTTTGTAGCCAGCTATATATGGCCACTTACAGCCCGGTGCTCTAAGACGTGTCTGAATAATACATTTGCTCTAGTTTTTAATTGTCTTGTTCCTGAAGTTGAGTATCCAGCCCTGTCCGACCCAACCGGAAGGCTAAGGAACAGCATTTATAGATAACCTATTTAAATGCTATAAAACTCATCTTAAAGTGTGTATTTCCATCAGGCATATATCTAAAAGTGAGACTTTTTTGTAATTACTTAGAAACTCCTCAGTCTCTTTAAATATTCTTGAATTAATTTATGCCCTTTGCCAAACAGGTGTGTATTCAAGGATTAATCCCCACTGATGTGAGAGTGACTCATATTTCTGACCAAACTAACTTCACCTCCTCTCACCGACTCCCTGTTTATAACAAAACTCACTTTAAGATTTGGGATTTATAGTCTTTGAATGGATTTGCACCGAGGTCAGAGGAGCAGCTTCTTTTGTCGTCATTATGATTTGGCAAAAACCTCGAGGTGATTGAAACTGTTTGGTCCCTGAATTATGGACAGATTACCTCCTGAAGTCAACCTATCTGCGACTTAAGTGCCAGTAAATCTCAACGAACAGGTATTCGTTGGCTTTTATTCAAAAAGGGAGTTGTGTTAGCTATGTTGGAGTCATCCTAATTTGCCTACTAGGCTGTTATTTAACCCTTTAACTTCCAGCTCAACTGTCTGACAGAGGTCAGCAGTAAATGAAGTGATGTTTAATATTTAAAAAAACAGAACAAGTCATTGTTTGAATCCATTTATTTTTCAGGGAACAGAAAACTACAAACTAATAAAACAGATATTTTCTTTGTGTTGGATTTAAAAGTTTAAAAAAGCTAACAGGCGACAACATAATGACATAAATGCACAAATATTCGGGGCAAAATCAATTAGAAAAGGCAGGAATGTTTGGAAATAAAATAGATATTAAACATAACACAAAACAGGTGATGCCGAGTTTGGCAAACACATTTTTTTAAATGAAAAAAATATATACACATAATCATATCAGTAAATGGTTAACTTGAGCATTTCAAATAATAATGATGGTAATAATAATAATAATAATAATAGCTTTTTCAAACATTTAGTTCTTACAAAAAGAAAATATCAGTTCTTTTCGTTTGCTTTGCAGTATTCGTATCTTAAAACACTGACATGTTCTTGTTTTTTAGCACATTAAATATTCCTGAATCCATTGACCTCTGCCAAACAGTATTGCTTGGAGTTAAAGGGTTAAGTTGTGAATTGTATCATTGTTTTGAATTCGATCTAATTTCCATTTTTGGCTACTTTTTTGTCACTGTTCAGCATTTTGGTGCACCATATGGTTTCCAAAATGAGCTTTATAAGACCTACCTTTTTAATCAGGCTTTTAGCTGATTATATTTATTTTTATTTTACATTATATTTTAACCCTTTCATTCTGTTTTATTTCTACAGTTCAGTTCAGATTTTTTTACTTGGAATTTCAGTCTTTGTTAAATGCTTTTCCTTTTATTATCCCATTGTAGCTGATTTCATTATGCACCTGATGTTACGCTTTCTCATTTCACCATATTTATCCAACTCATATTGTGTATTATTATATTATTTTATTTATTTACATTCAAGTATTTTCTAGTATTTCTAACTATTATTTTGGTTTTGGCTTTTGCGTTTCCTCATTTTTAATCCAATATAGCGTTCCTTCTCTATTTCAGTTTTTTGTCAGAATTTCCATTTATGCAATTTTTTGCTTTTATTGCACTTATTTTTATTTCATTTTATCTTTTTTCCCCATGTAAAGCACTTTGTATAACAAAGTTCTGTATGAAAAGTGCTGTACAAATAAAGTCTGACTGATTGATTGATTGAAACATGTGACCAAAGATGATTTTAAGTTGAATCTATTTGATCAAATTCCACCATTTTCTGAGGAATATATGAGTGAGTATTTGTGGCGAAGTGGCGAACGTCATGTAAGCCCCAAACCCAAAACACCAAAATGAAATTCTATTGAATTTTTTGGGAGTAATCCCAAGATCTTCCATGGACATCCTGATAAAAACAATTTTCTGGGGTGCACACAAACTCCCCAGCACTTTCGAACATCTTGAATTTCTGTCTGGATTAATAATTTGTCTGGATTAATAATTTACATTTATCCATCCTGTTATCATCCTGATGGTAATGAGAGTCCACCAAAATAAACTCCAATCAGGCTGAATTAGAAGCTGCTTTCAAGGGTCCGACAGCGGGATGAAGGGCCAAACCATCCACAAGCTCAAACTTACTCAACATTTTATAATCACTTGGTTTTTAATAAGTTTTTTGTTTGTAAATATTTAATTAAGAACAACTAAGAGTGACCCAGATCGGAGTGTAGGAAGCATTTAAGGACATGTCTGAAGCATTCATGACATCTTTAAACATTAATACAATCATCATCCAAGCCAAAGACATTGTTCAAAATAAAATCCGTCAATCCATTTTGCAGGAATGTTAATAAAAGTACTCACCGGCGTTGACTCTCCGCTCG
This sequence comes from Scarus forsteni, assembly GCA_036419115.1. Taxonomy (NCBI): domain Eukaryota; kingdom Metazoa; phylum Chordata; class Actinopteri; order Labriformes; family Labridae; genus Scarus; species Scarus forsteni. The sequence continues at coordinate 1,592,754 of JAZDUH010000486.1, read as the reverse complement.
AACGCGCTCTGCTGGAGTGATTGAGGCTGTGATGCACCCTGATTTCATCTCCTGTTTTATACACACTACAGACATGTTCACACTCATCAGAAAGGTGTGTATCAGAGTATGAATGACAACATTTGGCTGCTTGAACTGACCACAGTAAACAAATCTATTATTGACATGTACTACAACATTCTTCTGAAGTGACTTTTGACGTTATTAACGCACCAGCGTTGGGTGGGGTTAACAGACTTTTATTGCTCGGCTTGGTTTCTTCTTTTATAAATAATAAAGTCATGAATTTCCTGACTGAAACCTGGCGGTGATCACCTCCGGTAAGTTCGCGTCACTTGTCATTCAAAATATTTAATTTGCGTTGATGAGAAAGACAGTCAGATGTTTCTGAGCTGATCTGAATGTTCGTCACCATTATGACCATTATCATAATTTCTGGATTATAACACGCATCACATTTTATTATGCTGTTTGCCAGGAAAATCGTTTTATTTAAAGGTGCAGTGTGTAGAATTTGGCATTTTAGCGAAATCTAGCGTTCAAATTCTAGAATGAACCTAATCGGTAGCCAAGACGTCACGTCGCTGAGCAACGGAATCCTGTGAGGACCAAAAAGGATCCTGAACACGGCATCATTTAATAAAGTGACAACGTTTGTAACCATTATTTTTTTGGATTATAGGTCAGTTGTTAGCTGCCGATTGAAGGTTTTGTAAACTTGTAGTAACACAAACAAACATTAGCGCATTAATGCTAATCAGATCAAGCCTGATGTGGATCCAGTGAAATAAGGAGAAGAAGAGAGAGAGGGAGTACAATGTGGCAGAAAGCTGGGCCGGACGAATGAGAGTTTTGTAATATAATTAATGGAGTGTTTATTTTCCACCCCTTATAGGCGTTATTTACAATACCAACACAACACGGGAGTTGTGTAGCAGCTCATTGGTTAACAGTCTGTGTTGATCCAATAAACAATGCAATTTAATCATAATAAACACTGTTACAAAACATAATAAAACTGCATATTGCACCCTTACCTGTCCAGCAGAAAACAAATAACTTTGGCGTCAGTCTTCAGGTGTTCTTCTTGTTTCTTAAAGGAGACATATCATGCTGATGCATGATTTAATACTTACATATAATATAATAAATTTGAAAACAAGACCTTACACCCCCTGAATTTTCAAAAAATTAGATATTGTATTTTTTCCGATATCCTAGAACGAGATTTGATGCCTCTGAAAATAGGTCATTGCGAGATGTCTGCGAGATTTAAATCGTCGTGACGACATGAGGTACCCTTCTTTTTATTGGAGTAATCTGATAAAACACTTCCTCCTCTGTGATGTCCATTAGCCACAAAACCGTCACTGAGGAACACATTCGTCCAGCAGCAGTTTATAGATCCTTAGCTCACACTCACTCATTACCAGCTCTGGCCTGTAGGGGGACTCAATACGCGCTCGCTGCTTTGAGCCTGCCAGAAAATACAGTAGAAGAAGAAGGACAGGCTGGCTCTACCCCCGATAGAACTGACCAATCAGAGCACAAAGGGCCGTGACGTTACGAGGTAATTGTAGGTCATCCTGAGATCCTCGTGTTTCAACAAGAGCTTGATAATGGCCAAAAATGAGGATTTTGAGAATGCTATTGTGGGGCAATGAAGGAACTAAATGACTTGTACTGAGGGCAGAAATGCTTTACAGGCATCCTAGTCTGGCATAGTGAAAAGGAGAAACAAGCATGGTATGTCTCCTTTAACAAGGCTCTCCACCTTGTAAAAGCAACCCCATTGTTTATCCGTGTTTTCTGATGTTTTGTGTCACGATTCCGCTTCATTTCATTGTGCTTTCTTTTTTTCGAAAGACGTTGATCGGGGTTCCATTTCCAAAGCTTTAACTGTAAAATACACACATTTTAATCCCTAGTGCAAAGTAACAACTTTCTACACATCCACCGCCGTCCTCTCTCCTCTTCTTCGCCTGCATTCCAGGTAGATTTCAGAACCGGCGGATTGATTTGCGTTTCGTTCTTTTTGTACCTAAAATCCACCCGTAGACAACATGGCGGATCGTTTTGTCGGCCTACATGAAAGCGGCCCGCAGTAATGTCATTTTTTAAAGCTTTTTCTAACTAAGTAAAAATAAAAGAAACATTTAATGGGGATGATTGAACTCCTATTTTGACGGACTTTACATACAAATAGGAACATTAAATCCTATATTCACCGTTTATGTTTGGCGAAATGCTGCCAAATTCTACACATTCTACACATTGCAACTTTAAATATCACAAACACCTACATTTAGCCCGAACCTTACTCTCTCAGAAAACCCAAAAATGGCCTTTATTCAAAGTTTTGATCAATGAAATATCTGTATTTTCACAGCAAATACTGTACTTGATTTTCTCAAACGGATGCGGAAACACCTTTTTACTTCACGCTTGAACAATAACTCGATTCCGTAGTGTACAGACAAAACAGAGATCAGCTATCAAAATGCTGTTGTCTTTGACCAATCACAGTGCAGCTATTTTGGTTCCCTTGCTCGCAAGAAGGCAGCGCCCTGTGTTCGTATTTGCTTGGTACTGTAACGCTTGAGAATTACAGTCATTACACAAAAGTAAACTTACAAAGAATAAACTTATGAACCCAAAACGAATGCACAAACAAATGAACGAATGCATGCTTGCACAGATGAACAAACTCACAGATGAACTCACAAACAAGCGCAGGCAGGAATGAACTAACGAACAAACACTTGCACGGACGAACTTACGAACAAACACACGTACGCTTGGACGAACTAACGAATGAACACACGCAAGGACGAACTTACGAACAAACACACGTACGCACAGATGAACTAACAAAGAAACGCAGGCACGGAAGAAATAACAAACAAACACTTGCACGGATAAACTTACGAACAAACACACGTACGCTTGGATGAACTTAGGAATAAACACACGCACGGACGAACTAACGAACAAACACACGTATGCACAGATGAACTAACAAACAAACACAGACACGAAAGAACTAACGAACAAACAAGCACGTATGGATGAACTAACAAACAAACACACATACGGACAGACTAACAAACACATACGCTGAACGCAAACATGAACAAACAAACGAACACACGGATGAATGAAAGAACGAACGAACGAATTAGCGCACGGACGAAGGAAGTAAGCGCACAGGAAAGCTCTATTCAATTAGCGGCCCAAAAGCAACCCACGAGTGGCCCGAAATCAACATGATTGGGACTTACAGTAGGTCCGGCAAGAAAAACAGGAAAAACTTTTACAAACACGGACAAGTCTAACAAAAATTCCAACTTTATTAAAGACATTGAATGCAACACATTCTGAAAAGTTTCTGTTGATCAAGTTACTTTAATGCACTTTCAAATGTGACCAAAAGATGGTGCTTTTAATCTGCACTTTTTTATGTTCATATGCACCTTAATATGTTCTCGTATTAACCTGTCAAAACATGTTGAGTTTATCTGTTTGAATTGTAAAATTTCAATTAACAGGATTCCAACAGAAGTTTAGTTTAAGCTCTGCTTTTTGAGTTTATACCCTTTTGGACATGGCAGTAAATGAATCCAAACATCCAGTGTGTTTATCTATTTGTGTTTCTTTTACGTGGCTAAATTTACTCAGTCTTGTCTGAAAATCATATGTCTATAAATAAGCTTGCTACCTATGGTATGATTTATAACAAAATGGATATGATTTGATGGTAATGTTCCTGATGTCCAAATATATGAATGTGCTGGAATTTACATTAACTTTGTGTTATGGTATGTTGCTTTCTAGGCAGCTGTGGTGTTCCTGTAGATATAACAGATGGGGTGGTACTGAGGCATTGTAAATTATTATTTTTATATTTGTTCCCCAATTATCTGTTTTCCCTCCTTTATTATTCATCTATTTTTTCTGTATTATTCATACATGCATTGTGTGATTTATATTTATTAGAGTTTTTTTTTTTTCGTGGGGGGGGGGGTTGATTAAATGGGCACACAAGGTTGACATGAGGTTGAAAATGTTTTGGAGATGATGAATTCTGGAGGCAGTTTTTAATATGAATTTTGTGTTGAATAAGATATTTCTTGCCTCTAACTTTAATTTTTCCTTATTAAAGCTATGGTCTACGATTTGGAAGCTTTGTACATCTTAATAACACCGTTTATAAGGCTGTTATGGTCCTATGGTCCTATCTAAACAGTATAAAGACCAAAAAGAATGAAAAAAATCCATTCAGTATATCCGCTGCAAAGCTGCATACTAGCTGACTAATCAAGCCTAGAAGCCTGCAAGGTTCAGTTGGTCCAGCCAATCCCCTGTCTCCCTCACTACGCAGCATCATGCCCATGGTCCCGCCTCCTCCCCTCTACCTCTGGTGAGCAGCTAGCAGCGTTAGCTACTGAACTATCATGGAGCCGGAAAAGCCTAGCGCCGAAACCGGGAAGCCGCCTCCCTCTCCCGCGGGGCCCAACGGAGCTCTGCCCGCGGGTTGAGGCCTGTTAGCGGGTTAACGGCTAACGAATGGCCTCAGTCGGCCGTCAGACCTTCAGCACCGTTTCGCCCCTGGTTGATCAGGTAATGGCTTTGTTTACTACAGTGGGAGATGTCTGCTGAATAACTCTGGTTAGTCTGTGCCTGTCCTGGCTAATGACTTGTAGCGGAGCGGGTTAGCCTGTTAGCCGCTAATCGTTAGCACTGTAGCTGAGCTGTGGAGGACAGGCCGAGAAAGATAAATCCTCCCCCACAATCGGCTCCGTTCTGGCGGCGCCAGACCCGCATTGCCGCCGGTTCAATTGAAATGGCTACTGCTGTGTGTTATAAGGGGGATGTCTGTCGTGTTTGATACTTTCAGTTGAACTGAGCTGTTTTTGATTGAGTTTGCTGCTGATATATTATGCTAGTCGCTTGTAGCTCAGTCCGAGGGGGCTTATATGAGGCGACACGAGCTGGGGGCGGGATCTTGGAACACGGAGGGGAGAGGTGAGGGAAGGGGGGGCAGGCTGCGGTTTCAAATCGTAGACCCCAGCCGTGTAAAAACCTCAATAAAAGGAGATTTTAAAAATGAGCGATTGTAATGCTGGTTGTTTTGGTGAATTAATAAACTTATATTTTTGGTGTTGAATTATTGGGACATTCTGTTCTTTCTCAGGTTCATATTTTAATTGAATAAATCAGAGAAGTTGAGACTTTCCCTCCATTTCGTTGGCGGTTTGTAATGACGGGGTGATGCAGGGAGCTGAATCCAGACCAGCTGAAAACCTTCATCTTTTATTCTCGTTCTTTGTTCTCATTGTTTAATCTTTGCTTTTGCCTTTGGTTGAATTTCCGGTTCATTTTGCTTTTGACCTGATTGTTAATCTTCATTTCATAATCCCCCGCTCTTTGTGTTTCATAAGGTGTTGATGAATGAAGGTATTATTACCTCTTTTTTCACATTGTTCTGTCCTCCTTTGTTTTTTTCTGATTTAACTTCCTTGAGTGTCTCTCATCAGTGTTGTTTCCCGTCTGCACCTCCTCCTGTTCTTCAGTGTTTCACACATTTTGTTTTTTTCTTTTCTGTTTTTTGAGTGAGTTTTGATTTGATTGATAATAAATGAAGGACGCTTAAGAAAGACATGCTCCCTTTTTTTGTAAACCTTTGTTGTTTGGTTTTATTTTTGTATTTTCTCCCTTGTTTTGGGGTCTTAACATGTGCATGTCACTGATTATCAAATTAAGTCCTGCCCTGCATTAGTCCAGAAAAGTTAATTCGATTAAATGTTTTAGATTTACAAGGAATGTCACGAAAACCAAAGAATTCATGAAAACAAGAGTGAAAAAAAGAAAGCTTTTTAGTAAGAAAAATAATAATAAAGAATAAGTGAAATCATTGATTTTTGTCAGAGGATAAAACAGAAAAGTTTAATTAACTTAGACACTTTAATCAGTCTAATTACAGCACTGACCTACATGCAGGCTGAAGGTTTTCTGCTAATATTGAGGCTTTTTCTTATTTTTATGATGTACTTGTGCTTTTTTTCATAAACTCACATTGTAGATAAAATTGCCTAGCTGCTTTTTGCTGCTCTGACATTAAAACATATTAAAAATTAAATCATAACATACCATCAGGGTTCAAGTTCAGTCTCAAAATATTACACTTCAACTTTTTTAATATCAAAGTTTAAAGCTAAGGAGGGTCAAAAAATCACGTTATTGAATATGTTGGGAAACTTTTATAATATTGACCTTACATTAAATTATGCATTAAAGGACGATTTTTTGGTTCAATCTCATATGATACAATAAAGATGAATAAAAATAATATCCAAAAAGATTTCTTACAGAAGAGGATCACATTTCACTGCTGCGTAATCAAATGTAAAAGACGCCTTCTGGAGAATCTGCTCATTTTTCAGTCGCTGGTGGATCAAGACAAAAACTACCGCTCCTACAAGATGCTGCTATGAAACCATGGCAACATGCACTTCCTGTTCCCACCTGAGACAGGGGAGTTTATTTTATTTATTTATTTTTTTGGCATATGCTATGAGGGCCAGAAAACAGTGATAATAATTACCAGTGCCCGACCGATGCAAAAATGCATTGAACTTTTGTGAAATTAATTATATCACCTTAAAAAAAGTCATTCTGTATCTTGTATTTCTTGTTGATGAAAATTAGAGAAAGATTAAGTAAAGATAGAACATCTTTTTAAAAAGTTGTAAACAGGAACGGAACAAAAACATTTAAGGGAACACTCTTTTCATCGGCATCTTTTATTTTTCTTCTCTGCAGCTTTCAAGTACAAAATAAAAGAGTGTGTTAAACTGAGACAAATTCCTCCAAAAAAAAAGCAAATTATCTTTTTAAAAATGTAAATATATAGATTATTTGTGAACTCCATGTCACATCTGCCTTTCAGTCCTCATTAGTTTATCAGAAGCAGGTTTTAGTTCAGGTAGAACCACTTTTTTATTGTTAACATGAGGTAATGTGCGTGAGGAAATCAAAATATTTTGTTGGACACTGCACATATTCCACAAACTTACTTAAAGAGGCTGTTTTGGGTATTTAGAGACAAATCTATCATTAAAACATCACATTTTTAGCCCGCACATGTTCTCATTTTGGTAACACGGAAGATCATAAGAGCCGAAAAAAGAAAGACAGGAAAGAAAAGAACATTAAAAGCTGTGCTTGTTTTAAAGTCTAAAGTTCTGAGATTAAATTTTGAATTATAAGAAAAAAAATGGGAAAAAAGGAAATAATTAAGTCATATGTTATTTGAGAATTGAAAGTTTAATGTAAGAATTCTGACTTTTCTTAAGATTCTTATTTCTCTCAATCATAAAAAAGTTTGATCCTTAAATAATCACAATAATCAGAAGGCCAGATGGAAAGCTTTAAAGGGCCTGATGATCTCTTGAGTTTCCTTTTTGTCGTCTTGATTCTGTTCTCTTCTGTTTTTAAGTTGTGTCTCGTGTGTTTCCTGTTTTATTTTGAAATTCCTGTGTGGTGATTTCCTGCCCCTCCCTTCTGTGATTGTCTCACCTGTGCTTGATGTCTCTGTGTTGGCTCACACTCCAACAACTCTTGTCTCCAGTGTCCTTCTGTGGGTAATTCATGTTCCTTGTTGTTAGATTTCTTTCTTGTGTGGTGTTTTTGATTTAAAAACCAGGTTTTAGTCACGGGTACAGAGAGAGAGAAACTGGAGAGCAAACTCCATGCACGGTCTAAATCTTGGTGTTTTATTGGGTTCAGACCTCAGTTTTGACCTGCACATTAGAAATGTAACAAAAAAATAATTTAAAGAACATCTCCAGAGTGCGACAGTTTCTCTCTCAGGCCAGTGCAGAGACTTTTATTCATGCTTTTATCTCCTCTCTTGTCTTCTGACAAAGATCATTTCACAGCTTCAGCTGCTCCAAAACTCAGTTGCATGTTTGCTGACGAAGACCAGAAAGAGAGCTCACATCACCCCGATTTTAAAGTCAAGCTTTGGCTTTCTGTATCTTTTAGAATAGATTTTAACCCTTTAACTACCAGCTCAACTGTTTGGCAGAGGCCATTATAAAATTCAGGGATATTTCATGTTTTAAAAAAAGAATAAATCAAATCATTGTTTGGTTTCAGTAACACTTCATGGAACAGAGAAAACCACAAACAAACCAAAAAACAGAAATTTTCTTGATTTGGAGATTAAAGGTTTTAACAGACAACAGCTGATTGTGTGATGACATAAAAATTCACAAATATTTGGGACAAAATCAATTAGAAAAGGCAGAAAAATAACTTTAAATGGATTATTTGACAAACACAAAAAATGTTTTTGATGAATAAGAGACTTTATGTGTACATATTAGGGCTGTCACTTTAATGCATTAATTAGATTAATTAATTACACTGCAAATTAATGTGTTATGCTGCGTTCACACCGGACGCGAATTGGCGTCAATGGACGCGCGTAATGCCTGTGACGCGCCGCACTTAACGCCCGAGGCTGGACGCTGGACATTTTGACAAGCTGAGGGACAACGCGCATCCTGGCGCAGGCGCAGTAGAGAGCCGGAGCTTGTCGGACTCAGTGATGACCCGTGCAGGCAAATCCAGCTGGAAACGAATATTTACAGAACTTACCTTCAAAACCTGTCTCCTCAGCGACTTTCACCCAAGCCTGCTCCTTTTTGTTCCGGTCTCTGTAGAGTGCACACGTCGAGTAGTTTAGCTCCAGATGATAGCAAACACCGCAGATAAACCTCTCCTCCATCTTTGAGAGGGGTTTGAGCAGGAGCAGGAGACCGGGGCGTCACACGTCATCAAATCAAACCTGTCTGTCTCCTCAGAGACTTTCACCCAAGCTTGCTCCTTTTTGTTCTGGTCTCTGTAGAGTACACACGCCGAATAGTATAGCTCCGGATGATAGCAAACAGCGCAGATAAACCTCTCCTCCATCTTACAGAGGGCTTTGAGCGGGAGCAGGGGGACGTAGCGTCATACGTCATCAAATCAATGACATCGGGGGGGGGTGCGGGGGGTGGGGGGTGTCATCGCTGATTGGCTGCCGTGCCACAGCGTCAAGCGAACTGGCGTCGAAAGTTCAATATTTTCAACTCGAGCGTCGAGGGCGTCAAACGCCTCGAGGCTCGACGCCTCAAACGCGCCGGACGCTCCAAATGCGCCCCGCCAAATGCGTCCAACGCGCCGCCTGGGGCGAATCGGCGTCAAGACGTGCCTTTGCATTGACTTTGTATGTAATCTCGACGCGAATTCGCGTCCGGTGTGAACACACCATTATAAAAATTAATCACAGATTAATCATAGCACACAAACATTTTGATATTGTCCAGCTGGAGGACCCGTACATGGCAGTGGCACGTCACTTCACACATGCGTCTCTAGTCAAACCAAACAAAGCCCAGGTGACAACAGGAATGGCATATTTAAGACTTAGTCTGATTTTATTTTTGAATTTATTTATCTATATTTGTACTACATTCTTTAATAATGCATCAGGCCTAATTGGTTTGCTGGATGTCCTCGACCTTTTTCTTATTTTGAATTTGATTTATGAAACACACTTAAAGTGTAATTTGAGTTGCCTGATTGAGCTTAGAATTTTCTGGACAAGTTGCCCTGACTTTGGTTTTATTTAGTCAGCAATAAAAATGTGGATTTACAAATCTTCACTTCTTAGTGTATTCATTTGATGAGTCATGCATTACAGTTTTATAATATTCTAGAATTCAAATTCTTTATTTGGGTACTTTAAGCAGATATGAGATTAAAATGTGATTAATTAGATTAATTAATTATAAATCCGGTAATTAATTAGATTAACTTTTTTAATCGTCTTACAGCACTAGTACATATATATCATCATATTAGTTAATGGTTAGGTTAAATATTTAGAAAATAACAATGGTAATAATGAAAGCTTTTAGGTTATAAAACCTTTAAGTCCCACAAACAAAAGATCAGCTCCTTTGCTTTGTTTATAGTTTTTCTGCATCATAAAACATCGACAGAAACAAACAAAGACATGTTATGTTTGTTAAACTCATTAAATATTCCTGAATTTAATGACCTCTGCCAAACAGTTTTTAATTTTAAAAATTTTATAGGAAAACTCAAGACCTGCCTTTTTAATCTGGCTTTTAGCTGATTATATTTATTATTATTTTTAATATATTTAAACCCTTTATGCTGTTTTATTTCTATATTTCAGTTCAGATTTTTTATTTGGAATTTTATTCTTTGTTAAATGCTTTTTCTTTTATTATCCTATTTTAGCTGATTTAATTATGTACCTGATGTTATACTTTCTCATTTTAAAACTTTTATTTTATATTATTATATTATTTTATTTATTTATATATTTACTTATCCTCGAGTAAGTATAGAAAGAAGGAAAACAGATCAAACTGTTAACTAAATAATCTTGTTTACTGTTATACTGCACCTCTGTAACTCTAATATGTTTAATTTGACTGTAAACCTGGACTTAATATGTTGTACTGTCATCCCTTATAAACATTGTTCCTGGTCTGGCATGATCTGTTTGTGTATTTACATATTTGTCTTTTTTTTGTCTGTCTTTTGTTTTGTTTGTACTGTAATATAAAAAGTTACAAATAAAATTTGAAAAAATCTTCCCCTGTAGTATTTTCTATTATTTTTAACTGTCATTTTAGTTTTTGCTCATTTTTAATGCAAGATAGCATTTCCTCAGTCCTCTAATTTATCAGAATTTCCTTTGTGTGTATTGAATGTGGATTTGGGGAGGTGGGCTGTACGTCTTATGTTTTCATTTTATGCAATTATGCAATTTTTCGCTTTTTATTTTGCTTATTATTTTTTTGATTGTTTGATTTAGCTTCTACTGTTTGTCGTCTTTTGCTTGAGTCTGTTTCTTTGACACTTTTTAGAATTTGTTTTGTGATTTAGTCCTTTTATTTGCAAAAGATGAGTTTTAGTTTGTTTTTATTTCATTTAAATCAATTATTTCAATTATTATATTTCATTTCATTCAAACTTTTTGTTTAGATTTGGATTCTTCCTCTGGTGATTGTTAATGCTTCTAGTGTTTCTCTGAGTTTGTAGTTTTTTTGTTGCTCTTTTTAAAATAATTGTATTTATAGTTAGAGTTTCTTCTTGTGTATTCCCCTTGTATGATCCTGTGTTTATCCGTTAGGTTTTTTGTTCATCAGTTTTTCTTTTGTAAAGGGGTCGTTTTTGGTTGTAGATTCCGTTTCAGTTGTGTTATATTACCTTTTTGTTAATCTTCATTTTTGGGTCTTAGCCTTTGTGTTTGTTAGGTTATATTTTAGTTTCAGATCATGGCACCTTTAAAGAAGAAGATGTTAAGATTTTTTTTTTTAATTTATCCATTACTTCCTCTTCCTGGTGTCTTTTTTTCATGCTGTTTTACGCTGTGTTGTGTGGATCATGTTTTCAATTCAGATTCTTTTTTTTATTTTATATTTTAAAGTTGCTTTTAAATATTGGCCATTGCAAGTTGCATTTTTTGGGCATGTTGTGCCCCCAAACCAGGAGTGGTCTGATACTCATTCTAGTATTAATATAAACTCAATCTATAAGTAACATAAACTATTTTATCTCACTCCAAACACAAATGTAAATGTTGCTGTAAAAATAGGCACACTTGTTTCGACCCCCAAAAAAAATCTTTATAGTCAGAATTAAACACATTTATAATGTAGCTGTTACTTTTTTCACCATAATAAAGCTGCAGAAGATCAAAATAAAACTTAAATAAAAGCCTGACTATGTGTGTTTGGCTACAAAAAACAGGTAAGACCGACTGTTTAGTGATAACAGAGTTAAAATAACCCTCAGTTAACTTCTGTATGAAAAAAAGGATGTTGAAAAAGGAAATTGAGAGACAAATAAGAAACTGAAATGTAATGTGGATGAAAATCAAAACTCATTTTATCCAGCCTTCTATTAAAATAAATGTAATGCATCACATTAGAAAAGTAAAGGCTAAAGTTTGCTTGTATTGGGCTTGTCTTTATTGACCTGGTTGCTTATTTCATCTGGCAAATCTGGCAACACGGTTATGAGCTTTAAAGGTTGTGGTTAGCAATGACAGTCAACAAAGATGGTGTCCATGATGGGCTTTTATTCTTATAAAGTTTGCAAGTTTTTATTTAAACCAACACTATGTAGTTTTTCAAACATAATATAGTCCTTAGTTGAATGACACCTCTGTCGTGTTCTGAAGTGGTCTGTATTGCTTTCACTAGCGCTATGTAACTTCGGGGTGGATGGTGGGAACCCTGCCACACTAAAAACTACAAGTTTGGACTGCTTTACGGCATAGGCTACGTCACTTCCCCTGATTCCCAATTTGTTTAAAACATGGAAGTGTCGGCGAAAGCCAAACGCGGAGCTGTAGTCATGGTGGAGGCAGCAAAGAACGCAAGAAAAAGAAAAGTTTATTTTGAGGATACTGAACAAAGAAAGCGAGAGAAAAACAAGCTGAATGCTCGGACCAGAATAAACATCGCTTCGGTGTTCACTCGCTGGCGTGAAATAAAAGACGAGGAGGGACGTCCGACCGATGCCGACTTGGCCCTGTTATTGCTGGACTTGTAAGTACTTGTTGATTGTTTACCATCTGTTTACAGTATTCGTGAGAACGTATCAGTATGTAGTTTTGTTTAGACCTATTTCAAGTGTGTGATATCGCCAGCTCGTGGTTGTCTTTACTTTTATTCACTTTATCGCTTCAACAGGACGGGGGCGACTTCACGGTAATAAAACCAAGTTGAACTTAGCGATTTTTAACATCGTCATTTAGTCAAAAATAAATACATTACCTCGTCGCTATCCATCCTGCAAACAGCCGCTGAAGACAGAAGAATACTTTTGAGCGAAGTCCTGGCTCCTGTGATTTGCCGACAAAACAAATGCACGCGACTGGCAGATCTATATCCTTACGGCAGTATGCACGCGCTAGAGCTCATGGGTAGTTGTGTTTTCGTTCCGGTCAAGCGAGAATCTTCCGTAGTGCTGCTTTAAAGTACTTACATATATATATGATGGAATATAAAACACAACAGTCACAGTGAGAAAGCAAATGTTTTGGTTTACAGTAAATATGAAGTAAATTTAAGCAAGAATGTTTAAAGATCTCCCATCAGCTTTAATTTATCACAAAAACAACCATTTTACCAAATTATCTTTCCAGCAGTGTAGACAAACTCACTGCTCACGCCATCTGCTACAGAAGTAAATATGTAAATGTCCAAATTAATCTATCTTATCACAGCATTTGACCTTCAAACAGTCACTCAGTTTCATCATCTTTACTCTGCAAAGCAGACGGAGCGTAGAACGACCGTCATCACTGTAACCATGAGGGTCATTACACTGACTTCTTCCACAACAGCAGAGGAGGTAGCAGCAGTCACTGTTGTATTTGGAGGACTTCCGGTTGTTGATGTAATTGTTACAGCAGTGGTTGGAGTTGTGGTTGGTGCTGGAGTTGTTGGTCCAGGAGTTGTGGTTGGCGCTGGGGTTGTAGTTGGTACAGAAGTTGTTGGTCCAGCAGTTGTTGTTGGTGCAGGAGTTGCTGTTGGTGCAGGAGTTGTTGGTGCTGGAGCTGTGGTTGGTGCTGGAGTTGTTGGTCCAGGAGTTGTTGTTGGTGCAGGAGTTGTTGTTGTTGTTGCAGGAGTGGTTGGTCCAGGAGTTGTTGTTGGTGCAGGAGTTGAAGTTGGTGCAGGAGTTGTTGGTCCAGGAGTTGTTGTTGGTGCAGGAGTTGTTGTTGTTGGTGCAGGAGTTGTTGTTGTTGGTGCAGGAGTTGTTGCTGGTGTAGGAGTTGTTGTCGGTGCAGGAGTTGTTAGTGCAGGAGTTGTGGTTGGTGCTGGAGTTGTTGTTGGTGCAGGTGTTGAAGTTTCTGCAGGAGTTGTTGGTGCAGGAGTTGTGGTTGGTGCTGGAGTTGTAGTTGGTGCAGGAGTTGTTGGTCCAGGAGTTGTTGTTGGTGCAGGTGTTGAAGTTTGTGCAGGAGTCGTTGGTGCAGGAGTTGTCGTCGGTGCAGGAGTTGTTGGTGCTGGAGTTGTGGTTGGTGCTGGAGTTGTAGTTGGTGCAGGAGTTGTTGGTCCAGGAGTTGTTGTTGGTGCAGGTGTTGAAGTTTCTGCAGGAGTTGTTGGAGCAGGAGTTGTGGTTGGTGCTGCAGTTGTAGTTGGTGCAGGAGTTGTTGGTCCAGGAGTTGTGGTTGGTGCAGGTGTTGAAGTTTGTGCAGGTGTTGTTGGTGAAGGAGTTGTTGTTGGTGCAGGAGTTGTTGGTGCAGGAGTTGTGGTTGGCGCTGGAGTTGTAGTTGGTGCAGGAGTTGATGGTCCAGGAGTTTGAGTTGGTGCTGGAGTTGTAGTTGGTGCAGGAGTTGTTGGTCCAGGAGTTGTGGTTGGTGCTGGAGTTGTAGTTGGTGCAGGAGTTGTTGGTCCAGGAGTTGTTGTTGGTGCAGATGTTGAAGTTTCTGCAGGAGTTGTTGGTGCAGGAGTTGTAGTTGGTGCAGGAGTTGAAGTTGGTCCAGGAGTTGTTGTTGGTGCAGGAGTTGTTGTTGTTGGTGCAGGAGTTGTTGTTGGTGTAGGAGTTGTTGTCGGTGCAGGAGTTGTTAGTGCAGGAGTTGTGGTTGGTGCTGGAGTTGTAGTTTGTGCAGGAGTTGTTGGTCCAGGAGTTGTTGTTGGTGCAGGTGTCAAAGTTTCTGCAGGAGTTGTTGGTGCAGGAGTTGTGGTTGGTGCTGGAGTTGTAGTTGGTGCAGGAGTTGTTGGTCCAGGAGTTGTTGTTGGTGCAGGTGTTGAAGTTTGTGCAGGAGTCGTTGGTGCAGGAGTTGTCGTCGGTGCAGGAGTTGTTGGAGCAGGAGTTGTGGTTGGTGCTGGAGTTGTAGTTGGTGCAGGAGTTGTTGGTCCAGGAGTTGTGGTTGGTGCAGGTGTTGAAGTTTGTGCAGGAGTTGTTGGTGAAGGAGTTGTTGTTGGTGCAGGAGTTGTGGTTGGCGCTGGAGTTGTAGTTGGTGCAGGAGTTGATGGTCCAGGAGTTGTGGTTGGTGCAGGTGTTGAAGTTTGTGCAGGAGTTGTTGGTGAAGGAGTTGTTGTTGGTGCAGGAGTTGTGGTTGGCGCTGGAGTTGTAGTTGGTGCAGGAGTTGATGGTCCGGGAGTTTGAGTTGGTGCTGGAGTTGTAGTTGGTGCAGGAGTTGTTGGTCCAGGAGTTGTGGTTGGTGCTGGAGTTGTAGTTTGTGCAGGAGTTGTTGTTGGTGCAGGAGCTGTTGGTGCAGGAGTTATGGTTGGTGTTGGAGTTGTAGTTGGTACAGCAGTTGTTGGTCCAGGAGTTGTAGTTGCTGCAGGAGTTGAAGTTTGTGCAGGAGTTGTAGTTGGTGCAGGAGTTGTTGGTGCAGGAGTTGTGGTTGGATCACGACTTGTTGGTGCAGGAGTTGTTGGTGCAGGAGTTGTGGTTTGTCCAGGAGTTGTAGTTGGTTGTGGAGTTGTGGTTGGTGCTGGAGTTGTAGTTGGTGCAGGAGTTGTTGGTCCAGGAGTTGTGGTTGGTGCTGGAGTTGTAGTTGGTGCAGGAGTTGTTGGTGCAGGAGTTGTTGTTGGTGCAGGTGTTGCAGTTGGTACAGGAGTTGTTGGTGCAGGAGTTGTTGGTCCAAGAGTTGTTGTTGGTGCAGGAGTTGTGGTTGGTGCTGGAGTTGTAGTTGGTGCAGGAGTTGTTGGTCCAGGAGTTGTTGTTGGTGAAGGAGTTGTAGTTAGTGAAGGAGTTGTTGTTGGTTGTGGAGTTGTGGTTGGTGCTGGAGTTGTAGTTGGTGCAGGAGAAGTATGTCCAGGAGTTGTGGTTGGTCCAGGAGTTGGGGTTGGTGCTGGAGTTGTAGTTGGTGCAGGAGTTGTTGTCGGTGCAGAGGCTGTTGGTGCAGGAGTTGTGGTTGGTGCTGGAGTTGTAGTTGGTGCAGGAGTTGTTGGTGCAGGAGTTGTTGATGCAGGAGTTGTTGGTGCAGGAGTTGTGGTTGGATCAGGACTTGTTGGTGCAGGAGTTGTTGTTATTGGTGCAGGAGTTATTGTCGGTGCAGGAGCTGTTGGTGCTGGAGTTGTAGTTGGTGCAGGAGTTGTTGTCGGTGCAGAGGCTGTTGGTGCAGGAGTTGTGGTTGGTGCAGGAGTTGTTGGTGCAGGAGTTGTTGATGCAGGAGTTGTTGGTGCAGGAGTTGTGGTTGGATCAGGACTTGTTGGTGCAGGAGTTGTTGTTATTGGTGCAGGAGTTATTGTCGGTGCAGGAGCTGTTGGTGCTGGAGTTGTAGTTGGTGCAGGAGTTGTTGGTCCAGGAGTTATTGTTGGTGCAGGAGTTGTAGTTGGTGCAGGAGTTGTTGGTGCAGGAGTTGTAGTTGATTCAGGAGTTGTTGGTGCAGGAGTTGTGGTTGGAGAAGTGGTTGTTATTGGTGCAGGAGTTGTAGATGGTTCAGGAGTTGTTGTTAGTTGTGGAGTTGTATTTGGTGCTGGAGTTGTAGTTGGTGCAGGAGTTGTTGGTGCAGGAGTTGTTGATGCAGGAGTTGTTGGTGCAGGAGTTGTGGTTGGATCAGGACTTGTTGGTGCAGGAGTTGTTGTTATTGGTGCAGGAGTTATTGTCGGTGCAGGAGCTGTTGGTGCTGGAGTTGTAGTTGGTGCAGGAGTTGTTGGTCCAGGAGTTATTGTTGGTGCAGGAGTTGTAGTTGATTCAGGAGTTGTTGGTTCAGGAGTTGTGGTTGGAGAAGTGGTTGTTATTGGTGCAGGAGTTGTAGATGGTTCAGGAGTTGTTGTTAGTTGTGGAGTTGTATTTGGTGCTGGAGTTGTAGTTGGTGCAGGAGTTGTAGTTGCTGATGGCGTTGTAGTTGGTTGAGGAGTTGTTGTTGATTGTGGAGTTGTAGTTGGTGCAGGAGTTGACGTAGATGTCGTTGTTGTAGTTTCCACTGTGCTTGCAGCCCATGCCAGTGCTTTGTTCAATAAGAAATTTTGGTTTTGATTATAGATTTTTTTTTTCAACAACCTTTTTCACTGCAAATTTTGTCACATTATGTTTATCCCATTTTTTCACTGTTTAACAAAACAAATAAAAAGTCTTACCAAGAAACAGAAGAAGAGCGATGTGCACCTTTGCCATTGCGCTGAAGTTGTGTCAGACCTTCTTTTCTTCACTCTGAAGAATTCAAGACAAACATTTTAATCATTACCATTTTTGGACGTCAGCACTCATTTTTAGGCCATTTTCTGTTTTTTAACTGGCTGTGACTTCATGTTGGACAAAGATAGGGCATAGTGGGGGAAATGTCCGCCTTCAATAATTCAATAAAATTGCCTTTTTTGTCTCTAAACTAAAACTTTCCAACGCTTCACCTCAACAGAAGTACCAACATGTTGCCACACCCGAGAGGGGAACTCAACTTTGTGTTTTTTAGGCACAATAACAGCTGCTGTACCATCTTTACATGCCAGCTCTTAACAAATGATCACCTCTGTCCCTCTCTGTTTGAAGTTTTATCAGAAGACCCTCATTTGACAACCATAACAGGTCTGGTTTCTAGCTTTCCTTTAACAGCCAACCTCAGTTTAAATACCCATACTCCAGTATCAGTTTAAAATGCAGTTTTAAAATCAAATTGTTGTTTTAAACAATAAATTATTGTTTTTATTATTATGTGTTTGGCATTTTTTATTTTCAGTAACAAAATCGATCCACTAAGTTTCCACGCAGCAAAGTATTTCTTCACATGTATTTATCATCTCTGTGGAGCTGGAGCCTATCAACGATGTCAGCCAATCACAGAGCTGACATATAGAGACTCACAAAAGGGCAGTTTAGTAACCTAACACACCAGGTGGTCCGTTCATGAGCCTATTGAAAGTGTTAGGGAAGGACAGAACTGTTCAAAGCATATCCAGCACGTGATTGGATGATTGATCCATCAATCACATTCATAACTGGCCAATCAGGTAATGTGGTAGGTGGGCACTACTGCACTACAGAGGATGAGCCACTTTGTAAAACAAACTCTTGCCAAAACATGTCAGAAGTGAAGTGAGAATATTGTGTAATATAGAGAAGCTTGTACAAACATAAAAAGTTAACTTAACCCTGTACGGCCCAAGACCATTCTTTCTGCTAGAATCCTAAAAATATCAAAATGTCCATAAAATTCAACATATAGATTTTTTGTATCTCATTTGATACATTAGGTCAGGGGTGGGCAACTTTGACTTCTTATGGTACGGCCACACCGGACGCGAATTCGCACAGACTCGTGTCGAGATTACATACAAAGTCAATGCAAAGATGCGTTTGGGGCGTCAAACGCCTCGGGCGGCGCGTTGAACGTGTTTAGTGCGGCACGTTGGACGCGTTTGGCGCAGTGCACCTGGATCGTCCAGCGCGTTTGGGCGTCAAACGCCTCGACGCTCGAGTTGAAAATATTGAACTTTCGCCGCAAATTCGCGTGATGCTGTGGTGCGGCAGCCAATCTGCGATGACATCCCCCCCCCGACGTCATTGATTTGATGATGTGTGACGCTCCGGCCACCGGCTCCTGCTCAAACCCCTCTGCAAGATGGAGGAGAGGTTGATCTGCGCTGTTTGCTATCATCCAGAGCTATACGATTCGACGTGTGTACTCTACAGAGACCAGAACAAAAAGGAGCAGGCTTGGGGGAAAGCTGCTGAGGAGACAGGTTTTGAAGGTAAGTTCTGTAAATATTCGTTTCCAGCTGGATTTGCCTGCACGGGTCATCACTGAGTCCAACAAGCTCCAGCTCTCTACTGTGCATGCACAGTGACGCGCGTCGCCCCTCAGCTTGCCAAAATGGTCCAGCGTCCAGCCTCAGGCGTTGAGCGCGACGCGTCCGGTGTGGCCGTAGCATTAGAGAGCAGCATACACTTTTTTTCAGTGTCTGAGGGCCGCACTGGACACATTTTTAGACATTCTCAAGGATGTAAAAAAATCTATAAATACACAAAAATAGCAAATATAAAACTTCAAAAAGGCTGATATCAACATTAATATATTTTAACTTCACAAATCACAATTTAATGAGCATGACACGCAACTAAAGCCAATCCAAGCTTCTTTTTTACTGCAATAAAACTGAATATTTACCGGTTTTTAAAGTACAAATGTATTACCTTTACCATTGTTTCCAAATATTGTTTTTACTATTACTTTATATCATATTTTAAAACCTCATTAAAAGGTATTTAAAGACACAATCATAGCAAAGTAAGTGCTGACTTGTACAAATCAAAGCATGAACCAGCAATTTAAGGTTAGTAGAAATATTTCATCCCTTATTCCGATTTAGTACTGGTCACTCATGATTACTCATGTTTAACAGTTATGTTTTCTTCATATTTTCAAAGTGTTTTTTTTTTTTATTATTTGGAAATGTTTGGTGGGCCGCATTACATGAGCCGAAGGGCCGCATGTGGCCCCTGGGCCGCCAGTTGCCCACCCCATTACGTGTTTTTGGCAACTGATAATCCATTTGACTACATTTGGCTTTATCGGGTTAAGACCTTCATTTACATTTTTCCACTGAGACAGGCCTTCGTGTGAAGTCCCCGTCCACTCCGAGTATCACCACAAAAAAAAATTGAGAGCTGGAAAATGATTCAAACACTTGAAGCATCTCTTCTTAAAGATCTACTCAAACTGTCTAAAGGATCTACAGTAGATCAAAATCTACAGGTTGGTGACTCCTGCTCAAAAGGATGATGATAGTTTTTGTTGAAAATGTAATATGTTGAGCCCAGGAAGTACAGCTATTAAAATAAATTAAATCAAATTAACCTCATAGGTTTATCCAGCCCTGTTTTTTGAGTCAGAGATTGTGAAGTACATCTTAACTTTTATTGACATTTTTAACGCAGTGTAAACTAAACAACCAACTACACTCACTACACCCATCAAATCTGAATTTCAGGTGTTATTTACCGTAGAAAAAACACTCCAACAAGAAATGTTTAGCCTCAACAAAAAAAAATCAACGCAACAGTTTCCATTAGTCTTTCTTAGTTATGGCAACTTGATCTGAAATTGTGTTGAACCAACAAACAATATAACATTGGACAAATTAGATTTCCTCTTCAGTCAAAGCTTGTTTTAAAGGGACTGTGAGGAGTTTCTAGGTAATTACAAGAAAGTCTCCCTTTTAGATATATGCCTGTTGGAAATACACACTTTAAGATGACTTTTATAGCATCAAAATAGGTTAGCTATAAATGCTATTCCTTAGCTTCACGGTCGGACAGGGCTGGACTGGCCTGGCCTGGATACTCAACTTCAGGAACAAGACAATTAAAACTAGAGCAAATTTATATTATTCAGACACGTCTTAGAGCACTGGGCTGTAAGTAGAGATATATAGCCGGCTACAAAACTACGATACTAAGTTTACAGTCTCAGCCTCAGTCTCAATCTGCAGCCTGCCACATTCCTGCTGCAGTCTAATCAGCTGAACTCACCTCACCTGCGCTCCTGCTCACACCTTCACCTCATCTGCTGCAATCAGGCCACCTACAAAAACCCCAGCTCCACACAGTCGGTGTCAGACTGTCTTCGCACTCATGCTGAGCACTCCAGACCTGTCTCTTGGATTGATCACACGTTGCCGACAAGTTTCATCCCTGACTCTGCCTCATCCGCCTGACCCTCGGCTTGACTACAAGGTATCGACTAGCTTCTGTCCGTCACTCCCCCGCCTGTCATCGACAACAAGAGTTCACCTGAGTATCCTCTCCGAGTGTTCCTGAATGCCTCTCCTCGTCAGTGAGTGAGTGAGACTAGCCTCAGCCGCTCTCCTCCAAAGACTGTGTTCACCCCTTGTCTAATTGTCTCCTGTGTGGCCGAGTGGAGAGAGCACTCACCCACAAACCCAGACGTGCGGGTTCGATCCCAGCTCAGAACTGTGCATTCAAAAATCTGTGAATAAAGACTGTTCATTGTTTGCACCTAAACTACTTGCTTCTGGGTCAAAAATCGTTCAAATCGTTCAAATCGTTCAATTTGTTTTCTAGTTAATTATAATAACAATACACCCAACTTTTTAAGTATTAGTAATTTAAATATAAACATATCTATATATGTACTTTTTCTTCATTTTTCTCTTTAAGTTAAACCATTTGTTCATCTTTTCCTTTACATTGCTATCAACACTTTCATACTTAAAGGGAAATTCTAGTGCAATTTTAACCCAGGGTCTAGCTAGTAGTCGAACAGTTAAACAAGCTAAATTTTATCTCAGTGAAAGTCACTTGTAATGAATTTAAACCAGTTATTTCAGTAGAGCAATTAGAAAAACATTTTAATCACCATGACATGTTGCTTCACCGTTTGGGTAACAGATGTAACTTAAAATAATAATAATAATAATAATAATAATACATTTTATTTAGAAGCGCCTTTCAAAACACCCAAGGACACTGTACAAGATAAAACAACAATAAAATCAATCAAATCATCAAAAAACAATACAACTGTAAAATCAGCAAAATACAACAGAACGTGATGGATAAGTGGATGAGAGTGGAATACTCAAGGGTAAGGAGTATGCAGTCCTGAACAGGAGTTTTGAGTCTTGATTTAAAAAGAGACAGGGAGGTCAGATTCCTGAGGTCCGGAGGGAGAGAGTTCCAGAGCTGGGGAGCAGCTCAATGTTAAGAAAAATGAAGTTATCAAGCTAAGTTTATGAAGTTATGGCAACTTGAATTTTGTGTTCAGCTTACCAACAATGACATTTGAGTGTATATGACATGCTAAATTAGGTTTATGGAATTACCAACATTATTATTTGATCACAACTTCAAAAAAAAGTTCGCAACCTGGAAAGTTTATCTAACTCATTTAATTATATTTTTTTCTTAATTGCATTTATTCATTAAATCAAGCGGTGTCAACAGATACTCTGAATTACTGTTTAGAGTGAAATGTTTTAAAAATCTTCGGTAAATCTGTTTTTGTCCGTTTCCGGATGCTGAGGGAAGTTTCTGCAACTTTGAGAAAAATAAATTGATTTGTTCTCCACACCAGAGCATTGAGCTTTCACAAAGATAATATTTAGGAGGATGATATCTCAGTTTAAATTCACCAAAGTGTCCAAAATTAAAGCTCAAGATTCTCTGTTGTGTGATTTTATGGATGATGAGTGAAAGAAAAAAATGGAGATAAACGTGATGGAAAACTATAGACCAGTATCCCTCCTTACCCAATTTTCAAAATTAAGAGAAGTTATCTATGAAACCATTTAATCTGTTCATCTGCAAAAATGAATTACTAAGTGAAAACCAGTATGGATTTTGGTAAAATAGGACCACCACTCATGCAGTGATGCAAATGGAGGAAAAAGCAAATGCAAATGAAAATAAAGAAAATTTCATTGTTTGTATAACCTGCAGAAAGCCTTCGATACGATAGACCACAGACTGCTGCTGTGAAAATTGGAGAAGTATGAGGTACGAGGTATCGCTTATTCTTGAGTGGAAAGTTACTTAGACAACAGACAGCAGTGTGTACAGATTAATGCTCTAAAGAGGGTCGCCTGTGGAGTACCCCAAGGATCTGTTATTGGACCGATATTGTTCATATTGTTTATCAATGATATCTGCAGAGTCACTATTTTTTTTTAAATATATACTTTTTGCAGATGACACAAACTTAAAAGAACAATTGGTTGGCACTGACTGTGAGCTGGAAAGTCTCAAAACTTGGATGTAAATAAATTATCCCTTAATATTAAAAAAATGAAGTTCATGGTTTTTGGAAATCAAAATAAAATAAATGGGGAAATTACAATGAAAATCAATGTTTGTATAGAAAGAGTTTTTAAAAACAAATTTCTTGGGATTATGACAGTAGGTGAACATGGCAACATCTTATTTATTACATAAAAGGTAAATTTTCAAAGTCAGTTGCAATTCTGTCAAAATCTAGATATATTTTAAATTATAAAGCATTGAAAATAATCTATAAATCACTTATTGTTCCTTACATGTCTTACTGTATAGAACTGTGGGGATCCACATATAAAACAAAAAAGAGCCAAATCATCAATAATACAGATTATTATGCTCACACTGATCCCTTGTTTTTATAAATCACACATTATGAAATTTTCTGACTTGTTTTATTATAAAATAATGTTACTAATGTTTACTGCAAAACTAAACTCTCTTCCTAGTGCTGTGCAAAAGTTCTTCTAAATTCAAGAGTCTCAATATGATTTAAGGATTTAAGATGTAAGTTTTCTGTTCAGTATGACGGAGGATTAGGGCCACGTTGAAAACTAAAAAAAAAAGGAAGGTTACGAGAATAAAGTCGAAAAGCTACGAGAATAAAGTCATCTCAAACTAGGAAACATCTACTTGGCTATATTTAGAAAGATATTCGGAGATTCAGACTTTGCGGCTCAATAAGTCATCTACAAAAGAACGTAGTTCCAAACCAAATTGAATAACTTCCCCATACTGAGAAGTAAAGTCTTCAAAATCACAGCAAATACTTCTCAGTATGGGGAAGTTATTCAATTTTCTTTCACACTATTCCTCCGATATAGTAATTTACCGATGGTCCCGAAGCCGCCGATCCATCAGCTTCAGTGTATTAACGACTTGTTTGGAGGAAAACGAGTTTATAGCTCACAGTCTTCATTAGAGTGATCAAAAAGAGGGGTCTGGTTTGGAACTACGTTCTTTTGTAGATGACTTATTGAGCCGCAAAGTCTGAATCTGTGAATATCTTTCTAAATATAGCCAAGCAGATGTTTTTTGAGATGACGTTATTCTCGTAGCTTTTCGACTTTATTCTCGTAAAATTATGAGATTATTCTCGTAATTTAACGACTTTATTCTTGTAACCTTCCTTTTTTTTTAGTTTTCAACGTGGTCCTAATCCTCCGTCGTAGTTCAGAAAGATGGAAAAGGTATAAAAAGAAGATATGCTTCTGTTGTTGGGGTTAAACTGAATAATGCAAATATAAATATAAAAACCTGCAATTCACATTATATCTTCAGAAAAATGGTCTCTAAAGTTATCTTTGAAAATTACAAGTGCTGATCATGTAATGATGTTAATGTTGATTCTTTATCTTTGGTTTTTGGGAGCTTATTTTTGGTTAAATATGTGGGCGAGGCTCAGAGAAGCATTTTGTTTCTGCCTTTTTAGTTACTACTTATAAAAAGAATTCTGGTTTGTTTAAAATGTCTATTTTCTGACAAATATTGTACAATGTATGCTGACTGAGTAAAAATCCTACAAATAAAAAATAAAATCCGAAAAGATCTCAGGTACTTACGGAGTCTGTGGTCCTCTGGAGTGATCTCAGCCTCTCTCTTACACTAACATCACAGAAATGGTTGTTTCACAGTCTGTGTTGAATGAACTCATCGTTAAGGTGTGCTAAATAATCCCAAGTGCAACACTGAAGTCCTGGAATCAACGTCACAGATGTGCAGCAACATTGTTTTAAATGCCATTTTTATATTTTGACTTTGGGTGGAGCGTATTTGTTATTCTTAGATTCAGATTATTGGATCTCTGAAGTGCATTCCTGTCCTGAAACCACGTGTGTTCAGTCCAGTAAAAGGTTAGCTCTAAAAATACAAACTCATTTCTCAATATGACATCAGTTCAATTTTTAAAAGCTTTAAGAAGAGACAAGCAAATGGACACTGAATCAGGGGATCCAGCTGCAGTGCAAGGTTAGCAAATCTGAACGTGGTCTATAAAAGAAAAACACAGAAAATAGGATTGAAAAATGATTAAAAATACAATTTATGTCTCAAATGATAGAAAAATAACACTCTCATCCAGCCTTGTGTTACTGTCTCATCTTAGTGTCTCAATTTAAAAAGAGGTTTTAAAATATTCATCAACAATTTTTGTCTACGTCATTTAAAATCAAACAATAAAACAAAACAACCTAAAAAATGACTGCCTCAACCTTTTTTTAAATGTAGAGAAAGCCAGAAATTCTTTTTACAGTTACAGAGGTCATGAAGTTTTATGTTTTTTATTCACAAAAATTCCAAACTTTAAAGAGCAGCAGTCGTCAGTCGATGCAGCAAAAAAGTTCATTTGACATCACTGGAAATCAGAGACCGTGTGTTCAACCACACAGCTGTGGACAAAACTTCTACCCAACTGCACGCCCGAGACAATCATCTTTTACTTAAAAGGGCAAAAAAAGTATTTTTAAAAGGCTGAATTAAAGAATAAATCCTCATGATGATCCTCCCCTCCCCAATAATCAGACCTCCTCCAGCGCCACAGTCCTCACCCACATTGTCATTTTGACCATAAATATTAGTCCTACCTTTATTTCATCTAAATATTTAGATTCCTTGACCATGAAAACATACCATTAGAAACTGGATTCATAATGGAATCTATTTTAGTTCAGTAGTTATTCACGAAAATCACATTTTTCGTCGTGGCGTTTTTCTTCTGGATCTAGCTCCAAAGTTTTTGAAGATAAAACAAATCCGATTGAACAGATTCCACAGTATCTTGGCTATATTTTGGCATTTGTTGCTATGGCGAAAATTCCAAGGATATCAAAATTTTTCTTGTTCTGGATCGGAGAATCCGGATTTTTCCATGGATCCAGATCAGTCTGTGATATCTTGTAGAACCTGTTGGAAACTTGTCCTGTATTTTTTTGTCCAAATGACCTTATTATTTTTGGTGGAGTAATATGCACAAATGCTGAAAATGGTCCTATCTTACAATGTTAAAAGAGTACTCAAAAAAATTCCTGGATCCAGATGGTGATCCGGATCACTCCTAAAATCGAATCATTTGTTCCTTGTCCCAGTCTGGACATTTCCTGAAAATTTCTTTGAGATCCGTCCTTAACTTTTTTGAGTTATGTTGTTAAAAGAGAAACAAACAAACCACAAACACACAAACTTCAACAATAACATGAACTCCTTGGCAGAGTTATTTAGCACGGGGCTGTTCAGTATTTATCCACTGATGCTGCAGTTATTTATTTAAAACATGTGCCACATACGTGCACTTTAAGTTGTCATCAAGATGCAACTAATTGGGTGGAAAAGTATCGCTAAAAAAAATACAGTATTTTCATGAAAGGTGCTGTGAGGAGAATGTGTTGCTTTACAACTTCTTTTTTCAACAACTTACAGAATGCAAAGCGACGAGCTAATGTATCTCTTTCTAGTTACATAGCGGTAGTTTTTGATGTGTGACAACAAGCAATTTTTGGAAAACTTAGCATTGCAGTTTTGTAGCTGGCTATATATCTCTACTTACAGCCCGGAGCTCTAAGACGTGTCAGAATAATATAAATTTGTTCTGGTTTTAATTGTCTTGTTCCTGAAGTTGAGTATCCAGGCCAGTCCAGCCCTGTCAGACCCGACCGCAAAGCTAAGGAATAGCATTTATAGATAACCTATTTTGATGCTATAAAACTCATCTTAAAGTGTGTATTTCCATCAGGCATATATCTAAAAGTGAGACTTTTTTGTAGTTACTTAAAAACTGCTCACAGCTTCTTTAAATACCGTCCATCAGAGATGAAAACTGTCCTTTGTTTGGGTGCTGAATCCACATCAGTTGAGAACATTCATCTTTTGTTCTTGTTGATTTATTGGTTTCAAATGTCACTCTCACCTCCTTCATTGATTCTCCTGTTTGTTTTGGACCTGAATGTTCATACTCCGTTAATAATGCACTTCACTGTCAAAGCCCTTTGTGAGCACGTGTTTATAAGACGTTATATTAATAGACTTACTATGACGTCTTTGATTGTCATGACCCTGCTCACCTTTTTGTTGTATTTATTTACTCTGTTTTAACTTCCTCGTATGTCGCTCATGATTAATTTTATTACCTTCTTATTCCTCAGAGTTTCATGTTCAGCCCTCGTCAACCTGATTGTCCACCTGAGCCGGCTCTACACAATGGGGCATTGTTTTAACTATTGTCTTTAATTTATGGCACATGTCAGCCAGTTTACATGCTTAACAAATTCCAGCTGAATACGAAAAATCAGATTTATTTGGTTTTATCGATAATATTAATACTTTTCATTTGTATCACGGTGAGCTTTTCCATTCTAGTTGTTTATGTGTATCACTAGTTTTGATATACTTATAATAAAGGGTTTTTTTTTATTTTGTCTCTCCATGGTTTTAGAATTTCAACATTTTTCTTTTTGAGTGACTGTTTCTTTTAGTGATAATACAAAACCCAAAACCAGTGAAGTTTGCACGTTGTGTAAATCGTAAATAAAAACAGAATACAATTATTTGCAAATCCCTTTCATCCTATATTCAATTGAATACACAGCAAAGACAAGATACTTAATGTTCAAACTGGTAAACTTTGTTATTTTTTGCAAATATTAGCTCATTTGGAATTTGATGCCTGCAACATGTTTCAAAAAAGCTGGCACAAGTGGCAAAAAAGACTGAGAAAGTTGAGGAATGCTCATCAAACACTTATTTGGAACATCCCACAGGTGAACAGGCTAATTGGGAACAGGTGGGTGCCATGATTGGGTATAAAAGCAGCTTCCCTGAAATGCTCAGTCATTCACAAACAAGGATGGGGCGAGGGTCACCACTTTGTGAACAAATGCGTGAGCAAATTGTCCAACAGTTTAAGAACAACATTTCTCAACCAGCTATTGCAAGGAATTTAGGGATTTCATCATCTACGGTCCGTAATATCATCAAAAGGTTCAGAGAATCTGGAGAAATTACTGCACGGAAGCGGCAAGGCCCAAAACCAACATTGAATGCCCGTGACCTTCGATCCCTCAGGCGGTACTGCATCAAAAACCGGCATCACTGTGTAAAGGATATCACCACATGGGCTCAGGAACACTTCAGAAAACCACTGTCAGTAACTACAGTTCGTCTACATCTGTAAGTGCAAGTTAAAACTCTACTATGCAAAGCCAAAGCCATTTATCAACAACACCCAGAAACACCACCGGCTTCGCTGGGCCCGAGCTCATCTAAGATGGACTGATGCAAAGTGGAAAAGTGTTCTGTGGTCTGACCAGTCCACATTTACAATTGTTTTTGGAAACTGTGGTCATCGTGTCCTCCGGACCAAAGAGGAAAAGAACCATTCGGACTGTTATAGGCACAAAGTTCAAAAGCCAGCATCTGTGATGGTATGGGGGTGTATTAGTGCCCAAGGCATGGGTAACTTACACATCTGTGAAGGCACCATTAATGCTGAAAGGTACATACAGGTTTTGGAGCAACATATGTTGCCATCCAAGCAACGTCTTTTTCATGGACGCCCCTGCTTATTTCAGCAAGACAATGCCAAGCCACATTCTGCACATGTTACAACAGCGTGGCTTCGTAGTAAAAGAGTGCGGGTACTAGACTGGCCTGCCTGTAGTCCAGACCTGTCCCCCATTGAAAATGTGTGGTGCATTATGAAGCGTAAAATACAACAACGGAGACCCCGGACTGTTGAACAACTTAAGCTGTACATCAGGCAAGAATGGGAAAGAATTCCACCTGAAAAGCTTCAAAAATTGGTCTCCTCAGTTCCCAAACGTTTACTGAGTGTTGTTAAAAGGAAAGGCGATGTAACACAGTGGTAAAAATGACCCTGTGACAACTTTTTTGCAATGTGTTGCTGCCATTAAATTCTAAGTTGATAATTATTTGCAAAAGAAAATAAAGTTTCTCAATTCGAAAGTTAATTATCTTGTCTTTGCTGTGTATTCAATTGAATATAAGTTGAAAAGGATTTGCAAATCATTGTATTCTGTTTTTATTTACGATTTGCCAACTTTACTGGTTTTGGGTTTTGTAAACGATGATGTAAAAAGGCTTTGAGTTAGATTTGATCCTTGCTTTTTGGTCCTTTTTTGTAAAACATCACAGTAAGATTTTTTAAGACTGTTTCCCATTACATCCTCATCTTGTCCTTTTCATTGCCCTTTTGAATTTTTTTCTTCTTTTTATTTCTTCTTTTTTTGATTGTGTGGATTATGTTTTGATGTGGGGACTCCAGGAGTTAATAAATGTAACATCTGCTGCCTCTGGAGGAAACAAAAGGAACTGCAGCATGTCCCGCCTTAAAGAGACTTTATTTTTCAACACTCCAGTTCAACTCAAGGCAATGACAGGAAACAAATATGCTGTCCATGATAAGATTTTTATTTTTATATTGTCTGCAGATTATTTATATTAAGCATATACATATCTACCATTCTAGAAGTAGTTACAGTGATGAAGCAAATGTATGGTTTAAATTAAGTAAGGAGAGATTTACAGCGAATATGACATAAATGTTGGCAAGAAAGTTGCAGAGCGCTCCCATCAAGTTTGAATGAATCGCAGAAAACACCATTTGGGAAAGTTTACGTTTGACGGAATCGAACAGTCCAGATGCACTCACAACTTCATCAAACAAAGAAATAAATATGAATACATATAAATAAATAACTCTTATTAACAGTATTCAACCTGTACACAATTCATCAGTTTTATCATCTGTCACAACTTTCAACAGCAGGATCGGAGAACGTGTGTGATCACTGCAACCATCAGTGTCATCACACTGACTTTATCCATGGTAGCAGCAGAGGACGCCGTCGTGCTGGAGGCTGCTGTTGTTGCCCTGGTAGTTGTTGTGGTAGTTGTTGCAGCTGTGGTAGTTGTTGTGGTTGTTGTTGCAGCTGTGGTAGTTGATGTGGTAGATGTTGAAGCTGTGGTAGTTGTTGCTGGTGCATTGGTTGCAGCAGCTGTGGTAGTTGTTGCAGCTGCATTGGATGCTGCAGCTGTGGTAGTTGTTGCTGGTGCATTGGATGCTGCAGCTGTGGTAGTTGTTGCAGCTGCATTGGATGCTGCGGCTGTGGTAGTTGTTGCTGGTGCATTGGATGCTGCAGCTGTTGTAGTTGTTGCAGCTGCATTGGATGCTGTAGCTGTGGTAGTTGTTTCTGGTGCATTGGTTGCTGCAGCTGTTGTGGTTGCTGCAGCTGCATTGGATGCTGTAGCTGTGGTAATTGTTGCTGGTGCATTGGTTGCGGCAGCTGTGGAAGATGTTTCTGGTGCATTGTTGGCTGCAGCTGTGGTGGTTGTTGCACCATTGGAAGTTGTTGCTGGTGCATTGGTTGCAGCAGCTGTGGTAGTTGTGGGAGCTGCATTGGATGCTGCAGCTGTGGTAGTTGTTACAGCTGCATTGGATGCTGTAGCTGTGGTAGTTGTTGCTGGTGCGTTGGTTGCTGCAGCTGTGGTAGTTGTTGCACCATTGGAAGTTGTTGCTGCGGCATTGGTTGCAGCAGCTGTGGTAATTGTGGCAGCTGCATTGGATGCTGCAGCTGTTGTAGTTGTTGCAGCTGCATTGGATGCTGTAGCTGTGGTTATTGTTGCTGGTGCATTTGTTGCTGCAGCTGTGGTAGTTTTTGCTGGTGCATTGGATGCAGCAGCTGTGGTAGTTGTTACAGCTGCATTTGATGCTGTAGCTGTGATCGTTGTTGCTGGTGCATTGGTTGCTGCAGCTGTGGAGGTTGTTGCACCATTGGAAGTTGTTGCTGGTGCATTGGTTGCAGCAGCTGTGGTAGTTGTGGGAGCTGCATTGGATGCTGCAGCTGTTGTAGTTGTTCCAGCTGCATTGGATGCTGTAGCTGTGGTAGTTGTTGCTGGTGCATTGGTTGCTGCAGCTGTTGTGGTTGTTGTACCAGGGGTGGATGTTGTTGTCGCAGCTGTGGTCAGAGTTGTTGAACTTGCACCGGTTGGTGTTTTTGTCACAGCAGTAGTTGGTGTTGTTGTAGCAGCAGTAGTTGAAGCTGTTGTTGTACCAGAAAAGGTTGAAGCTGTTGTTGTAGCAGTAGTTGTTGAAGCTGACGTTGCTGCAGCAGCGGTTGGTGTTGTTGCAGAAGTGGTTTGTGTTGTTGTTGCAGCAGTGGTTGGAGTTGTTTCACCTGCAGTGGATGGTGTTGTTGTCGCAGCAGTGATTGGTGTTGTTGTACCAGCAGTTGTTGAAGCTGTCGTTGTTGCAGCATGTGTTGTTGAGGCTGTTGTTGTTTCAGCAGTGGTTGGTGGTGTTGTACCTGCAGTAGTAATTGTTGTTGTCGCAGCAGTGGTTTCTGTTGTTGTAGGAGTCGTGGTTGGTGTTGTTGTTGCAGCAGTGGTCGGTGTTTTTGTTGAAGCAGTCATTGGTGTTGTTGGAGCAGCAGTTGTTGAAGCTGTCGTTGTTTCAGCAGTGGTTAGTGTTGTTGTACTTGCAGTAGTAAGTCTTGTCGCAGCAATGATTGGTGTTGTTGTACCAGCAGTAGTTGAAGCTCTTGTCGTAGTGGCAGTTGTTGAAGCTGTCGTCATTGCAGCAGTGGTTGGTGTTGTTGTTGCAGCAGTGGTTGGAGCTGTTGTAGCAGCTGTAGTAGAAGCTGTTGTTGTAACAGTAGTTGTTGAAGCTGTTGTTGTTGCAGCAGTGGTTGGTGTTGTTGTACCTGCAGTAGTTGAACCTGTTGTTGGTGCAGCAGTGGTTGGTGTTGTTGAAGCAGCAGTGGTTGAAGCTGTTGTTGTCGCAGCAGTGGTTGGTGTTGTTGTACCTGTAGTAGTCACTGTTGTTGTCGCAGCAGAGGTTGGTGGTGTTGTCGCAGATGTGGTCCGTGTTGTTGTCGCAGTTGTGGTCGGAATTGTTGTACTTGCAGTGGTCGGTGTTGTTGTTGCAGCAATGGTTGGTGTTGTCGCAGCAGTGTTCGGTGTTGTTGTCGCAGTTGTGGTCGGTCTTGTTGTCTGAGCAGTGGTCGGAGCTGTTGTACTTGCAGTGGTTGGTGTTGTTGTCGCTGCAGTGGTTTGAGTTGTTGTAGCAGCTGTAGTTGAACCTGTTGTCTTAGCGGCAGTTGTTGAAGCTGTGGTTGTTGCAGCAGTAGATTGAGTTGATGTACCTGCAGTGGTCGGTGTTGTTGTAGGAGCAGTAGTTGTAGCAGTAGTGGTTGCTGTTGTTGTACCAGCAGTAGTTGAAGCTGTCGTTGTTTCAGCAGTGGTTGGTGTTGTTGTACCTGTAGTAGTCACTGTTGTTGTCGCAGCAGTGGTTGGTGTTGTTGACGCAGCAGTGGTCTGTGTTGTTGTAACAGCAGTGGTCGGTCTTGTTGTCGGAGCAGAGGTCGGAGCTGCTGTACTTGCAGTGGTTGGTGTTGTTGTTGCTGTAGTGGTTTGAGTTGTTGTAGCAGCTGTAGTTGATGCTTTCGTTGCTGCAGCAGTGGTTGGTGTTGTTGTAGTAGCAGTAGTTGAACCTGTTGTCTTAGCAGTTGTTGAAGCTGTGGTTGTTGAAGCAGTAGATGGAGTTGTTGTGCCTGCAGTGGTTGGTGTTGTTGTTGCAGCAGTAGTTGTAGCAGCAGTGGTTGGTGTTGTTGTACCAGCAGTAGTTGAAGCTGTCGTTTCAGCAGTGGTTGGTGTTGTTTTACCTGTAGTAGTCACTGTTGTTGTCGCAGCAGTGGTCCGTGTTGTTGAAGCAGTTGTGGTCAGAGTGGTTGTACTTGCAGTGGTCGGTGTTGTTGTTGTGGCCGGAGTTGGTGTTGTTGTACCTGTAGTAGTCACTGTTGTTGTCGCAGCAGTGGTTGGTGTTGTTTTTGCAGCAGTGGTCCGTGTTGTTGTTGCAGTTGTGGCCGGAGTTGTTGTACTTGCAGTGGTCGGTGTTGTCGTTGCAGCAGTGGTTGGTGTTGTTGTACCTGTAGAAGTCACTGTTGTTGTCGCAGCAGTGGTTGGTGTTGTTGTCGCAGCAGTGGTCAGTGTTGTTGTCGCAGTTGTGGTCGGTCTTGTTGTCGGAGCAGTGGTCGGAGATGTTGTACTTGCAGTGGTTGGTGTTGTTGTCGCTGCAGTGCTTTGAATTGTTGTAGCAGCTGTAGTTGATGCTGTTGTTGCTGCGGCAGTGGTCGGTGTTGTTGTAGTAGCAGTAGTTGAACCTGTTGTCTTAGCGGCAGTTGTTGAAGCTGTGGTTGTTGCAGCAGTGGTTGTTGAAGCTGTGGTTGTTGCAGCAGTAGATGGTGATGTTGTACCTGTAGAAGTCACTGTTGTTGTCGCAGCAGTGGTCAGTGTTGTTGTCGCAGTTGTGGTTGGTCTTGTTGTCGGAGCAGTGGTTGGAGTTGTTGTACTTGCAGTGGTCCGTGTTGTTGTTGCAGCAGTGGTTGGTGTTGTTGTACCTGAAGAAGTCACTGTTGTACTTGCAGTGGTTGGTGTTGTTGTCACAGCAGTGGTCGGTGTTGTTGTTGGGGCAGTGGTTGGTGTTGTTGTTGCAGCAGTAGTTGTAGCAGTAGTGGTTGGTGTTGTTGTACCAGCAGTAGTTGAAGCTGTCGTTGTTTCAGCAGTGGTTGGTGTTGTTGTCGCAGCAGTGGTCAGTGTTGTTGTCGCAGTTGTGGTCGGTCTTGTTGTCACAGCAGTGGTCGGAGATGTTGTACTTGCAGTGGTTGGTGTTGTTGTCGCTGTAGTGGTTTGAGTTGTTATAGCAGCTGTAGTTGATGCTATTATTGCTGCGGCAGTGGTTGGTGTTGTTGTAGCAGCTGTAGTTGAACCTGTTGTCTTAGCGGCAGTTGTTGAAGCTGTGGTTGTTGCAGCAGTAGATTGAGTTGTTGTACCTGCAGTGGTCGGTGTTGTTGTAGGAGCAGTAGTTGTAGCAGTAGTGGTTGCTGTTGTTGTACCAGCAGTAGTTGAAGCTGTCGTTGTTTCAGCAGTGGTTGGTGTTGTTGTACCTGTAGTAGTCACTGTTGTTGTCGCAGCAGTGATTGGTGTTGTTGACGCAGCAGTGGTCTGTGTTGTTGTAACAGCAGTGGTCGGTCTTGTTGTCGGAGCAGAGGTCGGAGCTGCTGTACTTGCAGTGGTTGGTGTTGTTGTTGCTGTAGTGGTTTGAGTTGTTGTAGCAGCTGTAGTTGATGCTTTCGTTGCTGCAGCAGTGGTTGGTGTTGTTGTAGTAGCAGTAGTTGAACCTGTTGTCTTAGCAGTTGTTGAAGCTGTGGTTGTTGAAGCAGTAGATGGAGTTGTTGTACCTGCAGTGGTTGGTGTTGTTGTTGCAGCAGTAGTTGTAGCAGCAGTGGTTGGTGTTGTTGTACCAGCAGTAGTTGAAGCTGTCGTTTCAGCAGTGGTTGGTGTTGTTTTACCTGTAGTAGTCACTGTTGTTGTCGCAGCAGTGGTCCGTGTTGTTGAAGCAGTTGTGGTCAGAGTGGTTGTACTTGCAGTGGTCGGTGTTGTTGTTGTGGCCGGAGTTGGTGTTGTTGTACCTGTAGTAGTCACTGTTGTTGTCGCAGCAGTGGTTGGTGTTGTTTTTGCAGCAGTGGTCCGTGTTGTTGTTGCAGTTGTGGCCGGAGTTGTTGTACTTGCAGTGGTCGTGTTGTCGCCAGTGGTTGGTGTTGTTGTACCTGTAGAAGTCACTGTTGTTGTCGCAGCAGTGGTTGGTGTTGTTGTCGCAGCAGTGGTCAGTGTTGTTGTCGCAGTTGTGGTCGGTCTTGTTGTCGGAGCAGTGGTCGGAGATGTTGTACTTGCAGTGGTTGGTGTTGTTGTCGTGCAGTGTTTTGAATTGTTGTAGCAGCTGTAGTTGATGCTGTTGTTGCTGCGGCAGTGGTCGGTGTTGTTGTAGTAGCAGTAGTTGAACCTGTTGTCTTAGCGGCAGTTGTTGAAGCTGTGGTTGTTGCAGCAGTGGTTGTTGAAGCTGTGGTTGTTGCAGCAGTAGATGGTGATGTTGTACCTGTAGAAGTCACTGTTGTTGTCGCAGCAGTGGTCAGTGTTGTTGTCGCAGTTGTGGTTGGTCTTGTTGTCGGAGCAGTGGTTGGAGTTGTTGTACTTGCAGTGGTCCGTGTTGTTGTTGCAGCAGTGGTTGGTGTTGTTGTACCTGAAGAAGTCACTGTTGTACTTGCAGTGGTTGGGTCGTCAGCAGTGGTCGGTGTTGTTGTTGGGGCAGTGGTTGGTGTTTGTTGTTGCAGCAGTAGTTGTAGCAGTAGTGGTTGGTGTTGTTGTACCTGTAGTAGTCACTGTTGTTGTCAGCAGTGGTGGTTGGTGTTGTTGTCGCAGCAGTGGTCAGTGTTGTTGTCAGCAGTTGTGGTCGGTCTTGTTGTCACAGCAGTGGTCGGAGATGTTGTACTTGCAGTGGTTGGTGTTGTTGTCGCTGTAGTGGTTTGAGTTGTTGTAGCAGCTGTAGTTGATGCTTTGTTGCTGCAGCAGTGGTTGGTGTTGTTGTAGTAGCAGTAGTTGAACCTGTTGTCTTAGCGCAGTTGTTGAAGCTGTGGTTGTTGCAAGCAGTAGATTGAGTTGTTGTACCTGCAGTGGTTGGTGTTGTTGTTGCAGCAGTAGTTGTAGCAGCAGTGGTTGGTGTTGTACCAGCAGTAGTTGAAGCTGTCGTTGTTTCAGCAGTGGTTGTGGTTAGCAGTGGTCCGTGTTGTTGTAACAGCAGTGGTTGTGTTGTTGTAGCCTTGTTGTCACAGCAGTGGTCGGACTGTTGTACTTGCAGTGGTTGGTGTTGTTGTTGCTGTAGTGGTTTGAGTTGTTGTAGCAGCTGTAGTTGATGCTTTGTTGCTGCAGCAGTGGTTGGTGTTGTTGTTGTCGGTCTTGTTGTCGCAGCAGTGGTGAGGAGATGTGTGTACTTGCAGTTGGTTGGTGTTGTTGTCGCAGTAGTGGTTTGAGTTGTTATAGCAGCTGTAGTTGATGCTATTGTTGCTCTTGCAGTGGTTGGTGTGTTGTTGTAGTAGCAGTAGTTGAATCTGTTGTCTTAGCAGCAGCTGTTGAAGCTGTGGTTGTTGCAGCAGTGTTGTTGAGTTGTGGTTGTTGCAGCAGTGATGGTGTTGTTGTACCTGCAGTGGTCTGTTGTTGTCGCAGCAGTGGTCGGTGTTGTTGTCAGCAGTTGTTGTTGTAAGCAGTCAGTTGTTGCAGTAGTGGTTGGTGTTGTTGTACCAGCAGTGTTGTTGTTGAAGCTGTGGTCGCAGCAGTGGTTGGTGTTGTTGTACCTGCAGAAGTCACTGTTGTTTACTTGCAGTGGTTGGTGTTGTTGTCACAGCAGTGGTCGGTGTTGTTGTCGGAGCAGTGGTTGGTGTTGTTGTTGAGCAGTGTTGTACTTGCAGTGGTTGGTGTTGTTGTTGCTGTAGTGGTTGTTGTAGCAGCTGTAGTTGATGCTGTTGTTGCTCAGCAGTGGTTGGTGTTGTTGTAGTAGCAGTAGTTGAACCTGTTGTCTTAGCAGTTGTTGAAGCTGTGGTTGTTGCAGCAGCAGGTGTTGTGTTGTTGTTGCAGCAGTGGTTGGTGTTGTACCTGTAGAAGTCACTGTTGTTGTTGTAGCAGCAGTGGTTGGTGTTGTTGTTGTGGTAGCAGTGGTTGTTGTACTTGCAGTGGTCGTGTTGTTGTTGCAGCAGTGGTTGGTGTTGTTGTTCGCACAGCAGTGGTCGGTGTTGTTGTAGGAGCAGTTGTTGGTGTTGTTGTTGAAGCAGTAGTCGTAGCAGTAGTGGTTGGTGTTGTTGTACCAGCAGTAGTTGAAGCTGTCATTGTCGCAGCAGTGGTTGGTGTTGTTGTACCTGCAGAAGTCACTGTTGTTGTACTTGCAGTGGTTGGTGTTGTTGTCACAGCAGTGGATAGTGTTGTTGTGGTCAGTCTTGTTGTCGGAGCAGTGGTCGGAGATGTGTTACTTGCAGTTGTTGGTGTTGTTGTCGATGTAGTGGTTTGAGTTGTAGCAGCAGCTGTAGTTGATGCTGTTGTTGCTGCGGCAGTGGTTGGTGGTGTTGTAGTAGCAGTAGTTGAATCTGTTGTCTTAGTAGCAGTTGTTGAAGCTGTGGTTGTTGCAGCAATGGTTGTTGAAGCTGTGGTTGTTGCAGCAGTAGATGGAGTTGTTCTACCTGCAGTGGTTGGTGTTGTTGTTGGGGCAGTGGTTGGTGTTGTTTTTGCAGCAATAGTTGTAGCAGCAGTGGTTGTTGTTGTTGTACCAGCAGTAGTTGAAGCTGTCGTTGTTTCAGCAGTGGTTGGTGTTGTTGTCACAGCAGTGGTACGTGTTGTTGTTGCAGTTGTGGTCGGTCTTGTTGTCGAAGCAGTGGTCGTGGATGTTGTACTTGCAGTGGTTTGTGTTGTTGTCGCTGCAGTGGTTTGAGTTTTTGTAGCAGATGTAGTTGATGCTGTTGTTGCTGCAGCAGTGGTTGGTGTTGTTGTAGTAGCAGTAGTTGAACCTGTTGTCTTAGTGGCAGTTGTTGAAGCTGTGGTTGATGCAGCAGTGGTTGTTGAAGCTGTGGTTGTTGCAGCAGTGGATGGAGTTGTAGTACCTGCAGTGGTCGGTGTTGTTGTAGGAGCAGTGGTTTGTGTTGTCGTTGCTTCAATAGTTGTAGCAGCAGTGGTTGGTGTTGTTGTACCAGCAGTAGTTGAAGCTGTCGTTGTTTCAGCAGTGGTTGGTGTTGTTGTCACAGCAGTGGTTGGTGTTGTCTTGTTGCAGCAGTGGTGGTGTGTTGTTACTTGCAGTGGTTGGTGTTGTTGCAGTGTAGTGGTTGAGTTGTTGCAGCAGCTGTAGTTGATGCTGTTGTTGCTGCAGCAGTGGTTGGTTGTTGTGTTGATTGGTCTGTTGTTGTCGCAGCAGTGATTGGTGTTGTTGTCGCAGCAGTGGTCAGTGTTGTTGTTGAGCAGTGGTCGGATGCTGTTGTTGCAGTGGTCTGTTGTACTTGCAGTGGTTGGTGTTGTTGTACCAGCAGTAGTTGAAGCTGCTGTTGTCTTCAGCAGTGGTTGGTGTTGTTGTAGCAGTAGTTGAACCTGTTGTCGCAGCAGTTGTTGAAGCTGTGGTTGTTGCGGCAATGGTTGTTGAAGCTGTGGTTGTTGCAGCAGTAGATGGAGTTGTTGTACCTGCAGTGGTTGGTGTTGTTGCAGGGGCATTGGTTGGTGTTGTTGTTGCAGCAGTAGTTGTAGCAGCAGTGGTTGGTGTTGTTGTCGCAGTTGTTATCGGTCTTGTTGTCGGAGATCTTGTACTTGCAGTGGTTGGTGTTGTCGCTGCAGTGGTTGGAGTTGTTGTAGCAGCTGTAGTTGATGCTGTTGTTACTGCGGCAGTGGTTGGTGTTGTTGTAGTAGCAGTAGTTGAACCTGTTGTCTTAGCGGCAGTTGTTGAAGCTGTGGTTGTTGCAGCAGTGGTTGTTGAAGCTGTGGTTGTTGCAGCAGTAGATGGTGTTGTTGTACCTGTAGTGGTCGGTGTTGATGTAGGAGCAGTGGTTGGTTTTGTTGTTGCAGCAGTAGTTGTAGCACCAGTGGTTGGTGTTGTTGTACCAGCAGTCGTTGAAGCTGTCGTTGTTTCAGCAGTTGTTGGTGATGTTGTACCTGTAGAAGTCACTGTTGTTGTCGCAGCAGTGGTTGGTGTTGTTGTCGCAGCAGTGGTCCGTGTTGTTGTCGCAGTTGTGGTTGGAGTTGTTGTACTTGCAGTGGTCCGTGTTGTTGTTGCAGCAGTGGTTGGTGTTGTTGTACCTGCAGAAGTCACTGTTGTACTTGCAGTGGTTGGTGTTGTTGTCACAGCAGTGGTCAATGTTGTTGTTGGGGCAGTGGTTGGTGTTGTTGTTTCAGCAGTAGTTGTAGCAGTAGTGGTTGGTGTTGTTGTACCAGCAGTAGTTGAAGCTGTCGTTGTTTCAGCAGTGGTTGGTGTTGATGTTGCAGTTGTGGCTGGAGTTGTTGTCGCAGCAGTGGTTGGTGTTGTTGTAGCAGCTGTAGTTGATGCTGTTGTAGTTTCAGCAGTGGTTGGTGTTGTTGTCACAGCAGTGGTTGGTATTGTTGTCGCAGTTGTGGTCGGTCTTGTTGTTGGAGCAGTGGTCCGAGCTGTTGTACTTGCAGTGGTTGGTGTTATTGTTGTTATAGCAGCTGTAGTTGATGCTGTTGTTGCTGCGGCAGTGGTTGGTGTTGTTGTAGTAGCAGTAGTTGAACCTGTTGTCTTAGCAGCAGTTGTTGAAGCTGTGGTTGTTGCGGCAATGGTTGTTGAAGCTGTGGTTGTTGCAGCAGTAGATGGAGTTGTTGTACCTGCAGTGGTTGGTGTTGTTGCAGGGGCATTGGTTGGTGTTGTTGTTGCAGCAGTAGTTGTAGCAGCAGTGGTTGGTGTTGTTGTCGCAGTTGTTATCGGTCTTGTTGTCGTAGATGTTGTACTTGCAGTGGTTGGTGTTGTCGCTGCAGTGGTTGGAGTTGTTGTAGCAGCTGTAGTTGATGATGTTGTTGCTGCGGCAGTGGTTGGTGTTGTTGTAGTAGCAGTAGATGAACCTGATGTCTTAGCGGCAGTTGTTGAAGCTGTGGTTGTTGCAGCAGTGGTTGTTGAAGCTGTGGTTGTTGCAGCAGTAGATGGTGTTGTTGTACCTGTAGTGGTCGGTGTTGATGTAGGGGCAGTGGTTGATTTTGTTGTTGCAGCAGTAGTTGTAGCAGCAGTGGTTGGTGTTGTTGTACCAGCAGTCGTTGAAGCTGTTGTTGTTTCAGCAGTTGCTGGTGATGTTGTACCTGTAGAAGTCACTGTTGTTGTCGCAGCAGTGGTTGGTGTTGTTGTCGCAGCAGTGGTCCGTGTTGTTGTCGCAGTTGTGGTTGGAGTTGTTGTACTTGCAGTGGTCCGTGTTGTTGTTGCAGCAGTGGTTGGTGTTGTTGTACCTGCAGAAGTCACTGTTGTACTTGCAGTGGTTGGTGTTGTTGTCACAGCAGTGGTCAATATTGTTGTTGGGGCAGTGGTTGGTGTTGTTGTTTCAGCAGTAGTTGTAGCAGTAGTGGTTGGTGTTGTTGTACCAGCAGTAGTTGAAGCTGTCGTTGTTTCAGCAGTGGTTGGTGTTGATGTTGCAGTTGTGGCTGGAGTTGTTGTCGCAGCAGTGGTTGGTGTTGTTGTAGCAGCTGTAGTTGATGCTGTTGTAGTTTCAGCAGTGGTTGGTGTTGTTGTCACAGCAGTGGTTGGTATTGTTGTCGCAGTTGTGGTCGGTCTTGTTGTCGGAGAAGTGGTCGGAGCTGTTGTACTTGCAGTGGTTGGTGTTATTGTTGTTATAGCAGCTGTAGTTGATGCTGTTGTTGCTGCGGCAGTGGTTGGTATTGTTGTAGTAGCAGTAGTTGAACCTGTTGTCTTAGCAGCAGTTGTTGAAGCTCTGGTTGTTGCGGCAATGGTTGTTGAAGCTGTGGTTGCTGCAGCAGTAGATGGTGTTGTTGTACCTGTAGTGGTCGGTGTTGATGTAGGAGCAGTGGTTGGTTTTGTTGTTGCAGCAGTAGTTGTAGCAGCAGTGGTTGGTGTTGATGTACCAGCAGTCGTTGAAGCTGTCGTTTCAGCAGTTGTTGGTGATGTTGTACCTGTAGAAGTCACTGTTGTTGTCGCAGCAGTGGTTGGTGTTGTTGTCCCAGCAGTGGTCCGTGTTGTTGTCGCAGTTGTGGTTGGAGTTGTTGTACTTGCAGTGGTCCGTGTTGTTGTTGCAGCAGTGGTTGGTGTTGTTGTACCTGCAGAAGTCACTGTTGTACTTGAAGTGGTTGGTGTTGTTGTCACAGCAGTGGTCGGTGTTGTTGTTGCAGTTGTGGTTGGAGTTGTTGTACTTGCAGTGGTCCGTATTGTTGTTGCAGCAGTGGTTAGTGTTGTTGTACCTGTAGAAGTCACTGTTGTTGTCGCAGCAGTGGTTGGTGTTGTTGTCACAGCAGTGGTTGGTATTGTTGTCGCAGTTGTGGTCGGTCTTGTTGTCGGAGAAGTGGTCGGAGCTGTTGTACTTGCAGTGGTTGGTGTTATTGTTGTTATAGCAGCTGTAGTTGATGCTGTTGTTGCTGCGGCAGTGGTTGGTATTGTTGTAGTAGCAGTAGTTGAACCTGTTGTCTTAGCAGCAGTTGTTGAAGCTCTGGTTGTTGCGGCAATGGTTGTTGAAGCTGTGGTTGCTGCAGCAGTAGATGGTGTTGTTGTACCTGTAGTGGTCGGTGTTGATGTAGGAGCAGTGGTTGGTTTTGTTGTTGCAGCAGTAGTTGTAGCAGCAGTGGTTGGTGTTGATGTACCAGCAGTCGTTGAAGCTGTCGTTTCAGCAGTTGTTGGTGATGTTGTACCTGTAGAAGTCACTGTTGTTGTCGCAGCAGTGGTTGGTGTTGTTGTCCCAGCCGTGGTCCGTGTTGTTGTCGCAGTTGTGGTTGGAGTTGTTGTACTTGCAGTGGTCCGTGTTGTTGTTGCAGCAGTGGTTGGTGTTGTTGTACCTGCAGAAGTCACTGTTGTACTTGCAGTGGTTGGTGTTGTTGTCACAGCAGTGGTCGGTGTTGTTGTTGCAGTTGTGGTTGGAGTTGTTGTACTTGCAGTGGTCCGTATTGTTGTTGCAGCAGTGGTTAGTGTTGTTGTACCTGTAGAAGTCACTGTTGTTGTCGCAGCAGTGGTTGGTGTTGTTGTCGCAGCAGTGGTCAGTGTTGTTGTTGCAGTTGTGGTCGGTCTTGTTGTCGGAGCAGTGGTCGGAGATGTTGTACTTGCAGTGGTTGGTGTTGTTGTCGCTGCAGTGCTTTGAGTTGTTGTAGCAGCTGTAGTTGATGCTGTTGTTGCTGCGGCAGTGGTCGGTGTTGTTGTAGTAGCAGTAGTTGAACCTGTTGTCTTAGCGGCAGTTGTTGAAGCTGTGGTTGTTGCAGCAATGGTTGTTGAAGCTGTGGCTGTTGCAGCAGTAGATGGAGTTGTTGTACCTGCAGAGGTTGGTGTTGTTGGAGGGGCATTGGTTGGTGTTGTTTTTGCAGCAGTAGTTGAAGCAGCAGTGGTTGGTGTTGTCGCAGTTGTGGTGGGTGTTGTTGTCGGAGATGTTGTACTTGCAGTGGTTGGTGTTGTCGCTGCAGTTGTGGTTGGAGTTGTTGTAGCAGCTGTAGTTGATGCCATTATTGCTGCGGCAGTGGTTGGTGTTGTTGTAGTAGCAGTAGTTAAATCTGTTGTCTTAGCAGCAGTTGTTGAAGCTGTGGTTGTTGCAGCAGTAGATGGAGTTGTTGTACCTGCAGTGGTTGGTGTTGTTGTTGGGGCAGTGGTTGGTGTTGTTGTTGCAGCAGTAGTTGTAGCAACAGTGGTTGGTGTTGTTGTACCTGCAGTTGTTGAAGCTGTCATTGTTTCAGCAGTGGTTGGTGTTGTTGTACCTGTAGTAGTCACTGTTGTTGTACTTGAAGTGGTTGGTGTTGTCGCTGCAGTGGTTGTAGTTGAACCAGCAGTAGTTGACGCTGTCGTTTTTTCAGCAGTGGGTGGTGTGGTTGTTGTAGCAGTGGTCAGTGTTGTTGTCGCAGTTGTGGTCGGTCTTGTTGTCAGAGAAGTGGTTGGAGATGTTGTACTTGCAGTGGTTGGTGTTTTTGTCGATGTAGTGATTTGAGTTGTAGCAGCAGCTGTAGTTGATGCTGTTGTTGCTGCGGTCGTTGTTGGTGTTGTTGTAGTAGCAGTAGTTGAATCTGTTGTCTTAGCAGCAGTTGTTGAAGCTGTGGTTGTTGCAGCAAAGGTTGTTGAAGCTGTGGTTGTTGCAGCAGTAGATGGAGTTGTTGTACCTGCAGTGGTTGGTGTTGTTGTAGGGGCAGTGGTTGGTGTTGTTGTTGCTGCAGTAGTTGTAGCAGCAGTGGTTGGTGTTGTTGTACCAGCAGTAGTTGAACTTGTCGTTATTTCAGCAATGGTTGGTGTTGTTGTACCTGTAGTAGACACTGTTGTTGTCGCAGCAGTTGTTTGTGTTGTTGTCGCAGCAGTGGTCCGTGTTGTTGTTGCAGTTGTGGCCGGAGTTGTTGTACTTGCAGTGGTCAGTGTTGTTGTTGCAGCAGTGGTTGGTGTTGTTGTACCTGCAAAAGTCACTGTTGTTGTCGCAGCAGTGGTTGGTGTTGTTGTCGTAGTTGCTGTCGGTCTTGTTGTCGGAGCAGTGGTCGGAGATGTTGTACTTGCAGTGGTTGGTGTTGTGGTTGCTGCAGTGGTTTGAGTTGTTGTTGCAGCTGTAGTTGATGGTGTTGTTGCTGCCGCAGTGGTTGGTGTTGTTGTAGTAGCAGTAGTTGAACCTATTGTCTTAGCAGCAGTTGTTGAAGCTGTGGTTGATGCAGCAGTGGTTGTTGAAGCTGTGGTTGTTGCAGCAGTAGATGGAGTTGTTGTACCTGCTGTGGTCAGTGTTGTTGTAGGTGCAGTGGTTGGTGTTGTTGTTGCGGCAGTAGTTGTAGCAGCAGTGGTTGATGTTGTTGTACTAGCAGTAGTTGAAGCTGCTGTTGTTTCAGCAGTGGTTGGTGTTGTTGTACCTGTAGTAGTCACTGTTGTTGTCGCAGCAGTGGTTGGTGTTGTTGTACTTGCAGTGGTCCGTGTTGTTGTACTTGCAGTGGTTGGTGTTGTTGTCACAGCAGTGGTCGGTGTTGTTGTTTGGGCAGTGGTTGGTGTTGTTGTTGCAGCAGTAGTTGTAGCAGTAGTGGTTGGTGTTGTTATACCAGCAGTCACTGACGCTGTCGTTGTTTCAGCAGTGGTTGGTGTTGTTGTCACAGCAGTGGTCAGTGTTGTTGTCGCAGTTGTGGTCGGTCTTGTTGTCGCAGCAGTGGTCGGAGATGTTGTACTTGCAGTGGTTGGTGTTGTTGTCGCTGTAGTGGTTTGAGTTGTTATAGCAGCTGTAGTTGATCCTGTTGTTGGTGCGGCAGTGGTTGGCGTTGTTGTAGTAGCAGTAGTTGAACCTGTTGTCTTAGCAGCAGTTGCTGAAGCTGTGGTTGTTGCAGCAATGGTTGTTGAAGCTGTGGTTGTTACAGCAGTAGATTGAGTTGTTGTGCCTGCAGTGGTTGGTGTTGTTGCAGGGGCAGTGGTTGGTGTTGTTGTTGCAGCAGTAGTTGTAGCAGCAGTGGTTGGTGTTGTTGTACCAGCAGTAGTTGAATCTGTCGTTGTTTCAGCAGTGGTTGGTTTTGTTGTACCAGCAGTAGTTGAAGCTGTTGTTGTTTCAGCAGTGGTTGGTGTTGTTGTACTTGCAGTGGTCGGTGTTGTTGTCGCAGCAGTGGTTGGTGTTGTTGTCGCAGCAGTGGTCCGTGTTGATGTTGCAGTTGTGGCCGGAGTTGTTGTACTTGCAGTGGTTGGTGTTGTACCTGCAGAAGTCACTGTTGTTGTCGCAGCAGTGGTCAGTGTTGTTGTCGCAGTTGTGGTCGGTCTTGTTGTCGCAGCAGTGGTCGGAGATGTTGTACTTGCAGTGGTTGGTGTTGTTGTCGCTGTAGTGGTTTGAGTTGTTATAGCAGCTGTAGTTGATCCTGTTGTTGGTGCGGCAGTGGTTGGCATTGTTGTAGTAGCAGTAGTTGAACCTGTTGTCTTAGCAGCAGTTGCTGAAGCTGTGGTTGTTGCAGCAATGGTTGTTGAAGCTGTGGTTGTTGCAGCAGTAGATTGAGTTGTTGTGCCTGCAGTGGTTGGTGTTGTTGCAGGGGCAGTGGTTGGTGT
The DNA here is from genome assembly GCA_036419115.1 of Scarus forsteni. Lineage (NCBI taxonomy): Eukaryota > Metazoa > Chordata > Actinopteri > Labriformes > Labridae > Scarus > Scarus forsteni. The sequence continues at coordinate 1,548,425 of JAZDUH010000486.1, read as the reverse complement.
TGTTGTTGCAGCAGTAGTTGTAGCAGCAGTGGTTGGTGTTGTTGTACCAGCAGTAGTTGAAGCTGTCGTTGTTTCAGCAGTGGTTGGTTTTGTTGTACCAGCAGTAGTTGAAGCTGTTGTTGTTTCAGCAGTGGTTGGTGTTGTTGTCGCAGTTGTGGTCGGTCTTGTTGTCGGAACAGTGGTCCGAGATGTTGTACTTGCAGTGGTTGGTGTTGTTGTCGCTGCAGTGGTTTGAGTTGTTGTAGCAGCTGTAGTTGATGCTGTTGTTGTTGCAGCAGTGGTTGGTGTTGTTGTAGTAGCAGTTGTTGAACCTGTTGTCTTAGCAGCAGTTGTTGAAGCTGTGGTTGTTGCAGCAATGGTTGTTGTTGTAGGGGCAGTGGTTGGTGTTGTTGTTGCTGCCGTAGTTGTAGCAGCAGTGGTTGGTGTTGTTGTACCAGCAGTAGTTGAAGCTGTCGTTGTTTCAGCATTGGTTGGTGTTGTTGTACCTGTAGTAGTCACTGTTGTTGTCGCAGCAGTGGTTGGTGTTGTTGTTGCAGCAGTGGTCCGTGTTGTTGTTGCAGTTGTGGCCGGAGTTGTTGTACTTGCAGTGGTCGGTGTTGTCGTTGCAGCAGTGGTTGGTGTTGATGTACCTGCAAAAGTCACTGTTGTTGTCGCAGCAGTGGTTGGTGTTGTTGTCGTAGTTGCTGTCGGTATTGTTGTCGGACCAGTGGTTGGAGATGTTGTACTTGCAGTGGTTGGTGTTGTTGTTGCTGCAGTGGTTTGAGTTGTTGTACTTGCAGTGGTCAGTGTTGTTGCTGCAGTGGTTTCAGTTGTTGTAGCAGCTGTAGTTGATGCTGTTGTTGCTGCGGCAGTGGTTGGTGTTGTTGTAGTAGCAGTTGTTGAACCTGTTGTCTTAGCAGCAGTTGTTGAAGCTGTGGTTGATGCAGCAGTGGTTGTTGAAGCTGTGGTTGTTGCAGCAGTAGATGGAGTTGTTCTACCTGCAGTGGTCAGTGTTGTTGTAGGAGAAGTGGTTGGTGTTGTTGTTGCGGCAGTAGTTGTAGCAGCAGTGGTTGATGTTGTTGTAGTAGCAGTAGTTGAAGCTGTTGTTGTGCCTGCAGTGGTTGGTGTTGTTGCAGGGGCAGTGGTTGGTGTTGTTGTTGCAGCAGTAGTTGTAGCAGCAGTGGTTGGTGTTGTTGTAACAGCAGAAGTTGAAGCAGTCGTTGTTTCAGCAGTGGTTGGTTTTGTTGTACCAGCAGTAGTTGAAGCTGTTCTTGTTTCAGCAGTGGTTGGTGTCGTTGTACTTGCAGTGGTCGGTGTTGTTGTCACAGCAGTGGTTGGTGTTGTTGTCGCAGCAGTGGTCCGTGTTGATGTTGCAGTTGTGGCCGGAGTTGTTGTACTTCCAGTGGTTGGTGTTGTTGTACCTGCAGAAGTCACTGTTGTTGTCGCAGCAGTGGTTGGTGTTGTTGTCGCAGTTGTGGTTTGAGTTGTTGTAGCAGCTGTAGTTGATGCTGTTGTTGCTGCAGCAGTGGTTGGTGTTGTTGTAGTAGCAGTAGTTGAACCTGTTGTCTTAGCAGCAGTTGTTGAAGCTGTAGTTGTTGCAGCAATGGTTGTTGAAGCTGTGGTTGTTGCAGCAGTAGATGGAGTTGTTGTCACAGCAGTGGTCGGTGTTGTCGCAGCAGTGGTCGGTCTTGTTGTCGGAGCAGTGGTCGGAGATGTTGTACTTGCAGTGGTTGGTGTTGTTGTCGTTGTAGATGTTTGAGTTGTTATAGCAGCTGTAGTTGATGCTGTTGTTGCTGCAGCAGTGGTTGGCATTGTTGTAGTAGCAGTAGTTGAATCTGTTGTCTTAGCAGCAGTTGCTGAAGCTGTGGTTGTTGCAGCAATGGTTGTTAAAGCTGTGGTTGTTGCAGCAGAAGATGGAGTTGTTGTACCTGTAGTGGTTGGTGTTGTTGTAGGGGCAGTGGTTGGTGTTGTTGTTGCAGCAGTAGTTGTAGCAGCAGTGGTTGGTGTTGTTGTACCAGCAGTAGTTGAAGCTGTCGTTGTTTCAGCAGTGGTTGGTGTTGTTGTCACAGCAGTGGTTGGTGTTGTTGTCGCAGCAGTGGTTGGTGTTGATGTTGCAGTTGTGGCCAGAGTTGTTGTACTTGCAGTGGTCAGTGTTGTTGTTGCTGCAGTGGTTTGAGTTGTTGTAGCAGCTGTCGTTGATGCTGTTGTTGCTGCGGCAGTGGTTGGTGTTGTTGTAGTAGCAGTAGTTGAACCTGTTGTCTTAGCAGCAGTTGTTGAAGCTGTGGTTGATGCAGCAGTGGTTGTTGAAGCTGTGGTTGTTGCAGCAGTAGATGGAGTTGTTGTACCTGCAGTGGTCGGTGTTGTTGTAGGAGAAGTGGTTGGTGTTGGTTTTGCGGCAGTTGTTGTAGCAGCAGTGGTTGAAGCTGTTGTTGTTTCAGCAGTTGTTGGTGTTGTTGTACCTGTAGTAGTCACTGTTGTTGTCGCAGCAGTGGTTGGTGTTGTTGTACCAGCAGTAGTTGAAGCTGTCGTTGTTTCAGCAGTGGTTGGTGTTGTTGTACCTGTAGTAGTCACTGTTGTTGTCGCAGCAGTGGATGGTGTTGTGTTCGCAGCAGTGGTCCGTGTTGTTGTACTTGCAGTGGTTGGTGTTGTTGTCACAGCAGTGGTCGGTTTTGTTGTTTGGGCAGTGGTTGGTGTTGTTGTTGCAGCAGTAGTTGTAGCAGTAGTGGTTGGTGTTGTTATACCGACAGTAGTTGAAGCTGTCGTTGTTTCAGCAGTGGTTGGTGTTGTTGTCGCGGCAGTGGTCAGTGTTGTTGTCGCAGTTGTGGTTGGTCTTGTTGTCGCAGCAGTGGTCGGAGATGTTGTACTTGCAGTGGTTGGTGTTGTTGTCGCTGTAGTGGTTTGAGTTGTTGTAGCAGCTGTAGTTGATGCTGTCGTTGCTGCGGCAGTGGTTGGTGTTATATTAGCAGTAGTTGAACCTGTTGTCTTAGCAGCAGTTGTTGAAGCTGTGGTTGTTGCAGCAATGGTTGTTGAAGCTGTGGTTGTTGCAGCAGTAGATTGAGTTGTTGTACCTGCAGTGGTTGGTGTTGTTGTAGGGGCAGTGGTTGGTGGTGTTGTTGCAGCAGTAGTTGTAGCAGCAGTGGTTGGTGTTGTTGTCGCAGTTGTGGTCGGTCTTGTTGTCGGAGATGTTGTACTTGCAGTGGTTGGTGTTGTCGCTGCAGTGGTTGGAGTTGTTGTAGCAGCTGTAGTTGATGCTGTTGTTGGTGCGGCAGTGGTTGGTGTTGTTGTAGTAGCAGTAGTTGAACCTGTTGTCTTAGCGGCAGTTGTTGAAGCTGTGGTTGTTGCAGCAGTTGTTGTTGAAGCTGTGGTTGTTGCAGCAGTAGATGGAGTTGTTGTACCTGCAGTGGTCGCTGTTGTTGTAGGAGCAGTTGTTGGTGTTGTTGTTGCAACAGTAGTTGTAGCAGCAGTGGTTGGTGTTGTTGTACCAGCAGTAGTTGAAGCTGTCGTTGTTTCAGCAGTGGTTGGTGTTGTTGTACCTGTAGTAGTCACTGTTGTTGTCGCAGCAGTGGTTGGTGTTGTTGTACCAGCAGTAGTTGAAGCTGTCGTTGCTTCAGCAGTGGTTGGTGTTGTTGTACCTGTAGTAGTCACTGTTGTTGTCGCAGCAGTGAATGGTGTTGTTGTCGCAGCAGTGGTCCGTGTTGATGTTGCAGTTGTGGCCGGAGTTGTTGTCGCAGCAGTGGTTGGTGTTGTTGTACCTGCAGAAGTCACTGTTGTTGTCGCAACAGTGGTTGGTGTTGTTGTCGCAGTTGTGGTTGGTCTTGTTGTCGGAGCAGTGGTCGGAGATGTTGTACTTGCAGTGGTTGGTGTTGTTGTCGCTGTAGTGGTTTGAGTTGTTATAGCAGCTGTAGTTGATGCTGTTGTTGCTGCAGCAGTGGTTGGTGTTGTAGTAGCAGTAGTTGAACCTGTTGTCTTAGCGGCAGTTGTTGAAGCTGTGGTTGTTGCAGCATTGGTTGTTGAAGCTGTGGTTGTTGAAGCAGTAGATGGAGTTGTTGTACCTGCAGTGGTCGCTGTTGTTGTAGGAGCAGTTGTTGGTGTTGTTGTTGCAACAGTAGTTGTAGCAGCAGTGGTTGGTGTTGTTGTACCAGCAGTAGTTGAAGCTGTCGTTGTTTCAGCAGTGGTTGGTGTTGTTGTACCTGTAGTAGTCACTGTTGTTGTAGCAGCAGTGGTTGGTGTTGTTGTACCAGCAGTAGTTGAAGCTGTCGTTGCTTCAGCAGTGGTTGGTGTTGTTGTACCTGTAGTAGTCACTGTTGTTGTCGCAGCAGTGAATGGTGTTGTTGTCGCAGCAGTGGTCCGTGTTGATGTTGCAGTTGTGGCCGGAGTTGTTGTCGCAGCAGTGGTTGGTGTTGTTGTACCTGCAGAAGTCACTGTTGTTGTCGCAACAGTGGTTGGTGTTGTTGTCGCAGTTGTGGTTGGTCTTGTTGTCGGAGCAGTGGTCGGAGATGTTGTACTTGCAGTGGTTGGTGTTGTTGTGGCTGCATTGGTTTGAGTTGTTGTAGCAGCTGTAGTTGATGCTGTTGTTGCTGCAGCAGTGGTTGGTGTTGTAGTAGCAGTAGTTGAACCTGTTGTCTTAGCGGCAGTTGTTGAAGCTGTGGTTGTTGCAGCATTGGTTGTTGAAGCTGTGGTTGTTGAAGCAGTAGATGGAGTTGTTGTACCTGCAGTGGTTGGTGTTGTTGTAGGAGCAGTGGTTGGTGTTGTTGTTGCAACAGTAGTTGTAGCAGCAGTGGTTGGTGTTGTTGTACCAGCAGTAGTTGAAGCTGTCGTTGTTTCAGCAGTGGTTGGTGTTGTTGTACCTGTAGTAGTCACTGTTGTTGTCGCAGCAGTGGTTGGTGTTATTGTCGCAGCAGTGGTCCGTGTTGATGTTGCAGTTGTGGCTGGAGTTGTTGTCGCAGCAGTGGTTGGTGTTGTTGTAGCAGCTGTAGTTGATGCTGTTGTAGTTTCAGCAGTGGTTGGTGTTGTTGTCGCAGTTGTGGTCGGTCTTGTTGTCGGAGCAGTGGTCGGAGATGTTGTACTTGCAGTGGTTGGTGTTGTTGTCGCTGTAGTGGTTTGAGTTGTTATAGCAGCTGTAGTTGATGCTGTTGTTGCTGCGGCAGTGGTTGGTGTTATATTAGCAGTAGTTGAACCTGTTGTCTTAGCAGCAGTTGTTGAAGCTGTGGTTGTTGCAGCAATGGTTGTTGAAGCTGTTGTTGTTGCAGCAGTAGATGGAGTTGTTGTACCTGCAGTGGTTGGTGTTGTTGTAGGGGCAGTGGTTGGTGGTGTTGTTGCAGCAGTAGTTGTAGCAGCAGTGGTTGGTGTTGTTGTCGCAGTTGTGGTCGGTCTTGTTGTCGGAGATGTTGTACTTGCAGTGGTTGGTGTTGTCGCTGCAGTGGTTGGAGTTGTTGTAGCAGCTGTAGTTGATGCTGTTGTTGGTGCGGCAGTGGTTGGTGATGTTGAAGTAGCAGTAGTTGAATCTGTTGTCTTAGCGGCAGTTGTTGAAGGTGTGGTTGTTGCAGCAGTCGTTGTTGAAGCTGTGGTTGTTGCAGCAGTAGATGGAGTTGTTGTAGCAGCAGTGGTCGGTGTTGTTGTAGGAGCAGTGGTTGGTGTTGTTGTTGCAACAGTAGTTGTAGCAGCAGTGGTTGGTGTTGTTGTACCAGCAGTAGTTGAAGCTGTCGTTGTTTCAGCAGTGGTTGGTGTTGTTGTACCTGTAGTAGTCACTGTTGTTGTAGCAGCAGTGGTTGGTGTTGTTGTACCAGCAGTAGTTGAAGCTGTCGTTGTTTCAGCAGTGGTTGGTGTTGTTGTACCGCTAGTAGTCACTGTTGTTGTCGCAGCAGTGGTTGGTGTTGTTGTCGCAGCAGTGGTCCGTGTTGATGTTGCAGTTGTGGCCGGAGTTGTTGTCGCAGCAATGGTTGGTGTTGTTGTACCTGCAGAAGTCACTATTGTTGTCGCAGCAGTGGTTGGTGTTGTTGTCGCAGTTGTGGTCGGTCTTGTTGTCGGAGCAGTGGTCGGAGATGTTGTACTTGCAGTGGTTGGTGTTGTTGTCGCTGCAGTGGTTTGAGTTGTTGTAGCAGCTGTAGTTGATGCTGTTGTTCCTGCAGCAGTGGTTGGTGTTGTAGTAGCAGTAGTTGAACCTGTTGTCTTAGCGGCAGTTGTTGAAGCTGTGGTTGTTGCAGCAGTCGTTGTTGAAGCTGTGGTTGTTGCAGCAGTAGATGGAGTTGTTGTAGCAGCAGTGGTCGGTGTTGTTGTAGGAGCAGTGGTTGGTGTTGTTGTTGCAACAGTAGTTGTAGCAGCAGTGGTTGGTGTTGTTGTACCAGCAGTAGTTGAAGCTGTCGTTGTTTCAGCAGTGGTTGGTGTTGTTGTACCTGTAGTAGTCACTGTTGTTGTAGCAGCAGTGGTTGGTGTTGTTGTACCAGCAGTAGTTGAAGCTGTGGTTGTTGCAGCAGTAGATGGAGTTGTTGTAGCAGCAGTGGTCGGTGTTGTTGTAGGAGCAGTGGTTGGTGTTGTTGTTGCAACAGTAGTTGTAGCAGCAGTGGTTGGTGTTGTTGTACCAGCAGTAGTTGAAGCTGTCGTTGTTTCAGCAGTGGTTGGTGTTGTTGTACCTGTAGTAGTCACTGTTGTTGTAGCAGCAGTGGTTGGTGTTGTTGTACCAGCAGTAGTTGAAGCTGTCGTTGTTTCAGCAGTGGTTGGTGTTGTTGTACCGCTAGTAGTCACTGTTGTTGTCGCAGCAGTGGTTGGTGTTGTTGTCGCAGCAGTGGTCCGTGTTGATGTTGCAGTTGTGGCCGGAGTTGTTGTCGCAGCAATGGTTGGTGTTGTTGTACCTGCAGAAGTCACTATTGTTGTCGCAGCAGTGGTTGGTGTTGTTGTCGCAGTTGTGGTCAGTCTTGTTGTCGGAGCAGTGGTCGGAGATGTTGTACTTGCAGTGGTTGGTGTTGTTGTCGCTGCAGTGGTTTGAGTTGTTGTAGCAGCTGTAGTTGATGCTGTTGTTCCTGCAGCAGTTGTTGGTGTTGTAGTAGCAGTAGTTGAACCTGTTGTCTTAGCGGCAATTGTTGAAGCTGTGGTTGTTGCAGCAATGGTTGTTGAAGCTGTGGTTGTTGCAACAGTAGATGGAGTTGTTGTACCTGCAGTGGTTGGTGTTGTTGTAGGGGCAGTGGTTGGTGGTGTTGTTGCAGCAGTAGTTGTAGCAGCAGTGGTTGGTGTTGTTGTACCAGCAGTAGTTGAAGCTGTCGTTGTCACAGCAGTGGTCGGTGTTGTTGTCGCAGCAGTGGTCGGACTTGTTGTCGGAGCAGTGGTTGGAGTTGTTGTACTTGCAGTGGTTGGTGTTGTTGTCGTTGTAGTGGTTTGAGTTGTTATAGCAGCTGTAGTTGATGCTGTTGTTGCTGCAGCAGTGGTTGGTGTTGTTGTCGTAGCAGTAGTTGAACCTGTTGTCTTAGCAGCAGTTGTTGGAGCTGTGGTTGTTGCAGCAATGGTTGTTGAAGGTGTGGTTGTTGCAGCAGTAGATGGAGTTGTTGTACCTGCAGTGGTTGGTGTTGTTGTAGGGGCATTGGTTGGTGTTGTTGTTGCAGCAGTAGTTGTAGCAGCAGTGGTTGGTGTTGTTGTCGCAGTTGTTATCGGTCTCGTTGTCGGAGATGTTGTACTTGCAGTGGTTGGTGTTGTTGTCGCTGCAGTGGTTTGAGTGATTGTAGCAGCTGTAGTTGATGCTGTTGTTGGTGCGGCAGTGGTTGGTGATGTTGAAGTAGCAGTAGTTGAACCTGTTGTCTTAGCGGCAGTTGTTGAAGCTGTGGTTGTTACAGCAGTGGTTTTTGAAGCTGTGGTTGTTGCAGCAGTAGATGGAGTTGTTGTACCTGCAGTGGTCAGTGTTGTTGTAGGAGCAGTGGTTGGTGTTGTTTTTGCAACAGTAGTTGTACCAGCAGTAGTTGAAGTTGAAGCTGTTGTTGTACCTGTAGTAGTCACTGTTGTTGTCGCAGCAGTGGTTGGTGTTGTTGTCGCAGCATTGGTCCGCGTTGATGTCGCAGTTGTGGCCGGAGTTGTTGTACTTGCAGTGGTCCGTGTTGTTGTAGCAGCAGTGGTTGGTGTTGTTGTACCAGCAGTAGTTGAAGCTGTCGTTGTTTCAGCAGTGGTTGGTGTGGTTGTCGCAGCAGTGGTCAGTGTTGTTGTCGCAGTGGTTGTCGGTCTTGTTGTCGGAGCAGTGGTCGGAGATGTTGTACTTGCAGTGGTTGGTGTTGTTGTCGCTGCAGTGGTTTGAGTTGTTGTAGCAGCTGTAGATGATGCTGTTGTTGCTGCAGCAGTGGTTGGTGATGTTGAAGTAGCAGTAGTTGAACCTGTTGTCTTAGCGGCAGTTGTTGAAGCTGTGGTTGTTGCAGCAATGGTTGTTGAAGCTGTGGTTGTTGCAGCAGTAGATGGAGTTGTTCTACCTGCAGTGGTTGGTGTTGTTGTAGGGGCAGTGGTTGGTGTTGTTGTTGCAGCAGTGGTTGTAGCAGCAGTGGTTGGTGTTGTTGTACCAGCAGTAGTTGAAGCTGTCGTTGTCACAGCAGTGGTCGGTGTTGTTGTCGCAGCAGTGGTCGGACTTGTGTTCGGAGCAGTGGTCGGAGTTGTTGTACTTGCAGTGGTTGGTGTTGTTGTCGTTGTAGTGGTTTGAGTTGTTATAGCAGCTGTAGTTAATGCTGTTGTTGCTGCAGCAGTGGTTGGTGTTGTTGTCGTAGCAGTAGTTGAACCTGTTGTCTTAGCAGCAGTTGTTGGAGCTGTGGTTGTTGCAGCAATGGTTGTTGAAGGTGTGGTTGTTGCAGCAGTAGATGGAGTTGTTGTACCTGCAGTGGTTGGTGTTGTTGTAGGGGCATTGGTTGGTGTTGTTGTTGCAGCAGTAGTTGTAGCAGCAGTGGTTGGTGTTGTTGTCGCAGTTGTTATCGGTCTCGTTGTCGGAGATGTTGTACTTGCAGTGGTTGGTGTTGTTGTCGCTGCAGTGGTTTGAGTTGTTGTAGCAGCTGTAGTTGATGCTGTTGTTGGTGCAGCAGTGGTTGGTGATGTTGAAGTAGCAGTAGTTGAATCTGTTGTCTTAGCGGCAGTTGTTGAAGCTGTGGTTGTTACAGCAGTGGTTTTTGAAGCTGTGGTTGTTGCAGCAGTAGATGGAGTTGTTGTACCTGCAGATGTCAGTGTTGTTGTAGGAGCAGTGGTTGGTGTTGTTGTTGCAACAGTAGTTGTACCAGCAGTAGTTGAGGTTGAAGCTGTTGTTGTACCTTTAGTAGTCACTGTTGTTGTCGCAGCAGTGGTTGGTGTTGTTGTCGCAGCATTGGTCCGCGTTGATGTCGCAGTTGTGGCCGGAGTTGTTGTACTTGCAGTGGTCCGTGTTGTTGTAGCAGCAGTGGTTGGTGTTGTTGTACCAGCAGTAGTTGAAGCTGTCGTTGTTTCAGCAGTGGTTGGTGTTGTTGTACCTGTAGTAGTTGAAGCTGTCGTTGTTTCAGCAGTGGTTGGTGTGGTTGTCGCAGCAGTGGTCAGTGTTGTTGTCGCAGTTGTTGTCGGTCTTGTTGTCGGAGCAGTGGTCGGAGATGTTGTACTTGCAGTGGTTGGTGTTGTTGTCGCTGTAGTGGTTTGAGTTGTTATAGCCGCTGTAGTTGATGCCGTTGTTGCTGCGGTAGTGGTTGGTGCTGTTGTAGTAGCAGAAGTTGAACCAGTTGTCTTAGCGGCAGTTGTTGAAGCTGTGGTTGTTGCAGCTGTGGTTGTTTCAGCAGTGGTTGGAGTTGTTGTACCTGCAGTGGTCGGTGTTGTTGTAGGAGCAGTGGTTGGTGTTGTTGTTGCAACAGTAGTTGTAGCAGCAGTGGTTGGTGTTGTTGTACCAGCAGTAGTTGAAGCTGTCGTTGTTTCAGCAGTGGTTGGTGTTGTTGTACCTGTAGTAGTCACTGTTGTTGTAGCAGCAGTGGTTGGTGTTGTTGTACCAGCAGTAGTTGAAGCTGTCGTTGTTTCAGCAGTGGTTGGTGTTGTTGTACCGCTAGTAGTCACTGTTGTTGTCGCAGCAGTGGTTGGTGTTGTTGTCGCAGCAGTGGTTGAAGCTGTTGTTGTAGCAGCAGTGGTTGATGTTGATGATGCTGCAGTGGTTGAGGTTTTTGGTGTTGATGCTGCAGTGGTTGATGTTGTTGGTGTTGATGCTGCAGTGTTTGGTGTTATTGTTGTTGTAGCAGCAGTGGATGGTGTTATTGTCGTTGTAGCAGCAGTGGTTGAAGCTGTTGTTGTACCTGCAGTGGTTGAAGTTTTTGTATTTGAAGCAGTGGTTGGTCCTGTTGTAGCAGCTGTAGTTGATGCTGTTGTTGCAGCAGCAGTGGTTGAAGCTGTTGTTGTAGCTGCAGTGGTTGAAGCTGTTGTTGTAGCTGCAGTTGTTGTAGCTGTTGTAGCAGCAGTGGTTGGTGTTGTTGATGCTGCAGTGGTTGAGGTTTTTGGTGTTGATGCTGCAGTGTTTGGTGTTATTGTTGTAGCAGCAGTGGTTGGTGTTATTGTCGTTGTAGCAGCAGTGCTTGGTGTCTTTGTTGTTTCAACAGTCGTTGCTAATGCTGTTGTTGAAGTGATTGAAGTTGTTGTTGTAGCAGCAGTGTTTGGAGTTGTTGTCGCTGAAGTGGTTGAAGCTGTTGTTAGAATTGTTTTTTAATTCATGCTTTTTGTAAACATTTTTTCACATTGTTTAAATCCTATTTTTTTGTAAGCAAAAATTATTTGGAGATCTTACCAAGAAACAGAAGAAGAACGTAAGCCTTCCCCGTCATGATGAAGTTGTGGCTGAGCTTCTTTTCTTCACTCTGACAAAATCAATTTCCACAAATTAGAATATTTTTTAATTGGCCACCTTAAGAGATGCTTCTCTACCTGTTCTACCGATTCGTCTGCTCAACTTTTCAGACCACATTTTGGTGTCTAACTGACTTCATTCCTGACAAGGATAAGTGCAGAAAGTCATGGCAGTGCCTCTGGGGAAATTTCTGCCTCCAATTATTCCCTAAAATTCTTTGTCCTTAGACAACAACAACTTTCCCACGCTTTACCTCTCAAGTACCAACATGTTGTCTCACTCAAGAGGGATGCTTTTCTTCATGTGGTTTTTTCGGCGTAAGAACAATTGCTGTTCCATCTTTAAACGCTAACTCTTAACTCTTAAATGATCACTGCTCACTCCCTCTTGACTAACTGACCAGGTCTAATTTCTCCAACTTCACTTGAATTCTAGTTTTTCTTCATTGGTATCGTGACTACAGCCCACCTCAGTTTAAATATCTAACCATCAATATTCACTAAAGATGCAGTTATAAAATCAAATCTTTATAAACAATATACTAGAAATAACCATGATGTCCAACCACGTTATTTTTGTTTAATATTTGAAATATTTTTGTAGTAAAAAAAATCTACCCAATTAAATTCCACTTGATAGATTTTTAATCCCAGTGATGATGTGCTGGTTGAGTTGACAAAAGATATTGACATTTAAAGTCCCCAGCCCGAAACTTTGGTTATGATATGACATGTAGGGGTGTCCCGATACAACTTTTTCACCTCCAATATGATACCGATATCGATCCGATCCGATATCAGCAGGAATCAAACAGACTTTTATTCCTTATTTTGTACTATGGACTGTAAGAAAAGTCTTGATCAGGTGAGATTACTCAAACAGAGAACATAGGCGGCAAGAGTAGGGATGAGAAAAACATTTGTTATTAACCAATGGGTTCAATAAATTTAACCTTAAACACAAGAATATAGTACAATAAAATAAAATCAATAAAAAGCAAATTGGAAGTCCCAGAAAAGTAACCTCAATAAATCCGATAAAACAAAAAACATATTTCTAAATTGCAAAATAACCAATTAAACATATAAGCATATTCTACAACTGAATTAAATAAATTCAGTTCGCACAATACAAGACATGCCATTAAACTTCATACTCCCTTTTCTCTTTCAGACTAAAGTCATATATAACACATCAAGATCCCAAAGCTGCTTTTTGGTCTCATTCATAATTAATTTATTTGCTTGTTGTTTGTTTGTTTGTTGCTGAGTTATTTGGAGTTTATTTCATTTAATTAAGTGTTATTTATTTTTCTTCTTATAATTCTATTATTAACTCTTTTTGGGGAGGTATCTTGGATAAGCCCACTTTGGAGTTTTTTCACCTCTGCAGCACTTTCTTTCATTTTTTATTTCTATGCCAATTTAACTGTTTCTGATTTTTGGTGCAAATAAAATAAAATAGAATAAAATAAAGAAAGAAAGAAAAATTATGAAGGACTGCTTGTATCAGAGCGCTTAAGTCTGAGATTTTAGATGCATATTCTGATGTTTGTTTTTTTACTAATATCAGACCAATATCAATATCGGATCGGGACACCCCTAATAACATGACTAATGGTTGCTATTTGTCTGCCATCTCTACTTTTTAAAAACAGATTATAATAGACTGACTTAAAGTGTTATCATTTTAAAACACTTTAGAATAACGTAAGGCAAAAACATGCCTCCATAGCAGCAGGTACAGCCTCAGTAATCACAATACAACCATTTTTATCAGACTATTAATGACTTAATGCTCTGGAAAAGGGATTCAACCACAAATATTGCTCTAAATAAGTATTTTTTATCACAGAATAGTTTATTTGACCAAATAGAAATCTGTCTTTTCTTTATCCCGCCCTGATTTAAGATCATTTAACATGTTGGATTCAGAGTTTGTGAAGCACATCTCAACTGTTATTGACATTTTAACACAATTTTTCACACATTTAAAATATTTTAAATAGCTTCAGTTAATCAATTTTTGACTCTTTCTGGATGCGAAGGAAAGTTTCTGCAACTTTGAGAAAAATGAATTCATTTGTTCTCCACAACACAGCATTGAGCTTTCAAAAAGATAAAAATAAAGAGGATAAAATGTCAGATTAAATCCACTTACGTGTCCAAAATTAAAGCTTTGAGTGTGTGGATGAAGAGTAAAAGATCTCAGGTACTCACGTAGTCTTAGTTCCTCTGGCGTGGGTGAGGCTGTGATGCTCTCTGATTTTAGCCTCTCTTTTATACCACATCACAGAAGTGTTTGCCTGTTGTTATAGAGTCCGTTTTGTAATATTGCATTGTCTTTTGGGCTTGTCATTAGGGTGTGTTAAAAAGTTTTAATTGCAATGTTGAGATGCATGAACAAAAACCTGATGGACTAACCTGCGGCGTGAGACGTCAAACTCAAGTGCACACATTGTTTTTCGATATATTTTTACACATACTATACAAGACTGTGGGTGGGGCGCTTTTCTCTAATCTCCTGCTTTTGTTACTCTTAAATTCAGGTCATTGTATTTGCTGAGTGCATTCCTCTGCTCTTCATACAAACAAACTGATGGTTAACACGCCAGTTCAATTTTTAAAAGCATCTAATTTAATTTAAGAAAAAGAAATGAAAATGACAAAAATGACAATAAAACAAAAGTAAAACAAAGTGCATCAGGACATACATGAGCAGGTCCATGACTTTGGTTTTAGAAATGATCAAGTCCAAAACACACACAAGATGCATATCTGGGAGATAAGTGTAAGGAGCATATCCAGCAGGTGATTGGACGACAGAGTCCAACATCAATCACATTCATTATGAGCTGATTAGATAATAAAGCAGGTGCTACTGCCACAACAAAACCCAAAACCAGTGAAGTTGGCACGTTGTGTAAATTGTAAATAAAAACAGAATACAATGATTTGCAAATCCTTTTCAACTTATATTCAATTGAATACACAGCAAAGACAAGATACTTAATGTTCAAACTGAGAAACTTTATTTTCTTTTGCAAATAATCATCAACATAGAATTTATTGGCAGCAACACATTGCAAAAAAGTTGTCGCAGGGTCATTTTTTACCACTGTGTTACATCGCCTTTCCTTTTAACAACACTCAGTAAACGTTTGGGAACTGAGGAGACCAATTTTTGAAGCTTTTCAGGTGGAATTCTTTCCCATTCTTGCTTGATGTACAGCTTAAGTTGTTCAACAGTCCGGGGTCTCCGTTGTTGTATTTTACGCTTCATAATGCGCCACACATTTTTAATGGGGGACAGGTCTGGACTACAGGCAGGCCAGTCTAGTACCCGCACTCTTTTACTACGAAGCCACGCTGTTGTAACACGTGCAGAATGTGGCTTGGCATTGTCTCGCTGAAATAAGCAGGGGCGTCCATGAAAAAGACGTTGCTTGGATGGCAACATATGTTGCTCCAAAACCTGTATGTACCTTTCAGCATTAATGGTGCCTTCACAGATGTGTAAGTTACCCATGCCTTGGGCACTAATACACCCCCATACCATCACAGATGCTGGCTTTTGAACTTTGTACCTATAACAGTCCGGATGGTCCTTTCTCCTTTGGTCCGGAGGACACGACGACCACAGTTTCCAAAAACAATTGTAAATGTGGACTGGTCAGACCACAGAACACTTTTCCACTTTGCATCAGTCCATCTTAGATGAGCTCGGGCCCAGCGAAGCCGGTGGTGTTTCTGGGTGTTGTTGATAAATGGCTTTGGCTTTGCATAGTAGAGTTTTAACTTGCACTTACAGATGTAGACGAACTGTAGTTACTGACAGTGGTTTTCTGAAGTGTTCCTGAGCCCATGTGGTGATATCCTTTACACAGTGATGCCGGTTTTTGATGCAGTACCGCCTGAGGGATCGAAGGTCACGGGCATTCAATGTTGGTTTTGGGCCTTGCTGCTTACCTGCAGTAATTTCTCCAGATTCTCTGAACCTTTTGATGATATTACGGACCGTAGATGATGAAATCCCTAAATTCCTTGCAATAGCTGGTTGAGAAATGTTGTTCTTAAACTGTTGGACAATTTGCTCACGCATTTGTTCACAAAGTGGTGACCCTCGCCCCATCCTTGTTTGTGAATGACTGAGCATTTCAGGGAAGCTGCTTTTATACCCAATCATGGCACCCACCTGTTCCCAATTAGCCTGTTCACCTGTGGGATGTTCCAAATAAGTGTTTGATGAGCATTCCTCAACTTTCTCAGTCTTTTTTGCCACTTGTGCCAGCTTTTTTGAAACATGTTGCAAGCATCAAATTCCAAATGAGCTAATATTTCCAAAAAATAACAAAGTTTACCAGTTTGAACATTAAGTATCTTGTCTTTGCTGTGTATTCAATTGAATATAAGTTGAAAGGGATTTGTAAATCATTGTATTCTGTTTTTATTTACAATTTACACAACGTGCCAACTTCACTGGTTTGGGGTTTTGTAAATTTTGGTGTAATTCACAACTAAATAGCTGAATTGAACAGTAACAATGCACGTACTTCAGATTCTTCTTTTTTTTTATTTGCGCTTAATAATATTGTCAAGGACCTGTTTGTGAATCTTTATTATGTTCCCTTAAATTACTCCTTACACCATCGATACACGGTGTCCAATGTAGTGAAAAGATGCACAGCTCCCTAAAGATATAACGTTGAAAAATAACTCATTTAAGTTTTTCTTCTAGTTTAAGAACTTTTATTGAGCTCTCAGTTCTTGTAAAGCTGCTGTAGTGGTGATAAGATGGGTTAATGTTGAGACAAGAAGTCTGTTAGATCACATTTGGTGTAGTTCACACCTACCAACCAATAAAACTCTTAAACAAACCAATAAAACAAACCTGTGGACAGGTAGAATATGGACTAATAAGAACATGACTCACAGTTATTGTTTAATTATAACTATGTAAGACATTTGAGGAAGTATCAAAACAGCACAGCAGAAATACAGCATTTATTTTAATGTTACCCCCAAGAATTACTCTGTTTATTGTCCTCCACAACATTGAAGAGGGATCCATCTGCACTGCAAGTGAACATGAGAAGAGGAGATAGTGTGCAGCTCAGATATGGTGAATGCTGTCGACTCACAGAACAGTAATGGATGAACTATTCAGATCACCCACGGATGATACAGGTGCATTCACACATGAAGAGAAGACGACACCCAACGCTGACTAATCAGCAAACCAGTTTTGAATTTCTCTGCCAGCAGCAGAAATAACAAACAGCGTGTACGGTGTTATGTAACCTGCTCACCTCTGTGGTCTGCAACCTTTACAATAAAAAAAAATTAAAATAAAAGTCACCAAACTACTCTGAACCACATTTAAACCTTAAAGGAGACATATCATGCTGATGCATGATTTAATACTTATAATAAGTTTGAAAACAAGACCTTACACCCCCTTAATTTTCAAAAAATGAGATATTGTATTTTTTCTGATATCCTAGAACGAGATTTGATGCCTCTGAAAATAGGTCATTGCGAGATGTCCACGAGATTTCAAACGTCGTGACATCACGAGGTACCTTTCTGTTTATTGGAGTAATCTGATAAAACACTTCCTCCTCTGTGATGTCTGTTAGCCACAAAACCGTCACTGAGGAACACATCCGTCCAGCGGGGTATATAGATCCCTAGCTCACAGTCGCTCATTACCAGCTCTGGCCTGTAGGGGGACTCAATACGCGCTTCCTGCTTTGAGCCTGCCGGAAAATACAGTAGAAGAAGAAGGACAGGCTGGCTCTACCCTGATAGAACTGACCAATCAGAGCACAGAGGGCTGAGATGTTGCGAGGTAACTTTAGGTCATCCTGAGATCCGAGTGTTTCAACGAGAGCTTGATAATGGCCTAAAATGAGGATTTTGAGAACGCTATTGTGGGGCAATGAAGGAACTAAATGACTTGTACTGAGGGCAGAAATGCTTTACAGGCATTCTAGTCTGGCATAGCGAAAAGGAGAAACAAGCATGATATGTCTCCTTTAAACTAAAGACAGCAGCTCCTTTATGGCTCGTGAGTGTTTTGTTGCTTCATCTTGGTGTTATTGTTTTACTGTGTTATAATACATTTATTAATTTATTAACTGGACTAATTTGTTGTTTCTCCAGTGTTACCATAGTTTTCATCAACAACCTTTTTCCCCTGATGAAAACTACACAGTAACTATTAAAAACAAGAGCACATGGACAAAAACTCAAACTAAACTAACATTTTAATCACCAAATAAAAACTAGACTAAAATGTCTGACAGACTTAATCCAATCAGACCTAATATGGTCATGTAGGAAGTAGAGACAAGTGATGAATCTATCCAATCACAGCTGCCCTTAGGCTGCGTTCCAGGCAACCCGTAACTTGGAAATTTCCCAGTTGAAAAATTCCTGAAAGCGTTCCAGAAAAACAAAAAGTAATTCTGGATGTAAACAAACCAACATGGCCGACATTATACGATTTCTGCTTGATCATTTCAATCACCAAAGGAGCTTAAACCTGCTCATTTAAGTGAAATGGAGGAGGGGGAACGGCACATAAGGTAACATGGTACTTTATATTTTACGATATTTGTTATATTTTGTGTTGATTATTTTGCCGGCCTTCTGCTGGTGCCGAGAGTCAGGACTAAACATGGAGAATCAGGGTTCCAGTTTTATGCAGCGAAAATCTGGAACAGTCTTTCTGAAGATGTGAGACAGGCCTCTACTCTGACAATGTTCAAATCTAGGCTCAAAACAGCTCTATTTAACTGTGCATATGACTGAAAGGATCTGATCTGCACTCTTCTTTTTAAAGTCATTTTATAATGATTATTGTTGATTCTATTTTGTACTGTGATTTTAATGCGTTTTTCTTGTTCTGTAAAGCACTTTGAATTGCCTTGTGTATGAATTGTGCTCTACAAATACACTTGCCTTGCCTTGCCTTGCCTTGATTAATGCACTGAAAATAAGCTAACGCTAGCGCAGCTGCCAATGACGCGATAACATTAGCAGATGAATAACGTCAGAGCAATATCTCACTATGATACACTTTTTCTAACGTTAGAAAAACCAGACCAGTTATCTGAAGGCATCTGTCCGCCGGCTCATGAGCAGCACCACGGCATCTATACAGGCGGCCATTTTGTTTAGGCAGTGATGTGACATCACAAGTTGTAACTTGGAGTTCACGGGCAGGAAGTTAGGAGTTCGACTGCCATTAAAGTGAACTTTCAGGGTTTACAGGCGGGAAAAACACGAGTTACAGGTTGCCTGGATCGCAAAATTAGCTTGGTGGTGGTGGGATAAGTTGTGGAGCGATCCAATCAGAGCTGCTCTCTTTATGAATTGATATATTCATGTAGAGCAGGTTCACTGTTTGTTGTCACTTCTGGTATTGTAACTGAGATGCTCTGCCAGGTAGCCTAAATAAAGGTGACTGCATTTCACACAAAGGAACATTTGTTTCTGTTCATTTAGACATTCAGACTTTACTAACATTCAATAAAGGGTTAGTAGATGTTTGATTTTATCACAGAGGAAAACAGGACTTCAGAAATTCAAGAAACATAAAAATGCCTTACCCTTTACACTTCAGATTTTAGTCGACTACGTTTACAGCAGCATATTTTATCGACTAAAACTAGACTCAAATTAAAGACTCAAACTAAATCAAAATTGCTGTCAAAATTAAAACTTTTGTCAGATTTATCAAGTAGCTTCATATACTGTTCAACATCATTAAGAAAAAAGATTAAGTTGTGGGTTTTTTTATTCCTGTATTTGTATTTGTGGATGAAAAACTTGGCAAAAAAGGGAGTTTATTTGACCTTTTATAAAAGCACAATATACACTAACAAATAAACACTTGCAACACATTTTGGATATTGTAAATTAAAGGTTAGTTTTTGCTTTATTAATTATTTGTTCTGTTTTGAATTTGACCAGATTCTGAAACTTTAATGCCGATACTTTAACTTTTTTCATGCATGGTGTCCACTACAGGAGAAAAGGTAATTAGAAGAGCTTTTATAGCACTTAGGTGACAGTATCGTGTCCAACTATCAGGTGGCAAACTCCCAAACCCTCGTCTCATATTTCTTAAAAATATTCTCTGTGGATTTTTATCATACTGTGAAATTGTATCATAAATCCAGGGCTAATTACACCAAGATTTTCAGGGATAGGTGTTAAATATTTGTATTGTCAAAGAATATGACAGGTTACATTTTTTTTAATAAATAAAAATAAAAAATAAATATATATGTGATTTTTTAAAATTTATTAATAGGGAACAGTTTTTTTTCAAACATTCTTTTTTTATTGAATTTTTGGCACATAATTACCAGAGTTTTACCATTTGTTACAATGAATAGGTGCATTTCACATTGACAAATCTTATTATAATGAAGAATAAAGGTATGCATATCTATAAACATACATATCTTTAGATATATATGTATATAAGACCACCCCAAAAATATAAACAAAAACAGAGGCCATACCTGCATAAAGTTTAAAAAACAGAAAATAATTAAATGAAAAAGTAATAAAAGTAATAAGTAAGCAAAAGTGAATATATACTCAACAAAAATATAAACGCAACACTTTTGTTTTTGCTCCCATTTTTTATGAGATGGACTCAAAGATCTAAAATTCATTCCAGATAAACAATATTACCATTTCTCTCAAACGTTGTTCACAAATCTGTCTAAATGTGTGATAGTGAGCACTTCTGCTTTGCTGAGATAATCCATCCCACCTCACAGGTGTGCCACATCAAGATGATCATCAGACACCATGATTAGTGCACAGGTGTGCCTTAGACTGTCCACGATAAAAGGCCACCCTGAAATGTGCATTTTTTTTTGCTTTATTGGAGATCTGGGGACTCAGAACCAGTCAGTATCTGGTGTGACCACCATTTGCCTCATGCAGTGCAACACATCTTCGCATAGAGTTTATCAGATTGTCAATTGTGGCCTGTGGAATGTTGGTCCACTCCTCTTCAATGGCTGTGCGAAGTTGCTGGATATTATTGGGAACTGGTACACGCTGTCGTGCGTGAGCATTTGCCCACTCAAGTCTGTTACGGCGATGATCTGGAGTCAGGTTAAGACCCCAATGAGGACGACAAGCATGCAATTGAGCTTCCCTGAGACGGTTTCTGACAGTTTGTGCAGAAATTCTTTGGTTATTCAAACCAATTGTTTCAGCAGCTGTCTGAGTGGCTGGTCTCAGACGATCTTGGAGGTGAACCTGCTGGATGTGGAGGTCCTGGGCTGGTGTGGTTACACGTGGTCTGCGGTTGTGAGGCCGGTTGGATGTACTGCCATATTCTCTGAAACGCCTTTGGAGACGGCTTATGGTGGAGAAATGAACATTCAATGCACGAGCAACAGATCTGGTTGACATTCCTGCTGTCAGCATGCCAATTGCACGCTCCCTCAATGCTTACGACATCTGTGGCATTTTGCTGTGAGACAAAACTGCACATTTCAGGGTGGCCTTTTATTGTGGACAGTCTAAGGTACACCTGTGCACTAATCATGATGTCAGATCAGCATCTTGATGTGGCACACCTGTGAGGTGGGATGGATTATCTCAGCAAAGCAGAAGTGCTCACTATCAAACATTTAGACAGATTTGTGAACAACATTTGAAAGAAATGGTAATATTGTTTATCTGATTTTTGAATATATATATATATACATCTATATATATATATATACATCTATATATATATATATATATATATATGTATATATATATATATATATATATATATATATATATACATATATACATACATATACACATACTTACACATACAAAGTAATAGCCAAAACAATAATATCTAGAAAAGAAATTAAATAAAATACAGTTGAAAGACTTTAGTAAAAACAGTTATGGTAGAAATAAAAAAAGGGTTATGATAGTCATTTTATCTTCGCTATCGGCATAATATTTAGTGATATTATAATAAGAACACATACTGATACTTAAAATAGCTATAAGGAACAGTTTTAAACAAATTTTAAAAATTCTTCCCTTATATATATTTTGTGATAAAATCTAATTAAGGGGATATTCATGGTATTACGCCTGTATGCAGATTTCACTTAATTTTGTATTTCTATTTAAAATTTTGGAGTAATTTACAAGTGAATAGTTTGATTAAACCGCAATAAAACATGTAGTTTAGATTTTGCTTTTAATTTTATTTACTCTTAATGAATGTTTGTAAAAGACGTGTTTGTGGAATTTTATTAAGTTCCATTAAATTATTATTTATACCACCGGTGGACTCCCTCAAAAACTATAACTGTAAAAAATAGCCATGATTTTAACTTTTTTGAAAGTGAACATTTAAAAATATTCCTTTGTCTCAATCTCACATTGAGAAGTAATCACATGGCTCGTTTCACACTAAAGGACCATTTGTTTCTGTTCTTTTAAGCTTTACTAACATTAAATAAAGGCTCATTAGATGATTCATTTTATTCAACAGTGAAACATGACTTCAGAAACTCTAACGATCCACTCAGGAGCCAGAGAGGAGCCACTTCTTTTCACAGAGTAAATAAGTCAGTCACTTAATGGACCTAATTAATGCTGATTAAAGGCACATGACAACAATCACCTGAACACTAATGTGACCAAACCCCTGTTTTCAGACCAGAGTGTAAACAGTCATTTAATCTGAGAGCTGTTTGGGTTTTATTAAAGTGCTGTCTGTATTAAAACAGGGTGTTCACCAGGATCAGGGGAAATCATAAATATTTATTCCATATCATCAGGTGGGATGGGGATCTTCTGACGTTTTTAAACTGAAAGAGACTGTGAGGAGTTTCTAAGTAATTACAAAAAAGTCTCACTTTTAGATATCTGCCTGATGGAAATACACACTTTAAGATGAGTTTTATAGCATCAAAATAGGTTATCTATAAATGCTATTCCTTAGCTTCACAGTCGGGTTGGACAGGGCTGGACTGGCCTGGATACTCAACTTCAGGAACAAGACAATTAAAACTAGAGCAAATTTTTATTATTCAGACACGTCTTAGAGCACCGGGCTGTAAGTAGAGATATATAGCCGGCTACAAAACTACGATACTAAGTTTTCCAAAAATTGCTTGTTGTCACACATCAAAAACTACCGCTACGTAACTAGAAAGAGATACATTACCTCGTGGCTTTGCATCCTGTAAGTTGTTGAAAAAAGAAGTTGTAAAGCAATGCAGAGTTCTGAGGAAGGTCCGAGCTGCATTAATTAGCATCACAACAAACACACGCTTTGGCTTGTGGTGCGTTCAAGTTGTAGTCAGAAGTAGGAATTTTGAGTTCCAAGTAGGAAACTGCAACTGGAACGTCCCCCAAAGTCGAATTTCCTACTGGGAACTCGGTGAAACCTCGCCACCCCCGAGTTGACAATGGAAGATGGATGCCCCCAGTGTGAACAGTTATTTAGCTCCTGTAATAATCCATTTATTTGCACTTCTGACTGGGGTGTGTCGCTCTAGATCAGCTGTATACATAGTATTGTTAGACTTATATTTACAAAAATGCTGCCATAGTGATAATCACATTCTTCATACAACAACACAGGGCGTGCTAACAACAGCTAACAATAGCCTGGTAGATCGGCATGTTTTTTTCCGACTTCAACTGGAACGCTGATAACTCTGAGATGATGTCACTCCCAGTTCAGAGGTTACTGGAACGCAGCATTACGACAGTCGCCGCGCATGCTCATGGGTAGCAGAGTCTTTCTGTCGCCGGTAATAGATTCTCCTCATAGCACCTTTAATAACTTCTTTGTTGCATTCTTATCATCTTTTATGCACAATTTAATAATAATCATGAGGTAGTTTTTTGATCTCATCAGTGTTTTTGAAGCTTAAAGGTACAGTGTGTAGAAATTGGCATTTTTAGCGCCACCTGGTGTTCAGATTGTGAAATGAGCCCGTCCGTTAATAAAACATCACTAAGACCAGAAAGGATCGTGAAACGGGCATCATTTACAACAGTTACCAGGTGAGGGTTTGTCATTCATAATTACAGCTATTATTTTAATGATAGGTCAGTTAAGATGATGATTATAGGTTTTGTAGACTCATATTAACCCTTTAACTCCCAGCTCAACTGTTTGTTGGATCAATAAATTCATGAATTTTTAAAATGTAAAAAAAAAAAAGCATTGTTTTTTTTCAGGATACAGAAAAACTACAAACAAACCAAAATAACTGAAGTTCTCTTTGTGTGGGATTAAACATTTCAACAAAGCTAAAAGGCTTTATTAGAATTAACTACATTTTAATTTTGGCCCTCTCCTCAGGCGCAAACATCTTTGCCACGTGTGTAAAACTAAATGAAAACGTGCTGTCAGAATGATCACTGGTCTCTTTGGTGCATTGTTGGCAAAGACTCCTTAAAATTCATGTTTTATGTTTGATATAGTCGACTAAATTTACAGCACATTTCATCGACTAAAACTGGACTCTAATCAAAACTGTTTAGATGAATTATGACTGAAACTAAAAGACATGTTAAACAAAAGACTGAAACTGAATTTGAAGAGTTTTCTGCTCTGTTATTAAGTGTCTTGAGATAACACGTGTTATGAATTGGTGCCATACAACTTAAGATTGTTTGTTTGATTAATAGAAATTATCAATTAGCTTTTATACTGTTCAACAGCATTAAGAAAAATATAAGGTTGGGTTTTTTTGTTCCTGCGTTTGCATTTGTGGATGAAAACTTGGCAAAAATATTCAGGAATATTTAATATGTAAAATAAATAAACTTTTTCTCCAGGACACAAAAAAACTGCAAAAAAAACAAACAAAATAACTGATGTTCTTTTTGTGTTGGGTTTTAAAGGTTCGATAAAGTAAACATTTTTATTAGTATTACCATCATTATTAATTTAAACACTGAACCACTTACTGATGTGACAATTTATTTATATAAAATAGTTCATGTTTTAAAAACATTTTTGTGTCACACACAGTATCATCGATTCTAAGTTTTTTTGGTTGCTACTTTATCTACAAAGATGTTTGCCTTTTTTGATTGATTTTGTCCTAAATATTTGTGTATTTTATGTCAACACATTATCAATATGAACTGTTTAACCGTTTAAATCGCTTGCCTGAAATGTCAACATAGTCAAATCAGTGATTTGATTTGCTCTGTTTTTTAAAAGATTAAATGTCCCTGATAACAGTACAGGCTCGAATTGATTGCCATCGGGTCATAAAGATCATTTTAACCAGTACAGCAAAAAGTGTATCTAAATCAGATTACCAACCCCAGCTTTAAGACTTATGGGGATGATTTTACACCTGTTTTAATGGACTTTACATACATTTATAAACATTACATCCTATATTTACTGTTTCTGTTTGGTGAAATGCTGCCTACTGCTCCACACGACACCTTTAAATAAGTCATCAACTTATACATCAACAGTATACAACAACAACATATACATCATCATATCAGTAGACGGTTGAGTCAAGTAGTGAAACCTTTAAACCAACACTATGTAGCTTTTCAAACATAATATAATCCTTCAATATTCATTGTGATGGTCCACCACTTTACAATGAGTTCAATGACACCTCTGTCGTGGTCTGTATCCCTTTAACTGGTGCTATGTAACTTCGAGACGGATGGTGGGAACCCTGCCACACTAAAAAACTACAAGTTTGGACTGCTTTACGGCATACATCACTTCCCCCGATTCCCGATTCGTTTACAACACGGAAGTCTCGGCAAAAGCCAATCGTTAACGCGGAGCTGTAACCATGGCTGAATGCTCGGACAGGAATTAACATCGGTTCTGCGTTCACTCGCTGGCGTGAAATGTCCGACTACCATCAGGTATGTTGGGCGACTAATTTATGACGAAGTTCTTCAAAAAACTTGACAGGAAAAAAGTACAGCACAACAAATCCAGAACGTACCAGTATGTAGTTTTGTTGAGACCTATTTCACGTTGTGTTTACTTTTATTCACTTTATCGCTTCAGCAGGACGGGGGCGACTTCACGGTAATAAAACCAAGTTAAACTGAGCGACTTTTAACATCTTCATTTAGTCAAAAATAAATACATTACCTCGTCGCTATCCATCCTGCAAACAGCCGCTGAAGACAGAAGAATACTTTTGAGTGAAGTCCTGGCTTCTGTGATTCGCCTACAAAACAAATGCACGCGACCGGCAGATCTGTATCCTTACGACAGTATGAGCACGCTAGAGCTCATGGGTAGTTGAGTTCCCTATCCGGTCAAGCGGAGATCTTCCGTAGTGCTGCTTTAAATCTCACAAAGAAAATATCACTTCTTTTGTCTGTAGTTTTTTTCTGTATCATACAACATTGACAGAAACAATGACATGTTGTGTTTATTTAACTCATTAAATATTCCTGAATTTAATGAGCTGGGAGTTAAAGGGTTAATCACATCACAGCAAACATGGTAGTAACGTCTCCCCGTTTCTCTCATCTTTATTGAAGCTTCATTGCCTCCATTTTTAAAGTGTTCATCCAATCATAAGATGGATGTAGAGCAGGAGCAGGCACTTTTGAGAGCTTAATGATTCTCTTGCTTTGCTTTTTGCACATCTTGGGCAGTTTTGAATTTACAAAGTTTGTACATCTTTGCACATTTCAGTCTCAAAACCTTCTGTGATTCAATCTGTTGTGAGCATCACATCTGCAGTGTTGGGACTAACAGCATTACAAATACCGGTATTATGAATGCTCTTACTTTTTCCCAATAATGGGTAATCTAACTAATCACTATTTCAAACGTTACAACGCCGTTACGTTAGCAACAGTGAAATGTGGCGTGTTACTTTGCACTGATGTCAAGCAGCTGATATCAGACCTGCTTCACTCACCCAGACACAGACAGGAGCTGCACCGCTAACAGACACAAGAGGGAGCTCAATGCCAGAGTTGCCAGGTCTGCTTATTATAAGCAACTTTCAGCTTCTTCTTTTTCTAACTTGCATGTGCATATTGGGAGTTGTAGGCTGCAGTTTTTTGGGCTTGTTCTAATAGTACAGTTGTTCATTTGGACTTATGTGCCTCCAAAACCATCAATATAAACACAATTCAGAAGTTATTACAATTATTTTATCCCACAATAATGGAAATTTAAATGATGTTTCCACCTAAAATAAATCCTTATAGACAGAATTAAATTGATTTCTAATGTGGCTGCTACTGTTTACACCTTAATAAAGCTGTAGAGGATTAAGATGAAACTTAGATAAAAGCCCGACTTGTCTTTTTATTTACAAAAATCAAGGTTAGACTGTTTAGCAATAACCGAGTTAACAATAACAGCAGCCCCTCCCTTCACTTCTGTATAAAGAAAAGGATGTTCCACCTCCAAACAAAAGGATGTTTAATAAGTGAATTAAGAGACACAAAAGGAGAAATATGACTTTGAAATTGAAATGTAACATGGATAAAAATTAAAACACGCTTCATGTGGGTTTACTCTAACAAAAGCTTTTTCAAAGCTTTTGTTAGAGTAACTATAACTAATTCCTTTTGTAAAGTAATTGCCCAACACTGACTCTCTGTAGGGCTTCCCTCGTGTCTCCCCAGACTTCAGCACAGAAATGTCTCCAGGCAGAAGTGTTGGCATTTTTTCATGAGGTGTGTATTCCACAGTCAATTTCATATTTTTGACACCACCTGAGAGATAACCTGTTCACAGGAAGAAAGTCTGAGTCACTTTCAGTTGGTCACACCTAACGGAAAACAAAAGGAGAATCAGCAATGCTGTTTGCAGAGCATCGATCTTTTATCTGCAGCCTGTTCGTCCTGTTTGCAGATTTGTCATAATCAGGCCCATCCCAGCATGCCCTGCAACATCACGTCCAACAGCGCCGTGTCTGTTTTCTTTGTGAGGAGAGAAAAAATGCGGATGACAAAGTGGGTATGTGCAAGTCTTATTTATTCATTTATTTATTCATTGCCCTTGAATGAAGCGGGAAACTTTACTGAGATTGAAAATCTGGACAAGTCAGCAGCACATTCAGCAAATAAAACAACAAGAATAAAACAAGACTTCAGTCCTTTAAGAAAGAAAAGACACAAGTTTAAACAGCAGCTTTAAAATGACCCACGTGAGAAAGACTTGATGCATCAGAAAAAACATCTGCAGCCAGATGTGTCCACCTTCCTTTCAGTTTTAGTAGAGCCGCAAACCTGTGCACCTTTTTTTCCCAGTTCAGTTTTTACTTTTCAAACAGACAATAAGATAAAATCCTGGGACTGACTATAAGATCCTGTGCTCTTCTGACTGATGTAGTTAACCCTTTAACTACCAGCTCAACTGTTTGGGAAAGATTGAACATAAACTCATGGATATTTAATGTTCTATAAAACAGAACAAATCAAATCAAATACAAACCAACCAAAAACCAGATGTTTTCATGGTGTGGGTTTAAAAAGTTAAAGTTGATTACCTGATGGTTTTAAATGCACAAATATGTGGGACAAAGTCAAGTAGAGACGGCAGAAATTTTGCAAATAAAGCAGTGATAAAAATAGACTTAAAATAGATGATACTGTATTTAACAAACACAACAAAAAATGCTTTTTGATGAATACTATATTACCGTAAAATACCAAATAAAGGCCTGGTTCCAATTAATCGCCCAGTCCCGAATAAACGCCAGGTGAAGCAGTAAATTTTGTCAAATAGACGCCTGTTCCAAATAAACGCCTGATGTAATTTATTCAGCGCAGCCTAGGAGCTACAGTCGAAGTTTTCAGAGCGCACATGCAAACGCTGAACTCACAGCTGACAGTTCATGCTTGAAAAGAAACATGATAAAACTGAACCTTAACAGTCAACATGGTTTATTTGTCTCTCTGGACGTCCTGTCAGCTTCTCCTCCCTCTGTATGTCAACAAATGCAGGTTGGTGTGAGGCGCTCTGTTTCACAACAGTGCAGTTACACTCAACGTCCACAGAGGGCACTAGAGAAAGCCGCAATCTTACGTACTAGAGCTTTGAAAATTCAAAGAAGACGTTGCCACTGCCGCTGTTTGTTTTTGCCCTTAACTAACGTCAGGAGACCGGTCATGTCAGTTAGCGGTACATTGCTGCTGATTGGCATGACCCTGGTGCAGCGAAAAAAAAAAGTGACCTTACGTTAACTATCCGCCATTCCAGACCAGTGTTAAGAGTGTTTAGAGAGAGCTGAGTTGAAAGAAGAAGACAAGAGCATAACTACGCTACAGTAATCTTGCCTTGAAAATGTACAGGTGTTATACATATTGGTGAAAATAAACAGTTTGATTATATTTACCATAGTTTTTAATTTTTTGCTAAGCATGATTTTTGCGCAAAAGAAATCAAACGCCTGTCCCAAATAGTCGCCTAGTCCCAAATAAACGCCTAGTCTGCTCATTGATTGAAGTAAATAAACACCCCGGCTTTTATTTGGTATTTTAATGTATGTCATTAAAGGTAAGTAGGGGTGTAATTAAAATGTTCACACTCGCAAAAGCAGTGGGGCAGAAAATACCAGTATGAAGATATGACATTGATATTATGCTTTTAAAATGCAATTTAGTGTCAAGGACTTGAACTTTTTCTTGTTGCTGTTCTCTTCAAAAATGCAAAAGAAAACATGCCAGTGTAAATTATACTCACATAAACAGTGGAACAAAAATATCAGTATCATGATATTAAGTCTTCCTGCCATCAAATGATCAAAACGCAGACTCCAGGTATTAATACTTGACTGGAAAAGTTGTGGTGCTATTGTTTCAGAAAGCTATTTGTGCATGTTAAGTAATTTTGAATCTTTTTTTTATTTTATCATTTGCATGAATTATGTTTTCACACCAATTTAAACATGCAGTAATTTCGTGCCACGAAATTCCGCGAAATAAAAAATGACGAAATAAATTCAAAGACGCACGAAATAAAAAACGCCTTCGTCAAATAAATCAGTTGTGTGGACCTATTTTGGCTTCCCATGTAAAAGACGAGAGAACGGTGAGAAGATTGTGGACAAAACAACAACCGTGTGCAAAATATACCGCCACAGTTCGCCGTATACTGCGCTAAAGAAGATCAGAAGTATATGCACTGCTATAGACTAAATATTATAGTTCACAGTTCAGACATTTATAGGTCTAAACTGCAGCTCTGAGGACTGATATTTGTTTTCCTTTTCATTCAAGAATGTACTTATCCAGATTGTTACAACAACAAAGCACTTTTTATTGAGATTTTATGTTTGTATTTGCACTGTAGTCTAAATAAGGGGAAAAACTACAATTTTTTTTTTCAAAGAGCATTTATTTTGTACTGATGCATCAATATTTTTTGTATGTCTGCATTAGCAGGAAAATAAAGAAAATGAGATTCTTGCACAACTTCCTACTGTTGGAGATTTTCTATAATCTTCATTTTTTATCGTGAGTATTTTGTATCGTGAGCCCTGTTTCGTATTTCATATCATTTCGTGAGTTGACAATTTCGTTACACCCCTAAAGTTAGGTATTTAAAATAATAATAAGAGAGATAAAAATAAAAGCTTTTAGGTTTTTAAACCTTTAAATGCCACACAAAGAAAATATCAGATATTTTGGTTTGTTTGCAACTTTTTTCTGTATCCTTAAAAACTGACAAAAACAAACAGTGTTATGTTGTTGTTGTTTTTTTGGGGGGGAGGGGGGGGGACATTAAATATTTCTGAATTTATGGCCAAACAGTTGAGCTGGAAGTTAAAGTGTTAAAGTGAGATGGTTGCAGACTTAGAAGACATTTAGTAAGGGAGCAGGCAGATCCAAAACAGCTGCGGAAAAAGATGGACGTAATGCAACAAGAAAAAAAAACGTTTTCACAACTTTTGACCCACATATATACAGACAATGGACATTTAACAAAGCAGCAGCCTGAACAGTTTCCTCCCCTCTTCTGTCAGCATTAACAGATCCTTCAAAACTGACTGTCATCCAGCTACATTTGATCTACTGCACACTGTATTTATGTTTAATGATATTACCAGAAAATATTCTTCTTCTGAAAACATAAAAACATGCACAACACTGGTAAGACTTTAATAACAACAAACTGAAACACACCATGGATTATGTAAGTTTATGCCTTTGCTGCATACTTCTAATAAACCTAAACAACAACAAAGCTGAGCATTGTTCTTGCTGACCTTATTTCTGTTATAGATATGTTTTTCTAGAAGGGTTAGGCTTAAATAAGCTCTGGCTTCTTCCTCCAGCCTTTCAGTCAGCCTGAAAACACGGAGTCGTTTTTATTGGAAATGAGTCGAAGTGAATCTCCCTCTCGGTCTATCGTGAAATTGGTGTCATTGAACATTTACCAAGGGCACTCATCTGACTGTATAGGCACCACGTGGGCGGGGCATATCATTCCCTCCTATGCCACAACTTTAGAGTTGGTTGTGATTTTTAAATGGGAACAGGCGTATGATGTGCGTGTGCACTCTTTCATGAATCTGAATGTTTCTGTGTGCACACATTTCCTGTGTTTACGGCGTACACCACATTTTATGATCTTTCCTACACACAGTTTTATAAACGAGGCCACTTCTCTCACCTCTGACTGCCTTCCCATGAAGCTTTAAGCAGAATTTCAGGAGCAGGACCACACCTCAACCACGCTTCTTACTGTGTTCCTATAAATTCTAACAGACCATAACCCTCTTTTGTTTCCCACACTCGACGCACCCCTCCCTCCCCTTCCTTCAAATTTCTTCCTTCCTTCTTTTCTCAGGGCCTTTTAAAGGTCGTTCGTTATGCCCGGGAGCTACGGCGGATTCCCCATGAAGTTTCCCCAAACCCTTATCCGCTTCACGTACCTGCTATGTTGCTTGTTATCCACTGTATGCAATAAAAAATTGTCAAATTCATCCTGTTGATAGTGTGACCCCTACTCGTGAATGCTCCTCTAAAATGGAGGACACTTTTAGGGAGCCCATATTTTGGCTTAACTCATGTTCATATACTCCTCTGATGTTTATTTAAACTTTCTGAGAGTGGGTATATTGACCAGGAGCCCTCCACAGATCGGTTGAGGAGTGAGCTGATCCCATGGTGTGGGAATGTGAGCCCATTTCTGTCTGATGGCATATTGTAAACAACTCTGCATTCATTCTAACGTATCTGTTCTGCAGCTCTGAGCTCAAACTGAAGACAAAACAACGGTGTAACTGGGAAATTGGGCTGCAAAGAAGAGGAGAAGGATAAAAGAGATCAGTATTGAGCCTGTAGTCTTGAAATATCCTGATGTACCGCTTTTACACTAAAATTAGCAGCTCAGCACATGTATTTTCTCCTTTTAAGTATTTTTTGGGCATTTTGTGCTTTTATTGACAGGAGAGAATGACAATAGGTAGGCTTGTGAAAGGGTAGAGAGAGTTAGGGAAGACACTCTGCAAACTGCCCACAGGCTTGATGCAAACCTGGACCGGCAGAAGTAAGTCAATGGGATGTGTCTGGTTGCTAACCACTTCGCCAAACCAGCCCCCCAACGCAGGTGTTTTCAATACGTGTTAACCCACTAACAATTGGAAACTGACTCTTTTCCCACTGCTAGCAGACTCGGTCTAATCGGCAGGAGATGAGCTGTGTGGCTGTTTTTTTCCTCTGGCATATCAAGCTGATGACATCACATTGATGACATCATCAGTGCGACAAAGCTTGACCATGTAAACAATAGAAACAAGCATGGAGGCTGTGGACATGGCTTCCTTTACTT
Source organism: Scarus forsteni (assembly GCA_036419115.1). Taxonomy (NCBI): domain Eukaryota; kingdom Metazoa; phylum Chordata; class Actinopteri; order Labriformes; family Labridae; genus Scarus; species Scarus forsteni. The sequence continues at coordinate 1,516,837 of JAZDUH010000486.1, read as the reverse complement.
TTTAATTTCGTCTCTTTAGACGGGCATGATGTTATGCCATGGGGACATTACGCTGACGCCATGACATAAATTAGCGGGTCGACTTAGGTGGGATGTTCCCACCGAAGCCGACTGGAGGCGAGACGATTAAAACCTGTGTTGCTTGCAGGGTCGTCGACCTGAGTTGAAGTGCAGATTGAACCCTTTCAAACTTCCAACAGGAGCCGATTGTTACCGAGTTCAAACTGTTTTTTTGGCCAGTGTGAAAGGGGTATTATTGTCTGGTCTTGGGTGTCTGGATCAGTCAATCGAACCATTTTGACATCTGATAATAAATAACAGACAATGCAGCAAATAGATGGTACATTTATTGAAATAGATGCCCATTGTGACCCCACGAGGTAATGAAAGCTCACAGAAACCTGGTAAATAGGAGGCAGCTGGGTTACCTTTCATTAATGATCATGCTTATGGAAGTGCTGAAGGACATTTAAACCTCAAAAAGCATAAATGTGGGGTCTTTAACGGCCCCTCTTTGAGCTGTAACATTACTTTAATGAGTATTCTCTAGCTCGTACATTTTAAATGCAGAAGAACTGATCTGCACAGAAATGACAGAATGTCAAAGCTAACATCGTCCATCTATTGCACATGCTTACGCTGCATTTGTGATGTTCAGAAGATAAATTGTTGAGCTCTTGTCTTGACCATGAAAGTGATTAAACTACAGGCTGCACTTTAAAGAATGGACGTGGCTCCTGATTAACGGTGTGCAGATTGTGGATGCCTTCGGGCTCCGCGTATGAGGAAGTGATTTCTCACATCCTTCATTCCTCGGCAAACACAGATCACCTCTTGGCTGCCAGCCCACTGCGCTCAGAGCTATCTCAGTGAGAGGAAGTGAAGTGAAAAATCTGTTAAGTCACGGGAACTTGGCAAACAAAACAAGATACAAAGCGAAACAAACCTGAGAGGGCTTATTAACAGGGTTAACAATATCACATCAATCATCCTCCCGTCAAGAAGGAATTAGGATGTTTGATATGCTTGTTTGGTGGCTTGCCAGGTATGCTCATGTAGCGGATTTTGATTTTTTGACTGTGCTGTAGTTAAACAGGTGTACACGTCACTTTGGCTGGAGTGTGCCATTATCTCTGATGATATCTGAAGCTTGTTGCGTCGTTCCCAAAGCTCCAAACATGCTGAAATGTGATGTTTCAGCAACTGTAGCCTAAAACCTGTTGGTTGCACTGTGGAACTCTCTGTTTATACAATATATTGGTTGGATTTATTTACAAGAAATATATTAAGACATGCTTAGGTGCTGTCAAAATTAATGACGCCTGTTCTTCAGAAGCTTAACTAAAACACCTCCTGAAGTCAGAATTTCCTTCTGGGAAGTTGGCAAATCCTCACGGTCCACGAGTTGGTGATCAAAGATGGCTGCCTCCAGTGTAACACTTATTAAACTCCTGCAATATTCCGCTTATTAACACTTCTGACTAGTGTTTGTGGCACTTATTTAGCTGTATACATAGGGTCTGATCTACTAAGATCCAAAATAAAGGGTGCTAAATTGCGTGTGCAAACTAAAAAATTGCATGTGTTATTAGTAGGCGTGTTGCAGGTGATCTACTACAAAGTACCACTGCGTGCGCAATTGATAGCAGGACCGGTTCAGGAGTGGTGCAGATCGTACTCTTAAAAGGAGGATTTTGCGTGTGTTACCAGCTGTCACCATGGAGAGTTTGGGAGAGCAGAGAGGCCAGAAATGAAAAATGAAGTTTGAAGCCGTGAAGTTTGAGGCAAAAACACTTGCTAACCGCTTTTTCTTTCGCCGCATATCATTTTGACGGACAAGATCGTCACTTTTCCCTTATGCCATGTTTCTATCCGTCATTGTTAATTTTCAATGAAACATAATCTAAATGGCAGCATTAACATAGTTGCACAGCTTCATCATCAATAACCTCTCATGTGAAGAGCAGTCACACAGTAACGCACACAGACCACGCGGCTAACTGTTGCCTTTTACGCGCTGACTACATCACACTCTCCGCGCATTGACAGCCTCTAAACTCGCTGTCAGCTCGTCAAGAGTATGTTGCAGTCAGCTCTGAGTGACAAAAGGGAGTAACTATGGATATGAAGGGCTTGTAGAGCACAAATCAGAGAGGGTTTTCTTTATGCATGCGTCTTCATGGCACACTGGATCGTCCCTCTTTTCCAGTTCTTCATAATGACTAACAGCCTCCAGCTCTTTCTGTTTTTCATCAAGAAATTCAGTCAGTGATGGAAAATATTCAGTTTTTGTGAACCCTGTTTGCCACCATGATCACAGCCTCCCGTTTGTAACACTGCGCCCTTTTATGCACCTGCTTTTCAAACGTACTAAATTCAGACTCAAAAACACAGAGCGCAATCACTTGCAGGTTTGATAAATCACATTGCGGTTGCTAAATGATCACATTTGCATCTCCTCCTCCCAGTATTCTGCACATTCTGATGATCATGTATTCTGCTTATTCATGAGGGCTAACATGCTAAATGGACTGTGCGTGCTATTTTGCTCATCTGACAGATGCAATCCTCAGTGCACCCTGTTAGTAGATCAGATTTCAGCATGCTATCAAGTTTGCAAGTGTTTAACTAATAACAAATTTTGCTGGACAATAATTGTCCAAAAATTATTGACGATAAACAATATTATTGTCAATGCTATTTTGATTTTTTTTTTTTTTAATTTTTTCATTAATGTAATTATAATATGTGTCCGAATAAAGTGAGTAACCCACATCAAAAGCAACAAACCTTACATTCTTAAGAGTATTTAACCGTAATTGGAAGGTCAAAATCTTTTACATAAAATAAATTTAACAAACAATATAATAAATTTAACAAAAAAAAAAAAAAACAAACAATGAAAATGAACTGGACTCTCTTTTAAGAAAAATTGCATGTAAATAAAATTAATTATACTAATCAAAAACAATAAAAATAGACCCTGTCTCTGTAAAGAAAAAAAGAAACTCCAATAAAAACACACACAAAAATAAAAACAAAAAATAAAATGTAGTTTATACAGTTCCTGAATTGTTTGTGACATGTAGGCTACTTTCCCCCAGTCAATCCATACTTTGTCAAACGTTTGCAACATTTCTGGCTTTTCAACCGTATTGAAGGGCTGCATTTCTTTTGCAATGTAACTAACGACACTGTCTGTGAGCGGCACCATTTTGATCTGTTTTATTTATATTTGCTTTGCCCATCAAACGCCTCAGTAAGCTCTGACTGTCATGACGGGGCCTCCGCTGCACCTTCCCTTCTTCTTCTTCGTCGCCACTACTTGCTAACAAATTCAACATATCGGCTCATCAGTGTTCATGAGCTCACACCTTGTTCATTCTGTTAAAAAAAAATATTCCCACACTGGAGCTGTGGCAGCTGGCTTAAGAACTGTATCTTTCGTGCCATCATTCGTATTAGTGTTTTTTTCCTTGTTACTCCTCACGCTCACCTCAGCTCTGTGTGTGTACACCTCCCCCACAAAGACTGCATGTCTGACAGATGCTCACTTTGCTGTAAATCTGCTATAGAACCGATGCATCCCAGCGTTAAGAAAGATGGACAGAGTGAGCCATCTTCTCATCCAGCCTCTTTGGTAGAAAGAGAGGAGGAAAACAAACACGCATGCATGTGTCAATTTAACGAGGCCAGCAAACTTACCGGGGACATTTTTATTTATCATTTGGTTGATTGATTTATTGATTATCGTGACAGGCCTACAAACAAACAATAACAATCTTTGTGGTGGAGGTAAAAAGTAACGTATCAATTACTTTCTATTATAACTAATTACATTTATGAAGGAGTAATTCCGTTGTTAACTTTTTTGGGTATTAATCTTAACTATTTTAGCACAAAGGGTAATGTGAAACTTCTGATGAGAACAAAACCCTGCTTCAAAAACACCAACCCAACAGCTAACATAACCACGAGGGGACTGGTTTGACCAAGACCTACAGCGGAGCTAACAGGTAGATTCGGCGTGTTCGCTGCTACGTTAAATGGTGGAACTTCTGGAGCTGCTTCAGATATCTCCTCCGCTGATATTACTGGAACGACTGGGGGAACTCCTGGAAGCACCATTGTCAGTCCAGATGCTGTTGGACCAATGCCTGGAGTGCCACTGGGTGCTCCTGGTGCCGTCATGGGGGCTGCTGTCGTTAGCCGAATAGGTCCAAGTCCTGGGGCTTCTGTGCTGATGGTTGCAGAGGTTGTTACCGTCACCCTGTGGGTTGTTTTTAGTGGATCACCCAAGAGTGAAGCTGCAGTAGGCATGGTTGCCTCGTGAGCTGCAGTGGAAGTTGTGGAGATTCCTGCTGGAGAAGGTTTGAAGGTGGTTGCATGGGGTAGAGAAGTCGCTTCTAGGTACGACATGGTGATCATTCCTTGGCCTGCTGTTGCACTTGGATCTTTGGGCCTCATAGTTGCACCTGAAGGGGTTGTTGATTTGGTGGATTTGTCTCCTGCACTAACAGCCACAGCAGTATTCGATGCTCCTGCTATTGTTCTTGTGTTTGCCATGGTTGTTGCTTGTTTGGTTATATTTTCAGCAAGAACATTCAATCCTGAAGTAGAAGTAATTTGAGCAACTGGGGTTGACATTTGGGTAACCCTGCTTGGTGGCGTAGCAAGTGTGGCTACTGATGCTGCTGTGATTGGTTGATTTTGTCCTCCTTAGATACCATTGCAGCAGATGTGACAGTTTGAGAAGAAATGTTTGGTGTAGTGACTTTTTTCTGAGTTGCGGCGACTTTAGCCGGTGTTGGACTGTCTGGTGTTCTTGTTGGGTCTTGATTCTCGTTTGTCGAAGCTCCAGTTGCATTTGTTGCTGGGGTTGGTCTTGCTTTTATTGGAGCATCACTGGGTCTTGTTGATGCAGCTGTAAAAGTTCTTGGATCAGCTATGGTCGCAAAAGACATTGTTGTTGTTATGTCCGTGTTTGTCCTATAAGAAGTGGTCAAAGCTAGAGAAGCTAAGGACCTCGACAGACTGGCTGCCAATGTGGGTTTGGCTTTGGTTAAGGAGCTTTTGGTTGCTTGTCAAGTCATGGTTGCCAGTCCTGCTGGAGTAGCTACAACAACTGTTGTAGGAGACACTGTAGAGGTGCCAGTTCCTGTTGTTGTTAGGCTACTTTTGGTTGTTTTGGTAGTATTGGTTGGAGCAGCAAATATTCTTTGATCAGTTGCCATGCTTGTTGTTGATGTTGAGGTTGTGTCTTTACTTGTTGTAGATCCAGTAGTCAAAGTTGCTGTAACCACGGTTCTCATCAGAGTTGCAGTTTTTGAAAAGGTAGAAGTAATTTTGTCTTGCGAGGCCTTAGTTTTAGCTGAAGGGCTTGTTGCCAGTGCGGTTGGGCTTGATCTTGTGAGACCTGCTGTTGAACTTTGGTACTTTGTTGTCATAGTTGCTACGCTTGTAACAGGCATGGTTGCGGTTGTAGGAAGTGCTGATGGCACGGTAGTTTGTGTTCCTGTCAGAGCAGCTGTGGTTCTCTTTGGGGCAGATATGGTTGTTGTTTGGGCTGCTGTGGATTTGTTTGGAGATTTTGTTGTTGGTGGAGCAGAATTTTTTCTGGGGGGTTGTATATGTTGCAGAAGCAGATGGATCAGCAGTTGTGTAAGTTGTTTTGGAAGTTTGGGGTTTGGTTGTAAACGTTGTGGTTTCATCTGTTAAAGCTTTGGAAGTTGTTATAGGAGTAGATGTGGTTGTGGTAGACGTTGCTGTCATGGTTGTTGTGGATGTGGATAGAATACCACTCATCTTTGTGGCAGTTGCAGAAGCCTTGGTTGACGTTCTATGATCAGATGTGGTTGTAGCTGAAGAAGCTGTTGTAGTTTTTCCAGATGTTTGTGAAGTCGTGGTTGAAGTTAACTGAGCTGCATTAGCTGTTGTCGCTGTACAGCTAATGTGGTTTCTGTTGTTGTAACTGAGGTTGTTCCTGTCTCTGTGGTTGCTGTGGGCTTTTAAGCTCCTGGTGTTGGTATGATCACTTTGGTTACTGCACTAACAGTTGTGTTTACAGGCAGAGCGGCTCATTTGGCAGGTTTTGTGGTTGTTGCAGCAGTTGTGGTTGTAACTGCAACACTCTGCGCTGTTTTGATCACCGGGGGCAGCATGGTTGATATGGAGCGCCTGCTTGTCCACCCTGAATTTAAAGTCAAAAATAGAGAGTTTCCATGATTTTATTATAGTCTCCCCATTAAATCTTAAAGGTGCTATGAGGAAAATCTATTTCTGAGGACATAAAGACTCTGCTACAAATGAGCACGCGCGGCGACTGTCGTAAAGACGCGACCCAAGCCAAAGCGTGTGTTTGTTTTGATGCTAATGAATGCAGCTTGGACCTTCCTCAGAACTCTGCATTGCTTTACAACTTCTTTTTTCAACAACTTAAAGCATTCAAAGCGACGAGGTAATGTATCTCTTTCTAGTTACGTAGCGGTAGTTTTTGATGTGTGACAACAAGCAATTTTTGGAAAACTTAGTATAGTAGTTTTGTAGCCGGCTATGTATGGCTACTTACAGCCTGGTGCTCTAAGACGTGTCTGAATAATATAAATTTGTTCTAGTTTTAATTATCTTGTTCCTGAAGTTGAGGATCCAGTCCAGTCCAGTCCTGTCCGACCCGACCACGAAGCTAAGGAATAGCACATGTGAAGTGTCCATTATGTCCAAAAGCAAAGTGTTTGTCTGTTGTTAGTAAATCTAAAATCTAGAGACCAAAAACACCGAGAACTGATGGAGACACACAGTTAAAGCAGGAAAAGCTTTTTCAAAAAAGTAACACATCAATCACTTTACCTGGTAACTAATTACATTTATGAAGGAGTAATTCTGTTACTAACTCAATTACCTTTTTGGGAAAGTAACTAGTAACTATAACTAATTACTTTTTTAAAGTAACGTGCCCAACACTGATTATGAATAATTGACGAATTCATCCTGTTGATGGTGCAGTCCTTTCTCGTGAATTCACATATACAAGTTTAAAAACACTTAAATAACAACCATGGATGGAGAAATCACTCTAATATTAACTTTAATACCTAAAATGAAAATAATCTGGAGAAGAATGCTGTTAATTAATATAACAGCATCTAGTCAAACTGCCATTAAAAGGTTGAACTGATCTAAAAGTCTGAATTCATGTTAAATGAAGTTTTTTTGATGCTCCCACTTTGTAATGATACCATAAACCACAGACAGTTGAGAATATTGGAGAAATATGGTGTACGAGGCATCGCTTATTCTTGGGTGGAAAGTTACAGCAGTGTGTACAGATTAATGACCTGTGGAGTACCCCAAGGATCCGTTATTGGACCAATATTATTCATACTGTACATCAATGATATTGCAGAGTCACAAATTAAGTTAATACATTATTTTTGCAAAAGACACAAATATAAATTTATTAATGTTTGCATGGAAAAAGTTTTCAAAACAAAATTTCTTGAGGTTGTGATAGACAGTAGGTTAACATGGAAACAATGTTGATTAAAAAAAAGGTGTAATATCAAAGTCAGTTGCAATTCTGTCAAAATCTAGATACGTTTCAAATGATAAAGCATTAAAAACAATCTATTGTTCGCTTATTGATCCTTACATGTCTTACTGTGTAGAACTGTTGGGCTCTACATGTAAACAAATATAAATTCAACAGTTGTTTTACAAAAAAGAGCCATTTATATCATCAATACTGCCGATTATTATGCTCACACTGATCCCTTATTTTTAACTTCAGACATTTTGAAATTTTCTGAGATGTTTTATTATAAGATGATGTTAATAATGTTTACTGCAAAACTAAACTCCTCTCCTAGTGCTGAGCACTTGGAAGGGACTTTCTTCTAAAATCAGGAGACTCAATATGATTTAAAGTTTTCTGTTCAGAAATCTAGAAAAAGTATAAAAAGGAGATGTGTTTCTGTTGTTTTGGGTTTAACTGAATGATGCAAAAATACATTTAAAATCCTGTAATTCATGTTATATCTTCAGAATAATGGTCTTTAAAGTTATTTTTGAAATTTGGATTTCTTCATCTTTGATTTTCGGTAGCATAATTTTTTTAAATATGTGGGCTCAGTTCAGATAAACATTTTGTTTCTGCCTTTTCAGTAACAATTTAATCGAAGAATTCTGATTTGTTTGAAATGTCTGTATTATGACAAATATTGTACAATGTATGAGACTAAATAAAATCCTCCCTAATAATAATTGTAAATCTAATGATTTCAGCTGAGAGTACATTTTCAGTAAAAAATAACTCTTCACTTGATTAAATTGTGACTTTTCCTTATTTGCTGTGTACTGAAGATGTTAAGCTTTTGATTACCACCCTTATATGTCTCATATATGTTCTAATTTAATGTATGCAACCATAGAAGCAGCTGGATTAAACAGTTAAAGTTTTAAAATTCCAAATGCACAATATTTAATACAAAAATAGATCTTTGTTTGCAAACTGAAAAGTATGCAGATACAAAACTGTACAATCTAATATTAAAAACAAAGTTTACAAAGTTATCAGAAATATTTTTTTTTTCGAGCAACAAGATGTTGCTATAGCACTGGCTATAGCACTGGCTATAGCACACTGATGTCTTGTCCTAGGGCTTGTATGCATGTATCTTGTATTTGTAATAAAATATTTTTCATTTTAATACATGTTATTTTATGTTTTATTTTGTTTATTAAAAGTTATATTACAAATTTAATGTGCAGCTGTATTTGAAAATTAATATCCACCTTTATAAAAGGTCTGTCGGAGTGCATGCTGTTTTGTGCAATTTAAACCCTTAAATGATCCTGGGGACATATTGTGTCCTTTTGTTTTTTTATTATTTAATAATTGTGCCTGTGTTTGATGAATAGAGCTCAAATTTGCCAAAGGATGGTCATTTTCAACAAATTTTGAAAATATTGTGTAATCTCATTAAAATAGCCTAAAATGGCTGAGCAACAAGAAAAATAACAAATTTGGTCCTCGAGACCAAATCGGTCCCATCTGAAACCATTATAAATGCTGTTTTTGACCCCACATTTATCCAAACACAAACAAATGTATTCCTTAATGTTAGAATTTCATTTTAAGGTAGATTCTTTCTAGTTGTTATTTTTATATTTGTCCACAACATAAAGCCATTTTTCATATTTAAACCGTAAAGTCACATTTCACCATTTTTTACTGTTTCTGAGAACATTTTTTTGCTAGTAAAATAATTTGTGTGTATAATGTGTGAGTGAGCCAGAAGGCTGGAATCGAATGTCCCGACTCGTGGGGGCCCATTGAACTTGTGATTAAGACTTGGTTTCAATCGGCCTGAATATGAGGGCCTGGAAAGAGGTTTGGATGTGCCCTTGGGGGGCAGCTTGCTTCAAGGGCAGGCCCCTTGAGATCTTGCCCTGCATGCGTTGCACATACTCCCTATTTTCTCTCTGTGTTTGTGTGTAGAGGGTTTTCTTTTGTTTCTTTCCTCCCCTCCTTGATCACACTAGGGCCCGAGGGGGTTTGAAGGTACCCCAGAGGGCAGCCTCTGCTGGGTTTCTCTCACTCATATTCCCTGCCAGCTGCTGGAGCTCCTGACTCTTGTTTCCTGCAGCATAATCCCTCCAGGTGTCAGACTCCATCGCCATCATCTTAAACCTTAGCCAAAGCCTCATCCCAATAGCCCACCTTACACCCACCCAGCCTAGCCCACAGTGCTGTGCCCCAGCAGACATCCAGAGGCAGGCAGAGGGGACATTGCTCCAGGAGAAGCCCCCCAGAGAAGCCCCTCTGCTAGGCTTCTCACACTCACATTTCCCCACCTGGCTGTTGGAGCTCCTAACTCTTAGGCTGCGCTTACACGGCGCCGAAAACGGTCAAATCCGATAAGTTTTGAGTGCATTTTGGCCTTGCGTTTACACTGAAACGCGTTGTGTTTTGTCTCCCAATGGAAAGTTTTGAAAACGGACTCAGAGTAGAAAGTTTCCAAAACGCTCTCCATGCAGCTCCATGTAAGTTTCAGGGTGAAACACTGACGTCACCGCATGTGCTCTTTCGCATGAAGGCTGCGTGCGCATACCAGGAACAACAACAGCTTCGGCCGTCTGTCGAGTAACGTGTGAGCCTCGAACCGTGCTCGGTTTGTTTTCCAGACAAAACTGTCGAGACAGATTTGTTGTCCAGAAAAGAAATTCCTGCATCTCTGTGCGTCTATTCACCATTGTTGTTTGTGAAAAGTTTTTCTTTTTTGTACGTGTGTTGCAGCAGCGCCGCCTCTCTGCAGACCTACACCGCCATCTACTGAACCGGCATGCACACTACAGTGGGTCCATACGTCTGCAGCGTCGTCGTCTGAACGCAGAAGAATTTGAAGGACAAATCTTTGCGTCTTTATGTCAGGAGTGTCTGTGTAAACGTAGCCTTATTTCCGCCACCCTTTCAGACCCCCTCCCCATCAATCTCAGCCCAACGCCCCTCCGTCAACCCCGGGAACCAGGTCCCTAGGTCTGGCCCCACCAGGCTGGGCAACACCCCTTCATGGCAACCCTCTCCTACATCTACCTGGCACACATCTTGAACATGCCGACCCACACTTAACATAATGGCCTTTAAAGGGTTAAAAATCCCATAATATAGTTGAAACTTCATATAAATATTTCAGGCTAAAGTAGTTTTAAGAGGCTGAGTTGTAAAAAGTGGAAACAATATTATAAATAATACTTTTATAGCACTTTATGGAAAGGTGACCAATGAGGTCAAATGCATGAGTGTTTGTTTCAATCTGACTCTGCAGAAAAATGATCAATGCATCAAAATCATTGTTTCTGCCAATCATTGACCCATCCCAGGGCCTAATAGAAATTATGACCTAATTGTTATTAAAATGTATATTTTGGAAAATACTGATGTTTTTTTTATTTTTTTTTACGATAAAACACAGTGGTTTTCGGTAAACATACTGGCATTTAAAGGGTTAAAAACCCCACAACATAATTAAAACGTGATATGAATATTTCAGGCTCAAGTAGTTCTGAAAGTTTGAGTCATTTAAAGTGAAAAAAAAAAATACATATAAATCTTACTTTTAAAGCACTTTTTAGGAAGGGGACCAAATTGGTACCGAGGATCAAATGTGTATGTTTTTTTAAGTATCATTTAAGGGATACAAATACAATCTGGTTGTTGTTTAATAACTTTAAATAATAAATAATCAATGACAAAAATACAGAGCAAAAATTCACAATGATACAAAATTATTTGTTACATTAATTTTAATGTCAAAATAACATGATAGGGAAAACACATGATTATCTAAATATGAAAATAATTAATAGATATCTTAATGAATAAATTAGAAAAGTTATCACTGGAAGTATATTAAATATATGAAGGAAATCTGCAACCTTTTGTTAAATATGCTGATGTGAAAAGCAAGGATGAATATCAGGGAAACTCCTTATCAATAAAATATTCTAAAAAGGTGAAGAGTCAAAGGCATACAGTCTTTTGTTTGTGTCCATTTCTTAGTTCAAAAGAAAAATGGCTGCAATGATTAAAATGAAACTTGTTTTGTTGACAGCAGCAGAGGAGGCAGCCGTTGTTGCAGCAGGAGCTGTAGCTGTTGGAGCGACTGTAGAGGCTGCCGTTGGAGCAGCAGTTGGGGCTGCTGTTGGGGCTGCTGTTGGAGCGACGGTTGGGGCTGCTGTTGGGGCTGCTGTTGGAGCAGCAGTTGGAGCAGCTGTAGGAGCGGCAGTTGGAGCAGCTGTTGGGGCGGCTGTTGGGGCTGCTGTTGGTGCAGCTGTTGGAGCGACGGTTGGGGCTGCTGTTGGGGCTGCTGTTGGAGCGGCTGTTGGGGCTGCTGTTGGAGCGGCTGTTGGAGCAGCTGTAGGAGCGGCAGTTGGAGCAGCTGTTGGGGCAGCTGTTGGGGCTGCTGTTGGAGCAGCAGTTGGAGCAGCTGTTGGGGCGGCTGTTGGGGCTGCTGTTGGAGCAGCAGTCGGAGCAGCTGTAGGAGCGGCAGTTGGAGCAGCTGTTGGGGCAGCTGTTGGGGCTGCTGTTGGAGCAGCAGTTGGAGCAGCTGTTGGGGCGGCTGTTGGGGCTGCTGTTGGAGCAGCTGTAGGAGCAGCTGTTGGGGCTGCTGTTGGGGCTGCTGTTGGAGCGGCTGTTGGGGCTGCTGTTGGAGCGGCTGTTGGAGCAGCTGTAGGAGCAGCACTTGGAGCAGCTGTTGGGGCTGCTGTTGGGGCTGCTGTTGGAGCAGCAGTTGGAGCAGCTGTAGGAGCGGCAGTTGGAGCAGCTGTTGGGGCTGCTGTTGGGGCGGCTGTTGGAGCGGCTGTAGGGGCTGCTGATGGGGCTGCTGTTGGGGCTGCTGTTGGGGCTGCTGTTGGGGCTGCTGTTGGGGCTGCTGTTGGGGCGGCTGTTGGGGCTGCTGTTGGGGCGGCTGTTGGGGCTGCTGTTGGGGCGGCTGTTGGGGCTGCTGTTGGGGCGGCTGTTGGGGCTGCTGTTGGGGCAGCTGTTGGGGCTGCTGTTGGGGCTGCTGTTGGGACTGCTGTTGGGGCTGCTGTTGGGGCGGCTGTTGGGGCTGCTGTTGGGGCTGCTGTTGGGGCGGCTGTTGGGACTGCTGTTGGGGCTGCTGTTGGGGCGGGTGTTGGGGCTGCTGTTGGGGCGGCTGTTGGGGCTGCTGTTGGGGCGGCTGTTGGAGCGGCTGTTGGAGCGGCTGTTGGGGCTGCTGTTGGGGCTGCTGTTGGGGCTGCTGTTGGGGCGGCTGTTGGGGCTGCTGTAGGGGCTGCTGTTGGGGCTGCTGTTGGGGCGGCTGTTGGGGCGGCTGTTGGGGCGGCTGCTGTTGGGGCTGCTGTTGGGGCTGTTGTTGGGGCTGCTGTTGGGGCTGCTGTTGGGGCTGCTGTTGGGGCTGCTGTTGGGGCTGCTGTTGGGGCGGCTGTTGGGGCTGCTGTTGGGGCTGCTGTTGGGGCTGCTGTTGGGGCTGCTGTTGGGGCTGCTGTTGGGGCTGCTGTTGGGACTGCTGTTGGGGCTGCTGTTGGGGCTGCTGTTGGGGCGGCTGTTGGGGCTGCTGTTGGGGCGGCTGTTGGGGCGGCTGTTGGGGCTGCTGTTGGGGCTGGTGTTGAGCTGGCTGTTGGGGCTGCTGTTGGGGCTGCTGTTGGGGCTGCTGTTGGGGCTGCTGTTGGGGCTGTTGTTGGAGGCGGCTGTTGGGGGCTGCTGTTGGGGCTGCGGTGGGGGCTGCTGTGGGGGCGGCTGTTGGGGCTGCTGTTGGGGCTGCTGTTGGGACTGCTGTTGGGGCGCTGTTGGGGCTGCTGTTGGGCTGCTGTTGGGGCGGCTGTTGGGGAGGCTGTTGGAGCGGCTGTTGGGACAGCTGTTGGAGCAGCTGTTGGGGCGGCTGTAGGAGCGGCTGTTGGGGCAGCTGTTGGGGCGGCTGTTGGGGCTGCTGTAGGGGCTGCTGTTGGGGCTGCTGTTGGGGCTGCTGTTGGGGCTGCTGTAGGGGCGGCTGTTGGGGCTGCTGTTGGAGCGGCTGTTGGAGCGGCTGTTGGAGCGGCTGTTGGGGCGGCTGTTGGGGCTGCTGTTGGGGCGGCTGTTGGGGCTGCTGTTGGGGCTGCTGTTGGAGCGGCTGTAGGGGCTGCTGTTGGGGCTGCTGTAGGGGCTGCTGTTGGGGCTGCTGTTGGGGCTGCTGTTGGAGCGGCTGTAGGGGCTGCTGTTGGGGCTGCTGTAGGGGCTGCTGTTGGGGCTGCTGTTGGGGCCGCTGTTGGGGCTGCTGTTGGGGCAGCTGTTGGAGCGGCTGTTGGGGCGGCTGTAGGAGCGGCTGTTGGGGCGGCTGTTGGGGAGGCTGTTGGAGCGGCTGTTGGGACAGCTGTTGGAGCAGCTGTTGGGGCGGCTGTAGGAGCGGCTGTTGGGGCAGCTGTTGGGGAGGCTGTTGGAGCGGCTGTTGGGACAGCTGTTGGAGCGGCTGTTGGGGCAGCTGTTGGGGCTGCTGTTGGGGCAGCTGTTGGGGAGGCTGTTGGAGCAGCTGTTGGGGCAGCTGATGGGGCTGCTGTTGGAGCAGCTGTTGGGGCGGCTGTTGGGGCTGCTGTTGGGGAGGCTGTTGGGGCGGCTGTTGGAGCGGCTGTTGGAACGGCTGTGGTTGTAGTTTGTCCGTTGCTTGAGGCTGTTGACCCAGTAGTGAATTGTCAGTATAACATTTGAATAAAAGTGAAACAGGTTTTTTCTTAAATTTGTATTTACTTACCAACTAACAAGAGGAAAAAGACACAGATGCTCCACATGGTGGTGGTCAGGGCTGTTTAAAGAAAATGTATAAAATTAGTCTTAATCTGAGGTGCTGGTTTGGCGTAGTGGTTAGCAACCAGGCACCTATTGTACTTGCTTCTGCCGGTACAGGTTCGAGTCCCACCTGTGACCAGTGTCTTCCCCTACTCTCTCTCCCCCTTTCACAAGCCTATCCACTGTCTCTCTCCTATCAATAAAGGCACAAAATGCCCAAAAACTTACATAAAAAAAAAAAAAAAAAGTCTAAATCATCATAATGGGTTTTTATTTTTAAAACTCATTAAAGCAGCTCCTGGATGAACACACTGAAGAGCATGAAAAACCCGGGCTGGCATTAATCAATGGTAAAAAAACTTTTTTTTTCACAAAGGAGAGTTATTATATGAAGTAGAAACAATTTCAAGTCAAACTTTAGTACCATTTAAAATGATTCACTTTAATGTATTTCTTCAACAGTGTTTTTAAACAGCATGAATCTGTTTTAATCTTTGTCATAAGCAGCAGACTCTAACACTCTTATAATCAAAAGCTCTGACTCAGTTACTCACAGATTTGTTCCTCTGTTGGTTCGTCTGTATCTAAAGTCCTGATCTTCTCCGATTCCTCCTCTTGTGCTCTCTTTGCCGTTTCTCGTTGACTCTTCTCTCTCTGACCAAACAGCAGCTTAAATACTCTCTCAGAGCCCCTGAGGTGACATCAGTCTGTGGAGACAGACGTAAGAAAACAAATATGACATGTTTTGATGTGTCACTCTTCTTTATTTCTCAGATACATTCATTGAGTAAGAATCTAGTTCAGTGACACTTTATTGCAGCCGTGACGTTGACATGACATCCTTCAGCAGGTAAAATTAATAACTGTAACTCCAAACAAGTGATTATACTCTTGATATGATTGTTCTGAGCCATTTAGTCATTTTGGCCGTGATCTGTAACTTGTTTTATTTTTAGAGTATGTGAAGTATGACAGGAGTCACACCTCAAAGGAATGTTTTAGAGGTACTTTTATTTACGCCCTTTCAAACAATTAAAGCAGATTAGTTTTATAATGTTCTACTCTAGTTTCGGGTGTTTCTAGCGTTGGACTTAAAACAAATCAAACATGTTAATTATGTAAAAAAAAAGTTTAGTCTCTTGCAAATTGTGCTGCTGTCAACCGTGATCCTATAATTTCCAAAAAATTATAGCTTGATCATTTCCTCCCTCGACACACCCCTCTTTCCCAACCCGTTCTTTAAGCTTCTTCCTTCCTTCTTTCCTTAGGGCCTTATTAAAGGGGTTCATCGTGCCCGGGAGCTACGACCGATTCCCCAAAAAGTTTCCCCAAACTGTTTTTCGGCTTCACGTATCTGCTTTGTTGCTTATTGTCTACTATACCTTATAAACAGTGCTGGGAGTAACAGCGTTAGAAATAACGCCGTTACTAACGCTTTTATGTTTTCCCAGTAACGGGTAATTTAATAAATTACTTTCTCATGTGTTCAGTTCAGTTCAGAGCTTGTATTGTCCCTTCAGGGGAAATTTTGTCTGCAGTTACGGCACATCAAACAACAACAATCAATAAATAAACAAACATTTATACAAGACAACATCGCAAAATACAGGATAGCCAAACTTTACATGAACAACCTCTGATGATGTACATGGATTCAAAGGGTTTAAAAGAATATAAAAGAAGTGAGGTCATGGGTAAAACTAGATGTCAATATAAAACAAGGTTAATATATGTCATGTCACCTGAGCAGTGCAATTAAGAGTTTTGCAAGTTGACTGCAGTAATTGCTCGTGGCACAAAGGAAAATTTGTACCTATTAGTGCGTGCCATAGGTACCTTATATCTCCTTCCTGATGGGAGAGAAATAAACTCCTCCAACAGTGGGTGGTCAGAGCTAGACAGGATAGCCTGTGCCTTCTGTAAAACTCGTCTGTCAAAGATCTCTGAGAGGGAGAGCTGCTGCAGGCCAATGATCTTACCGGCTTCCCGCACAAACTTGACCAGACGATTTTAGTTTTTAAAGCTATATTGCGTAACTTCTACATGTCCGTGAATGTCCGTTTCAGCCAAGCCACTACTAGAGTAGATGACACAATGCAGATTAAGCCAATCGGGTCCTCTAACATCTCGCGGGATTTTTCAATATATATGATTTTTGCTTTGCTTGTCGACTGGCGACATTCCCGCGCTGGCTCACAGGAAATTACGCGTTTTACGGCACAACAAGAAGGGAGGGGGAGGACGAGCGGAGAGTCTCGTAGCAACAAGCAGAGCGCAGGCAGAACGAGGAAGTGACATGGCGGAGAAGCCAAAGAAACAGAAACAGACACAGTCCAGAAGTGGATCCTACCACAAAAAAAAGCCTGGACGTTCAGCTGAAGGATTGCTAGCGAAGAGGGAAAGTGACCGATGGAGAAGGCAAACGCGGATTTGTATTGGCGTGGCTTTTCCTCTGTGGAGAGCCTTGAAGGCAGAAATTGGGCTGAGGGCAGATAAGTAAGTGACTTGGTTTATAATACTATATAAGTACTTTATTATTTTCTTGTAAATGGTGCTATGAACGTAATGTTGTAATGTTAGCAGCCTGCTAACGTAATGTTCGCAGCCTGTTGTTAGCCACATTGTGTAGCGAGAGACAGTATCGAGCAGTACCTGGGCATAAGTCATATGGAAGCGCCGGCTTTATTGTTGTAAGAACGCAGAATTCCGCTGGAGGGCGACTGAAGTTACGCACTATAGCTTTAAGAGACAGGATTCCATAAAAAGAAATTAGACAAAAAGTTAAAACTGACTCAATAAAAGATTTATAAAATAAAACCATCAAAGTCTCATCAACATTAAAAGATTTTACTCTGCGCAGAAAGTATAACCTTTGTAGGCCCTTTTTGCAACTCGATGAGTTGTTGAGGTCATGTGATAAGTTTTTGTCGATCACTGTTCCCAAGTACTTACAGGACTCAACAATCCCCACCGCTGTACACTTGATAGTGGTTGGGTGAGCTTGTTGTGATGTTTTCCTGAAGTCAGTGACCATGTCTTTAGTTTTCTGAGCATTTAGCTTGAGGAAGTGGCTGTCACACCACTCCACAAAGTCAGCTGTAACTGGCCCATGGTCAACCTCTCCATCCTGGAGTAAACTGACTAAGACAGTGTCGTCAGCAAACTTTAAGAGATGCCTGTCAGTGTAGTAACTCCTACAGTCATTTGTATATAAAATTAACAGTAAGGGGGACAGGACACACCCCTGAGGTGAGCCTGTAGAAGAAAACGTATTTTTGGATAAAACATTATTTACCCTGACTACCTGAGGCCTGTGGGTTAAAAAGTCTGTGAGCCAGTCGGTCAAACCAAGATCAAGACCAAAAAGAGACACAAGCCTATGGCGTAAAATGAGTGGCTGAATCGTATTAAAAGCTGATGAGAAGTCTGCAAATAGAAGTCTGGCATGAGTTTTTATACCTCCAAGATCCTTGTACAGAAAGTTAGACAAAGTGATGGTAGCATCTTCCACACCTCTAGTAGGCCGATAAGCAAATTGCATCGGATCAAGCAACTCCTGAACTTCATTCATCAGAAATTTTTTAAACAGACGCTCAAAACACTTCATGACCAATGAAGTGAGAGCTACTGGTCTAAAGTCATTCAGCTCTTTAGGTGATACATTTTTGGCCACAGGCACTACAATGGACTCCTTCCACAGTAATGGGACCTTACCCTGAATAAGAGATTGATTAAATATGTCACTGAAAATATCACATAATTGGTCTGCGCAGACTTTAAGAAGTTTACCAGTGATCATATCTGGCCCTGGGCTCTTCCTGGTATTACATTTAATGAAAGCAGCTCCAACATCAGGGGCACTGATGGTAAGAGGAGAGGTAAAACTACCATCACTCCACCTGCTGTGCAAGTTACTTTATTCCATTTGGAGACAATGTTCATCATCAAAACGTAAGTAAAAGTCATTTAATGCATTTGCAAGCTCTGAATTATCATTAAAACCATGAATGCTAATTGGCCGGTTATGCCACTTAGCCTGGCCATGCCATACTGCTCTTAGGTCACCACTATGAAATTTCCCCTCAATTTTTAGTTTGTATTGCTCTTTGGTCCTCTTAATTTCATATCTGACTTCTTTTTTAGCTTCTGATTTTTCCCTGTTTCCACCATCTAAATAGGCCTTTTGTTTCCTGTGCAGTACATCTTTAACTGCTCTATTTAACCAAGGCTTGTTATTAGGAAACACCTTCACCTGTTTAGTGGGGATAATAGAGTCCTTTAAAAATCCCACATAGGAGGATATCACATAAGTCCTCTCATCAAGATCAAAAGAGTCAAAAACACTCCAGTCCGTACATTCAAGGTCTCCTTTGAGCTCGTCGATCGCACTGTCAGTCCACACCTCGACCTGTCTGATTGTTGCCTTGCCCCGTTTGGGGAGCGGCTCGTAGGTGGGGGTGAGAAGAATAGTATTGTGATCAGAGGAGCCAAGGGGAAGTAGAGCAACACATTTATAAGCACCCTTAATTGAACCATAACATAAATCTATGGTTTTTTCCATTCTGGTGGGGCATGAAATATACTCAACACCGTTACCGTTACCACCAGTAAAATGTGGCACGTTACTTTGCACAGATGTCAAGCAGCTGTTATCCGACCAGCCCCACTCACCCCCAAATTCCACTGCATGCGAAAGCGCCGTGCCGCGCAGCGAAGCGCCGCGGTCTTAAGGTGCATTCACACCGGACACTACTTGTACTACCTTGGCGATCAGTCTCCATTCAAAGTCAATGTACAGCCGCGATGGGGCGAGGCTAACCCTCCCGCGATGCGACAGCCGCGTACAAAACGATAACTTCACTCTTGGCAACAGCCAATCAGAGGTGTGTGTACGTGTGACGGTACCCGAGAAAGAGAGTTATTCATCCGGACTACAGGGCGGGGGAGGTCCGTCTAGGTGGAACTAATGTCAGTGAGGACATGAGATGGACCGCGGTAAACTCACAGATAATGCTGCTGTAGGGCATCAGCTGCAGTGTTTTGTGGTTGATAAGTGAGTGAAAAGGATACAGCTGGAATAATGTCCGCTTATACATCCTGTTATATGATGTATGAAATGATCGTGGTGAAACTCGAGCGGACGTGAAGTCACCGAGCGACGGCCGATGACCAAAATGAGGTATTTATGGACGCGCGACGCTATGTCAGTGGGCGACGCAATTTTGGTAGCTGGGTCGCTTGGGGTGTAAACGCACCTTTACTCCGACAGGCAAACCCCACTGAAAGCAACGCGCTGAGCAACGCCGTGGCGCACACCCCTGGAGGATGAGGGCTGATCCCCAGAGAGCCACAGGCTCTCATGAGAATATCGAGTCACACACTCATAAAACATGTTATAGACGAGGAAAGAAATAAAACACACCTCACTTTGCTTCTCTAAGGTCTCTTAGCTGGTCCCAACCACACAGCTTCGTGATTTCTTCAACTTCTATCCACCTATATCTGTGTAGAAAAGATGTACGGTGTCATGTATATAATCTTATAATTTTCTGTCCCTCTATGATTCACTTTTCTTTGTCCATGGTGTCGTGTTGCCTCTGGGACCCTCTGACTGACTGCTGACCTGATGCTCGTGCCTCTGGTTTTGACGTAATGACAAACAACTGAGCAAATTTACGTTCGAGAGTCCGCGCATTCTGTTTTATTTTGAAACTTCCAGATACTCCACACAGTGACTTCCTGTCTGGTGCTTTCTTAACAACAGTGAATTTGTGAGGTTTGTAAGTGGCCACGCAGAAAATAGACCTGAAGTGTATCTCTCGCGCCTTGGCGCGCGTCGGCGCTTCAGCAACACACCACTGACGCGCCGCTGCACATGCAGTGGAATTTGCCTGATAGACTACAATGAGAGAAGTGCTTCGCAGCATGTTTCAAGGACGCTGCACCGCGCGGTGCTTTCGTGTGCGGTGGAAATTGGCGCTCAGCAAGACACAGACTTGCTTGATTTTGTCTCAGATGTTTGTGCATTTCAAAATCATCATCAAAATTTGTTAGCTTTTTAAACCTATTAATCCCACACCAAGAATTTTTTATTTGTTTGTAGTTTTCTCTGCTCTCTGACATGTTAACAGAATTATTTAATGATTTGATTTGCTCTGTTTTTCAAAACATTAAATAGCTTTATATTTATTGATGACCTCTGCCAAACAGTTGTATTGGTAGTTAAAGGGTTAAAACAATTAATGAAGAATACTTGATTGATCTTATTTAGTGGAAAAAAACACACATGATGATGCATGTTGAGGTCATTTGAGCTAAATAACAAAACAGCAGATAAACACTTAGTATAAAACATTTAAACCCGAAATGAACAAAACACACTGACCTCCTGTCCTCGAGCTCCGTGTGCGTGCTCGGTGATCCACTGAAATGAAGATTCTTTCAGGTTCATTCTGTTCTGTCCTCTTCTGTTTGTTCAGCTCCGTCCTCACAGTCACCCCTGCGAGAGCACAGCAGGTTAATTAATTAATAAAAAAGAAGAAAAGACATTTAACACTGTCCAGCCTGAGGGTAAATATATGAATATGAAGTCGACTGAGGAGTGGCCAACCACATAATCCCATATTTATTACATACACACAAATACTGAAGCCTGTTCAGCAGATGTTCTTTAGTTCTTCTGTCACTCGTTAACAGCCGATATTTCGTCTTTAGCTTTTTAAGCTCTTGCTATGTTTCAGTCAATCAATCAATGAATCTTTATCTGCACAGCACTGGTTCATAACATGTGTTTTCTCATGACACTTAACAACAGAGCAAACTGAAGACAAACTCTTCATTTACAAATATAGTGGAGCTTAAAGCAGAATTTCAGGAGCAGGGGCACACTTCAACCACGTCTCTTCCTGTGTTCCTGTAAATTATAACTTGATCATTTCTTTCCTCCCTCCCAACCCGTTCTTTAAGCTTCTTCCTTCCTTCTTTCCTCAGGGCCTTATTAAAGGGCTTGTCGTGCCCGGGAGCTACGACCGATTCCCCAAAAAGTTTCCCCAAACTGTTTTTGGCTTCACGTATCTGCTAGGATGCTCATTGTCTACTATACGTTATAAACAGCGTTGGGAGGAATGGCGTTGGGTGTAACGGCATTAGAAATAATGCCGTAACTAACGCTTTTATGTTTTCCCAGTGACAGATAATCTAATAAATTACTTTCTCATTCGTTACAACACCGTTACGTTACTGACAGTGTAATGTGATGCGTTACTTTGCACCGATGTCAAGCAGCTGTTATCTGACCTGCCTCACTCAGCCAGACACAGACAGGAGCTGCAACGCTGACGGACACAAGAGAGAACGTGATGCCAGAGTTGCCAGGTCTGCTTATTATAAGCGACTTTCGGCTTCTTCTTTTTCCAACTTGCATCTGTATATTGGGAGTTGTAGGTTGCAGCTTTTTTGGGCTTGTAC
Organism: Scarus forsteni; assembly: GCA_036419115.1. NCBI lineage: Eukaryota > Metazoa > Chordata > Actinopteri > Labriformes > Labridae > Scarus > Scarus forsteni. The sequence goes on along the minus strand of JAZDUH010000486.1, from coordinate 1,495,077 downwards.
TAATAGTGCAGTTACACATTTGGGCTTGTTGTGCCCCCAAACCATCAATATAAACCCAATTCAGAGGTTATTAAAATTATTTCATCCCACTCGAACACAGATGTAAAATTATAGCAAAAGGCGTTTCCACCTAAAATAAATCCTTGTAGCCAGATTTAAACTGATTACTCATGTAGTTGCTACTGTTTTTACCATAACAAAATTGTATAGGATTAAGATAAAACTTAGATAAAATCCTGACATGTCTGTTTGGTTACAAAAATCAAGGTTAGACTGTTTAGCAATAACAGAGTTATAAATAACAGCAGCCCCTCCCTTCACTTCTGTATAAAGAAAAGGATGTTTAATAAGTAAATTAAGAGACTAAAAAGAAGAAATATGACTTTGAAACTGAAATGAAACGTGGATGAAAATTAAATCCACTTCATGTAGGTTTCTCTCTTTAAAATGCTTATTTAAATCACAAAGTCTGGCAACACAGCTAGATGCAGCAATGGTGAGTCTGGAGCGTCTGTGGAGTTAAAACTGGAGTTTTCAGGATGGAAGTAAAAGAAGTAGAAGTCAAGAACACACATGTGAAGTGTACATTATGTCCCAAAGCAAAGTGTTTGTCTGTTGTTAGTAAATCTAAAATCTAGAGAACAAACACATAAAAGCTTTTCAAAAAAGTAACGCATCAATTACTTTACCTGAACTGATCTAAAAGTCTGAATTTATCAAATCAAATCAAATCAAACTTTATTTATGATGCACTTTTCATACTAAGAAGCAACACAAAGTGCCTCACAGAGGCTAAAAACAGCATAAAACAGACCCCCCCCCCCCCCCCCCCCGGAACACACACTTACAAATACAGAGACATATCCAGATGCACACACACAGTCATCAACATACGCTCACACACACCTGCGCACACACATACATACCCACAACATTCATACGAGCTGTCATAAAAGAGAAAGAGAGACATGGCTGTTCACCGAGGACTGAGGTAAGGAATAAGCTACCTTTGAGGGCCATCAACACTGAGGACGGCTCCCGGCCCACGAGGAGCGCAGCTGGAGACTCCCCCCGCACAGACACGAGGCCCCACACCACAGTGCAGGGACCTTCGGCCATGCAGGCGGAGCTGTCCCCCAGCAGCTGCCCCACAAGTAGGCCTGGAGCAGTTCCCAGTGTGGAGAGCCCCCATGAGGAAAAACTAGAGCTAAAAACCATGGTACTAAAACAATAATAAAACATAAGAAAAGAGATAAAATAACATAAAATGGATAACTGAAATAACGTAAAAAATTAAGAATTGTATATGATAAAAAGTTTGACTACAAGAATAAATAAGTTATACAATAATAGAACAATAAAAATAAGGAATAAATAAGTCGATTAAATCAATTAAAAGCTAGATTAAAAAGGTGGGTTTTAAGCCTCTTTTTAAGAGTATCAACAGACTCTGCGGCCCTGAGATTCTCTGGCAGGCTGTTCCACAATCGGGGGCCACAATAACTAAAAGCCGCCTCCCCATGTGTCTTAGTTCTAACTTTTGATATGGTTAAAAGGCCAGTGCCAGAGGACCTCAGGGTTCGCGAGGGCTGATACGGTAAAAACAGGTCAGATAAATAGGTAGGCCCGAGGCCATTAAGACATTTATAAACCTGTAAAAGAACCTTAAAACTGATCCTGAAACACACGGGGAGCCAATGCAGCGATTTTAAAACTGGAGTAATATGTCCCTGCCCTCTGGTCCTTGTCAGCACTCGTGCGACTGAATTCTGTAATAATTGGAGATTGGATATTGTCTTTTTGGGAAGACCAGAGAGCAGGGCATTACAATAATCTAAACGAGAAGAGATAAAAGCATGCATTAACACCTCTGTGCTGGCCTGAGAGAGAAACGGGCGGACTCTGGCTACATTCTTGAGATGGTAAAAGCCAATCTTAGTTGCATTCTTGATGTGTGGAATAAAAGAAAGCTCAGAGTCAAAAATCACGCCCAAGATTTTTACAGAATTTGATGGTTTAAGATGTTGGAGTTTTGGTAAAAGTTTCTCTCTCTGGCCTTCAGGGCCAATGACTAAAACTTCTGTTTTGTCCTGGTTGAGCTGAAGGAAACTTGCTGCCATCCATGACTTTATATCTAAAATGCAGTTAAAAAGGGCATCAATAGGCCCTGTGTCATCAGGAGACACGGCAATGTACAGCTGCATATCGTCAGCATAACTATGGAAGCTGATGCCGTGCCTCCTGATGACATCCCCCAGGGGAAGCATGTAAAGATTAAAAAGAGTTGGAGCTAAAAATGTTATGTTAAATGAAGTCGTTTCTGTTGATGGTTGATGCTCAGGCTTTGTAATGATACCATAAACCACAGACAGTTGAGAATGTTGGAGAAATATGGTGTACGAGGCATCGCTTATTCTTGGGTGGAAAGTTACTTAGATAACAAACAGCAGTGTGTACAGATTAATGACCTGTGAGTACCCCAAGGATCCGTTATTGGACCAATATTATTCATACTGTACATCAATGATATCTACCGGGTCACAAATTATTTAGATACTTTATTTTTGCAAATGACACAAATTTGGTTTGTTCAAGTAAAAACTTAATTATCAGACAGTTGGACTCGAGTCATAGGGACTCGGACTCGAGTTGACTTGAACCGCTAATGAGACGACTTGCAACTGGACTCGGACTCGGGAGGTAAAAACTCAAGACTCGACTTGGACTCAGGAGAAAATGTCTCCAGACTCGACCTGACTTGAGACAAAATGATTCTGAAAATTGCACACACACTCAGGCTTTATATGAAGAGCCAGAGAGGAGTTATGCCACTCTTTCCTCTTAGGCTCACTTTATTGATGCTCCATTCACAGTACACTAGTCCGTCACCTATTATTGTCCTGCACACAACACACAAATGTTCCTACCACACACCCGTTTCTGCTACAGTGATGATCAGTGGGCAGGGTGCGCGTGACGTGGATTTCAAATTGGGAACCGCTGTGTCTTCTGTAAATAAAGTTATTTTCTTTGCATATAAAGAATTTCAATGAGATGGAAAACGAAGACACGCCATGTGCATCACCTGTATCGCTTCGGTAAGCAAAAAACAGGAACAACATCGAACTTTATACACCACCTGGGGACACATGAGGCCAAGTAAGGGAAACCTGCAGACGTTAGCCAGGTAGCTAACATTCCTGCCATAGGTCAATATGGCAGGAATGTTAGCCCAACCTGTGGTCAGTATGAAGCTAGCAAAGCTAATATTAGTAAAGAGGGTGTACGTGTGTTGTATATGTGGGAAGATAAGGTTTCTCTCTTCCAGACTCCACTCGACTTGACTTTAGAAAACCTCTGACTCAACTCGACTCGACATGCCCACAACAGAAAAAACTTGGGACTTGCTTGGGACTCGGATCAAATGACTCGAGACTTGCTTGGGACTTGGATCGGAGGGACTTGGACAATTGTCTGTCAATTATCCCTTAATGTTAAAAAAAACTACATTCGTGGTTTTTGGAAATCAAAATGAAAAAGAGGGGAAATTACAATTATATTCATCAATGTTTGCATAGAAAAAGTTTTAAACACAAAATTTGGACATGGAAAACTATGGAACCCCAAAAGAGTCATAATGAAATAAATAAAAACAACATTGTGAAATAAATACCATTTTGATAAATAACAGACGGATATGAAATATGGCCATTAAATTGTAAAATAAGGCAATATTATAATGAAATATATTTTATTATTCTTTAATATTGAATTATTATAATTGAATATTTCATAATGAATATTTTAAAATTTTCATTCTTTTTTAAATAATGACTTTTTACATAATTTCCAAGCTTTATGAAATAAAAAAACGTTTTTTACAAAGTCAATTTTTATTTCATAATGTCATTTTCCACAATGGGCTTTTTAATTTCATAATGTCTTCTTAGAAAAATAAGAAGCCGATAGTCGCTTATTGTAAGCGGACCTGGAAACTCAGGCATCTTGTTCTCTCGTGTGTCTGTGCGAGCCAGCTCCTGCCCTGTGGGCTGAGTGGAAAACAGCAGCAGATGGGTGCTAAGTAACGCGCCACATTTCACAGTCGGTAACAGTAACGGCGTAGTAACTATTGAAACTGTAATTAGTTAGATTACCCGTTACTGGCAAAAGTAACAGAGTTACTCCCGGCACTACAGCCCAGCATCGACGCAGCAACGCAGGTGACCACACTCCACGGGGCCCCATATGTACTGGGTTGTAGTGTGGTCACCTGCGTTAGCAGTCCTCTCTCAGGCTGAAGTGAAGAAACTCTGAAACTGACCTCGCTCCTGCAGCCATTCTGTCTCAAACATGTCAGGAACTCGTGTTTTCATGTTTTCAGGCTTCTCATCGTTAGTGATAATCTCCACGTTAGAATCGATAGTGCAAGTTCTGCTGCAGTGTCTGTGTAAAGGATCAGCCAATCACTGAACTGGCTCCGCCTTATGTGCCTTGATTGACAGACCGAGTCATTCTGCTGAAAAACGACATTATGAAATTAAAAAGCCCTTTGTGGAAAATTACATTATGAAATAAAAATTGACTTTGTAAAAAAAGTTTTATTATTTCATAAAGCTTGGAAATTATGTAAAAAGTCATTATTTAAAAAAGAACGAAAATTTTAAAATATTCATTATGAAATATTCAATTGTAATAATTCAATATTAAAGAATAATAAAATATATTTCATTATAATAATGCCTTATTTTACAATTTAATGGCCATATTTCATATCTGTCTGTTATTTATCAAAATGGTATTTATTTCACAATGTTGTTTTTATTTATTTCATTATGACTCTTTTGGGGTTCCATAAAAAAACATGGAAACAATATCTATTACATAAAAGGTAAAATTTCAAAGTCAGTTGCAATTCTGTTGAAATCTAAATATGTTTTAAATTATAAAGCATTGAAAATAATCTATTGTTCGCTTATTGTTCCTTACATGTCTTACTGTGTAGAACTGTTGGGCTCTACATGTAAACAAATTGTTGTTTTACAAAAAAGAGCCATTTATATCATCAATAATACCGATTATTATGCTCACACTGATCCCTTATTTTTAACTTCACACATTAGGAAATTTTTCTGAGATGTTTTATTATAAAATAATGTTAATAATGTTACCTGCAAAACTAAAGTGCTGTGCAAAAGTTCTTCTAAATTCAGGAGACTCAATATGACTTAAAGTGTTTGTAAGTTTTCTGTTCACAAAGCTGGAAAAGTATAAAGAGGAGATATGTTTCTGTTGTTCTGGGTTAAACTGAATGATGCAAAAATACATTTAAAAACCTTTAATTCATTTTATATCTTCAGAATAATTTTGAAATTTGGATTTCTTTATCCTTAATTCTTGGGAGCTTTATTTTGTTAAATATGTGGGTTCAGTTCAGATAAACATTTTGCTGATGCCTTTTCAGTCACAACTTAATAAAAGAATTCTGATTTGTTTGAAATGTGTATTTTGTGACAATATTGTGTAATGTATGAAGACCAAATAAAATCCTCCCTACCATGATGGAATGGGGCTAATAATTGTAAATCTAATTATTTCAGCTGAGAGTACATTTTCAGTAAAAAATAACTCTTCACTTGATTAAATTGTGACTTTTCTGTTGTTGCAGTGTACTGAAGATGTTGAGCTTTTGATTACCACCCTTATATGTCTCCTATATGTTCTAATTGAATGTATGCAACCATAGATGCAGCTGCGTTACACAGTTAAAGTTTTAAAATTCCAAATGTACAGTAGTTAATACAAAAATAGATCTTTGTTTGCAAACTGAAAAGTATGCAGATACAAAACAGTACAATCTAATATTAAAAACAAAGTTTACAAAGTTATCAGAAATATTTTTTTATTGGAGCAACAAGGTGCCACCGTTCAGCTGACTATAGCACACTGATGTCTTGTCCGAGGGCTTGTATCCATGTATATTTGTATTTTTCATTTAATACATGTTATTTTATGTTTTATTTTGTTACAAAAGTTCTTCTACAAATTTAATGTCAAGCTGTATTTTGAAAATCATTTAATATACACCTTTAAAAGAGGTCTGTCTGAGTGCATGCTGTTGTGTGAAATTTAAATAAATACAAATACAGTCTGGTTGTTGTTTAATAAGTTTTAATAATAAATAATCAATGACAAAAATACAGATCAAATATTCACAATGCTACAAAATTATTTGGAACATTCATTTTAATGTAATAATAACATGAAACTCATCAAAATATGAAAATAATTAATAAATATCTAAACAAATAAATAAGATAGAAAAGATATTACTGGAGGTATATTGAATATATAAAGGAAATCTGCTACCTTTTGTTAAATATGCTGATGTGAAAAACAAGGATGACTATCAGGGGAACTCCTGATGAATAAATATTCTAAAAAGGTGAAGAGTCAAAGGCATACAGTCTTTTGTTTGTGTCAATTTCTTAGTTCAGAAGAAAAATGGCTGCAATGATTAAAATGAAACTTGTTTTGTTCACAACTGCAGAGGAGGCAGCTGTTGTTGCAGCGGGAACTGTAGTTGTTGGAGCGGCTGTTGGAGCAGCTGTTGGCGCGGCTGTTGGAGCGGCTGTTGGAGCTGCTGCTGTTGGAGCGGCTGTTGGAGCAGCTGTTGGAGCGGCTGTTGGAGCTGCTGTTGGAGCGGCTGTTGGAGCGGCTGTTGGAGCTGCTGTTGGAGCTGCTGTTGGAGCGGCTGTTGGAGCTGCTGTTGAGGCTGCTGTTGGAGCTGCTGTTGGAGCGGCTGTTGGAGCTGCTGTTGGAGCGGCTGTTGGAGCGGCTGTTGGAGCTGCTGTTGGAGCAGCTGTTGGAGCGGCTGTTGGAGCGGCTGTTGGAGCTGCTGTTGGAGCGGCTGTTGGAGCTGCTGTTGGAGCTGCTGTTGGAGCGGCTGTTGGAGCTGCTGTTGGAGCTGCTGTTGGAGCTGCGGTGGGGGCGGCGGTGGTGGCGGCTGTTGGAGCGGCTGTTGGAGCGGCTGTTGGAGCGGCGGTGGGGGCGACTGTTGGGGCGGTTGTTGGAGCAGCTGTTGGAGCAGCTGTTGGAGCGGCTGTTGGAGCCGCAGTTGCAGCTGCTGTTGCTGTTGTTGCGGCAGCAGTTCTTGGTGAAGATGTAGTTGTTGTGGCAGCTTTAGTTGTTGTGGAAGCTGTAGTTGTTGCAGCAGCTGTGGTTGTTTGGGCAGCTATAGTTGTTGGGGCAGCTGTAGTTGTTGGGGAAGCTGTTGTTGTTGGGGCAGCAGTAGTTGTTGCGGCAGCTGTTAGTTGTTGTGGAAGCAGTAGTTGTTGGGGAAGCTGTTGTTGTTGGGGCAGCAGTAGTTGTTTGGGCAGCTGTTGATGTTGGGGCAGCAGTAGTTGTTGGGGAAGCTGTTGTTGGGGCAGCAGTAGTTGTTTGGGCAGCTGTTGATGTTGGGGCAGCAGTAGTTGTTGCGGCAGCTGTAGTTGTTGGGGCAGCAGTAGTTGTTTGGGCAGCTGTTGTTGTTGGGGCAGCCGTAGTTGTTGTGGCAGCTGTAGTTGTTGGGGCAGCAGTAGTTGTTGCGGCAGCTGTTGACGTTGGGGCAGCTGTAGATGTTGGGGAAGCTGTGGTTGTTTGGGCAGCTGTTGATGTTGGGGCAGCAGTAGTTGATGCAGCAGCTGTGGTTGTTTGGGCAGCTGTTGATGTTGGGGCAGCAGTAGTTGTTGGGGCAGCAGTAGTTGTTTGGGCAGCTGTTGATGTTGGGGCAGCAGTAGTTGTTGGGGCAGCAGTAGTTGTTTGGGCAGCTGTTGATGTTGGGGCAGCTGTTGATGTTGGGGCAGCAGTTGATGTTGGGGCAGCAGTAGTTGTTGGGGCAGCAGTAGATGTTGGGGAAGCTGTTGTTGGGGCAGCAGTAGTTGTTTGGGCAGCAGTTGATGTTGGGGCAGCAGTAGTTGTTGGGGCAGCAGTAGTTGTTTGGACAGCTGTTGATGTTGGGGCAGCAGTAGTTGTTGCGGCAGCTGTAGTTGTTGGGGCAGCAGTAGTTGTTTGGGCAGCTGTTGTTGTTGGGGCAGCCGTAGTTGTTGTGGCAGCTGTAGTTGTTGGGGCAGCAGTAGTTGTTGCGGCAGCTGTTGACGTTGGGGCAGCTGTAGATGTTGGGGAAGCTGTGGTTGTTTGGGCAGCTGTTGATGTTGGGGCAGCAGTAGTTGATGCAGCAGCTGTGGTTGTTTGGGCAGCTGTTGATGTTGGGGCAGCAGTAGTTGTTGGGGCAGCAGTAGTTGTTTGGGCAGCTGTTGATGTTGGGGCAGCAGTTGTTGGGGCAGAAGCTGTTGTTGGGGCAGCAGTAGTTGTTTGGGCAGCAGTTGATGTTGGGGCAGCAGTAGTTGTTGGGGCAGCAGTAGTTGTTTGGACAGCTGTTGATGTTGGGGCAGCAGTAGTTGTTGCGGCAGCTGTAGTTGTTGGGGCAGCAGTAGTTGTTTGGGCAGCTGTTGTTGTTGGGGCAGCCGTAGTTGTTGTGGCAGCTGTAGTTGTTGGGGCAGCAGTAGTTGTTGCGGCAGCTGTTGACGTTGGGGCAGCTGTAGATGTTGGGGAAGCTGTGGTTGTTTGGGCAGCTGTTGATGTTGGGGCAGCAGTAGTTGATGCAGCAGCTGTGGTTGTTTGGGCAGCTGTTGATGTTGGGGCAGCAGTAGTTGTTGGGGCAGCTGTAGTTGTTGCGGCAGCTGTTGATGTTGGGGCAGCTGTTGATGTTGGGGCAGCAGTTGATGTTGGGGCAGCAGTAGTTGTTGGGGCAGCAGTAGTTGTTGGGGCAGCTGTAGTTGTTGCGGCAGCAGTAGTTGTTGGGGCAGCAGTAGTTGTTTGGACAGCTGTTGATGTTGGGGCAGCAGTTGATGTTGGGGCAGCAGTAGTTGTTGGGGCAGCTGTAGTTGTTGCGGCAGCTGTTGTTGGGGCAGCAGTAGTTGTTGCGGCAGCTGTAGTTGTTGGGGCAGCAGTAGTTGTTGCGGCAGCAGTAGTTGTTGAGGCAGCAGTAGTTGTTAGGGCAGCTGTCGATGTTGGGGCAGCAGTTGATGTTGCGGCAGCTGTAGTTGTTGGGGCAGCAGTCGTTGTTGCGGTAGCTGTCGTTGTTTGGGCAGCTGTTGATGTTGGGGCAGCAGTTGATGTTGGGGCAGCAGTGGTTGTTAGGGCAGCTGTTGATGTTGGGGCAGCAATTGATGTTGGGGCAGCTGTAGTTGTTGGGGCAGCAGTAGTTGTTGCGGCAGATGTAGTTGTTGGGGCAGCAGTAGTTGTTGCGGCAGCTGTCGTTGTTGGGGCAGCTGTAGATGTTGGGGCAGCAGTTGATGTCGGGGCAGCAGTAGTTGTTGCAGCAGCTGTAGTTGTTGGGGCAGCAGTAGTTGTTAGGGCAGCTGTCGATGTTGGGGCAGCAGTTGATGTTGGGGCAGTTGTCGTTGTTGGGGCAGCTGTAGATGTTTGGGCAGCTGTAGATGTTGGGGCAGCTGTAGTCATGGCGGCAGCTGTGGTTGTTGGGGAAGCTGTGGTTGTAGTTTGTCCGTTGCTCGAGGCTGTTGACCCAGGAGTGAATTGTCAGTATAACCATTTAATAAAAGTGAAACAGGTTTTTGTTAAATTTGTATTTACTCACCAACTAACAAGAGCAAGAAGACACAGATGCTCCTCATGGTGGTTGTCAGGGCTCTGTGCTGTTTAAAGAAAATATATTAAATTAGTCTAAATGATCTTATTAGGTTTTTATTTTTAAAACTCATTAAAGCAGCTTCTGGATGAACACACTGAAGAGCATGAAAAACCCGGGCTGGCATTAATCAACGGTAGAAAAAACTTTTTCTTTCACAAAGGCGAGTTGTTATATGAAGTAGAAACAATGTCAAGTCAAACTTTAGTACCATTTAAAATGATTCACTTTAATGTATTTCTTCAACAGTGTTTTTAAACAGCATGAATCTGTTTTAATCTTTGTCATAAGCAGCAGACTCTAACACTCTTATAATCAAAAGCTCTGACTCAGTTACTCACAGATTTGTTCCTCTGTTGGTTCGTCTGTATCTAAAGTCCTGATCTTCTCCGATTCCTCCTCTTGTGCTCTCTTTGCCGTTTCTCGTTGACTCTTCTCTCTCTGACCAAACAGCAGCTTAAATACTCTCTCAGAGCCCCTGAGGTGACATCAGTCTGTGGAGACAGACGTAAGAAAACAAATAGGACTTATGTTTTGATCCCCCTGAGGTGTGTCACTCTTCTTTATTTCACAGATACATTCATTGAGTAAGAATCTAGTTCAGTGACGCTTTATTGCAGCCATGACGTTGAACTGAAATGCTACAGCAGGTAAAATTAACACCTGTCACTCCAGACAAGTGTTTATCTTCCTGATATGATTGTTCTGAGCCGTTCAGTCATTGTTCAGCCGTGATCTGTAAGTTGTTTTATTTTTAGAGTATGTGAAGTATGACAGGAGGCACACCTCAAAGGAATGTTTTAGTGGTACTTTATTTTTTTTACAGTACACGCGCCCTTACAAACACTTAAAGTAGATTAGTTTTATAATGTTCTGCTCTAGTTTCAGGTGTTTCCAGTGTTGGACTTAAAACAAATCAAACATGTTGATTATGTAAAAATAAAGTTTAGTCTCATGCAAATTGTGCTGCTGTCAACCATGATCCTATAAATTCCAAAAAATTATAACTTGATCATTTCCTCCCTCGACACACCCCTCTTTCCCAACCCGTTCTTTAAGCTTCTTCCTTCCTTCTTTCCTCAGGGCCTTATTAAAGGGGTTCGTCGTGCCCGTGAGCTACAACAGATTCCCCAGAAAGTTTCCCCAAACTGTTTTCGGCTTCACGTATCTGCTTTGTTGCTTATTGTCTACTATACGTTATGAACAGTGCTTTGAGTAACAGCGTTAGAAGTCACTAGGTTACCAACGCTTTTATGTTTTCCCAGTAAATGGTAATCTAATAAATTACTTTCTCATGTGTTACAACACCGTTACTGTTACCAACAGTCAAATGCGGCGCATTAATTTGCACAGATGTAAAGCAGCTGTTATCCGACCTGCCTCACTCACCCCCAAATTCCACTGCCACGCATAGGAGCGCCCTGCCGCGGTCTTGCTCAGACAGGCAAACTCCACTGAAAGCTGCGTGCTGAGCAGCGCCACTGCGCACACCCCCGGAGGATGAGGGCTGATCCCCAGAAAGCCACAGGCTCTCATGAGAATATTGATGTCACACGCTCATAAAACATGTTATAGACGAGGAAAGAAATAAACAACACCTCACTTTTCCTCTCTAAGGTCTCTTAGCTGGTCCCAACCACACAGCTTCCTGATTTCTTCAACTTCTATCCACCTATATCTGTGTAGAAAAGATGTTTGGTGTCATGTATATAATTTTATTATTTTCTGGACCTCTATGATTCACTTTTCTTTGTCCATGGTGTCGTGTTGGGGACCCTATGACTGACTGCTGACCTGATGCCCATGCCTCTGGTTTTGACATAATAACAAACAACTGAGCAAATTTATGTTCAAGAGTCCGCGCAATTTGTTTTATTTTGAAACTTCCGGATACTCCACACAGTGACTTCCTGTCTGGTGCTTTCTTAACGAAACTGGATTTACGAGGTTTGTAAGTGGAAAATAGACCTGAAGCGTATCTCTCGCGCCTTGGCATCTAATCAAACTGCCATTAAATGGTTGAACTGATCTAAAAGTGTGAATTTATCAAATCAAATCAAACTGTACTTACAAGGCACTTTTCATACCTGGAAGCAACACAAAGTGCCTCACAGAGGCTAAAAACAACATAAAAACAGAACACCACTCCACACACACACACACACACAAATACAGAGACATATCCAGACACACACTCGCAGACATCAACACACGCACACACACCTGTGCACACACACACATACCCACAACATTCATACGAGCCATCACAAAAGAGAGAGAGAGACATGGCTGAGCCCCGAGGACCAAGGTAAGGAAAGACACGAGGCCCACACCACAGTGCAGGGACCTCCGGCCATGCAGGCAGAGCTGTCCCCCGGCAGCTGCCCCACAAGTGGACCAGGAGCAGTTCCCAGTGTGGAGAGCCCCCATGATGAAACACTGGAGCTAAAATCCATCACACTAAAACAATAATAAAAACATAAGAAAATAGATAAAATAACATAAAATGGATAATAGAATAGAATAGAAAGCTTTTATTGTCATCATACACGGTGAACACACATATACAATGTAAAACGAAATTTGAAAGACAACTCTGATAGTGCGACAGAAATACGGTATAAATATAAAAAAAATAAAATAAGAATAAAGTAAGTTAAATGAAATACTTACAAGGAAGCATTAAGAATGTACAAGTGTGGATAGTGTTGTCAATAGTCAGTCTGTTGAAATTGTACCTTACCACAAATATCTGGGCACGATAATTGATGAAAAACTGCAATTTGACCTGAACACTGCTGTGTAAAAAGGGTCAGCAACGCCTTTATTGCTTGAGGAAATTAGCAAAATTCCAGGTTGATAAGACCCTGATGAAAATGTTTTACTGTGCTTACATTGAGTCTCTCATCACCTTTTCCATTATCTGTTGGTACAGTAACCTCTGTACCAAGGATAAGAATTCCCTTGGGAAAATTGTAAAGGTGGCATCTAAAGTAACTGGTGTCCAGCTGGACAGCCTAGATCGCATCTTTAAAAGACAGGTGCTCTTGAAAGCTCTGTCTATTCGATCTGATGATGCTCACCCACTCAATTCTGAGTACATGCTTCTTCCCTCTGGTCTGCGTCTGTGTGTCCCACGGGCTACTAAAAACAGGTACAAACACTCATTTGTTCCTGTCTCCATTCAAGCATTGAATGAGGCTGAGAGAAGAAAGTAATGATCTTAGTTTGTGTCTGCTACCTTAGCGATTTATGTTGTTGATCTTACTGGCACCTAGGCACTCTTCGAGACACTGTACTTACTAGACACTGTGTGTCTTACTATAAAATTGTGCACTTTAATGGTCACTGTGTGCCCGGAACCTGCATTTTAATATTTTTAATACTATTTTGGCATTATTTTAATGATGAATGGCGTGTGCTGGCAGATAGCTCAGTGTTATTGTCTGTGTGTATGTTACATATATATATATTTTTATACTGTAATTTCATGTCTTGTGTGTTTTTTGTGCATCCCGCTGCAACCCAATTTGCCCTCTGGGGACACTAATAAAATTGAATCTTGAATCTTGAATCTTGTGCAACAGTGCAGTAGAGGGCATGATTGCAGCGAAATGGAGGTAGATGCAATTGCACAGATAGATACTATTACATAGATAATATTGCACAATGACATGGCTGAAACACTTCAGCAGCATCTTGAGGAGCTATTGAGTGTTCAGTTATTACTGTTATCTTATAACTGAAATAACGTAAAAAAAAAAAAAAGAAAAAAGGATTAAATATGATAAGAAGTTTGACTACAGGAATAAATAAGTTATAAAATAATAGAACAGTAAAAATAAGGAATAAATAACTCGATTAAATCAATTAAAAGCTAGATTAAAAAGGTGGGTTTTAAGCCTCTTTTTAAGAGTATCAACAGACTCTGCAGCCCTGAGATTCTCTGGCAGGCTGTCCCACAAACAGGGTCCACAATAACTAAAGGCCGCCTCCCTGTGTGTCTTAGTTCTAGCTTTTGGTATGGTTAAAAGGCCAGTGCCAGAGGACCTCAGGGTTCGCGAGGGCTGATACGGTAAAAACAGGTCAGATAAATAAGGTCCAAGGCAGTTAAGACATTTATAAACCTGTAAAATAACCTTAAAATTGATCCTGAAACGCACAGGGAGCCAATGCAGCGATTTTAAATCTGGAGTAATATGTTCCTGCCCTCTGGTCCTCGTCAGCACTCGTGCGACTGAGTTCTGTAATAATTGGAGATTGGATATTGTCTTTTTGGGAAGACCAGAAAGCAGGGCATTACAATAATCTAAACGAGAAGAGATAAAAGCATGCATTAACACCTCCGTGCTGGCCTGAGAGAGAAATGGGCGGACTTTGGCTACATTCTTGAGAGGGTAAAAACCAGTCTTGGTTATGTTCTTGATGTGTGGAATAAAAGAAAGCTCAGAGTCAAAAATCACACCCAAGATTTTTACAGAATTTGTTGGTTTAAAGGTGTAGTCAGTGATCTTCTAATCTTCTAATCTAATGCACTATTTTTCAAAATCACCGTATTTCTCCTCTCCATCCACAAGATGTCACCACTGACAGCATGTTGAAAAAAAGTCTGGTTTCAATACACAGCCTTGGCTCTTAATTTCAGCAGGTAAATACTGTGGCTCGGGCCGAGTCACCAAAACAGGGTTCACCCCCCCACATCCAGGGGGCGATCATACTGATGCACAGATCAGACAGAGGGGGGAATAGTGGGTTGCGTAGCGTGCGCAGTTAGCATAAGAGAGAGACAAAATATGTCAAAATATGTGCAGTAACAATGGCTGAAAAACAGCCCAAAAGAAAAAGGTCAGAGGAGCAGAGAGTGAAAAAGAAGGGCTATGACCATGAAAGAGCGAAGACCCGGGTCAACATTGGTGTTGCTTTCAGACGGTGGAGGGAACTCCCCCAATTGAAAGACCTGAAAACGGACGTGGATGTCACCGTCTGTCTGCTGGATAGGTTAGCAACATTAGCTTTGTGGTGCTTCACATAACAGTAACAGCCGTTGGGTATTCATCTTATTGTCTAATCTGCCAGAATGTTCTGTTGTTGGGATGCTTTCTGTAATGGCAGTTGAGTTGTCTGACGAGTCGGGGTTACCTTAGCTATGTTGGTCAGCTACGCAGTTTCTATGGCCGTTTCCATGGCGATGCACTTCCATCAGCTTTCGGGGGTGGAGTTAGGGGTGAGGTATGAAGGGAGAGGCGGGTCTAAATTCATTTATAAACAACCTCTCCACTCATTTTCTCCCACATTGCTGACTACACCTTTAAGGTCTTGGAGTTTTGGTAAAAGTTTCTCTCTCTGGCCTTCAGGGCCAATGACTAAGACTTCTGTTTTGTCCTGAGCTGTAGGAAATTCATTGCCATCCATTTCTTTATATCTAAAATGCAGTTCAAAAGGGCATCAATAGGCCCTGTGTCATCAGGAGACACGGCAGTGTACAGTTGCGTATTGTCAGCATAACTATGGAAGCTGATGCCGTGCCTCCTGATGACATCCCCCAGGGGAAGCATGTAAAGATTAAAAAGAGTTGGAGCTAAAAATGTTATGTTAAATGAAGTCGTTTCTGTTGATGGTTGATGCTCAGGCTTTGTGATGATACCATAAACCACAGACAGTTGAGAATGTTGGAGAAATATGGTGTACGAGGCATCGCTTATTCTTGGGTGGAAAGTTACTTAGATAAACAGCAGTGTGTACAGATTAATGACCTGTGGAGTACCCCAAGGATCCGTTATTGGACCAATATTATTCATACTGTATTTGCAGGGTCACACATTTTTTAAATATATTATTTTTGCAAATGACACAAATTTGGTTTGTGCAAGTAAAAACTTAATTATCTCTTTATGTAAAAAAAAACTAAATTCATGTTTTTTGGAAATCAAAATAAAAAAGGGGAAATTACAATTGAAATCAGAAATGTTTGCATAGAAAAAGTTTTCAAAACAAAATTTCTTGGGGTTGTGATTGACAACAGGCTAACCCTGTAAGGCCCAAGACCTTAGACTATAGTCAGAAAATTCAAATTTTTGGGAAATTATATTTTTGTTTCACTTTCTGCTAAAATCCTCAAAATATATTTTTTTCGTAACCCATTTGATACATTAGGTGTTTTTGGCAACTGATAATCCATTTGAGGACATTTTGACCATTTATCTGATTTATTCAGATCTTTTTTTGTAATTTGTTGATCATATTGAGTAGAAAGAGGTATTAGAAAAATGTTTATTTAACCTTTATTTAACCAGGTAAAAACCCATTGAGATAATGATCTCTTTCACAAGGGTGACCTGGCCAAGAGGTCAGCAACACACGTCAAGGCAAATACATATTGCAAGCAGAGTATACAACATAACAACAATTTAAAAGTGCATTTTTTGTAAATGAGAAAAGTGCTATAAAGGACAGAAGATTATTAAACATACAAAACTATTCAGAAACACAGGCACTGCTTGATGGTTTCGCGCTGTTTATCCATCAGCAAGGACCGAAAAGCTCCAAGTGAAATAAGCTCTGAGAGCTTCAGTTCAGTCTGTAAAGAGTTCCACGCTGTTGGAGCAGCAAAACTGAACGCTTTCTTCCCCAATTCAGTTTTTACACGAGGAACAGAAAGATGGAGGACATCACAGGACCGTAAGGCATAATGGCTTGTAGTTCTCTGAACAAGAGAGCGTAAGTCAGGTGGAACTAAGCCAAGAATTGCTTTATATACAAGTATCATCCAGTGCGTGTACCTTCGCGCACTTAAAGAGGGCAACCCAGAACGAATATACAGGTCACAATGATGTGTGAGGCGGCCATCACCCGTGACAAACCTCAAAGCACTGTGATAAACAGTGTTCAAGGATTGGAGACATTTTAGAGGAGCACCAAAATACAGCACATCTCCATAATCAATCAGGGGAAGAAATGTTGCTGATACAAGTAGTTTCCGGGCTCTGAGTGAGAAACAACATTTGTTTCTGGAGAAGAAACCGAGCTTGACCCTGAGTTTGCTGACCAAGCCAGCAATGTGTGCTTTAAAAGAAAGCTCATGATCCAGGAGAAAACCCAGGTACTTATAATGAGAGACCAGCTCAACTGGGTTTCCTTGTTGAGTTACCACTGCTGGGATATTTGCTGGTAACTCACTTGAGTTTGAAAAGACCATGAGCTTGGTCTTTTCAGCATTTAAAACCAGTTTCAGACTTCTCAGACGAGACTGAACAACATTAAAAGCAGCTTGTAAAAACTCAAAAGCCTGAGTGAGTGAGGATGAACAGCAATAAATAATGGTATCATCTGCATAAAAGTGATAAAATGCATTTGACACAGTAGAGCACAAACTATTGATATATATTGAAAATAAAATGGGTCCCAAGACTGAGCCTTGGGGCACCCCTTTGGAAACACCCAGAACAGCGGAGGTGGATCCAGCCACCTGCACACACTGTGTTCTGTCTGTTAAATACTCACTGAACCAATGAGTGGCTGATTTAGAAATGCCGATGTTATGTAAAATTTTAGTCAAGAGTTTGTGATCTACTGTGTCAAAGGCTTTAGAAAGATCAATAAAAAGAGCTACACAATATTTCTTACTGTCCAGAGCCTCGATAAAATCATTTAAAACTTTAAGACCAGCCGTAACAGTACTGTGCTGTTTCCTAAAACCAGATTGAAAAGATGATAAAATATTATTTGACTCTAAAAAATTCTTTAACTGATCACTGACGATCCTTTCAAACAACTTTGCTAAAACACATAAACACAAAATATGTATCAAATATGATACAATTTGCAGTATAGGGTTGACATGGAAACAACATATTGATTAAATAAAGGTGAAATTTCAAAGTCTGTTGCAATTCTGTTGAAATCTAGATACGTTTTAAATTATAAAACATTGAAAATAATCTATTATTTGTTTATTGTTCCTTATATGTCTTACTGTGTAGAACTATGGATATCTAAATATAAACAAATATAAACTTAATAATTGTTTTACCTGAAAAGAACCACATGTATCATCAATGATACCGATTATTATGCTCACACTGATCCCTTATTTTTAAATTCACACATTATGAAATTTTCTGAGATGTTTTATTATAAAATAATGTTAATAATGTTTACTGCAAAACTAAACTGCTGTGCAAAAGTTCTTTTGATTCAGGAGACTCAATATGATTTTAAATTTTCTGTTCAGAAATCTAGAAGAGATATAAAGAGGAGATGTGCCTCTGTTGTTTGGCTTAAAATGAATGATGCAAAAATACATTTAAAAACCTGTAATTCATGTTATATCTTCAAGGAAATGGTCTTTAAAGTTATTTTGAAATTTTGATTTCTTTGGTAGCTTAATTTTTTTTAATAAAATATTTTTTTAAATATATGGGCTTTTTAAAAAAATATGTATGCAACCATAGATTCAGATGACCGTTTTGCTTCTGCCTTTTCAGTCACAATTTAATTTAAGAATTCTGATTTATTTTAAATGTCCACCTTATGACAAATATTGTACAATGTATGAAGACTAAATAAAATCCTCCCTACCATAATGGAATGGAGCTAATAATTGTAGATTTAATTATTTCGGCTGAGAGTGCATTTTCAGTAAAAATAACTCTTCACTTGATTAAATATGCATCATTAAATTGTGACTTTTCTGTATTTGCAGTGTACTGAAGATGTTGAGCTTTTGATTACAACTCTTATATGTTTCCTATATGTTAGAATTTAATGCATGCAACCATAGATGCAGCTGCGTTACACAGTTAAAGTTTTAAAATTCCAAATGTACAGTAGTTAATACAAAAATAGATCTTTGTTTGCAAACTGAAAAGTATGCAGATACAAAACTGTACAATCTAATATTAAAAACAAAGTTTACAAAGTTATCAGAAATAATTTTTCATTGGAGCAACAAGGTGCCACCGTTCAACTGACTATAGCACACTGATGTCTTGTCCGAGGGCTTGTGTCCATGTATATTTGTATTTTTCATTTAATACATGTTATTTTATGTTTTATTTTGTTATAAAAGTTCTTCTACAAATTTAATGTCAAGCTGTATTTTGAAAATCATTTAATGTACACCTTTAAAAGAGGTCTGTCTGAGTGCATGCTGTTGTGTGAAATTTAAATAAATACAAATACAGTCTGGTTGTTGTTTAATAACTTTTAATAATAAATAATCAATGACAAAAATACAGATCAAATATTCACAATGCTACAAAATTATTTGGAACATTCATTTTAATGTAATAATAACATGAAACTCATTATCAAAATATGAAAATAATGAATAAATATCTAAACAAATAAATAAGATAGAAAAGATATTACTGGAGGTATATTGAATATATAAAGGAAATCTGCTACCTTTTGTTAAATATGCTGGTGTGAAAAACAAGGATGAATATCAGGGGAACTCCTGATGAATAAATATTCTAAAAAGGTGAAGAGTCAAAGGCATACAGTCTTTTGTTTGTGTCCATTTCTTAGTTCAGAAGAAAAATGGCTGCAATGATTAACAGGAAACTTGTTTTGTTCACAACTGCAGAGGAGGCAGCCGTTGTTGCAGCGGGAACTGTAGTTGTTGGAGCGGCTGTTGGAGCAGCTGTTGGAGCGGCTGTTGGGGCGGCTGTTGGAGCGGCGGCTGTTGGAGCGGCTGTTGGAGCGGCTGTTGGAGCTGCTGTTGGAGCTGCTGTTGGAGCGTCTGTTGGAGCTGCTGTTGGGGCTGCTGTTGGAGCGGCTGTTGGAGCGGCTGTTGGAGCGGCTGTTGGAGCTGCTGTTGGAGCGGCTGTTGGAGCTGCTGTTGGAGCGGCTGTTGGAGCGGCTGTTGGAGCGGCTGTTGGAGCGGCTGTTGGAGCTGCTGTTGGAGCGGCTGTTGGAGCTGCTGTTGGGGCTGCTGTTGGAGCGGCTGTTGGAGCTGCTGTTGGAGCGGCTGTTGGAGCTGCTGTTGGAGCGGCTGTTGGAGCTGCTGTTGGGGCTGCTGTTGGAGCGGCTGTTGGAGCTGCTGTTGGAGCGGCGGTGGGGGCGGCTGTTGGAGCGGCTGTTGGAGCGGCGGTGGGGGCGATTGTTTGGGCAGTTGTTGGAGCAGCTGTTGGAGCGGCTGTTGGAGCGGCTGTTGGAGCGGCGGTGGGGGCGGCTGTTGGAGCTGCTGTTGGAGTGGCTGTTGGAGCGGCTGTTGGAGCCGCAGTTGCAGCTGCTGTTGGGGCTGCAGCTGAAGTTGTTGTGGCAGCAGTTCTTGGTGAAGATGTAGTTGTTGTGGAAGCTGTTGTTGTTGGGTCAGCTGTAGTTGTTGCAGCAGCTGTAGCTGTTGGGGAAGCTATACTTGTACCAGCAACTGAAGTTGTTGAAGCAGCAGTTGTTGTTGGGGCAACAGTTGATGTTGGGGCAGTAGTAGTTGTTTGGGCAGCTGTTGTTGTTGGGGCAGCAGTAGTTGTTGCAGCAGCTGTAGTTGTTGAGGCAGCAGTAGTTGTTTGGGCAGCTGTTGATGTTGGGGCAGCAGTTGATGTTGGGGCAGCTGTAGTTGATTGGGCAGCTGTAGTTGTTGCGGCAGCTGTAGTTGTTGCGGCAGCTGTTGACGTTGGGGAAGCTGTGGTTGTTTGGGCAGCTGTTGATGTTGGGGCAGCAGTAGTTGTTGGGGCAGCAGTAGTTGTTGGGGCAGCAGTAGATGTTGGGGAAGCTGTTGTTGTTTGGGCAGCTGTTGATGTTGGGGCAGCAGTAGTTGTTGCGGCAGCTGTAGTTGTTGGGGCAGCAGTAGTTGTTAGGGCAGCTGTCGATGGTGGGGCAGCAGTTGATGTTGGGGCAGCAGTAGTTGTTAGGGCAGCAGTAGTTGTTGTGGCAGCTGTTGTTGTTGGGGCAGCAGTAGTTGTTGCGCCAGCTGTAGTTGTTGGGGCAGCAGTAGTTGTTGCGGTAGCTGTCATTGTTGGGGCAGCAGTAGTTGTTGCGGTAGCTGTCATTGTTGGGGCAGCTGTTGATGTTGGGGCAGCAGTTGATGTTAGGGCAGCAGTAGTTGTTTGGGCAGCTGTGGATGTTGGGGCAGCAGTAGTTGTTTGGGCAGCAGTAGTTGTTGCGGCAGCTGTAGTTGTTGGGGCAGCAGTAGTTGTTGCGGCAGCTGTCGTTGTTGGGGCAGCTGTAGATGTTGGGGAAGCTGTGGTTGTTTGGGCAGCTGTTGATGTTGGGGCAGCAGTAGTTGTTGCGTCAGCTGTAGTTGTTGGGGCAGCAGTAGTTGTTTGGGAAGCAGAAGTTGTTGTGGCAGCTGTCGTTGGGGCAGCTGTAGAAGTTGGGGAAGCTGTTGTTGTTTGGGCAGCTGTTGATGTTGGGGAAGCTGTGGTTGTTTGGGCAGCAGTCGTTGCGGCAGCTGTAGTTGTTGGGGCAGCAGTAGTTGTTTGGGTAGCTGTTGATGCTGGGGCAGCAGTAGTTGTTGCAGCAGCTGTAGTTGTTGGGGCAGCAGTAGTTGTTGCAGCAGCTGTTGTTGTTGGGGAAGCTGTGGTTGTTTGGGCAGCAGTTGATGTTGGGGCAGCAGTAGTTGTTGGGGCAGCAGTAGTTGTTGGGGCAGCTGTAGTTGTTGGGGCAGCAGTAGTCATTGCGGCAGCTGTCGTTGGGGAAGCAGTAGTTGTTTGGGCAGCTGTTGATGTTGGGGCAGCAGTAGATGTTGGGGCAGCAGTAGTTGTTTGCGAAGCAGTAGTTGTTGCGGCAGCTGTCGTTGGGGCAGCTGTAGAAGTTGGGGAAGCTGTGGTTGTTTGGGCAGCTGTTGATGTTGGGGAAGCTGTGGTTGTTTGGGCAGCAGTAGTTGTTGCGGCAGCTGTAGTTGTTGGGGCAGCTGTAGATGTTGGGGAAGCTGTGGTTGTTTGGGCAGCTGTTGATGTTGGGGCAGCAGTAGTTGTTGCGGCAGCTGTAGTTATTGGGGCAGCTGTCGATGTTGAGGCATCAGTTGATGTTGGGGCAGCAGTAGTTGTCGCGGCAGCTGTAGTTGTTGGGGAAGCTGTGGTTGTTTGGGCAGCAGTTGATGTTTGGGCAGCAGTAGTTGTTGGGGAAGCTGTAGTTGTTGGGGTAGCTGTCGTTGTTGGGGAAGCTGTGGTTGTAGTTTGTCCGTTGCTTGAGGCTGTTGACCCAGTAGTGAATTGTCAGTATAACCATTTAATAAAAGTGAAACAGGTTTTTGTTAAATTTGTATTTACTCACCAACTAACAAGAGCAAGAACACACAGATGCTCCTCATGGTGGTTGTCAGGGCTCTGTGCTGTTTAAAGAAAATATATTAAATTAGTCTTAATGATCTTATTAGGTTTTTATTTTTAAAACTCATTAAAGCAGCTTCTGGATGAACACACTGAAGAGCATGAAAAACCCGGGCTGGCATTAATCAATGGTAAAAAAAACTTTTTTTTTCACAAAGGAGAGTTATTATATGAAGTAGAAACAATGTCAAGTCAAACTTTAGTACCATTTAAAATGATTCACGTTAATGTAGTTCTTCAACAGTGTTTTTAAACAGCATGAATCTGTTTTAATCTTTGTCATAAGCAGCAGACTCTAACACTCTTATAATCAAAAGCTCTGACTCAGTTACTCACAGATTTGTTCCTCTGTTGGTTCGTCTGTATCTAAAGTCCTGATCTTCTCCGATTCCTCCTCTTGTGCTCTCTTTGCCGTTTCTCGTTGACTCTTCTCTCTCTGACCAAACAGTAGCTTAAATACTCTCTCAGAGCCCCTGAGGTGACATCAGTCTGTGGAGACAGACGTAAGAAAACAAATAGGACTTATGTTTTGATCCCCCTGAGGTGTGTCACTCTTCTTTATTTCACAGATACATTCATTGAGAAAGAATCTAGTTCAGTGACGCTTTATTGCAGCCATGACGTTGAACTGAAATCCTACAGCAGGTAAAATTAACACCTGTCACTCCAGACAAGTGTTTATCTTCCTGATACGATTGTTCTGAGCCGTTCAGTCATTGTTCAGCCGTGATCTGTAAGTTGTTTTATTTTTAGAATATGTGAAGTATGACAGGAGGCACACCTCAAAGGAATGTTTTAGTGGTACTTTATTTTTTTTACAGTACACGCGCCCTTACAAACACTTAAAGCAGATTAGTTTTATAATGTTCAGCTCTAGTTTCGGGTGTTTCCAGTGTTGGACTTAAAACAAATCAAACATGTTGATTATGTAAAAATAAAGTTTAGTCTCATGCAAATTGTGCTGCTGTCAACCATGATCCTATAAATTCCAAAAAATTATAACTTGATCATTTCCTCCCTCGACACACCCCTCTTTCCCAACCCGTTCTTTAAGCTTCTTCCTTCCTTCTTTCCTCAGGGCCTTATTAAAGGGGCTCCTCATGCCCGTGAGCTACAACAGATTCCCCAGAAAGTTTCCCCAAACTGTTTTCGGCTTCACGTATCTGCTTTGTTGCTTATTGTCTACTATACCTTATGAACAGTGCTTTGAGTAACAGCGTTAGAAGTCACTAGGTTACCAACGCTTTTATGTTTTCCCAGTAAATGGTAATCTAATAAATTACTTTCTCGTGTTACAACACCGTTACTGTTACCAACAGTCAAATGCGGCGCATTAATTTGCACAGATGTAAAGCAGCTGTTATCCGACCTGCCTCACTCACCCCCAAATTCCACTGCCACGCAGAGGAGCCCCCTGCCGCGGTCTTGCTCTGACAGGCAAACTCCACTGAAAGCTGCGCACTGAGCAGCGCCACGGCGCACACCCCCGGAGGATGAGGGCTGCTCCCCTGAGAGCCACAGGCTCTCATGACAATATCGAGTCACACACTCATAAAACATGTTATAGACGAGGAAAGAAATAAAACACACCTCACTTTTCCTCTCTAAGGTCTCTTAGCTGGTCCCAACCACACAGCTTCGTGATCAATTCAACTTCTATCCACCTATATCTGTGTAGAAAAGATGTTTGGTGTCATGTATATAATTTTATAATTTTCTGTCCCTCTATGATTCACTTTTCTTTGTCCATGGTGTCGTGTTGTCTCTGGGACCCTCTGACCACCTGCTGACCTGATGCCCGTGCCTCTGGTTTTGACATAATAACAAACAACTGAGCAAATTTATGTTCGAGAGTCTGCGCATTCTGTTTTATTTTGAAACTTCCAGATACTCCACACAGTGACTTCCTGTCTGGTGCTTTCTTAACGATGGTGAATTTGCGAGACTTGTAAGTGGCTACGCAGAAAATAGACCTGAAGTGTATCTCTGTAAAATTGCGGCAAAAGGCGTTTCCACCTAAAATAAGTCCTTGTAGCCGGATTTAAACTGATTTCGCATGTAGTTACTCCTGTTTTCATCATAATAAAATTTTATAGGATTAAGATTAAACTTAGATAAAATCCTGACATGTCTGTTTGGTTACAAAAATCAAGGTTAGACTGTTTAGCAATAACAGAGTTATAAATAACAGCAGCCCCTCCCTTCACTTCTGTATAAAGAAAAGGATGTTTAATAAGTAAATTAAGAGACAAAAAAGAAGAAATATGACTTTGAAATTGAAATGTAACGTGGATAAAAATTAAACCCACTTCATGTAGGTTTCTCTCTTTAAAAATGCTTATTTAAATCACAAAATCTGGCAACACAGCTAGATGCAGCAATGGTGAGTCTGGAGCGTCTGTGGAGTTAAAACTGGAGTTTTCAGGATGGAAGTAAAAGAAGTAAAAGTCAAGAACACACATGTGAAGTGTCCATTATGTCCCAAAGCAAAGTGTTTGTCTGTTGTTAGTAAATCTAAAATCTAGAGAACAAAAACACAAAAGCTTTTCAAAAAAGTAATGCATCAATTACTTTACTTGGTAACTAATTACATTTATGAAGGAGTAATTCTGTTAGTAACTCAAGTACCTTTTTAGGAAAGTAACTAGTAACTGTAACTAATTACTTTTTTAAAGTTACGTGCCCAACACTGGTTATGAATAATTGACGAAATTCATCCTGTTGATGGTGCAGTCCTTTCTCGTGAATTCACATATACAAGTTTAAAAACACTTAAATAACAACCATGGATGGAGAAATCACTCTAATATTAACTTTAATACCTAAAATGAAAATAATCTGGAGAAGAATGCTGTTAATTAATATAACAGCATCTAGTCAAACTGCCATTAAAGGGTTGAACAAGAGTCTGAATTTATCAAATCAAATCAAATCAAATTTTATTTATGATGCACTTTTCATACTAAGAAGCAACACAAAGTGCCTCACAGAGGCTAAAAACAGCATAAAAACAGAACCCCCCCCAACACACACACACACAAATACAGAGACATATCCAGATGCACACACACAGACGTCAGCATACGCGCACACACACCTGCGCAAACACACACATACCCACAACATTCATACGAGCTGTCATAAAAGACAGAGAGAGAGACATGGCTGTTCACCGAGGACTGAGGTAAGGAATAAGCTACCTTTGAGGGCCATCGACACTGAGGAGGGCTCCCGGCCCACGAGGAGCGCAGCCGGAGACTCCCCCCGCACAGACACGAGGCCCCACACCACAGTGCAGGGACCTTCGGCCATGCAGGCGGAGCTGTCCCCCAGCAGCTGCCCCACAAGTGGACCAGGAGCAGTTCCCAGTGTGGAGAGCCCCCATGACGAAAAACTAGAGCTAAAAACCATCATACTAAAATTATAATAAAAAAATAAGAAAAGAGATAAAATAACATAAAATGGAGAACTGAAATAACGTAAAAAATTAAGAATTAAATATGATAAAAAGTTTGACTACAAGAATAAATAAGTTATACAGTATTAGAACAATAAAAATAAGAAATAAATAACTCGATTACATGAATTAAAAGCTTGATTAAAAAGGTGGGTTTTAAACCTCTTTTTAAAAGTATCAACAGACTCTGCAGCCAGGCCTGGATCAAGAAGACAGGGGCCCCTGGGCACAAATTCTTGGTGGTGATGCAGAGAAACATCGCACATGTTTATAGCCTAAACAGTACTACTTGGCATTTCTATGATACTCTTACGGGTGCCTACGGGAGCCGCGGCTGACCAAACAAACGAATGCGCACTCTGCAATAACTAGGAGCGTAGAACAAGAAATCCCACATTCTGCTGTGAGCGACGGAGCCGTGGACAGACACAAGATTGGTTAGCAGAATGTGGGATTTCTTGTGTTCTTGTTTCTTGTTCTACGCTCCTAGTTATTGCAGAGTGCGCGTTCCTTTGGTTTGGTCAGCCGCGGCTCCTGTAGGCACCCGTAAGTGTATCATAGAAATGCCAAGTAGTACTGTTTAGGCTATAAACATGTGCTAAATGATGTCGTTTCGAGTAAATGGTGGACGTTACCCGCTCAGGACACTTGGATTACAGCGCACGAGCAGTATGGAGGAATATTGCTGACTTTTTGTGGACTTTTAAGGACACTGTTCGTTCGGGCTCTTATCTAAGTCATGGTATCAATGTCAGTGGACAGCGAGGATTCCCCCAGATCTCCGGCTGCATCCTAGATGTTCCAAAACTACTCCACAGTGTTGTTCAGCATGAGGGTGAGTAGAAAATGAGGCCAAATCGTTGTTTGGGTGTAATATTCCTTTAAAGAAAAGCTTGACATGCTTATTAAAGGAGTCATCAGAAAAATAGAAGAGTCCACAGAATTGGTTAACTCTCTAGTGATATTAGAGAAACCAAACAAATATCTGAGACTTTGTATTGATCCCAAGGACTTAAATAAAGCTATACAGAGAGAGCACTACAGATTACCTACCAAAATAGACATAACAAGCGCAATGAGTGGAGCACGATATTTCTCAAAATTAGATGCTTCATCTGGATTTTATCAGATAGTGCTTGATGAAGAGAGTGCTAAATTGTGCATTTTTAACACACCATTCAGGAGGCATTGTTTCTTACGGCTGCCGTTTGGTATCAGTTCTGCCCCTGAGGATTTTCACAGAACGGTGCAGCAACTGTTTGAAGGAATAGACGGGGTGGGAATTTTCATTGATGATGTGGTAGTCTGGGGAAAAACGAAAGAGGAACACGATGACAGACTGCGCAAAGTCTTAAATCGAGCGCAAAATTCAGGGCTTAAACTGAATAAAAACAAGTGGCAGTTCGGGGTCAGAGATATTACTTACCTGGGAGAGAGACTCTCAGAGGAAGGAGTACGGCCAGATCCTGAAAAAGTACGGGCTATAACACAAATGCCGGTTCCACAGGATAAAAAAGACCTGCAGAGAGCCCTGGGGTTAGTTAACTATTTGGGAAAATTTGTTCCAAATTTGTCAGCTAACACGAGAGCTTTAAGAAGCCTGCTAGAAACAGACACGATGTGGCAGTGGCAACCAGAACATGCAGAAGAGTGGGAGTGGTTAAAGACTAGCTTAGTGAAAGAGCCAGTTCTGAAATTCTACGACCAAGATAAACCACTAAAAGTATCTACTGATGCATCTAAAGCAGGGTTAGGTGCAGTTTTACTTCAGAAACATGACAAACAGTGGTATCCTGTAGCTTATGCTTCAAGGACCATGACAACAGCAGAGAGAAACTATGCGCAGATTGAGAAAGAAACATTGGGAGCATTGTTTGGCTGTGAAAAGTTTCATGAATATGTTTACGGGAGATCAGTCATTCTGGAGACAGACCACAAACCGCTGATTGCAATCTCACAGAAGCCGCTGGGAGATGCACCACCACGCATACAACGGCTAATGTTAAGGCTACAAAAATATGACTTGACATTTGAGTTTATACCAGGCAAACATTTAGTTGTTGCTGATGCGTTGAGCAGGGCTAGCTTGAGAGAAACTAAAAGTGCAACTGAAGAGGAAGTACAGATTCATGTTGACTCTTTAAGAGCACACATGCCAGTTTCTGACGAAAAATGGACAGAAATAGCCAAAGAAACACTGCAGGATGAAAGTCTGAGAAGAGTGTTAACTCAAATTAACAGGACAGGACATGTTAAGGTCGATAAACCATATCAGCATTTTAAAGGTGAACTGTCAGTGTTAGATGGGGTTCTTTTAAAAGGAACAAAGATTGTTATACCAGTTTCAATGAGGACACAAGTGTTGAACTTAGTGCATGAAGGTCATTTGGGTATTGAAAAGTGCAAAAGACGTGCTTGAGAGACACTTTATTGGCCGAGCATGCACAGAGACATTGAGGTGATGGTGAAACGCTGTGAGACATGTCAGCAACATCAATATCAACAACCGAAGGAGCCGATGAAACCACACGACAGACCTCAGGAGCCATGGAGGAAAGTTGGAATGGATTTGTTTCAGCTAAAAGGCAAAGACTATCTGCTTGTGATAGACTACTATTCCAACTACCCAGAGTTTGCATTGTTGACAGGAACAACATCAGAGGACGTAGTGGTACACATCAAATTTATATTTGCACGCTATGGTATTCCAATGACTGTAATAAGTGATAACGGTCCACAGTTCAGCAGCCAGTGTTTCAAGGACTTTGCTGAAAAGTATGGATTCAAACACATTACGTCAAGCCCTCAATACCCACAATCAAATGGGTTGGCAGAAAAAGGAGTGCAAATTGTGAAACGCACTCTAACCAAAGCTACAGAAGCTGGGGAAGATCCCTACCTAGCTATTCTCAACTACAGAGCAGCTCCACTGGAGAATGGACACTCACCTGCAGAACTTCTGATGAGACGAAAGCTCAGGACAAGACTACCGTCTGCAAAACATCAAATGGAACGGAAGGTGCCAAGCTTTCCACAAAAGATACAGACTGAGTCATACGACAGAACAGCTAAGCCACCGAGTTCACTGACACAAGAAGAGGTAGTGCGGGTGAGATGTGATGGAAAGTGGGGACCACGAGCAAAAGTGGTAAGAGAGACAACACCAAGGTCATATGAGGTTATTACTGAACATGGAAACACAATGAGATGCAACAGAAGACACCTTCTGAAAGTGCCTCAAAGCCACTCTTTCGAGGAATTGATCAGTAACCAAGATGAGACAGAGATAAAGAGTCAGGGTGGCCAGACACCTGATACACCTAACATGGAGGTGATGGACAAGGACATGAACAGTGACACAAAACAAAGAGAGAAGTCCAAAAGACAAATTGTCAGACCAAAAAGACTGATAGAAGAAATGTGAAAAAAAAAAGTTTAAATTGTTTGAAGAGTTATATTTCTACAAGCTGTTTGTATTACTTGTTTGACATGCAAGTTATGTTGAAAGAATGTCATCTTTGTTGAAAAGGGAAGATGTATTGATAAGATGATACTGCCACTAGGGGGCAGTGTGTTCATTCTGTGCTGAAGGTGTTACGGCGGAGGAAGTTAAAAAAAATAAAGACGTTCTGACCACGCTACTTGGTGTGTCTGCTGGATCGCTAATATTAGGGCCCCCTCTCGCTTCACCGCGACGCTCTCTATCTTTGCTCTCACGGCAGCCTGGCTCTGAATCTGACCCTCCGCTCTGGGTCAGCAGGCTCCTCGCGCATCTCTGCCCTGCTGTGGGCCCCCCCCCTGCCCAGGGCCCTGGACAACATACCCGTTTGTCCCTCCCCCTGTCAGCGGGCGTGATAGCGGGTATGACCAGCGGTGCTGCTGTCTGGTTTGGCCCCAGATGCCCGTGGACC
Organism: Scarus forsteni; assembly: GCA_036419115.1. Taxonomy (NCBI): domain Eukaryota; kingdom Metazoa; phylum Chordata; class Actinopteri; order Labriformes; family Labridae; genus Scarus; species Scarus forsteni. The sequence continues at coordinate 1,465,752 of JAZDUH010000486.1, read as the reverse complement.
CCTGGGCCTGTGCCCATAAGGCCCAATTGCTAATCCGGCCTTGTCTGCGGCCCTGAGATTCTCCGGCTGGCTGTTCCACAACCGGGGGCCACAATAACTAAAAGCCGCCTCCCTGTGTGTCTTAGTTCTAACTTTTGGTATGGTTAAAAGGCCAGTGCCAGAGGACCTCAGGGTCCGCGAGGGCTGATACGGTAAAAACAGGTCAGATAAATAAGAAGGCCCGAGGCCCTTAAGACATTTATAAACCAGTAAAAGAACCTTAAAATTGATCCTGAAACGCACGGGGAGCCAATGCAGCGATTTTAAAACTGGAGTAATATGTCCCTGCCCTCTGGTCCTCGTCAGCACTCGTGCGACTGAGTTCTGTAATAATTGGAGATTGGATATTGTCTTTTTGGGAAGACCAGAGAGCAGGGCATTACAATAATCTAAACAAGAAGAGATAAAAGCATGCATTAACACCTCCATGCTGGCCTGAGAGAGAAACGGGCGGACTCTGGCTACATTCTTGAGATGGTAAAAACCAGTCTTGGTTATGTTCTTGATGTGTGGAATAAAAGAAAGCTCAGAGTCAAAAATCACACCCAATTTTCTTTCTTTTTTTTTTTTTTACAGAATTTGATGGTTTAAGATGTTGGAGTTTTGGTAAAAGTTTCTCTCTCTGGCCTTCAGGGCCAATGACTAAAACTTCTGTTTTGTCCTGGTTGAGTTGTAGGAAATTCGCTGCCATCCATGACTTTATATCTAAAATGCAGTGAAAAAGGGCATCAATAGGCCCTGTGTCATCAGGAGACACGGCAATGTACAGCTGCATATCGTCAGCATAACTATGGAAGCTGATGCTGTGCCTCCTGATGACATCCTCCAGGGGAAGCATGTAAAGATTAAAAAGAGCTAAAAATGTTATGTTAAATGAAGTCGTTTCTGTTGATGGTTGATGCTCAGGCTTTGTAATGATACCATAAACCACAGACAGTTGAGAATGTTGGAGAAATATGGTGTACGAGGCATCGCTTATTCTTGGGTGGAAAGTTACTTAGATAACAAACAGCAGTGTGTACAGATTAATGACCTGTGGAGTACCCCAAGGATCCATTATTGGACCAATATTATTCATACTGTACATCAATGATATCTACCGGGTCACAAATTATTTAGATACTTTATTTTTGCAAATGACACATATTTGGTTTGTTCAAGTAAAAAGTTAATTATCAGACAATTGGACTCGAGTCATAGGGACTCGGACTCGAGTTGACTTGAACCGCTAATGAGACGACTTGCAACTGGACTCGGACTCGGGAGGTAAAAACTCGAGACTCGACTTGGACTCGGGAGAAAATGTCTCCAGACTCGACCTGACTTGAGACAAAATGATTCTGAAAATTACACTCACTCAGGCTTTATATGAAGAGCCAGACAGGAGTTATGCCACTCTTTCCTCTTAGATTCACTTTATTGATGCTCCATCCACAGTAAACTTGTCCGTCACCTATTATTGTCCCGCACACAACCCACATACGTTCCTACCACACACCTGCTCCTGCTACAGTGATGATCAGTGAGCAGGGTGCGCGGGACGTGGGTTTCAAATTGGGAACCGCTGTGTCTTCTGTAAATAAAGTTATTTTCTTTGCATATAAAGAATTTCAATGAGATGGAAAACGAAGACACGCCATGTGCATCACCTGCAACGCTTCGATAAGCGAAAAAGAGAGCACAATATCGAACTTTATACACCACCTGTGGACACATGAGGCCGAGTAAGTAAAACCTGCAGACGTTAGCCAGGTAGCTAACATTTCTGCCATAGGTCAATATGGCAGGAATGTTAGCCCGACCTGTGGTCAGTATGAAGTAAAGAGGGTGTGTTGTATGTGTGGGAAGATAAGGTTTCTCTCTTCCAGATAAAAATCTAAGTGCTTTTTGGGTGGACTGGGGAACAATAGTGAAGGACTCGACCCTTCATAGCCTGGGACTCGACTCGACTTGACTTTAGAAAACCTCTGACTCAACTCGACTCGACTTGCCCACAACAGAAAAAACTTGGGACTTGCTCGAGACTCGGATCAAATGACTCCAGACTTGCTTGGGACTCGGATCGGAGGGACTTGGACAATTGTCTGTTAATTGTCCCTTAATGTTAAAAAAAAACTACATTCGTGGTTTTTGGAAATCAAAATGAAAAAGAGGGGAAATTACAATTATATTCATCAATGTTATAAAATGGATAATAATAAAATGGATTTAATCAAAAATAAAACGTACTCATCCAAAAAAAATCTTGTCGAAAGCAAAAAATATCACCCATCGTGAAAACTGTTGACTTTTTTCTGAATTGTTTCCATTGCTTCATTCTCTCTTCTCTCTCTCTCTTTCGGTGCCGCTTCTCGGTTTTTTGGTTTTGATTCCAGCTTCTTTGATTATTCTTCTGACACAATCCTCTCGTGTGGGCGGGCTCTATGAGGGGCGCGTTCCTATTGGCTGATGAGTTTTTGAGTATCACGGCTGTGAACCGGATGTTATTTAGAGGGCAAAGCGCAGCGTGGAACAGCAAAGCAGAACAACCAAACGTGAGGATTCGTGTGTCGTCCTGTGTTCGTGTTCTTCAAACATTCTTTAGGTAAGTATTGTTCACTGCATGGTATCCAGAAAGGTAAAGCAGTTTTAGTAAAGTAAGGTACGCTTGAAAAACACGAACACAGGACGACACATGACTCCTCACGTTTGGTTGTTTTGCTCATAGATATCTATAGAACACTAGATGCCTCGTCACCACCATGGATGTATTATAAGAACTGGATAGCGTGGCTCCGCCTTCTACCATGTAACGGTTTTGAAGCCATAATATCCCCCGTCAGGGCGCCGCCATTGTGCAGCCAGTAGAGAATCTGGACCATATTTCGACGTAGTTGTCGTAAACTGTCGCAAAACTCCCCAGCATACGCCGTACACAATCATTGTGAAACTGCCGTAAACTGCGGTTGTTTTTAAACTCTAATAACTGATGAAAAAGAAACTTTTCAGAAAAAAGAGGACTTGGAAAACACGCAGCCCAATAATACTTTCATATCACCACAGCATACGGGTGGAAGAAATATTTCTACGAAGTGTATTAATTTTTTGAAGTTTCACTGCGGCCCGTCCGAGGAATGGGGGAGACGGAGATTTGACCTATACTGCAGCCAGTCACCAGGGGGAGCAGTTTTCGTGGCGACATGGTGTCCATGTTTTTTACAGTCTATGGTCACCGCTGCTGGCCAATGGAGTCAAACGTCCGCAGAGGGCGGCCATCTTGATGCTCGCTCTCTCATAACATTGTGTTGATGGGACTTGTAGTGTTTAGCAAGTCATAACTTGCTCAAGTTTCAACCGATTTTTAAACGGTTAAGTTTATTATAAACATCAAATATGTTGAAATGTAATCGCAACCTTTCTTTTATATATATACATATATATATATATATATATATATATATATATATATATATTTCTATTACTCTTTTTTCATCATGTCCTGTTGTGTGCTTTTTTTTCTATGCTGTGGAAGCCCATAAGATGTATATTTACATTTTATGATTTATTCTGTCTTGTATTATTGTCATCTTGTTTTATTATTATCATTTTCTTTCTCCCTATATGTATTGTCCAATGTCAATTTCTTGTATAGAGGCATTTTATTATATTTGCACCTTGTTCTGAAAAATTCTAATAAACAAAGTTAAATATATATATATAAAAAAAATCAAACGTGTTTTTTTTTTTGAAATTCAAATTTTTATTCATTTTTAACATTTTAAAACAACAGAACAATGCAGCATTTCGGTGTAAACATTACACAGGACATAAAAGGTCGACATCCATTCACATAAATAAATAAAAAAGATCACAGGACATGTATGATTATTCCATCTTCTACTGTAGTTTCAGTTCTACATGTTGCCAAAAAAGACTCCATATCTCAGTTGTCTTACCCCCAATGTCCAGCCTGCCAAGCATATGTTCATAAGATGAGATCCTGACCATTTCATCAGTCCATTCCTTTGCTGTGGGGCATCTTGCTGTTTTCCAGTTTTGCAGGATCAGTCTTGCAGCTGTGTTGAACCCAGTTTTTAAAATACAGAAATTATCATTAGATACCAGAGGGACCAATTTCTTGTCCCCAAGGAGACAGAGTTTTGGATGTATGGGCAATGTAAGGCCCAGCCAGCCTCCTAGGATCTGTAAGACCTTAATCCACAATGGGTGCACCAGAGTACACTCCCAAATCATATGTAGATAAGTACCCAATTCTTTTTTGCACTTCCAGCATCTGTTGTCATCAACAATTCCCATTTTTTGAAGTCTAGTCGGCGTCCAATGATATCTATGCATAATTTTATATTGAATAAGTTTCCCTCTTGCCTCTCTAATGTTCTTTCCTGCATTTGAAATTATATCTAACCACTCATCCTCCTCCAGATTAACTAGTAGATCTCTCTGCCATATTAATCTTAGGCTATTACAACTGTCTCCTGTGAGGTGCTTGAACATCTTATAAAACACTGAGGCTTTGTGATTTTTCTGAGATAATTTCAAGTACTGACTTAAAATGTCACTTTGTTGTTCATTGTTCTTTAACATATTGCTTACACAATGCCTTATTTGTAAGTACTTCCAAAAGTTTGTTTTACTTTCTAGTCCATATGTCTCTTGAAGATCCTTATAGGACATAAAAATCCCTTTATCATACAAGTCATGTATAGTGTTTATCCCACCATGTTGCCAGTCTCTCCAGTACACTGTTCTTTTCCCAATACGTATTTTAGGATTGTTCCAGAGTGAAGAGTATAACTGTTCAAAATGTGATATTTTACAAGTTTTATGTATTGATGTCCAAACATGTCGTGAGTATGACATTACTGGGTTTGGATTCTTATTCTCTATCTGTTGGGACAGAACTGTGATAGGACAGTATGGTGCTGCAATATACCTTTCAATTCTTGTCCAGTCTAAATCAGAGTCTGCTTTAATCCAGTGCTTAATTAACCTGGACATTTCAAAGGATAAATTGTATGCCTTGACGTCTGGTAGACCAAGCCCACCTCTGTCCCTACCTGTGCACAATTTAGTAAACTTGATTCTAGGTTTCTTTCTATCCCATAAGAAATCATTTACCAGCTTGTTGTAACGTTTGTAAAAAACTTCGGGAATTTCCAAGGGTATCATCATGGACAAGTAATTAAATTGTGGAGCTATAACCATTTTAACTACATTTATCTTGCCCCATAGAGATAGTTTTAATGTCCCCCATTTGTCCAAGTTGTTCTTAATTTTATCCAACAATGGGTCATAATTTAAGGGGATAATTTTATCTAGATTGAGAATGAGTTTAATCCCAAGATATGTCATTCCAACTGGCGTCCATTTGAACTGAAATTGAGACACCATATTTACATCACATGTTTCTGTCAGGGGCATAGCCTCAGATTTATTGCAATTAATTTTATAACCAGATATTTCAGAATATAAATTAATAGTAGACATTAAGTGAGGTAGGGAGGTTAAAGGGTTACTTATCAGCAATAAGATGTCATCCGCATACAACATTAATTTATGTTCCTTTTCTGCTCCCATTAGCCCTTTGATATCTGAGTTTGCCCTAATCATGACTGCCAGCGGTTCTAAAAAAATTGTAAACAACAATGGTGATAGGGGGCAACCCTGACGGGTGCCCCGTGAGATGTCAAAGAAGGGGGAAGTTACACCATTTGTGATGACTGCAGCCTTGGGATTTTTATATATAATACCAATCCATGATTTAAAAACTGATCCAAATCCAAAAAAAGATAAAGCAGCACGGAGAAACCCCCATTCCACCCTGTCAAAAGCCTTTTCGGCGTCTAAAGAGATAGCAGTAACCGGCGTATTACTTGAAGAATTCAACCATATCAGGTGTAGCAGTCTCCTTAAATTGTCAGCTGAGGACCTCCCCTTTATGAAGCCTACTTGATCTGCCTTAATTATTGTTGGTAAGACCTGTTCCAATCGTAAAGCTAAAATTTTTGTTAGTATTTTTGCATCGACATTAATTAAACTGATTGGCCTATAATTAGCAGGGTCTTGTGTATCCCTGTCCTTTTTTGGGATGAGAGATATTAATGCTTCATTAAATGTATGTGGCATAGATTCTGAACTGAGTGCTTCTGAATAAACATTTGTCAGTATAGGAGCCAGTATGTTCACAAATTTCTTGTAATATTCAACGGGAAAGCCGTCTGCACCGGGAGATTTTCCGGATTTCATAGAGGCAATGGCTTGTTTAATTTCATCCTCTGTGATAGGTAAATCCAGAGATTCTGCCTGTTGTTCAGATAGTCAAACGTGATCAAAAAATCAAACGTGTTTTAATGATACATGGCATAGTTTTCAATAAGCATGTTGTGTCCTAAATATATAGTATATGTATATAATATTCTATATTTCTATATTCTTTATAATATTTATAGTATATCATATTGATATACATATCTTGTGTTCTATAGATATACATATTTATACTTTTATTATACACATATTTATAGGTTTTTTGATATACATATTTAAATTATTTTGACACATATATTTGCATACTTAATACATATTTTACATAATTCCTATATTACTCTTCATACTATATTGATATACATATTCTTGCGTTACATATTAATATATTGATATATGTATATTTACATTGATATAATATACATATTTATATTATTCTGTCATGCTGCTCTGTATAGATACATTTCTTTTTTTTTAATCCAAAAACTGTTTTTATCTTTTCTATCATTAGCCTAGTTCTGTCTGTCCTGTTGTGTACCTTACTTTGGCACTGCCCTTGTCTTTTGTTGTGATTCACAGTGGCTCAGTGAGCACCCTAAGTTTCGTTGTACCCCCACAGTACGATGACAATAAAGGCTATTCTGATTCTGATTGTCTATACTTTTAATATTCGATATGGGTAGACTACTTCATATTAGGCTACATGTTGAAATCCTCACGGAGTCAGATTCCTGTAGTTATCATAACAATATGGTTTTAACAAAACAACCGGAAGATTAAAATCATGTGTAAATACAGTTACGTTGAAAATGCAGATCAATTATGCCTCTCCCTTAGCCTATGTTGCCTAGGCTAAAACTTACATTGCAAAATTAAGGGTCGAATTTGAAGAGAAATAGTGTAATTTTAACATGTTTAAGCATCCAGGGTTATAGCCACATTAATTACGTTTTGGAGAAACCAACCCATTTGTTAATCCGTTAAATTTCAGCGAAATAAGAGTATAAACGTCTGAGCGGATCACCTTAGATTCCACATATAGGCCTACTGTCGGACTGGTCAGACCAGCTTGCCCTTGCCAAGATGGCCGACCTCTGCGGACGTTGTGGAGTCCACAGAAAGGCATCTAGTGTTCTATAGATATCTATGGTTTTGCTTTGCTGTTCCACGCTGCGCTTTGCCCTCTAAATAACATCCGGTTCACAGCCGTGATACTCAAAAACTCATTAGCCAATAGGAACGCGCCCCTCATAGAGCCCGCCCACACGAGAGGTTTGTGTCAGAAGAATAATCAAAGAAGCTGGAATCAAAACCAGCGAGGAGAGAATGAAGCAATGGAAACAATTCAGAAAAAAGTCAAACAGTTATCACCATGAGTATATTTTTTGCTTTTGACAAGATTTTTTTTGGTTGAGTACGTTTTATTTTTGATTAAATCCATTTTATTCATTATAGTTTTAGAAAGCTTTGCTTTATTCTATTGGCACAAATCTGATTCCATATTGACAGTAGGTTAACATGGAAACAATATTTATTACATAAAAGGTAAAATATCAAAGTCAGTTGCAATTCTGTCAAAATCTAAATACGTTTTAAATTATAAAGCATTGAAAATAATCTATTATTCCCTTATTGTTCCTTACATGTCTTACTGTGTAGAACTGTTGGGCTCTACATGTAAACAATTATAAATTTGTTGTTTTACAAAAAAGAGCCATTTATCTCATCAGTAATACCGATTATTATGGTCACACTGATCCCTTATTTTTAACTTCACACATTATGAAATTTTCTGAGATGTTTTATTATAAAATAATGTTAATAATGTTTACTGCAAAACTAAAGTGCTGTGCAAAAGTTCTTCTAAATTCAGGAGACTCAATATGATTTTCAGTGTTTGCAAGTTTTTGACACAAACTCAGGGAGGACCCAGATGCGCTGTAGTTTTTGTGGTTCACAATAACCAGGTTTTATTTTATGAACACAGAAGAAACAACGTTCAATGCAGGGATCGAACCTGCAAGCCTCGTCTTGTTGGTCCGATGCTTTAACCACTAGCCCACACAGGAGATGAGCTGCAGGTGGAGATTTACAGTCTTTGAAGGCGAACAGCAGAGGTGAGCGCGGGGATCGAACCCGCGAGCCTTTGAACAGGAGCCCGATGAGAAGAGCACTCAGCCCCGCTGATGACGCTTTCTCACTTGACAAACGGAGGCTTTCAGGAAGGCTAGGACTGGACTCACTCTTTGTCTGGCCAGCAGAAGGTGTTGAGGACGTCTTGGATTGAACTCACTCTTTGCTTGGCGAGCAGGAATGCACCGGAAAGCCGGAAACCAGGCTGCCACCACTGGTCAGGACTCACAGATGGATTCTCAATGTCGAGGACAGGCAGGAGGGTTGGATACCAGGCAGGCCACCACAGATCAGGATACACAGGCAGATACTCAGCGTCGGAGACAGAAGGCGGGTACGACAGCCGGGACTCAGGCAGACGGGTTAGTGAGGAACAGAAGCTAATCGATACCTTGCAGTCAAGCCGAGGGTCAGGCGTAAAAGGCAGAATCAGGAACAAAACTGGTCGGTAACGAGTGATCAATCCAGAAGACAGGTCTGGAGTTCTGTGCATGAAGGCGAAGACAGTCTGACACTGACCGTGTGTGGAGCTGGGGTTCAAGTAGGTGGCCTGATTGAAGCAGATGGGGTGCGGGTGTGAGCAGGAGTGCAGGTGAGGTGAGTTGAGCTGATTAGGCTGCAGCAGAAATGTGGCAGGCTGAAGGTTGAGACTGAGGCTGAGACTGAGATTGTGACAGTTTTCTGTTAAGAAAGTTGGAAAGGTTTAAAGAGGAGATATGTTTCTGTTGTTTTGGGTTAAACTGAATGATGCAAAAATACATTTAAAATCCTGTAATTCATGTTATATCTTCAGAATAATGGTCTTTAAAGTTATTTTTGAAATTTGGATTTCTTCATCTTTGATTTTCGGTAGCTTTATGTTGTTAAATGTGTTGGCTCAGTTCAGATAAACATTTTGCTTATGCCCTTTCAGTAACAACTTAATATAAAAGAATTCTGATTTGTTTGAAATGTCTGTATTGTGACAAATATTATACAATGTATGAAGACTAAATAAAATCCTCCCTAGCATAATGGAATGGGGCTAATAATTGTAAATTTAATTATTTCAGCTTAGAGTACATTTTCAGTAAAAAATAACTCTTCACTTGATTAAATTGTGACTTTTCTGTTGTTGCAGTGTACTGAAGATGTTGAGCTTTTGATTACCACCCTTATATGTCTCCTATATGTTCTAATTTAATGCATGCAACCATAGATGCAGCTGCGTTACATAGTTAAAGTTTTAAAATTCCAAATGTACAATATTAAATACAAGAATAGATCTTTGTTGGCAAACTAAAAAGTATGCAGATACAAAACAGTACAATCTAATATTAAAAACAAAGTTTACAAAGTTATCAGAAATAATTTTTCATTGGAGCAACAAGGTGCCACCGTTCAGCTGACTATAGCACGCTGATGTCTTGTCCGAGGGCTTGTATCCATGTATCTTGTCTTTGTAATCAAATATTTTTCATTTTAATACATGTTATTTTATGCTTTATTTGTTAATTAAAAGTTCTATTACAAATTTAATGTGCAGCCATATTTTGAAAATCATTTAATGTACACCTTTAAAAAAGGTCTGAGTGCATGCTGTTTTCTGCAGTTTAAATAAATACAAATACAGTCTGGTTGTTGTTTAATAACTTTTAATAATAAATAATCATTGACAAAAATACAGATCAAATCTTATAAATGCAACAAAATTATTTGTTACATTCATTTTATTGTAATTACAACATGAAACACAATTATCAAAATATGAAAATAATTAATAAATATCTAAATGAATAAATTAGAAAAGTTATTACTGGAGGTATATTTAATAGGTTTATATGAAGAAAATCTGCTACCTTTTGTTAAATATGCTGGTGTGAAAAACAAGGATGAATATCAGGGAAACTCCTGATGAATAAAATATTCTAAAAAGGTGAAGAGTCAAAGGCATACAGTCTTTTGTTTGTGTCAATTTCTCAGTTTAAAAGAAAAATGGCTGCAATGATTAAAAGGAAACTTGTTTTGTTGACAGTAGCAGAGGAGGCAGCTGTTGTTGTAGCAGGAGTTGTAGTTGTTGGAGCGGCTGTTGGAGCAGCGGTAGGGGCAGCTGTGGGAGCGACAGTTGGAGCTGCTGTAGGTGCGGCTGTTGGAGCTGCTGTTGGAGCGACTGTTGGGGCTGCTGTTGGGGCGGCTGTTGGAGCTGCTGTTGGAGCTGCTGTAGGTGCGGCTGTTGGAGCTGCTGTTGGAGCGACTGTTGGGGCTGCTGTTGGGGCGGCTGTTGGAGCGGCTGTTGGAGCGGCTGTTGGAGCTGCTGTTGGAGCGACTGTTGGGGCAGCTGTTGGGGCTGCTGTAGGTGCAGCTGTAGGAGCGGCTGTTGGAGCAACTGTTGGGGCTGCTGTTGGAGCGGCTGTTGGGGCTGCTGTTGGAGCGGCTGTTGGAGCGGCTGTTGGAGCGGCTGTTGGAGCGGCTGTTGGAGCAGCTGTTGGGGCTGCTGTTGGAGCGGCTGTTGGGGCTGCTGTTGGAGCGGCTGTTGGGGCTGCTGTTGGGGCTGCTGTAGGAGCAGCTGTTGGTGCAGCTGTAGGAGCAGCTGTTGAGGTATCTGTTGAAGCCGCAGCTGTAGTTGCTGCAGCAGCTGTAGTTGCAGCAGCTGTAGTTGTTGAGGCAGCTGTAGTTGTTGTCGCAGCAGTAGTTGTTGCAGCAGCTGAAGTTGTTGGGGCAGCTGTAGTTGTTGGGGAAGCTGTAGTTGTTGGGGAAGCTGTACTTGTACCAGCAACTGTAGTTGTTGCTGCAGCTGTAGTTGTTGCGGCATTTAAAGTTGTTGAAGCAGCTGTAGTTGTTGGGGAAGCAGTAGTTGTTGCGGCAGCAGCAGCTGTTGCAGCAGCAGTAGTTGTTGCGGCAGCTGTTGTTGTTGCAGCAGCAGTAGTTGTTGGGACAGCTGTAGTTGTTGCGGCAGCAGTAGTTGTTTGGGCTGCAGAAGTTGTTGCGGCAGCTGTAGTTGTTGCCGAAGCAGTAGTTGTTGGGGAAGCTGTACTTGTTGCGACAACAGCTGTCGTTGTTTGGGCAGCAGTAGTTGTTGCAGCAGCTGTAGTTGTTGCCGCAGCAGTAGTTGTTGGGGAAGCTGTCGATGTTCGGGCAGCAGTAGTTGTTGCGGCAGATGTCGTTGTTGGGACAGCAGTAGTTGTTGCAACAGCTGTAGATGTTGCGGCAGCTGTAGTTGTTAGAGCAGCTGTTGTTGCGGCAACAGTAGTTGTTGAGGCAGCTGTAGTTGTTGGGGCAGCTGTAGTTGTTAGGGCAGCAGTAGTTGTTGCGGCATTTAAAGTTGTTGAAGCAGCTGTAGTTGTTGGGGCAGCTGTAGTTGTTAGAGCAGCTGTTGTTGCGGCAACAGTAGTTGTTGAGGCAGCTGTAGTTGTTGGGGCAGCTGTAGTTGTTAGGGCAGCAGTAGTTGTTGCGGCATTTAAAGTTGTTGAAGCAGCTGTAGTTGTTGGGGAAGCAGTAGTTGTTGCGGCAGCAGCAGCTGTTGCAGCAGCAGTAGTTGTTGCGGCAGCTGTTGTTGGGGCAGCAGTAGCTGTTGAAGCAGCAGTAGTTGTTTGGGCGGCTGTAGTTGTTGCTGTAGCTGTAGTTGTTGCAACAGCTGTAGATGTTGGTGAAGCTGTAGTTGTTGCAGCAGCTGTCGTTGTTGGGGCAGCTGTAATTGTTGGGGCATCAGAAGTTGTTGCAACAGCTGTAGATGTTGCGGTAGCTGTAGTTGTTGCAGCTGCTGTCGTTGTTGGGGAAGCTGTAGTTGTTGCAGCAGCTGTCGTTGATGGGGAAGCTGTACTTGTTGCGGCAGCTGTTGTTGTTGGGGAAGCTGAAGTTGTGGTGGCAGCAGTAGTTGTTGCTTCAGCTGTTGTTGTTGGGGCAGCTGTAGTTGTTGGGGCATCAGAAGTTGTTGCAACAGCCGTAGATGTTGCAGCAGCTGTAGTTGTTGCAGCAGCTGTAGTTGATGCGGCAGCTGTAGTTGTTGCAGCAGCTGTCGTTGATGGAGCAGCTGTAGTTGGGGAAGCTGTACTTGTTGCGGCAGCAGTAGATGTTGGGGAAGCTGTAGTTGTGGTGGCAGCAGTAGTTGTTGCTTCAACTGTTGTTGTTGGAGCAGCTGTAGTTGTTGGGGCAGCTGTAGTTGTTGCAGCAGCTGAAGTTGTGGCAGCAGCAGAAGTTGTTGCAGCAGCTGTCGTTGTTGGGGCAGCTGTAGTTGTTGGGGAAGCTGTAGTTGTTGGGGCAGCAGTAGTTGTTGCAGCAGCTGTTGTTGTTGCAGCAGCAGTAGTTGTTGCAGCAGCTGTAGTTGTTGGGGCAGCTGTAGTTGTTGGGGAAGCTGTACTTGTTGCAGCAGCTATAGATGTTGCGGCAGCAGTAGATGTTGGGGAAGCTGTGGTTGTTAGGACAGCAGTCGTAGTTGCAGCAGCTGTAGTTGTTGCAGTAGCTGTCGTTGTTGCGGCAGCTGTGGTTGTTGCAGCTGCTGTCGTTGTTGGCGAAGCTGTAGTTGTTGGGGCAGCAGTAGTTGTTGGGGCAGCAGTAGTTGTTGCGGCAGCAGGAGTTGTTTCAGCAGCTGTTGTTGTTGGGGCAGCTGTAGTTGTTTTGCGCAGCTGGCGTCGTTGGGGGTGCTGTAGTTGTTGGGGCAGCAGTAGTTGTTGGGGAAGCTGTGGTTGTGGCGGCAGAAGTAGTTGTTTCAACAGCTATTGTTGTTGGGGCAGCTCTAGTTGTTGGGGCAGCACTACTTGTTGCTGCAGCTATAGATGTTGCGGCAGCAGTAGATGTTGGGGAAGCTGTGGTTGTTAGGACAGCAGTCGTAGTTGCAGCAGCTGTAGTTGTTGCAGTAGCTGTCGTTGTTGCGGCAGCTGTGGTTGTTGCAGCTGCTGTCGTTGTTGGCGAAGCTGTAGTTGTTGGGGCAGCAGTAGTTGTTGGGGCAGCAGTAGTTGTTGCGGCAGCAGGAGTTGTTTCAGCAGCTGTTGTTGTTGGGGCAGCTGTAGTTGTTGGGGCAGCACTAGTTGTTGCAGCAGCTGCAGTTGTTGCGGCAGCTGTCGTTGTTGGGGAAGCTGTAGTTGTTGGGGCAGCAGTAGTTGTTGGGGAAGCTGTGGTTGTGGCGGCAGAAGTAGTTGTTTCAACAGCTATTGTTGTTGGGGCAGCTCTAGTTGTTGGGGCAGCACTACTTGTTGCTGCAGCTGTAGTTGTTGTGGCAGCTGTAGTTGTTGGGGAAGCTGTAGTTGTTGTGGCAGCAGTAGTTGTTGCAGCAGCTGTAGTTGTTGCGGCAGCAGTAGTTGTTGCAGCAGCTGTTGTTGTTGCAGCACTAGTAGTTGTTGCAGCAGCTGTAGTTGTTGGGGCAGCTGTAGTTGTTGTGGAAGCTGTGCTTGTTGCGTCAGCAGTAGATGTTGCGGTAGCTGTAGTTGTTGGGGAAGCTGTAGTTGTGGCAGCAGCAGTAGTTGTTGCAGCAGCAGTAGTTGTTTCCGCAGCTGTGGTTGTTGTAGCTGCTGTCGTTGTTGGGGAAGCTGTAGTTGTTGGGGCAGCAGTAGTTGTTGCAGCAGCTGTAGTTGTTGGGGAAGTTGTAGTTGTTGGGGCAGCTGTAGTTGTTGCGGCAGCTGTAGATGTTGGGGAAGCTGTAGTTGTTGCGGCAGCAGTAGTTGTTGCAGCAGCAGTAGTGGTTGCGGCAGCTGTGGTTGTTGCAGCAGCTGTCGTTGTTGGGGAAGCTGTAGTTGTTGGGGCAGCAGTAGTTGTTGGGGCAGCAGTAGTTGTTGTGGCAGCAGTAGTTGTTTCCGCAGCTGTTGTTGTTTGGGCAGCTGTAGTTGTTGCGGCAGCTGTCGTTGGTGAAGCAGTAGTTGTTGTGGCAGCAGTAGTGGTTGAAGCAACTGCCGTTGTTGGGGCAGCTGTACTTGTTGCGGCAGCTGTCGTTGTTGGTGAAGCAGTAGTTGTTGGGGCAGCAGTGGTTGTTGCAGCAGCTGTAGAAGTTGCGGCAGCTGTAGATGTTGCAGCAGCTGTAGTTGTTGGTGAAGCAGTAGTTGTTGGGGCAGCAGTGGTTGTTGCAGCAGCTGTAGTTGTTGCGGCAGCTGTAGTCGTTGCAGCAGCTGTAGATGTTGGGGAAGCTGTAGTTGTTGCGGCAGCAGTAGTTGTTGTTGTGGAAGCTGTGCTTGTTGCGGCAGCTGTGGTTGTTGCAGCAGCTGTCGTTGTTGGGGAAGCTGTAGTTGTTGGGGCAGCAGTAGTTGTTGGGGCAGCAGTAGTTGTTCTGGCAGCAGTAGTTGTTGAAGCAGCTGTCGTTGTTGGGGCAGCTGTAGTTGTTGCGGCAGCTGTCGTTGTTGGAGAAGCAGTAGTTGTTGGGGCAGCAGTGGTTGTTGCAGCAGCTGTAGTTGTTGTGGCAGCAGTAGTTGTTGAAGCAGCTGTCGTTGTTGGGGCAGCTGTAGATGTTGCAGCAGCTGTAGTTGTTGGTGAAGCAGTAGTTGTTGGGGCAGCAGTGGTTGTTGCAGCAGCCGTAGTTGTTGCGGCAGCTGTAGTTGTTGCAGCAGCTGTAGTTGTTGCAGCAGCTGTAGTTGTTGTGGCAGCAGTAGTTGTTGCAGCAGCTGTAGTTGTTGCGGCAGCAGTAGTTGTTGCAGCAGCTGTTGTTGTTGCAGCACTAGTAGTTGTTGCAGCAGCTGTAGTTGTTGGGGCAGCTGTAGTTGTTGTGGAAGCTGTGCTTGTTGCGTCAGCAGTAGATGTTGCGGTAGCTGTAGTTGTTGGGGAAGCTGTAGTTGTGGCAGCAGCAGTAGTTGTTGCAGCAGCAGTAGTTGTTTCCGCAGCTGTGGTTGTTGTAGCTGCTGTCGTTGTTGGGGAAGCTGTAGTTGTTGGGGCAGCAGTAGTTGTTGCAGCAGCTGTAGTTGTTGGGGAAGTTGTAGTTGTTGGGGCAGCTGTAGTTGTTGCGGCAGCTGTAGATGTTGGGGAAGCTGTAGTTGTTGCGGCAGCAGTAGTTGTTACCGCAGCAGTAGTGGTTGCGGCAGCTGTGGTTGTTGCAGCAGCTGTCGTTGTTGGGGAAGCTGTAGTTGTTGGGGCAGCAGTAGTTGTTGGGGCAGCAGTAGTTGTTGTGGCAGCAGTAGTTGTTTCCGCAGCTGTTGTTGTTTGGGCAGCTGTAGTTGTTGCGGCAGCTGTCGTTGGTGAAGCAGTAGTTGTTGTGGCAGCAGTAGTTGTTGAAGCAACTGCCGTTGTTGGGGCAGCTGTAGTTGTTGCGGCAGCTGTTGTTGTTGGTGAAGCAGTAGTTGTTGGGGCAGCAGTGGTTGTTGCAGCAGCTGTAGAAGTTGCGGCAGCTGTAGATGTTGCAGCAGCTGTAGTTGTTGGTGAAGCAGTAGTTGTTGGGGCAGCAGTGGTTGTTGCAGCAGCTGTAGTTGTTGCGGCAGCTGTAGTCGTTGCAGCAGCTGTAGATGTTGGGGAAGCTGTAGTTGTTGCGGCAGCAGTAGTTGTTGTTGTGGAAGCTGTGCTTGTTGCGGCAGCTGTGGTTGTTGCAGCAGCTGTGGTTGTTGGGGAAGCTGTAGTTGTTGGGGCAGCAGTAGTTGTTGGGGCAGCAGTAGTTGTTGAAGCAGCTGTCGTTGTTGGGGTAGCTGTAGTTGTTGCGGCAGCTGTCGTTGTTGGTGAAGCAGTAGTTGTTGGGGCAGCAGTGGTTGTTGCAGCAGCTGTAGTTGTTGTGGCAGCAGTAGTTGTTGAAGCAGCTGTCGTTGTTGGGGCAGCTGTAGATGTTGCAGCAGCTGTAGTTGTTGGTGAAGCAGTAGTTGTTGGGGCAGCAGTGGTTGTTGCAGCAGCCGTAGTTGTTGCGGCAGCTGTAGTTGTTGCAGCAGCTGTAGTTGTTGCAGCAGCTGTAGTTGTTGCGGCAGCAGAAGTTGTTGCAGGAGCTGTCGTTGTTGCAGCAGCAGTAGTTGTTGCAGCAGCAGTAGTTGTTGCAGCAGCTGTAGTTGTTGTAGCTGCTGTCGTTGTTGGGGAAGCTGTAGTTGTTGGGGCAGCAGTAGTTGTTGGGGCAGCAGTAGTTGTTGCGGCAGCAGTAGTTGTTGCAGCAGCTGTTGTTGTTGGGGCAGCTGTAGTTGTTGGGGCAGCAGTAGTTGTTGTGGCAGCAGTAGTTGTTGAAGCAGCTGTCGTTGTTGGGGCAGCTGTAGTTGTTGCGGCAGCTGTCGTTGTTGGTGAAGCAGTAGTTGTTGGGGCAGCAGTGGTTGTTGCAGCAGCTGTAGTTGTTGCGGCAGCTGTAGATGTTGCAGCAGCTGTAGTTGTTTGTGAAGCAGTAGTTGTTGGGGCAGCAGTGGTTGTTGCAGCAGCTGTAGTTGTTGCGGCAGCTGTGGTTGTTGCAGCAGCTGTCGTTGTTGGGGAAGCTGTAGTTGTTGGGGCAGCAGTAGTTGTTGGGGCAGCTGTAGTTGTTGCAGCAGCTGTCGTTGTTGGTGAAGCAGTAGTTGTTGGGGCAGCAGTGGTTGTTGCAGCAGCTGTAGTTGTTGCAGCAGCTGTAGATGTTGCAGCAGCTGTAGTTGTTGGTGAAGCAGTAGTTGTTGGGACAGCAGTGGTTGTTGCAGCAGCTGTAGTTGTTGCGGCAGCTGTAGTTGTTGCAGCAGCTGTAGTTGTTGCAGCAGCAGTAGTTGTTGCAGCAGCTGTTGTTGTTGGGGCAGCTGTAGTTGTTGGGGCAGCAGTAGTTGTTGTGGCAGCAGTAGTTGTTGCAGCAGCTGTCGTTGTTGGGGCAGCTGTAGTTGCGCAGCCGTCGCTTGTTGGTGAAGCAGTAGTTGTTGGGGCAGCAGTGGTTGTTGCAGCAGCTGTAGTTGTTGCGGCAGCTGTAGATGTTGCAGCAGCTGTAGTTGTTGGTGAAGCAGTAGTTGTTGGGGCAGCAGTGGTTGTTGCAGCAGCTGTAGTTGTTGCGGCAGCTGTAGTTGTTGCAGCAGCTGTAGATGTTGGGGAAGCTGTACTTGTTGCGGCAGCAGTAGTTTTTGTTGTGGAAGCTGTGCTTGTTGCGGCAGCTGTGGTTGTTGGGGAAGCTGTAGTTGTTGGCGCAGCAGTAGTTGTTGGGGCAGCAGTAGTTGTTGTGGCAGCAGTAGTTGTTGAAGCAGCTGTCGTTGTTGGGGCAGCTGTAGTTGTTGCGGCAGCTGTCGTTGTTGGTGAAGCAGTAGTTGTTGGGGCAGCAGTGGTTGTTGCAGCAGCTGTAGATGTTGCAGCAGCTGTCGTTGTTGGTGAAGCAGTAGTTGTTGGGGCAGCAGTGGTTGTTGCAGCAGCTGTAGATGTTGCAGCAGCTGTAGTTGTTGGTGAAGCAGTAGTTGTTGGGGCAGCAGTGGTTGTTGCAGCAGCTGTAGTTGTTGCGGCAGCTGTAGTTGTTGCAGCAGCTGTAGTTGCCGTGGCAGCTGTAGTTGTTGCGGCAGCAGAAGTTGTTGCAGCAGCTGTCGTTGTTGCAGCAGCAGTAGTTGTTGCAGCAGCAGTAGTTGTTGCAGCAGCTGTTGTTGGGGCGGCTGTAGTTGTCGGGGCAGCAGTAGTTGTTGCAGCAGCTGTCGTTGTTGGGGCAGCTGCACTTGTGGTGGCAGCAGTAGTTGTTGCAGCAGCTGTCGTTGTTGGGGCAGCTGCACTTGTGGTGGCAGCAGTAGTTGTTGCAGCAGCTGTCGTTGTTGGGGCAGCTGCACTTGTGGTGGCAGCAGTAGTTGTTGCAGCAGCTGTTGTTGTTGGGGCGGCTGTAGTTGTCGGGGCAGCAGTAGTTGTTGCAGCAGCTGTTGTTGTTGGGGAAGCTGTACTTTTTGCGGGCGCTGTAGATGTTGGGGAAGCTGTAGTTGTTGGGGAAGCTGTAGTTGTGGTGGCAGCTGTAGTTGTTGCGGCAGCTTTCGTTGTTGCTGAAGCTGTGGTTGTAATTTGTCCGTTGCTGGTGGCTGTTGACCCAGTAGTGAATTGTCAGTATAACCATTTAATAAAAGTGAAACAGGTTTTTCTTAAATTTATATTTACTCACCAACTAACAGGAGCAAGAAAACACAGATGCTCCTCATGGTGGTTGTCAGGGCTCTGTGCTGTTTAAAGACAATATATTAAATTAGTCTAAATGATCTTATTAAGTTTTTATTTTTAAAACTCATTAAAGCAGCTTCTGGATGAACACACTGAAGAATATCTCAAACCGGGGCTGGCACTGATCAGTACTAAAAACATTTTTTTTCACAAAGGAGAGTTATTATATGAAGTAGAAACAATGTCAAGTCAAACTTTAGTACCATTGAAAATGATTCACTTTAATGTATTTCTTCAACAGTGTTTTTAAACAGCATGAATCTGTTTTAATCTTTGTCATAAGCAGCAGACTCTAACACTCTTATAATCAAAAGCTCTGACTCAGTTACTCACAGATTTGTTCCTCTGTTGGTTCGTCTGTATCTAAAGTCCTGATCTTCTCCGATTCCTCCTCTTGTGCTCTCTTTGCCGTTTCTCGTTGACTCTTCTCTCTCTGACCAAACAGCAGCTTAAATACTCTCTCAGAGCCCCTGAGGTGACATCAGTCTGTGGAGACAGACGTAAGAAAACAAATAGGACTTATGTTTTGAGCCCTCTGAGGTGTGTCACTCTTCTTTATTTCACAGATACATTCATTGAGTAAGAATCTAGTTCAGTGACGCTTTATTGCAGCCGTGACGTTTAACGGACATCCTACAGCAGGTAAAATTAACACCTGTTTCTCCAGACAAGTGTTTATACTCTTGATATGATTGTTCTGAGCCGTTTAGTCATTGTTCAGCCGTGATCAGTGTCTTGTTTTGTTTTTAGAGTACGTGAAGTATGACAGAAGGCACACCTCAAAGGAATGTTTTAATGATACTTTTAATTTCCAGTAAATACGCCCTTACAAACACTTAAAGCAGATTAGTTTTATAATGTTCTGCTCTAGTTGCAGGTGTTTCCATTGTTGGACTTAAAACAAATCAAACATGTTGATTATGTAAAAATAAAGTTTAGTCTCAAGCAAACTGTGCTGCTGTCAACTTTGATCAAAACCCTAGTTTGACATGATTATGACCCACATCATGTTAAACAGGACACATGCATGAAGATCATGGAGCTGTTCTTTTTATTTAATGTTTTAAGAAAACAAATGTTACCTGATTTAATTAACATTTCAGGAAACAAAGAAAACTGCAGTTAAACCAAAAAAATATAGGCTATATATTTTATGCAGTGAAATTTAAAGGATTAAAATGGTAACAGTTGATTACGTGATGACATTAAAAAGCTGAAATATTTGGGGCAAAGTCAGTTAATAAAAGTAGAAATGTGAATATAAAGTAACAAAAATACCTTGAAAGCGATTATATTGAGTTTGAAACACACAAAATAAAATCACAAAAAAGGGTTTTTAAAATATTAACCTTAATAATTAGTATTATTTTTATTCATTTTTATTTATTTATTTATTTATTTATTTCAAACATATTAACAGCAAAAATTCATACAAAACAAAAAAATAAGAGGAAATAATAAGAAAGCAGATAACAAATGTGGAATATTCATCAGAAGTTACAACATACATGCTCCAAAAGGAGAAGGAAGACGATCTTATATGGAAACATCATTATTACAGTAAAATTAGTGCTGTGAGACAATTTTAAAAAGTTAATCTAATTAATTACCGGATTTATAATTAATTAATCTAATTAATCACATTTTAATCTCATATCTGCTTAAGTACCCAAATAAAGAATTTGATTTCTAGGATATTATAAAATTGTAGTGCATGACTAATCAAATGATTACACTAAGAAGTGAAGATTTGTAAATCCACATTTTTATTGCTGACTAAATAAAACCAAAGTCAGGGCAACTTGTCCAGAAAATTCTGAACTCAATCAGGCAACTCAAATTACACTTTAAGTGTGTTTCATAAATCAAATTCAAAATAAGAAAAAGGTCGAGGACATCCAGCAAAACAATTAGGCCTGATGTATTATTAAAGAATGTAGTACAAATATAGATAAATAAATTCAAAAATAAAATAAAGCAGAGTCTTAAAAATGCCATTCCTGTTGTCACCTGGGTTGTGTTTGGTTTGACTAGAGACGTATGTGTGAAGTGACATGTGCCACTGCCATGTACGGGTCCTCCAGCTGGACAATATGAAAATGTTTGTGTGCTATGATTAATCTGTGATTAATTTTTATAACGCATTACTTTGCAGTGTAATTAATTTATCTAATTAATGCACTAAAGTGACAGCCCTAAGTAAAATTTTAATATGTGTTAGGGTGGGATAAAATCATTTTAATAACTTCTGAATTAGGTTTATATTGATGGTTTGAGGGCACAACAAGTCCAAATGAGAAACTGCACTATCGGAACAATTGATAATGGTGGTCTTAACAGTTTGTGCCTTTCTTTCATTCAGTTCATTTATTTTCATGCACTGATTGGTGTTCATGTTGATAATGAGTAACCTTGCATAGCAGATGGGCCTGCCTGATTCAGGTCCTGAAGTCCTGCAGATCGCATCTTGTGGCGCTCCGTTGACCAATGGGTTCCCTCGGCTAAAATTTTAACGGCCCAATCAGGGAAGAGAGGCGGGAGCTGCAGAATGCGGACGTGACGACAACTGGAAGTTGAAACCGGAAGTTGAGAACGGAGATGCCGATTAGCCTATTGTCCTCATAGATACTTAGTAAAACTTGGCAAAATCTGCCCTCCTCAGAAGTTCACTTGTAGGGATTGTCTTTGACGAGGTTCATGTTACAGTGGCAAATGAATCATCTGTGGTACAATTTAGTGTAGCACGATAGTATAAGGCCGTTAGCCGTTAGCAGCTAAGTTAGCGGCTAACGGCTAACGGTCATTTACTGTCGTTAGCTGTTACAACAGCTAACAAAAAAGTATGCTATTTTTTTTCAATTCTTTATTCAGCCATTTTAAGTAACAAACAGGCACATTTTGCATCATAGTCTTCAAAAATCACTGAGCAGCATCAGCAGCCAATATAAACAAAATAATAAAATAAAATGTTTATATAAAAGAAAAAAAAAAAGACAAATCCAATGAAAACATTGCTACATTAAATGAGGCAACACTGCTTGATGTGGATTGGTCTGTGATGAATGTGACGAGCAGAACGATTATCCAATCACAAGCTTGTGTTTTTTTTTTAAACGTTCTGCCCCTGAAAACAAATTTAAAGGGCTCCTACCCAGATGGACTGTTCACATTGTCTAAAGGAACAACATTGTCATGATATAAGAGCTCTTCTAAGATGAGCCTTTTGTAGTCCATCTTCAGAAAGTTGTAGTTTCACCGCAGCAGTAACATCAGCCATCACATGATGACGTAGCGTAGTGAAGGTGTACTCAGAGTCTCTCTGCACTCCAGTTTTCCTTTCCTAAGTCCTTCTGAACTCTCCTTTCTCCTTTCCTTGACCTCATGACGTTCTCCATCATGGTTAAGGAAAAGTAGTTAGAAAGGACCTAGGAGGCGACAATTCGACCTCAGCCTCCGTCTCATCAACACTGATCACACAGAGTGGGCACACAACTTTAACATGTTATTTTTTATTATTTAAAGTTGATATATGAGGTCCAGGAGTTCTAACACTTTATAGCTGCTGCCACTTGATTCTAAACTCAGTTTTACATCAACACTTGTTTGTAAAATCATCTTTAATAGAATCTAACTGACTCACTTAACCTGACAGTACAACACAAAGTATTCAGAAAGTCAAAGAAGGGAAATAATTATACTATCATTAGAACACTCACCTGTTTGAGCTTGTGTGTCGTCCAGCGTCGATAAATGTTGATGCTCTCTGATTCCACCTGCTCCTCTTCTCTGTTTGCTCTGCAGACAATAGAGCAGCTTCAGTGTGACGGAGCCGCAGACGGGACATCCGACACTTTGATCGGACAATCAACAGATAATCGAGTGTTTGAAAAGTGACGGTGAAGACTGAAGAACGAGCTTCTGGTTTTGGTAAAACTAAATGAAGAACATAGTGATGTTACACACCTGTAGGGGAGGGAACATGTTCAGTTTATGAACTCTAGATCATACATTTCTTTTATCTCAGTCCAAAAAATATGAATGCCACCAAAAGTAGGTGGCCACATCAGCCTGTTGTTCTGATGTTACGTGTTTTTATGCAAAGACCGAGCAGATCTGTGATCGCTGAAAAGCTCTCAGGATGGTTATGATTCTGTAACTTCAGCATCAGACCTTAAAGTTTTAAACTTAAGACCAAAGTCACCACTCTGAAAGGAAACTCTGTCTCATTGCTTCTGTGATGGGACGTAAGGTTGGCTGTTCTGCCCAAACAGATTGTTTTATGGGTTTGTGAGTAATTTGGTGAAGATTTCTTTTGAATATATTCAAAAGAGAGACAAAACACAGAAATAGAAGAAAGAATATAGTGCTGTTGTTACGTACAATTATTCAAAGGAGTGGGAGGAAGTAAAACTTATGAAGTCCCACCTCTTCTCCATCACTTAAACTTAAATGCTTGCATATTTGACAAAATAAAAACTGTTTCAATGATATAGTGATCTATCAATACTATCTGCATGCCTATGTGCTTGATTTTATACACCTGTGACGATGGAAGTGACTGGAACAGTGATAGGATGCCACCTGTGATAGGATGCCACCTGTGCAACAAATCCAGTGGTGACATTTCCTCACTCCTAAATATTCCACAGTCAACTGTCAGCTGGATTATAAGAACGTGGAAGTGTTTGGGAACCACAGCAACTCAGCCACCAAGTGGTAGGCCACATAAACTGACGGAGCGGGTCAGCGGATGCTGAGGCGCATAGTGAGAAGAGGTCGCCAACTTTCTGCAGAGTCAATCTCTACAGACCTCCAAACTTCATGTGGCCTTCAGATTAGCTCAAGAACAGTGCAGAGAGCTTCATGGATGGGTTTCCATGGCCGAGCAGCTGCATCCAAGCCTCACATCACCAAGTGCAGTGCAAAGCGTGGATGCAGGGGTGTAAAGCCCGCCGCCACTGGACTCTAGAGCAGTGGAGATGCGTTCTCTGGAGTGACCAATCAAGCTTCTCTGTCTGACAATCTGATGGACCAGTCTGGGTTTGGAGGTTGCCAGGAGAACCATACTTGTGGGACTGCATTGTGCCAAGTGTAAAGTTTGGTGGAGGGGGGATTATGGTGTGTGTGTGTGTGGGGGGGTGTTTTTCAGGAGCTGGGCTTGGCCCCTTAGTTCCAGTCAAAGGAACTCTGAATGCTTCAGCACACCAAGACATTTTGGACAATTCCATGCTCCAACTTTGTGGGAACAGTTTGGAGCTGGCCCCTTCCTCTTCCAACATGACTGTGCACCACAGCACAAAACAGCTCCATAAAGACATGGAGGACAGAGTCTGGGGTGGATCAACTTGACTGGCCTGCACAGAGTCCTGACCTCAACCCGACAGAACACCTTTGGGATGAATTAGAGCAGAGACTGAGAGCCAGGCCTTCTCGTCCAACATCAGTGTGTGAGCTCACAAATGCTCTTCTGGAAGAATGGTCAAAAATTCCCATAAACACCCCTAAACCTTGTGGACAGCCTTCCCAGAAGAGTTGAAGCTGTTATAGCTGCAAAGGGTGGACCAATGTCATATTGAACCCTATGGATTAGGAATGGGATGGCACTAAAGTTCATATGTGAGTCAAGGCAGGTGCGAGAATACTTTTGACAAAATAGTGTAGCTCTTTGACTCGCGATATGTTGTCCTCATGCTATAAATGTAACTTGTAGCACGCGTGATGTACACAAGAAGAAAACAAATATAACTTTCATTAAGAAATGCCAAAAATAGTAGCACACAGTGACTTGGATAAGTGACTATAATCTGATTACTGGTTTGGAAACAGAAACACGTTGGATTAATCATCACTTAAAAAGTGTCAACATCAGAGTAACACATTAAAACTGTTAAAAACTTTACTGA
This sequence comes from Scarus forsteni, assembly GCA_036419115.1. Classification (NCBI taxonomy): domain Eukaryota; kingdom Metazoa; phylum Chordata; class Actinopteri; order Labriformes; family Labridae; genus Scarus; species Scarus forsteni. The sequence goes on along the minus strand of JAZDUH010000486.1, from coordinate 1,441,429 downwards.
TAAAATGCTAAGTATCATCCCTGATAGGCTGATTTTTGGTCTTTACCTCTTTCTTATTTCATAGTTAGGAGATTGATTACTTCACATCGTCACGCCCAGGACAGGATCCGTCCAAACCAGCGGGCGTGTCTCTTCTTCTTTTGTCTTTTTCTCCTGCAGTGAGTGAGCCTGTAGGAATCAGGCTGGTTTACTCTTCATGCAAATCAAGCAGCGGTTATTTTTATACCCGTGTCTGACTCTAATTATAACGTAAAGACAAAGACATAAGATGTTCTGGCGTATTCTAGACGTAATCTTTGGCGTGAATGAGGGACGAAGGGTGTGGCCCTCAGTGATGTGACGTAACTCCATGAGCACAGGCTGTCCGGGCTGTTGTGTCGCAGCCTCCTTTTTCAGTTGAGATAAACTCAAGGTCATTGTGAAGGTTCTGGGTCATCCAGGTCGTGGTGAGGGGAGGTTTCTTCTGAAGTGGCAGATGAACTTGTTGGAACTTCCTAAAGACGTCTTTTCCCCAAAAGGCTTCAGAGTTTCAGACTGAAGGAGACTAAAGTTGCCTCTTTAAAAGTAAACTCTTCATTGAAGGTCATTTGTGAAGTTAGGAAGCTGGATGAAGCTGGATCTGGACGCCTTAAAGAGACAGTGTCCAAATGAAAGCAGGAGTTTTGAAAAATAGGTTTTTCTGTCCACACATAAATTAAGTTTTAGGTCACTGAAAAATTGCCAAGGCGAAGATTTGGACCTAAAACCTCACACTCTGTCCTCGTGGTGATGACAGCCTGAGCAACATGTTTCTATTTACATGCACTGATGCAAACTTTTGCTGTTTTAGAGAACTTTTATTGACACAGAATTGTCCGATCACCACCAAAAAAGTTTCCACCGTGTTATCCCTTCAGTCACCTTGATGCTTTTTAGAAATCTTCCTTATCTTCCAGGTAGTCTCTTTACCTTATCCAACTTTTTATTTTATGTTTATATACATTAATGATATCTGTAAGGTGTCAGAGTTCATGAAATTTGACACTTTTGCAGATGATACAAAGATTTTTTGCTCTAAATGAGCAAAAAATGAATGAATGAATCAACTCAAAAACTGGTTTGACGTGAAAACAAACGTGCTATTAGGAAGACATAAGAATAATGTCAAAGTTCAAACTGTAATAGATAACTTAATTATTAATATAGTACAAACCCAAAACCAGTGAAGTTTGCAAGTTGTGTAAATCTTAAATAAAAACAGAATACAATGATTTGCAAATCCCTTTCAACTTATATTCAATTGAATACACAGCAAAGACAAGATATTTAATGTTCGAACTGGTAAACTTCGTTATTTTTTGCAAATATTAGCTCATTTGGAATTTGATGCCTGCAACATGTTTCAAAAAAGCTGCACAAGTGTCAAAAAAGACTGAGAAAGTTGAGGAATGCTCATCAAACACTTATTTGGAACATCCCACAGGTGAACAGGCTAATTGGGAACAGGTGGGTGCCATGATTGGGTATAAAAGCAGCTTCACTGAAATGCTCAGTCATTCACAAACAAGGATGGGGCGAGGGTCACCACTTTGTGAACAAATGTGTGAGCAAATTGTCCAACAGTTTAAGAACAACATTTCTCAACCAGCTATTGCAAGGAATTTAGGGATTTCATCATCTACGGTCCGTAATATCATCAAAAGGTTCAGAGAATCTGGAGAAATTACTGCACGTAAGCGACAAGGCTGAAAACCAACATTGAATGCCCGTGACCTTCGATCTCTCAGGCGGTACTGCATCAAAAACCGGCATCACTGTGTAAAGGATGTCATTACATGGGCTCATACACTTCAGAAAACCACTGTCAGTAACTACAGTTCGTCTACATCTGTAAGCGCAAGTTAAAACTCTACTATGCAAAGCCAAAGCCATTTATCAACAACACCCAGAAACACCACCGGCTTCGCTTCATCTAAGCAACGTCTTTTTCATGGACGCCCCTGCTTATTTCAGCAAGACAATGCCAAGCCACATTCTGCACGTGTTACAACAGCGTGGCTTCGTAGTAAAAGAGTGCGGGTACTAGACTGGCCTGCCTGTAGTCCAGACCTGTCCCCCATTGAAAATGTGTGGCACATTATGAAGCTTAAAATACAACAACAGAGACCCCGGACTGTTGAACAAGCTGTACATCAGGCAAGAATGGGAAAGAATTCCACCTGAAAAGCTTCAAAAATTGGTCTCCTCAGTTCCCAAACGTTTACTGAGTGTTGTTAAAAGGAAAGGCGATGTAACACAGTGGTAAAAATGACCCTGTGACAACTTTTTTGCAACGTGTTGCTGCCATTAAATTCTAAGTTGATGATTATTTGCAAAAGAAAATAAAGTTACTCAGTTTGAACATTAAATATCTTGTCTTTGCTGTGTATTCAGTTGAATACAAGTTGAAAAGGATTTGGAAATCATTGTATTCTGTTTTTATTTACAATTTACACAACGTGCCAACTTCACTGGTTTTGGGTTTGTAGAAAAAAACTTTTTTAGGTTTGATAATAGATGAAAAAATCTGCTGGAAACCTCATGTAAGTGATGGATGATCCAAGTTGGCAAAGAATGTGGAGATTTTGAAAAAAAATGGCTAAATCATCAATCCTTATTTATTTTAGATTTACACATTCATTGGTAATATCACACCTTACCCTTGAGTATTTCTCAATATGAGATTTCACGATCATACAAATCGTTGTGTTCTTTTTTTGAAAGTGTCTTCACTGAAGTTTCAGGATTTGGTAAAATTCAAAACAGCACAAATAATTTATAAAGCAAAAAGTGGAGCTTTAAGCTGAATTTTAGGAGCGGACCACGCCTCTTCCTGTGTTCCTATAAATTCTAACCGACCATTTCCCTCTTGTTTGGCACACTCGATGCACCCCTCCCTCCCCTTATTTAAAACTTCTTTCTTCCTTCCTTCCTCAGGGCCTTTAAGAGGGGGTTCATCAAATTCCACATGTTTCCCCAAACCGTTATCTGCTTCACCTACCTACTATGTTGTTTGTTATCCACTGTACTCAATAAATAATTGTCAAATTCATCCTGTTGATGGTGTGGTCCTTACTCGTGAAAAAAACCTTTTATCTTACAACATCCAACATTTGTTGAAAGTGTAAAGAACATTGTAAGTTTAGTCTCTGATTATGTTTTCAAAGTCTTAAATTCATTGTGGGAAAATGTTATATTGCACTTTTATTTAAGGTCAAATTTATAATTTAATAATTTTTGACCAAGTTTTTCATCCACAAATGCAAATGCAGCAACAAAAACTTTATCTTTTTTCTTAACCCTTTAACTACCAGCTCAACTGTTTGGCAGAGCCCATCAATAAATTCAGGCACTTTTAATGTTTTAAAACAGAACAAATCATTACTAAAGGTCAGATTAAAGGTGTAAAAGGGGAACAGTTGATTGTGATGACATAAAGATGCAGAAATATTTGGGATAAAAATCAATTAGAAAACACAAATGTTGGCAGTAAAATAGCAATCAAAAATAACTTAAATAGACGGTACTGTACTGAGTTTGACAAAGGTAAAAACATGTTTCTGATGAATTTAAGTGAATATAAATTAACCATTTTAATCAGTTAATTATTAAGTATTTAAAATAACAATGATGGCAATAGCCCCAGTCGCCTGCCCAACGGGGTGCAGAGTCCCTGAGCGGCTCTGCGGTGACGTCATTTTGAGCGCGACACAACAATCTGTGGCTTTTTGTCACAAACCGAGTAAAAAAGGAAAGCAGAAGAAGGCTGCAGGTGGTAAGAAGAAATACCCCTTGAGAAGCACAGGAGAGTTTTGGAAGCTATACAACAGAATGAAGCCGAGGACGAGAGCAATCCAGCTGCAAAGAAAAGACGATGGGTAAGCTAGATGGTAGCTAGCATCGATGCAACATGACTCATCGATGACAACATTGTCTGACCAATCAGTAGCCGGGAGTCGTCATCTTTTAGTATCGGCTCAGCTCGCTTTATCAGAGGAGGAGCGAGAGGTACTACTTGCTTTAGGAGGTAAAGGGCCATAAGGAATCGCTACCGTGAGCAGTGTAGAGCCGAGGTGTGTGTTAGTGAAAAACTTTCATTCATAGTTTTATAAATATCTTTGATTTTCAGTCATAATTAAGTCATCTAATTTGTTTTAATTTTAGTCCAGTTTTAGTCGATGAAATCTTCTTTAAATTTAGTCGACTAACATCTGGAGTGTAAAGGGTAAGGCATTTTTTTGATTCCTTGAATTTCTGAAGTCATGTTTTACTCTTGGATAAAATCAAACATCTAATTGCCCGTTATTGACTGTTGGTAAAGTTTAAATGTTTTTATTTGTTGATGAAATTGACAGTCTGTTTCGTGTGAGTTTTTGTCCATGTGCTCTTGTTTTTGTTAGTTACTGTCTAGTTTTCATCAGGGAAAAAAGGTTGTTGATGAAAACTATGACAAAAATAATTAGTGAACTAAAGTAACCCTGCTCCACAGCAGGAGATTCCCATCATGACCGTATGGACCAACACCTCTGTTGAATCTCTGACCTGAAAAATAAAGTGTTCAGGAAATGCAGAGTCATAAAGTTACGGTTGGGCAGCATCGGAGGTCATGAGGCTGATTCAGGTTAATGATGTCGGTCATAAATCCTCCTGTTCTGCCGGTTTAGTCTGCAGGTCCCAGAGTTTATGATCCTCTGACTGTAGCTGCTGGGATGGATTCATCTGTCTTTGCTTTAAAACGTGTCTGTTAGGACGGATTTTGCTGCGCTTTTCAAAAGTCTGAGCTGTTCTTCTTTTTATTAGTTTTTTATTTTAGGTTTATTTGTTATAAATATTGGATTGTCATATTAAAGCACTTACAACACCAACAAGAAGGAAATACAGTCACATAACTCTATACAAACAGGGAGTAACATTCAAAGTATAAATATTCAATGACATAAAGAATTGCTCGTTTGGCTGTGAAGGAGTTAACCATTTTTTCCAGTGAAGATTGAGGCCTGAACCACACGAATATGGATATTTACCCCTGATCAAAATCTTAAGACCAGTTGAAATATTGCTAGAATATGCATTTTGCACATTTGGACCTTAATGAGGTTTTAAATAGAGCTACAATATGCAAAAGTAAGAAGGGGGAGTGTGACAAAAAGCACTTTAAAAAAGTAATTTATTGAAAACAACAAGTAAACTGAAATAGGCTGTTTATCAGCTGATCAAAAGTTTAAGACCATCGCTCAAAAAATGACAAAAAACTCTCCAAACCAGAACAAAAATGTTTCTCAGTAGGACTCAGTAATGAGTAGCTCCACTGTTCTTGTTAATCACTTCAAAAATTGGTTTGGGCATGCTTGATGAGAGTGTTTCAGGAAGCTTTTGGGAACATTGCTCCAAGTGGTGAAGATGGCTTCATGAAGGGCATCAACTGTCTGGAACTGACGGCCATTTTTATAAACTTCCCTTGCCATCCATCCCCAAATGTTCTCTATGGGATTTGAATCAGGGGAACATGCAGGATGGTCCAAAAGAGTGATGTTATTCTCCTGAAGAAGTCCTTGGTCAAGCGAGCATTGTGAACTGCAGCGTTGTCCTGTTGAAAAACCCAGCTGTTACCACACAGACGAGGGCCCTCAGTCATGAGGATGCCGCCGCAACATCTGCACGTAACCAGCCGCCGTTTGACCCTGCACCACCTGAAGCTCCAGTGTTCCACTGAATGAAAAAGCACCCAGATCATGATGGACCCCCCTCCACTGTGCCGGGTAGAAAACATCTCAGGTGGGATCTCCTTGTCATGTCAGTAACGTTGAAGCCATCTGGACCGTTAAGGTTACATTTTTTCTCATCAGAGAATAAAACTTTTTTCCACCTTTCAATGTCCCATGTTTGATGCTCCCTGCAAAGTCTAAATGGGCAGTTTTGTGGCGTTGAAGGAGACGAGGTCTTTGAATTAGTTTTTTGTTTTTGAAACCCTTTTCCTGCAGATGTCGTCTGATGGTTATTGTGCTGCAGTCGGCACCAGTAACGGCCTTAATTTGGGTCGAGGACCGCCCTGTGTCTTGATGGACAGCCAATCGGATCCTCCGGCTCAACACAGGTGTAATTTTTTGGGTCTACCACTTGACTGGGTAAAAATAAAAGTATAGATTTTGATTTTGAGATCCCATTTATGCTCAGAATGTTCAAAATAAGAAAAATAAGTTGTTAATTTAAGTGACCTGGCTTTTCTGTTTTGTGTGTAACTAATAATAATAATGTGTAGCGATCAAATGTAAAAAAAATAGCAGTGAGCGCGATGTAGCTGTTATCCGATTACTCTATTAATCAACAAAAATTTGATAGAGTAATCGATTACAAAAAGAATCGATAGCTGCAGTCCTAGTCCAGACCATGATGATAAACATATATTTAATATATTTATCCTGTAAATTTGGAAGTGAGTCCATTAAAGGTGTAGTCAGCGATCTTCTAATCTTCTAATCAAATGCAGTATTTGTGAAGTTCACCGTATGTCTCCTCTCCATCCACAAGATGTCACCACAGACAGCGTGTTGAAAAAAAAAATCCGGTCTCAGTACACAGCCTTGGCTCAGAATTTCAGCAGGTAAATACTGTGGCTCGGACCGAGTTACCAAAACAAAGTAAACCCCCCCACATCCAGGGGGCGATCATACTCATGCGCAGATCAGACAGAAGGGGGAGGGGGAGTCGCAGTTTGCGTAGCGTGCGCAGTAGCGTAAGAGAGAGATACAATAGGTGCAGTAGCAATGGCTGAAAAACAGCCCAAAAGAAAAAGGTCAGAGGAGTGAAAAGTGAAAAAGAAGGGCTATGACCAAAAGAGCGAAGAGCCGGATCAACATTGGTGTTGCTTTCCGACTGTGGAGGGAACTCCACTTATTGAAAGACCTGAAAACAGACGCGGATGTCGCCGTCCGTCTGCTGGATAGGTAAGCTAAGCAACATTAGCTTTGTGGTGCTTCACATAACAGTAACAGCCGTCAGACATTCATCTTATTGTCTAATCTGCCAGAATGTACTGTTGTTGTGATGTTTTCAATATTGGCAGTCGAGTTGTCTGACCAGTCGGGGTTTCCTTAGCTACGTCAGCTACGCAGTTTCTACGGCCGTTTCCATGACGATGCACGTCCATCAGCTTTCGGGAGGCGGGTCTAAATTCGAATATAAACAAACCCTCCGCTCGTTTTCTCCCACATCGCTGACTACACCTTTAAGTGATGGCAGATATATGATTTTTTAAAATCCCACCCAACGTTAACTTTGTGGGTTTTTAGTAAATTTGGGGATTTTTTTTGCATCCAGACAAATATGTGGATCACCACCAAAATTTAATGGCTTCTTCCTTGGACCAAACCATAACCTCTGGTAGAGATTTTCATATAAATCCATCCAGTAGTTCTTGTGTAACAGACAAACATTTGCTTTAGTTTTTGCAGGCCTGACCTGCATGTGTTTTATGGACACGCACTAGGTCGTTTTTCTAACTAGTTCATCAGGCCAGATTGTACACTAATAAACGCTTTGTTTGGGAATTATGTAAAAAAATGATGAGTAAGGGGATTAAAACCGAAAAGCTGCTCCCAGAGATGGAAAAGCGACATTCATGACCTGTTTTAATCAGGTTTGGTCTGATTATTATTCATCATGTCCTCTTTGTGAGCACGTCCTGCTCTTGTGCACTCGCAGCCGTGCCGTCTCCTGCCGCCGTGCCAGGCCGTGGGTCAAACAAACTGGACTTTGCATTCAAACCTACCTGGCAGGTGTCACCTGGATTGATTGTTTCCTTGTTTGTTACATCTCAGATGCTGTTCTTAACTATTATTAACCCTCGTCACAACAGTGTCTAATTATTGTGTTAATAATACCCATCATACTTTCTGGCACCATGCTTTGTGATCTCACTGGTATGGCGGCACGCCTTGGACTGTGGACATGCTGAGCATCTCTGACGGATGACTGGCTGCTCCTGCTTATTGTCCTGGATGCTCTGCTGTGTTTTCAGAGCTTAGAGGCTTCAGAGAGCCGGTCAGAGTGCTATTCAACCTCACATTCTTCACTTTTATCATTCTAATCCCCGCACATTGAAGCCGAGGACGTCCTGTTTGTCCTCTTGGTGCATTAAAGTCAGGTTAGAGTCTCAAAAGGCACATGGCAAGGGCATAAACCTGCTTTTGTTGCATCAGTTTCGATGTTTCCAAGCCTTTTGTTACGGCTACATGATGAAAAAAAACAAGACTTTACAAGGTTGTTTTGGCACGTCCATGTTTTGGCAAAGGCCGTGGACACTGCAGGTTATTGGGTTGTGTTTTCACAAGATTCAGGCTTTAAATCAACGAAGATGGAAACAGAAAACCGTGAGAAAATCTGTGGGAAGACGACTTTGGTCGATTTGATTAATTGTCCAGTTTGGGAATCTAGTCAGGCTTTGCTGTCTCAGATGATAAAGCAGTGAAGTGTGAACATTTTGACCCCCAACATAGCAGCAGCATTTATAAATGAAGAGAAGTAAGCTCACATACAGTTTGTACAAGAGGGGGCCGTGTTGGGGAAAGTTACTTTTAAAAAGTAGTGTCTGCTCGTTACTCATTACTTCTGAAAAAAGTAACTTGTTACTTAACTTAGTTAAAAGTTATCAAAAGTAACTTTTATGTTACTTTTACGTTGCTCGACTTTGGACAGAACCCCATATCTGTTCCTAAATGTGAAGGCCTACAAAAAGTTCTACTACAGAGAACATAACAGTTATTTCTTTTGTGCTCTTTATTTTACAAAATCCATGTCACTGTGGGATGAGAGCTCCTGTCCAGTGTTTTCACATTTTGCTTCTGAAATAAGCAACCAGGTCGATAAAAACAAGCCAAAATAAGCAACCTCCAGCTATTTCCTTTTCTAATTTATTTCCTTTTCTTTTTTAATGTATAACTTTTTAAAAAGAGAAATCTACTTAAAGTGTGTTAATTTTCCTCTACATTACATTTCAATATCGCAGTGCCAAGCATCTTTTCAAGAAAAGAATGTCGCTTATGATCAGCAGACCTGGCAACTTTGGCTCTGGAGCATGCTCCATGTGCGTGAGTGTGTTTGATAACCAGGAAAAGAGGAAGTGGACAAACTGCCTACTGCAGTTGTGTTGTGCTTATTGTTAGGAACTGGAAGATAATCAGGGGGATACACACAGACAGAAGAGCCCCAAGAAGAAACTTCACGTTTAGAAACAAGTCCAAAAAAATGTAATTGCAGCCGTGATTCACGACATTTGCGGCCTTTAGACGTTTACAACGAGCAGACTTGGCAGCGCTGCTCGTGTCTAATGAGAGCAGCTGAGAAGGCAGCTTCAGTGTCAGATCTGTCTGTGGGAAAAGTAACGTTGCGCCGCCTTAAAAAGGAGCTACGCTTCGTTACCACATTTTCAGTAGTACTGCGTTACTTTATTTTTTATCTGAAAAAGTAGTTACATTACTGTAACACTGATTGTATGTTATTTATTGCCTCAAACTTTTTCCTTGAAAGAGTATTTCACGAGTAAGGACCACAAAATCATGAGGATGAATTTGACAATTATTTATTTTGTATAGTGGATAAAAAGCAGCACAGCAGGTACACTATACTGCCAAAAGTATTCACTCACCCATCCAAATAATCAGAATCAGGTGTTCCAGTCACTTCCATGTCCACAGGTGTATAAAATCATCACCTAGGCATGCAGACTGCTTTTACAAACATTAGTGAAAGAATGGGTCGCTCTCAGGAGCTCAGTGAATTCCAGCGTGGAACTGTGATAGGATGCCACCTGAGCAACAAATCCAGTGGTGACATTTCCTCATTCATAAATATTCCACAGTCAACTGTCAGCTGGATTATAAGAACGTGGAAGTGTTTGGGAACCACAGCAACTCAGCCACCAAGTGGTAGGCCACGTAAACTGACGGAGCGGGGTCAGCGGATGCTGAGGCGCATAGTGAGAAGAGGTCGCCAACTTTCTGCAGAGTCAATCGCTACAGACCTCCAAACTTCATGTGGCCTTCAGATTAGCTCAAGAACAGTGCAGAGAGCTTCATGGATGGGTTTCCATGGCCGAGCATCTGCATCCAAGCCTCACATCACCAAGTGCAATGCAAAGCGTGGATGCAGTGGTGTAAAGCACGCCGCCACTGGACTCTAGAGCAGTGGAGACGCGTTCTCTGGAGTGACCAATCACGCTTCTCCATCTGACAATCTGATGGACCAGTCTGGGTTTGGAGGTTGCCAGGAGAACCATACTTGTGGGACTGCATTGTGCCAAGTGTAAAGTTTGGTGGAGGGGGGATTATGGTGTGGGGGTGTTTTTCAGGAGCTGGGCATGGCCCCTTAGTTCCAGTCAAAGGAACTCTGAATGCTTCAGCACACCAAGACATTTTGGACAATTCCATGCTCCAACTTTGTGGGAACAGTTTGGAGCTGGTGAGCTTTGTTGAGATTGTCGGAGCTCACCACACAGGACGATCCAAACTGTTCAATCCCTGATGTTTTAGCTCCATGTCTGAGCTCTCTAAAAGTATGATGACAGGTTTTCTCCGGGCTGATGGATGAAGCTTAAGCACTCTACATGTTGTGACTTGCTTACTTCATTTACTTTAATGTCTCTGATTGAAACTCCTACGGCTTTATAAAAACAACTGAAACAATTGAGTTTCCCCACGGGGATTATTAAGTATTTCAGATTACGATGAAGATATTTTCTTAGGAATCGCTTCAAACATGTTTTTGCTTCGTTGCCTGGGCTGTTTCATAACAAACGGACACAGTTGAATTAAACTGGGCGTGTAGATTAACTGTATTTTTACCTCTGCCAAATGTTTCCACCATGGTCTGTTAGTCTGTTAGCAAGATTACGCAAAATCTACTGGATGGATTTACATGAAAGTTTTACCAGAGTTGTGGTTTAATCCAAGGAGGGAGCCAAAACATTTTGGCGCTGATCTAATTCACAAAAAACATTTAAGTTCATAAAAGGCATTATGGGAACTATTTGCAAACTGATGTCTAGTTTTTCAAGACTGTCACTACATTTCCCAGCTTCCCTTGCAATGCCAGAGGAAGAGTTCTCCTAGCATTCAATAATTAGATGTTTCATTTTATCAAAGAGTAAAATATGACTTCAGAAATGACATCTACAGCAGATTTTATCGACTAAAATGTTCTGAAATTAAATTAATTAGTTTAGTTTAGTTTATTTGTTTAGCTCAAGTTTAGTACAAGTACAAAACTGAGCAAGGTGGGAACGAAGCCTCTACAGGCTTGTACAGAGTTCCACACCTGCCCATAACAATCACATGACATGCAGGCTAAACACTTAACAAAAAAACAAAAAACACAAGACAACACAAGAGAAAAACTAGCGAAAAACACTACAAAACCAAAAAAGCTATAGCTCAGTACATATAAAATTCAAGAAAGATGCGGCAAAAGCAAAAAAACACAATTACAAGGACAGGGATCAGGCTGGCAACAGAAGTTTCTTCAAATGCTTTTTGAAAGCAGAATAGGAGGACACTGACCGCAGTGGTGCGCTTAATTCAGTCCAGAGCTTAGGACCTCTAAATGTGATGTTGAACTGGTGTCTTGAAGTCCGTGTGTGGGGTAAGACTAGACTGTTGTTGCTGTGCCTAGTTTGATATGTATGTACCTGTGTGGTGAGGATGAACAAATCCTGAAAGGTGTCTGGAAGATCTTGTTTCTTATATATAAACTTATGCATGAGTAAACAAGTTTGATAAACATTTACCTTGTCAATGGGGAGTACTTTATATTTTTTAAAAAGGGGTGCAGAGGGAGCATATCTATTTGAGTGTGATATAAATCTGAGATATTTCTTCTGTATAACACTTAAATTAACTAAAACTAGACTAAAATAAAACAATTTAGAGACTAAATTATGACTAAAACAAAGATATTTTAGGCAAAAGACTAAAACCAAGACTTAATTAACAAGTGCTGCCAGAATCAGGACTGAGAACTTACTTTATTTTATATATTTTACTTTATTTATATCGATCAATCAATCAATCAAACTTTATTTATATATATAAACAGCGTGGATGAAAAGCATCATAAATAAAAGACAATAATAAAGCACACTGATGTACCCAGTACGTACTGAGGAAACGCCATCTTAAGGGTTTAAAAATGAGAAAACACTGGAGGTTAGGTTAAAAGTGTAAAATTAAATATATCATAAAATAAAATTAAATAAAAGAATTTTAAAAAAATAAGAATAAATGATAAATTGAAATGAAGTGAAAAAAATAAAAATAAAAAATAAGATAGAAAAGCTAGAAAGTAAAATAAGGAAAGATAGCAAAGATAAAAAAAATAAAATAAGATAAATTAATAATAAAAGACTGGGCTGTGAGTAGAATACATAAAAACACTAAAAGGTAATTCAGGTAAAAGCTCGACTAAAAAGGTTGGTTTTGAGTTTGTTTTTAAAGACATTAACATTAGAAACATTTATATATTTATTTAACTGTTGTTGCTGTTCTGTGTGGTTGTTGGTGTGTAGTTTGTGTTTTTATGCTCTCTGTGCATGACAAATTCTCTCATGGACAATAAACACTTCATTCATTCATAAAACAGAAACCAGAACAGTTTGGACCTTCAGTTTGGTTCTTGATGCTCCGATGCCTTCTGTGTTTTCAGGTAAAGACTTGAACCTTCTTCGGTCTCTTTGGTTTCGACCAGCTCTACCAGGAACTCTTTCAGAGTAACAACAGGAACTCCCAGTGGACATTTACCTCCTTTGTTTGATAATCGTGAACTATTAGAACTTAATTGAAAGGTGAGTTCACAGGCTGGAGTGTCCACATGAGATAATTGAGGAAACATGAGAGTTACAGTCACAGCTCATTAGACTTTATTGACCAGTGATTATAGGAGTGGTTCAAGACTGAAACCCTCAAAACTTCCTTCCTGGCATCTCGAAGACCTTCCTTCTCCTTTTATTCATGGAGTTTGTCTTTGTTGTTGTCTCGATGTGTCTCCTGTTTGGTGTTTTGGCCCTGGGAACTCTGATGTCTTTTAAACTTCATTTTTAAGTGGAGCTCAAAGCAGAATTTCAGGAGCAGGAGCACACCTCAACAACGCCCTATAAATTCTAACCTAACCATTTCCTGCTTTTGTTTTCGCTCACCCAGCATAGCCACGAAAATTACAGCAAATACAAAAGACTGAGGGAAAACACACTTATTTTTGAAAAGTAAACAGTGTTTTGCCTTTACATATACAGCTATCTACTGTAAAAAAATAAATAAATCCACACAGTCAATTACTCTAAATGGCAAATTGTTGATGGAAAACAAAGTTATTTCTCTAATATAAACAGTGTTGTACCATATTATATATTTACAGTTATCTACCGTAAAAAATCTACACATAAATTACTGTAAATAGCAAAAAATGAGGTAAAACACATGTATTTCTCTAAAATAACGAGTTTACCACTATATAAAGATACCTACTGTAAAAAAAAAAATTACACAGTAAATAACTGTAAATGGAAGAAGATTGAGGGGAAAACAAACTTATTTCTCCAAAATAAACAGTATTTAACCATAATATATACATAGTTATCTACTGTAAAAAAAAACCTCTACACAGTAAATTACTGTACATAGCAAAAATGAGGTAGAACACACATGTTTCTCTAAAATAATGTTTACCATAATACATACAGATATCTTCTGTAAAAAAAAATCTACACAGTAAATTACTGTAAATGGAAGAAGATTGAGGGAAAACAAACTTATTTCTCCAAAATAAACAGTATTTAACCATAATATATACATAGTTATCTACTGTAAAAAAAAAAAAAAAAATTCTACTCAGTAAATTACTTTAAATTGCAAAAATGAGGTAGAACACACATGTATTTCTCTGAAATAATGTTTACCATGATACATACAGGTATCTTCTGTAAAAAATAATCTACACAGTAAATTACTGTAATTGGCAAAAGATTGAAGGAAACATTTTTTTTCTCCAAAACAAGCAGTATTTACCATAATATATATACAGTTGTCTACTGTAAAAGAAACTTTACACAGTACAATTCTGTAAATAGCAAAAAGTTAAGAGAAAACAAACTTATTTCTCCAAAATAAACAGTAGTTCCCATGATATGTTTGAATCTACTGTAAGATAACTCTATATAGTAAATTTCTGTAAATAGCAAAAGATTGAGGGGAAACAAACTTATTTCTCCAAAATAAACAGTATTTCACCATAAAATGTATTATTTATTGATTGATTTTAAAGAGGGAACAGCACATATTAATGAACATTTTTTCAAATGTAAATACGCCAGATTATAGCCATTGGGCTAATTTCCATCTGCAGACCCCCTGGCAGGTTGATGGTGACATATACATACAAGACACTATGAAGACTAAATACAGTTGGACAAACCCAAGGACAGTAGACAAGTAAAAAAGAAAACATTTACAGCTATCTAGTGTGAAAAAGAAAAAAAAACTCTATACAGACAATTATTGCAAATGGGAAAAGATTGAGGGTAACAAACATATTTCTCTAAAATAAACACTGTTTTACCATATTATATTTACAGTTATCTACTGTAAACAATCTATAATGTAAATTACTGTAAATAACGGAAGATTGAAGGAAAACAAACTTATTTCTCCAATATAAACAGTATTTAACCATAATATGTACATAGTTATCTAATGAAAAAAAACCTCTACACAGTAAATCCCTGTAAATTGTAAAAATGAGGTAGAACACACATGTTTCTCTAAAATAACATGTTTACCATGATACATACAGATATCTTCTGTAAAAAATAATCTACACAGTAAATTACTGTAATTGGCAAAAGATTGAAGGAAACATTTTTTTTCTCCAAAGCAAGCAGTATTTACCATAATATATATACAGTTGTCTACTGTAAAAGAAACTTTACACAGTACAATTCTGTAAATAGCAAAAAGTTAAGAGAAAACAAACTTATTTCTCCAAAATAAACAGTAGTTCCCATGATATGTTTGAATCTACTGTAAGATAACTCTATATAGTAAATTTCTGTAAATAGCAAAAGATTGAGGGGAAACAAACTTATTTCTCCAAAATAAACAGTATTTCACCATAAAATGTATTATTTATTGATTGATTTTAAAGAGGGAACAGCACATATTAATGAACATTTTTTCAAATGTAAATACGCCAGATTATAGCCATTGGGCTAATTTCCATCTGCAGACCCCCTGGCAGGTTGATGGTGACATATACATACAAGACACTATGCAGACTAAATACAGTTGGACAAACCCAAGGACAGTAGACAAGTAAAAAAGAAAACATTTACAGCTGTCTAGTGTGAAAAAGAAAAAAAAACTCTATACAGACAATTATTGTAAATGGAAAAAGATTGAGGGTAACAAACGTATTTCTCTAAAATAAACACTGTTTTACCATATTATATATACAGTTGTCCACTGTAAACAATCTATACAGTAAATTACTGTAAATAACAGAAGATTGATGGAAAACAAACGTATTTCTCCAAAATAAACAGTATTTAACCATAATATATACATAGTTATCTAATGTAAAAAAAAAAAAAAAACTCTACACAGTAAATTACTGTAAATAGCAAAAATGAGGTAGAACACACATGTTTCTCTAAAATAACATGTTTACCATGATACATACAGGTATCTTCTGTAAAAAATAATCTACACAGTAAATTACTGTAATTGGCAAAAGATTGAAGGAAACATTTTTTTTCTCCAAAGCAAGCAGTATTTACCATAATATATATACAGTTGTCTACTGTAAAAGAAACTTTACACAGTACAATTCTGTAAATAGCAAAAAGTTAAGAGAAAACAAACTTATTTCTCCAAAATAAACAGTAGTTCCCATGATATGTTTGAATCTACTGTAAGATAACTCTATATAGTAAATTTCTGTAAATAGCAAAAGATTGAGGGGAAACAAACTTATTTCTCCAAAATAAACAGTATTTCACCATAAAATGTATTATTTATTGATTGATTTTAAAGAGGGAACAGCACATATTAATGAACATTTTTTCAAATGTAAATACGCCAGATTATAGCCATTGGGCTAATTTCCATCTGCAGACCCCCTGGCAGGTTGATGGTGACATATACATACAAGACACTATGAAGACTAAATACAGTTGGACAAACCCAAGGACAGTAGACAAGTAAAAAAGAAAACATGTACAGCTGTCTAGTGTGAAAAAGAAAAAAAAACTCTATACAGACAATTATTGTAAATGGGAAAAGATTGAGGGTAACAAACATATTTCTCTAAAATAAACACTGTTTTACCATATTATATTTACAGTTATCTACTGTAAACAATCTATAACGTAAATTACTGTAAATAACGGAAGATTGAAGGAAAACAAACTTATTTCTCCAAAATAAACAGTATTTAACCATAATATATACATAGTTATCTAATGAAAAAAAACCTCTACACAGTAAATCCCTGTAAATTGTAAAAATGAGGTAGAACACACATGTTTCTCTAAAATAACATGTTTACCATGATACATACAGATATCTTCTGTAAAAAATAATCTACACAGTAAATTACTGTAATTGGCAAAAGATTGAAGGAAACATTTTTTTCTCCAAAACAAGCAGTATTTACCATAATATATATACAGTTGTCTACTGTAAAAGAAACTTTACACAGTACAATTCTGTAAATAGCAAAAAGTTAAGAGAAAACAAACTTATTTCTCCAAAATAAATAGTAGTTCCCATGATATGTTTGAATCTACTGTAAGATAACTCTATATAGTAAATTTCTGTAAATGGCAAAAGATTGAGGGGAAACAAACTTATTTCTCCAAAATAAACAGTATTTCACCATAAAATGTATTATTTATTGATTGATTTTAAAGAGGGAACAGCACATATTAATGAACATTTTTTCAAATGTAAATACGCCAGATTGTAGCCATTGGGCTAATTTCCATCTGCAGACCCCCTGGCAGGGTGATGGTGACATATACATACAAGACACTATGCAGACTAAATACAGTTGGACAAACCCAAGGACAGTAGACAAGTAAAAAAGAAAACATTTACAGCTGTCTAGTGTGAAAAAGAAAAAAAACTCTATACAGACAATTATTGTAAATGGAAAAAGATTGAGGGTAACAAACGTATTTCTCTAAAATAAACACTGTTTTACCATATTATATTTACAGTTATCTACTGTAAACAATCTATAACGTAAATTACTGTAAATAACAGAAGATTGATGGAAAACAAACGTATTTCTCCAAAATAAACAGTATTTAACCATAATATATACATAGTTATCTAATGTAAAAAAAAAAAAAACCTCTACACAGTAAATTACTGTAAATAGCAAAAATGAGGTAGAACACACATGTTTCTCTAAAATAATGCTTACCATAATACATACAGATATCTAATGTAAATAGCAAAAGATTGAGGGGAAACAAACTTATTTCTCCAAAATAAACAGTATTTTACCATAATATTTACAGCTATCTACTGTGAAAAAGAAAAAACTGTATCCAGACAATTACTGTAAATGGAAAAAGATTGAGGGTAACAAAGTTATTTCTCTAAAATAAACAGTGTTTTACCATATTATATATACAGTTATCTACTGTTAAAAAATCTATATTTTCTATTCTATTCTATTCATATTTTTCTAAATAACATGTTCACAGTAATATATACAGTTTTCTACTGTGAAACTCTACACAGTAAATTCCTGTAAATATCAAAAGATTGAGGGAAAA
Organism: Scarus forsteni; assembly: GCA_036419115.1. Taxonomy (NCBI): domain Eukaryota; kingdom Metazoa; phylum Chordata; class Actinopteri; order Labriformes; family Labridae; genus Scarus; species Scarus forsteni. The sequence continues at coordinate 1,423,584 of JAZDUH010000486.1, read as the reverse complement.
CAAACTTATTTCTCATTAATAATCAGTGTTGCACCATAATATTGAGAGGCACCTTTTGTAAAATGTTTATACAGTAAATTACTGAAAAAGGTGTTGATCCAGAGAAAATTCTATGTTGGAGAGAAACTGACCAACAGAAGGCAAGATTTATTTTAGTGAATGTTTGACAGTTTTTGGTGGAACATATGTTTGAGTAAATGCATATTATTTAATTTAAAAAAAGTATGTGATTTTTTTTTAATTATGTCTTGTTCGTATATAATCAAATAGTTAAAGATGTGGTCATTTGAATTAAAATAGGGAAAATTTACTGTAAATTAAAATGTATAGAAATAATTTCAATTCTGGCTTTAAAGATTTTTTTTTTTTGGTGGAAACAGTATTATTGCCTCCTTTTACTCAAATTTACATTTGTGTTAAGAGTGGGAGAAAGTGCAGCTAACAAATGCCAATATTTACAAGAAACTTTTCAGAAAAAGAAGCCCAAAGTCATTTATAAAAACTAAAGAAATAAACTAAATAAATCTGTACAGGACCAACATGAATCTTAGATTAAAGCCTGACTTTGTATGTTTGGTTACAAAGTTTAAATTGAAATTTACTGTAGAAGAAAATCAAAACAACTTTATGTATATTTAAAAAAAATGGGGAAGTCCAGGTCTAAGTCAAAATTTCGAGGTTAATGTTGAAATGAAAAAGTCTAAATACAAAATGTCACGACTTTGTATTTCAACTTTTTTGTCAACATTTCAATTTTAAACTGGTCATTTCGACTTTAATCTTCTTTAATTATTTTATCCATCTAAAATGTCCCTAACACTCTCCTGTAAAAAAGGAATATATCTCATTAGAAGAAAATAGGTGGAGGTCGTTTGTTTTAGGCTTGTTTTTAACGACCTGGTTGTTTTTTTTCAGTAGAAAAATCTGGAAACGCTGCAGGAAAAGACGATTTAGAGGACAAAAATCAAACAGCGTCACAGCTCGTACATTTATTAAGACTTCCTTGATCCACATAATGAACATAAAATAATACATTCCTCCATTTCCAGTTAAAGTAATTAAATATAATCGATACGGTCAGTAATTGCAGTATCATTCAGTCCATTGTACGGTTAATTACCAGCATGTTTTGTGTTTGGCTCTCTCGTTCGTTATACAGGATTAACTTCAGACTAATGATCTTAATTAAGTTTTTTTCCGTTAGTGAAGTCCTTCAGTCTGGTGTGAGGGTGTGATGACACACTGACCTCGTAGTTAAACAGGTCACAGAGGTTTTATTCATGTTAAAGAGGCCAAAGATATGACGCTGTGGTTATTAACCTGGATGACTGTTTCCCTGCAGCCAGCATGGATGAATATGGGATTAAAGTGGAGCTGTCGTGAGTCTCCATGAGGACAGAAACAGGTTTGTCCGGGTGTTTCTGCAGAAATAATGTCACAGGTGTATCCATCAGACTGAAGGGCAGGAAACATTAGAGCATGTTTGTTTCTGAAAGGGCCACATTAGTGATATAATGACTATAATTTCATTAAAGAGCCACTTAAATCATTTTTCTGCTCCATTCTCAGGCTCAGTTTGACACATCTGCATGCACTGAGATGCTGCCATGTGATTGACTGATAAGCCATTTGTCTTTATGAGCAGTTGAACAGGTGTACCTAATAAAATGGCCCTCTTTCTCTCCATATTTGTTTTTATAGTATTATCACTGTTATGTAACCCAATAAAATCCTTGTATGATTCATTTCTCCAAAATAACCGTGTTTTACCACAATATATACAGTTATCTACTGTAAAAAAAAATCTATACAGTCAATTACTGTAAATGAAAAAAGATTAATAGAAAACAAACTTATTTCTCTAAAATAAACAGTATTTTACCATATTATATAAATATACAGTAATCTACGTTAAAAATCCACACAGTAGATTACTGTAAATAGCAAAAAAAATTAAGGGAATAACAAACTTATTTCAGCAAAATAAACTCTATTTACCATAAAATATACAGATATCTACTGTAAAAAAAAACTCTACACAGTAAATTACAGTAACTGCCAAAATATTGATGGAAAACAAACTCATTTCTCTAAAATAAACAGTATTTTACCATAATATATACAATAATCTACTGTAAAAAAGATCAAAAACTCTATACAGTCAATTACTGTAAATGGAAAAAGATTGAGGGTGAACAAGTTCTTTTTAAATAAACAGTGTTTTACCATATTATATACATATAGTTATCTACTGTAAACAAATCTACACAGTAAATTACTATAAATAGCAGAAGATTGAGTGAAAACAAACTAATTCCCCAAAGTAAACAGTGTTTGACATTATATTTACAGTTATCTACTGTAAAAAAAATCTCTGCAAATAGAAATAACAGCAAAAATTAGAGCATGTTTGTGTCTGAAAGGGCCACATTAGTGATATAATGACTATAATTTTATGATATAGCCACTTAAATCCTCTTTCTGCTCCATTCTCAGGCTCACTTTGACACATCTGCATGCACTGAGATGCTGCCATGTGATTGACTGATAAGCCGTTTGTCTTAACGAGCAGTTGAAGAGGTGTACCTAATAAAATGGCCCACAACCTCTTTCTCTCCATATTCATTTTTATAGTATTATCACTGTTATGTAACCCAATAAAATCCTTGTATGATTCATTTCTCTAAATAAGAGTGTTTAAACCCAATATATACAGTTATCTACTGTAAAAAAAATCTATACAGTCAATTACTGTAAATGAAAAAAGATGAATAGAAAACAAACTTATTTCTCTAAAATAAACAGTGTTTTACCATATTAAATAAGTATACAGTAATCTACGGTAAAAATCCACACAGTAAATTACTGTAAATAGCAAAAAAATTAAGGGAATAACAAACTTATTTCAGCAAAATAAACAGTATTTACAATAAAATATACAGATATCTACTGTAAAAAAAAAAAACTCTACACAGTAAATTACAGTAACTGCCAAAATACTGATGGAAAACAAACTCATTTCTCTAAAATAAACAGTATTTTACCATAATATATACAATAATCTACTGTAAAAAGATCAAAAACTCTATACAGTCAATTACTGTAAATGGAAAAAGATTGAGGGTAAACAAGTTCTTTTTAAATAAACAGTGTTTTACCATATTATATACATATAGTTATCTACTGTAAACAAATCTACACGGTAAATTACTATAAATAGCAGAAGATTGAATGAAAACAAACTAATTCCCCAAAGTAAACAGTGTTTGACATAATATTTACAGTTATCTACTGTAAAAAAAAATCTCTGCAAATAGGAATAACAGCAAAAATTAGAGCATGTTTGTGTCTGAAAGGGCCACATTAGTGATATAATGACTATAATTTTATGATATAGCCACTTAAATCCTCTTTCTGCTCCATTCTCAGGCTCACTTTGACACATCTGCATGCACTGGGATGCTGCCATGTGATTGACTGATAAGCCGTTTGTCTTTATGAGCAGTTGAACAGGTGTACCTAATAAAATGGCCCACAACCTCTTTCTATCCATATTTGTTTTTATAGTATAATCACTGTTATGTAACCCAATAAAATCCTTGTATGATTCATTTCTCTAAATAAGAGTGTTTAAACACAATATATACAGTTATCTACTGTAAAAAAAAATCTATACAGTCAATTACTGTAAATGAAAAAAGATGAATGAAAACAAACGTATTTCTCTAAAAAAAACAATGTTTTACCATATTATATAAATATATAGTAATCTACTGTAAAAGTCCACACAGTAAATTACTGTAAATAGCAAAAAAAAAAAAAAAAAAAAAAAAAAAGGGAATAACAAACTTATTTCAGCAAAATAAACAGTATTTACCATATTATATATATATAGTTATCTACTGTAAACAAATCTACACAGTAAATTACTATAAATAGCAGAAGATTGAGTGAAAACAAACTAATTCCCCAAAGTAAACAGTGTTTGACATTATATTTACAGTTATCTACTGTAAAAAAAATCTCTGCAAATAGAAATAACAGCAAAAATTAGAGCATGTTTGTGTCTGAAAGGGCCACATTAGTGATATAATGACTATAATTTTATGATATAGCCACTTAAATCCTCTTTCTGCTCCATTCTCAGGCTCACTTTGACACATCTGCATGCACTGAGATGCTGCCATGTGATTGACTGATAAGCCGTTTGTCTTAACGAGCAGTTGAAGAGGTGTACCTAATAAAATGGCCCACAACCTCTTTCTCTCCATATTCATTTTTATAGTATTATCACTGTTATGTAACCCAATAAAATCCTTGTATGATTCATTTCTCTAAATAAGAGTGTTTAAACCCAATATATACAGTTATCTACTGTAAAAAAAATCTATACAGTCAATTACTGTAAATGAAAAAAGATGAATAGAAAACAAACTTATTTCTCTAAAATAAACAGTGTTTTACCATATTAAATAAGTATACAGTAATCTACGGTAAAAATCCACACAGTAAATTACTGTAAATAGCAAAAAAATTAAGGGAATAACAAACTTATTTCAGCAAAATAAACAGTATTTACAATAAAATATACAGATATCTACTGTAAAAAAAAAAAACTCTACACAGTAAATTACAGTAACTGCCAAAATACTGATGGAAAACAAACTCATTTCTCTAAAATAAACAGTATTTTACCATAATATATACAATAATCTACTGTAAAAAGATCAAAAACTCTATACAGTCAATTACTGTAAATGGAAAAAGATTGAGGGTAAACAAGTTCTTTTTAAATAAACAGTGTTTTACCATATTATATACATATAGTTATCTACTGTAAACAAATCTACACGGTAAATTACTATAAATAGCAGAAGATTGAATGAAAACAAACTAATTCCCCAAAGTAAACAGTGTTTGACATAATATTTACAGTTATCTACTGTAAAAAAAAATCTCTGCAAATAGGAATAACAGCAAAAATTAGAGCATGTTTGTGTCTGAAAGGGCCACATTAGTGATATAATGACTATAATTTTATGATATAGCCACTTAAATCCTCTTTCTGCTCCATTCTCAGGCTCACTTTGACACATCTGCATGCACTGGGATGCTGCCATGTGATTGACTGATAAGCCGTTTGTCTTTATGAGCAGTTGAACAGGTGTACCTAATAAAATGGCCCACAACCTCTTTCTATCCATATTTGTTTTTATAGTATAATCACTGTTATGTAACCCAATAAAATCCTTGTATGATTCATTTCTCTAAATAAGAGTGTTTAAACACAATATATACAGTTATCTACTGTAAAAAAAAATCTATACAGTCAATTACTGTAAATGAAAAAAGATGAATGAAAACAAACGTATTTCTCTAAAAAAAACAATGTTTTACCATATTATATAAATATATAGTAATCTACTGTAAAAGTCCACACAGTAAATTACTGTAAATAGCAAAAAAAAAAAAAAAAAAAAAAAAAAAGGGAATAACAAACTTATTTCAGCAAAATAAACAGTATTTACCATAAAATATACAGATATCTACTCTAAAAAAAACTCTACACAGTAAATCACAGTAATTGGCAAAAGATTGAGGGAAAACAAACTTATTTCTCGAAAATAAACAGTATTTTACCATAATATATACAGCTAGCTACTGTAAAAAAATAAAAATAAAAAACTCTATACAGCCAATTACTGTAAATGGAAAAAGATTGGGGGTAACCAAATTTGAATTTTAACATGTTATATATATACAGTTATCTACTGTAAAAAAAAATCTACACAGTAAATTACTATAAATAGCAGAAGACTGAATGAAAACAAACTAATTCCCCAAAGTAAACAGTGTTTAACATAATATTTACAGTTATCTACTGTAAAAACTCTTTGCACATAGGACTAACAGCAAACATTAGAGCATGTTTGTGTCTGAAAGGGCCACATTAGTGATATGATGACTATAATTTCATTATATAGTCACCTAAATCCTTTTTCTGCAACATTTTCAGACTCACTTTGACACATATATAGGTTGTGTCAAAGTGAACAGGTGTGCCTAATAAAATGGCCCATGACCTCTTTCTCTCCATATTTATGTTTTATAATCTTATCACTGTTATGTAACCCAATAACATCCTTGTCTGATCAGAAAAAACAGGTTGTCATTAAAGATGTTTCTTTGCTGTTTTAATTAAATTAAATTAATATACATTTAAAATAAAATAACTATTTTACTCAGCTTCAAAGGACTCATTTTAATATCTCATTATTTTAGTCATTTTTACTAAAACAGCAGTCCTGTTGAGTGTCCGAAATTATTACTTTTTGATAAATGTTATTATTATTATGTTTCACATTAATTGTCCCTGTTTTGGTTTATGATGACTTTATGATTATTGTCTTTAAAAGACAGACTTTAGAAAGTGTAAGAAAATGTCATGTTAATGTTTGTTTTGTAATATTCAAATAAAAAAAGGTCCTTAAATGACCCATGATGGGATCAGTGAGAAGAGGCATGCCTGAAATATGATTTGAAAAGTTTTTAATGACATATTTTACACATGAATGAAATGTGTGTGATTTGTAACAGACATCAGGTGACTGAAAAGCTGGTGTAATGTGTCAAAAACACAATTTAATTTTATTTCGTCATGGCAGCCTGTTCTGATTCATAGACAGTGTGACCCCATAAAACTCTTTCTTACGATAAAGTTTAAAATTAGGATATATAAACGATCATTTATGACATTTGTCGTCTTTTTGTAAACCAGAATTAAATTAAAAATCAAAGTAAATACATTTTTTTTAAAATTACAGCCTTATATGATTAATTTTATTATTTCATTTTTTTTAATTTTACAGTAATTTTTTTTGAGAAAACATTAGAACTGTTTTTTTTTTCTTTTTTTAATAACAGTAAAACAGAATCAGAAGACTCAATCTAAAAGATTTATCTTTAAAAGACTTAAATAATTTTATTATTTATGTTTAATGGCTGCAGAGGGAGGACATGGTAATTGTCCTACGTCTAAGAATATCTACATGTTTCTAATTTTAGCCTCTGTGGGCGGGGCTGCAGTGACTCACCTGGAGGCAGGTAACATCGTTCTTCTCTCATGGCTCATTGTTCCTGAGTCACACAGCGTCTCCACTGTGACGTCCCCGAGTTCACGCTGTGACGTAAAAACAACAAAAACAACAAAAACAGAACAAACAAAGGCTCAGAGCTGACAGAGAGAACATCATGTCTTCAGCAAACACGCTAAAAACATGCTTCAGTCATCAGGAGGGAGAAGCAGCAAGTATATTTATATATATACATAGTTATATATATATATATATATGTATATATATATATATATATATATATATATATATATGTATATATATATATATATATATATATATATATATATATATATATATATATATATATATATATATATATATATATATATATATATATATATATATATATATATATATATATATATTTATATATATACATAGTTATATATATATATATATATGTATATATATATATATATATATATATATATATATATATGTATATATCCTTTGGTCGCTCTGCTTTGGAACTCTCTCCCCCCAATTTCAGAAACCTGAACTCTTCTTCTCTTTTCAAATCCAGATTCAAAACCACCTTTTAAGGACTGCGTACTCAAGTTAGCATGAATTTTCCATTTTCATCCACTTATCCGTCATCGTTTGTTGTGTTTTGCTGATTTAATAGTTTTATTATTTTGTTGATTTTACTGTTGTTGTTGTTTTATCCTGTACGGTGTCATTGAGTGTCATGAAAGGCACATATAAATGTGTTTTTAGACTATTATACATTTGTAATTATAAACTTGTTTAATTTTTTAAAATTATCTTCATGATCACATTATTACTATTGCTTGATCAAATATATGATTATTATTATTAATATTGTTACCATCACTATTATTACTGTTGTATTATTATTTTTGTTTGTTGTTGATGTCATTATAAAACACGTTTTATTATAACTTTCTTTACTTTATTACTGTTTTCTTATTGCAGTAATTATTATCATTGTTGTTTTTATCATTACATTATTATTCTTATATTACAGCTGTGGCTATGATTATAAGTATATTTTTTAATTTTATTGTCCTTGTCATTATTTTTTGTTTTCATTGTTGTCGTCATTTTTTGCCCATATATTTATTGTCTTTGTCTGAAGTTGTCATTATTTTTTTTTATCTTTTATTGTTGCTATTGAATTATTCTTAAGAATAATCATAATAATAATAATAATAATAATAATAATAATAATAATAATAATAATAATAACAATAATGGTTTCTCTTGCCAAATCCAGATTCAAAACCCCCTATTAAGGACTGTGTACTCCAATTAACATGAATTTTCCATTTTCATCCACTTATCCGTCATCGTTTGTTGTGTTTTGCTGATTTAATAGTTTTATTATTTTATTGATTTTATGTTGTTGTTTATCCTGTTCAGTATCCTTGAGTTTCATGAAAGGAGCTCTTAAATATTTTTTTAGATAATAAGACATTGTACTTCCTTTTTTAACATAATCTCTCTTATCAATACTGTGACTATTGCTCTATTAAATGTATATTTTTTTATTTCACTATTATTACTGTTGTTATTGTTACTGCCGTAATAATGTGTATTATTATTTGAAATGTTATTGTTATTATTCACTTCATTGTTTTTATGATTTCTATTATTATTTTTCTTATTGCAGTTATTATTATCATTGTTGTTTTTTATCGTTGCATTATTATTGTTTTATTACAGTTGTTGCTATGGATGTTAGTGTAATTTTATTATCTTTTTGACTATTTTTTGTTGTCATTGTTGTAGTCTTTTTTCCCATTTTTTATGTCGTTGTCTGAAGTTTTCATTATTTTATTATTTTTATAATAATAATAATAATAATAATAATAATAATAATAATAATAATAATAATTCAGGATATGCTGAATCAAATCCACACTTTGCTCATGCTGCCTCTCTCCTCTTCATCATCCTCGCCTCTGTGTCAGCGCCACCTGCAGGTCACAGAGGAAACAGCATGACTCTGTCTGAGAGTTCTGTTTACACCAGTCTGCTGCTGTCTTATTTGTTTGTTTGTTTGTTTGTTTGTCAGCAAGATAAGACAAAAACTACTGGATGGATTTACATGAACATTTTATCAGAGTTTTGGTTCAATCCAGGAGAGAAGCCGTTACATTTTGGTGTTGATCTGCATATTTGTTTGGATGCAAACATTTCCTTAAATATGAGAAAAATCCTGTAACTTAATGTGGGCTGCTTGGTTTATATCTCTGACATCACTCGATGGATTAGCTTTACAATTTACAAAATAATTTCTATAATATATCTCCATCATCACAGACAATTTCAAATGGATCTGATTCAAACTGATGTCATAAAAAAACATTGAATTTTATAACGAGAAATTCATTTATTTCTTATGGGCTGCTGTGAGGGTTCTGCCCTTTACACCTTCATGGGAAGTTAAAGTTAAAAAGAGTTTATCCAACCTTTTATGACATTTGGTTGTTTGTTTTCAATTAAAACTCACTTAAAAAAAACATATTTAACGATGTTACAGAAATGTATGGGACTAAGTTTATTATCTCATTATTTCATTCATTTTACTGTAAAAACTTTTAACAGAAAGGATCAGTCCTGCATGATAAATTATTTTTGTCTTTAAAATAAAAAGTCAAAACAGAATTACAGTCAATCAATCAACTTTATTTATAGAGCACTTTAAAATACAAACAGAGTTTGAGCCAAAGTGCTGTACAGCGGGGGAAACCCGAGAAGAGTCCAGAACATAAAGAGCACACCAAATGATAGGATAAAAACATCATGGAAAATGAGGACAGATGAACAAAGTAGAACACGATCGTGTTAGGGCAGCACAAGCACATTACACAAAGACTTCCACAGCCATTATTAGACGGAGTCATGGCTGGAAATCCAAACAACCACAGAAGGCAGCATGATGCTGCTGTAACAGCCATCAGCATACACTCAGACAGACACAGATGCATACATGCACACACACAAGTTCTTCCACAAATGACACCTGAGCAAAAAGAAATATGAAAACTTAATTCAGATAAGAATGAGCTCATGAGAAGGCAAGAGAATAGAAGTGAGTTTTAAGGTATTTTTTGAAGCAGTTCAGTGAGCCTGCAGATCTAACATGTAATGGGAGGTCGTTCCACAGCCTTGGTGCAGCGACTGCAAAGGCCCTGTCTCCAAGAGTTCTTCTGTGAGACCTTGGTACAGTAAGGAGTCCTTGATTTGATGATCTGAGGGACCGTGCAGTGCTGTACGGTGATGTTAGTTCAGTGATGTAGCTGGGAGCAGTGTTGTGATAAGCTTTATATACAAACAAAATAATTTTGTAGGGTATTCTAAACTGAACAGGGAGCCAATGAAGTGATGCGAGTATGGGTGTAATATGATCTTTTTTTTTTGCGCCTGCAAAGCAGTCGTGCTGCGGCATTTTGAACCAGCTGTAGTCGCTGTATTGAAGCCTGGTTTATTCCAAAATACAGGGAATTACAGTAGTCAAGTCTGGAGGATATCAGGGCATGGATGACTTTCTCCAAGTCTTTATGTGACAGAAATGGTCTGATTTTTGATATGATCCTGAGCTGGAAGAAACTGGATTTGTTCACAGAGCTAATTTGTTTGTCAAACTTTAAGTTACTGTCAAATATTACTCCAAGGTTCTTTGCATGAGGTGTTATGTATTCTGATAGGTGACTGAGAGAGTGCAGGACGGTGTTAGGGGAGTTTGTGGGATGGAAAACTATGATCTCAGTTTTGCTATCATTTAGTTGCAGGTAGTTGTTTGCCATCCATACCCTAATATCCTCCAGACATTTATAAAGGTCTGAGGGACCATAGTGGTTATGGGGGTGAATGGGCAGATAAAGTTGTGTGTCGTCTGCATAACAATGAAATGAGATGTTGTAATTCTGGATAATTTTTCCTAAAGGAAGCATGTATATGGAGAACAACAGGGGGCCAAGGACAGAGCCTTGGGAAACTCCACAAGAGAGATCAGTAGGGGAGGAAGAGGAGTTACTAACTGTGACTGTAAATGATCTGTCAGTAATGTAAGATTTAAACCAGTTCAGTGCCAGACCAGAGACTCCTGCCCAGTGCTGCAGACGGTGTAGGAGGATAGAGTGATCGACAGTGTCAAAAGCGGCACTGAGATCAAGGAGGACAAGGACTGAGGAGAGGCCACCATCAGCTGACATGAGAAGGTCATTAGTTACCCTCAACAGAGCAGACTCTGTGCTGTGGTTTGTGCGAAAACCAGACTGAAATTTTTCAAAAATGTTATTGTCGTTAAGGTGAGGGGGTCAATTGATTAAGAATTATTTTTTCTAAGATTTTACTGAGGAAAGGAAGTTTTGATATGGGTCTGAAGTTGTTAGGAAGTTGTGGGTCAAGATCTGTTTTTTTCAGTAGTGGGTGAACTATGGCATGTTTAAAAGACTTTGGTACATTTCCTGTGAGCAGGGAGCTGTTAAAAATATTTAAAAGACTGGGACCAATTTCTTTTAAGACCTCCTTTAACAATTTAGAGGGGATTGTGTCCAGAGAGCTGGTGGAGGGTTTGGAGCCAGAAATTATTTTGTCTAACTCTGAGAGAGAGATGGGCAAAAAAGTGTGAAGTATTGGTGGGGTCTTGGGTGGGTGTATTAAAGCACTACCAGTAGGGGTTAAGTTGTGTCTGATATTTTCAATTTTATCAATAAAAATGTTTTAAAGGTCTCACAGTTAATTGATGGAGGTTCTATGTTGGATGTTGGTGAGGGGTGAATAATGGAGTTAATGGTGCTGAAAAGGGTTTTTGGATCATGGGAGCTTCGTTCTATGATTGTAGAGAAGTATATTGTTCTTGCATTCTTAACAGCGTGTTGGTATTTTGATAGAAGGTCTTTGAAAATGTCGTAGGAGATCTGCAGATGGTCTTTGTGCCATTTACGCTCAGCTTTTCGGCATTCCTGTCTTATGGATCTGGTATGATCGTTTAGCCACGGTGAGGTTTTGTGTTTCTTTGTTCGATTATTCAGAGGAGCAACATAATTAAGAATCTGATTACAGGACTGGTTAAAGAGAGACAGTAATTCTTCTGTGTTTAGTGAAAGAAAGAGGGATTCTAACTGGCAGGTGGTTGGTGCTGCTCTAAATGCAGCAGAGAACTGGGTGGAGGTGGAGCTGGTGAGGATGCGGGAGTAAGAAGAGAGTAATTGTGTTGGGGCAGAAGGAGTTAACAGTGAGTCAAAAATGATTGCTTTATGATCTGAGATACAGATGTCTATGAGCTCGAGATTAGAGGGGGAGAGACCGGAGGACAGGACTAGATCTAGAGTATGATTTTTTTTTACATGTGTTGGGCTGGTTATGGATTGTGTAAGATTAAATTGTTCCAAAACAGTGGAAAATTCTTTGACAAGGGGATGAGTAGGACAGAAAACATGAATATTAAAGTCACCCAGAATTAGAACCCTGTCGCAGTTTGGCAGAGTAAGGGTCAGTAGCTCTGAGAATTCACTAATGAAATTAGTTGGTTGTTTCGGGGGTCTATAAATTAATATACAGAGCGTGGGAATTTTTACATTAATTCTGAAACACAATGATTCAAATGAAGAAAAGTATCCAATGTTAACAACAGAGCAGGACATGTTTCTGTAGAAAACAGCCAAGCCACCACCACGTCCAGAATGTCGGGGTTGGTTTAAGAAGTGGAAATTTGGAGGGGCTGTTTCTATTAATGGTGCAAAGTCATTGTGGTTTAGCCATGTTTCTGTGGCAAAGAACAAGTCTGCATTATTGGTAATGATAAAGTCTTGAATAATGAAGGTTTTATTTGATAATGATCTGACATTTAACAGTCCAAATTTGACTGTGTTTGGTTGTTGGGAGGCAGAGGGTAAGCAGCAGAAGTTATTGATGTTTACCTTTCTCTGGTTATGGGACAGGGTTCTAATGCTGGGTTTTGATCTAAACCTGTTGCTAATAATAACTGGAATAGTGGTACACATTTTATCTGTTGGAGGAGTGCAGCAGTTGGAGGCAACAGGTGAGAAAGGAGTTGGTCTTACAGGGCTCAATCTAATCAATGAAAGGAAGATATGAAAATCAAATGTTTCCATTTTCAAAGCTTTTAATTTATTTATTTCTTTTAGATATTAAGGGTATTAAAGAGTTTGTTTTTTAAATTTACAAGAAATTGAAGCTGTGGTCTACGATTTGAAACTGCAGCCTGCCCCCCCTTCCCTCACCTCTCCCCTCCGTGTTCCAAGATCCCGCCCCCAGCTCGTGGCGCCTCATATAAGCCCCCTTGGACTGAGCGACGAGCGACTAGCATAATATATCAGCAGCAAACTCAATCAAAAACAGCTCAGCTCAACTGAAAGTATCAAACACGACAGACATCTCCCTTGTAACACACAGCAGTAGCCATTTCAATTGGACCGGCGGCAATGCGGGTCTGGCGCCGCCATAGCGGAGCCGATTGTGGGGGAGGATTTATCTTTCTCAGCCTGTCCTCCCCAGCTCAGCTACAGTGCTAACGATTAGCGGCTAACAGGCTAACCCGCTCCGCTACAACTCATTAGCCAGGCCAGGCACAGACTAACCAGAGTTATTCAGCAGACATCTCCCACTGTAGTAAACAAAGCCATTACCTGATCAACCAGGGGTGAAACGGCCGATGCTGAAGGTCTGACGGCCGGCTGAGGCCATTCGTTAGCTGTTAGCCCGCTAACAGGCCTCCACCCGCGGGCAGAGCTCCGTTGGGCCCCGCGGGAGAGGGAAGCGGCTTCCCGGTTTCGGCGCTAGGCTTTTCTGGCTCCATGATAGTTCAGTAGCTAACGCTGCTAGCTGCTCACCGGAGGTAGAGGGGAGGAGACGGGACCATGACGCACTACGCATGACGCTGCGTAGTGAGGGAGACAGGGGACTGGATGGACTCACGGACTAACTCACGGACCAATTGAACCTTACAGGCTTCTGGGCTTGATTGGTCAGCTAGTATGCAGCTTTTCAGCGGATATACTGAATGGATTTTTTTCGTTCTTTTTGGTCTTTATACTGTGTAGATAGGACCATAGGACCATAACAGCCTTATAAACGGTGTTATTAAAATGTACAAAGCTTCCAAATCGTAGACCATAGCTTTAAGTCCATCTTATGAGGTTATTACGTGAATATCAGCTGATAAAACTCCAAACAGAAGTACAAGAGATTATTCTGTTTTCAATGTTATTCTATATATTTGCATTTTATTGCATTGATTAAAACTTCAACTTTTCCATAAAGAATTAGAAGAGCATAATTGATTGAATGATTTCTTTATCATTTACTTGATTTGAGTTTAATTTTCTGTTTAATTTAAAAGAAAACTTAAAAATGTAAGATTTTATCAAATCAGAAGTGTCCATGTTTCATTTATTCCACATTATTAATTATTTTCCATGGCTTGGCCTTAATACATCCTGATGGAAACTTTTCCTTTTGTCATAAATGGACCAAAACATTTGCAAATTAATGTGATTTATTTAAAAAAAAAAAGCAGCTTTAAAATGTTATTAAGCAAATCCAAATACAGGGAAAACACTTTCATAGTTAAAGATGGGATCATGACTATCATTAATAAACCTGATCCATGTTTAGTCCTGCTGTGACGTCACAAACTGCTCCTACAGTGACACCTTCAGGCAGAAGCAGGAACTACACCAACATCCAGAAACAACGACTCAACACGCCTGGACTTTTCTGCTGTCTGGATGTTTGTAAAAAAAAAAAAAATCAACAGATTGATTTTATTCATGCATGATGTCCGCTACAGTAGACAAATATTTGAAATTAATTTTATACCCTTCAGGTTACAGTCCAATACCAAACTACCAGGTCTTAAGTTGCGTAAAAATGTTCACTTTGCACTTTTTTTTTTTTTTTTACCATATTGAGATATTGCATCATAAATCCATACATAATTTTTATTTTAAATTTTGGTTAAATTCACAGGTGAGTAGTTTGATTAAACAACACTAACACATGTACTTCAGACTTTCCTTTTACTTTATTTACTCTTGAATGTTTGTCAAAGACGTGTTTGTGGATTTTTATTTAGCTCCACTAAATTACTGTTTATAGCGTTGATGCACGGTGAAGTGGACAGATGCATAACTCCCTCAAAATATAAAACTGACAAAATTAACATGATGTTTAACTTGTTTTAAAATAAAACAAACATTGAACAAGGGATTCCTTTGTGATTTAATAATTCATGCATGTAAGGGTTAATATGAGGATAAACTTAATTTTGCAGCCCTGCTCTCATTCTCAGTTTCAACAAAAGACAGAACAATATTAAATTATAAAATAAACTAACATTCTCTTTAAAGGTGCTGTGAGGAGAATCTATTACCTGCGACATAAAGACTCTGCTACCCATGAGCACGTGCTGCGACTGTCGTAATGCTGCGTTCCAGTAACCTCGGAAATGGGAGTGACATCATCTCAGAGTTATCAGCGTTCCAGTTGAAGTCGGAAAAAAACATGCCGATCTACCAGGCTATTGTTAGCTGTTGTTAGCACGCCCTGTGCTGTTGTATGAAGAATGTGATTATCACTATGGCAGCATTTTTGTAAATATAAGTCTAACAATACTATGTATACAGCTGATCTAGAGCGACACACCCCAGTCAGAAGTGCAAATAAATGGATTATTACAGGAGCTAAATAACTGTTCACACTGGGGGCATCCATCTTCGATTGTCAACTCGGGGGTGGCGAGTCCCCAGTAGGAAATTCCGACTGTGGAGGACGTTCCAGTTGCAGTTTCCTACTCAGAACTCGGAAATTCCTACTTCTGACTACAACTGGAACGCACCAAAAGACGTGACCCAAACTAAAGCGTGTGTTTGTTGTGATGCTAATGAATGCAGCTCGGACCTTCCTCAGAACTCTGCATTGCTTTACAACTTCTTTTTTCAACAACTTACAGGATGCAAAGCGACGAGGTAATGTATCTCTTTCTAGTTACATAGCGGTAGTTTTTGATGTGTGACAACAAGCAATTTTTGGTAAACTTAGTATTGTAGTTTTGTAGCCGGCTATATATGGCTACTTACAGCCCGGTGCTCTAAGACGTGTCTGAATAATATAAATTTGCTCTAGTTTTAATTGTCTTGTTCCTGAAGTTGAGTATCCAGGCCAGTCCAGCCCTGTCCGACCCAACTGGAAGGCTAAGGAATAGCATTTATAGATAACCTATTTTGATGCTATAAAACTCATCTTAAAGTGTGTATTTCCATCAGGCATATATCTAAAAGTGAGACTTTTTTGTAATTATTTAGAAACTCCTCACAGTCCCTTAAAGAACCGGGATGATTCACAAGTTTAAAATCCTGTTTTCATCTGAATCAAAACACTGACCATCATCTGTCAGCAGGTGGCGCTGCATACCTGTCATTGAACACTGCAGTATATGACTTCACTCTTTGCTTCTGACCTGTGCTCACCTGGATCAGGTGTTGGTCTGTTTGGAGGCTGACACTCAGGCCCGGCAGCCTTAGAGCTTAAAAATAAGATTTATTTACTGATTCGATTCTTTGGTTTGATTTCCTGTAAATTTACAACAAAATAAACAAAAGTCTGACTTCATGTGTGATGTTTTCATCTGAATCAGAACACTGACTGTCACCTGTCAGCAAGTGGCGCTGCAGGAGAGCTGAACACCTGTTAGTGAGCACTGCAGTAAACCCACACCTGTGCTCACCTGGGCCAGGTGTATACAGGTAAGGTGTCATTTATCAACAGTAGCCAATAATTCACCAGTAATGTTGGGGAATATTGTCTATCAAAAACTTTAAATATTTACATTAAATCCACCTCACAGTACTTTTTCATTTAGTTTGAGTTAGTAATCTTATTTTTTGTTTTGTCAGTCTCGTTTGAGTTGATGAAACTTCACAACATTTTAGTCTAGTTTTTATTTGTTGATGAAAATGTCAGTTAGTTTAATTTGAGTTTTTGTCCATGTGCTCTTTTTCTATTAGATTAACACTGTTGACAACCTGATTATTTCTTGCTTTGGCTCAGCTCTACATCTTTTTTTTTCTTTTGCCAGGTAGCCTAAATAAAGGTGACTGCATTTCACACAAAAGGAACATTTGTTTCTTTTCACTTAGACATCCAGACTTTACTTGCGTTCACACAAATACACACTTTATGATGAGTTTTATAGCATCAAAATAGTTTATCTATAAATGCTATTCCTTAGCCTTCTGGTCGGGTCGGACAGGGCTGGACTGGATACTCAACTTCATGAACAAGACAATTAAAACTAGAGCAAATTTATATTATTCAGACACGTCTTAGAGCACCGGGCTGTAAGTAGCCATATATAGCCGGCTACAAAACTACGATTCTAAGTTTTCCAAAAATTGCTTGTTGTCACACATCAAAAACTACCGCTACGTACCTCGTGGCTTTGCATCCTGTAAGTTGTTGAAAAAAGAAGTTGTAAAGCAATGCAGAGTTCTGAGGAAGGTCTGAGCTGCATTCATTAGCATCACAACAAACACACGCTTTGGCTTGGGTCACGTCTTTTGGTGTGTTCCAGTTGTAGTCTGAAGTAGGAATTTCTGGGTTCCGAGTAGGAAACTACAACTGGAACGTCCCCTGAAGTCGGAATTTCCTACTGGGAACTCGGTGAAACCTCACCACCCCCGAGTTGACAATGGAAGATGGATGCCCCCAGTGTGAACAGTTATTTAGCTCCTGTAATAATCCATTTATTTGCACTTCTGACTGGGGTGTGTCGCTCTAGATCAGCTGTATACATGGTATTGTTCGACATATTTACATGCTGCCATAGTGATAATCACATTCTTCATACAACAACGCAGGGCGTGCTAACAACAGCTAACAATAGCCTGGTAGATCGGCATGTTTTTTTCAGACTTCAACTGGAACGCAGATAAGTCGGAGATGATGTCACTCCCAGTTCTGAGGTTACTGGAACACAGCATTATGACAGTCGCAGCACGTGCTCATGGGTAGCAGAGTCTTTATGTCGCCGGAAACAGATTCTCCTCATAGCACCTTTAAACATAAGCATATTCTAAACTAAATTAAATAAATTAATAAATACATTTGAATGGACTGCTTGTATCAGAGTGTGTATATTGGAGATTGGAGCAGGCCGATATATCCCTTTTTTTCTGATATCGGACTGATATCTGATATCAATATATTGGGACATCCCTAAATTAAATCAATTTACATTCTGCAAATGATTTAAGAACAGAAAATCAAGTTTTTTTTTTTACTAAACTTACTCCAATCATAAGTTGTTGCAATGTTTGAATATATATTTATTAATCAAATTGAACAGCATTCATGATGCCAGCTTTTTTCTTTACTAGAGTAAAACATGACTTCAGAAATTCAAGGAAACATAAAAATGTCTTACCCTTTACACTTCAGATTTTAGTCGACTACATTTACAGCAGATTTCATCGACTAAAACTAAAACAATTTACAGACTAAATTATGACTAAAACTAGAGGATATTTTAAGCAAAGAATAAAAATACACATGTGGCAAAAATTGTTGGTACCTTTGTGTTAAAGAAAGAAAATCCCACACAGTCACTGAAATAATTTCAAACCAAAAAAAAGTAATAATAAATAAAAATTTACTAAAATCAACTCAATGAAACCTGACACTGCTTTTTAATTGTTGTTCAACAGAATTATTAAAACAAATAAATAAACTTATGAAATTGGCCTGGACTAAATGCTCAGATCCATTTAGAGACTAAATTATGAATGAAACTAAAAGATATTGAAACATAAGATTTTGTTGTCTGGTGATGAAGTCAGAGCTCAGTCTGTCACCTCACATTTTTTTACTTAATAAAAAGAAATTCAAAGTTTAAAGGTGCTATGAGGAGAATATATCTACTCACCTTAAAACTCAATTTTATTCTTTGGCTTTTAGCCCCACAGGAGACTCTGCTCCTGTTTTATTGTTTGTTTAGATACTTGTTTTATTGTTTTTAATGCTTATACCTTTTCTTTTGTCCATTGTTTTAAATTGTTTTATGTCTTGTTTATTTATGTGCAGCAGTTTCTCTCAGCTGTGGTTGTTTTTAAAGTGCTTTAGGAATAAATAAATAAAGTAAAGATATGCTGCTAACTTCTACACACTCCACCTTTAAGTAAATAAAATGTCGGATTACATCTATACCCTAAAAGCTTTTGTTGCTTTCCTGTCCCTCGTGTGTGTTTGCATCTTTATTTTAAAACAAAGAACTTTAGTTTTGATTTCAGGAGAACAGCTTGGGCGGCCCTGCCTTAAAGTAAAGATGATTACAGCCGGTAAAAGTTTTAAATAGAATCTGTGTCTGATTTTACCTCCATAATGAGAGGCTGCTGCTTTTATCCACCCTCGCCTTATGTTGTCTTATTTCCATTACGCTCGTTCTTAGCCAGCAGCTAATGATCGCAGCTCTGATGACTTTGGGCGGGATCAAACTGTCACACCTGCATTTTTGCTTTAATTGACAGACTGATGTGACCTTTGCTTTCCTACACCCACAGAAATTCTCTGCATATTATTTTAACTAGATGATTTAGTTTAGTTTAGTTTAGTTTAGTTTTGTGAGAAATTGTTAAGTAAACAAGTGATAAGTGTTATATTTTAAGATTCCTTTACTGGTTTTTAAAGCTCTTACTGGTCTTAGTTCTTCATATTTATCTGATTTGCTTTTATCGTATGAGCCCATTAGAGCCCTCAGGTCTTAGGTGTGTTTACATTTTCCAAAGTTAAAAGAAAAACTTACGGTGAGGCATCTTTTTATTACAATGGGACAGCCGACATGAAGACCTGAGGGCTGCACCTCATGTTAATGTCTTTAAAAACAAACTCAAAACCTACCTTTATAGTCTAGCTTTCACCTGAATTACCTTTTAATGTTCTTATTTATTCTAATTACAGCCCATTTTTATTATTATTTTATCTTTTTTTAATCTTTTCTATCTTTCCTTATTTTATTTTCTAGTTTTTTTTTTACTTCATTTTAATTTATATTTTATAAATATTATTATTTTAAATTATTTTTATCTTTTCTATCTTTCCTTATTTTATTTTCTAATTTTTGTAATTTTTTTTTACTTCATTTCAAATTATAATTTATTGTAATTATTACTTTAAATCATTTTTCTATTTTTTATCTTTTCCTTATTTTATTTTCCAGCCTTTATATTTTTTAAATCACTTCCATTTATTATTTATAATTATTATTATTGTAATTTTTTTTTATTTTATTTTTTTATCTTTTCTATCTTTCCCTATTTTATTTTCTAGTTTTTCTTTTTTTTATTTAATTTTAATTGATTGTTTATTGTTAATATTATTTCAAATTCTTTTTTTTTATCTTTTCTATCTTTCCTGATTTTATTTTCTACTTTTTGTATTTTTTTTTATTTCATTTCAATGTATTATTATTTATTATTATTTCAAATTCTTTTTCTTTTTTATCTTTTCTATCTTTCCTGATTTTATTTTCTAGTTTTTCTATATGTTTTACTTCATTTCAATTTATTATTCATAATTATTACTTTAAATTCTTTTGCAGTTTTTGTTTTGTATCTTTTCTATCTTTCCTTATTTTATTTTCTAGTTTTTGTATTTCTTTTTACTTCATTTCAATTTATTATTTATAATTATTATAATTCTAAATTATTCTTCGTATTTTATTTTTTTGTTTTCTTTCTTTCCTAATTGTATTTTCTAGTTTTTCTATTTTTATAATTTCATTTCATTTTTTTTATTATTATAATTTAAAATCCTTTTCCTTTTTTTATTTTATGATATACTTAATTTTACACTTTTGCCTAACCTCCTTTTTTTTTTCTCATTTTTCAACCTTTAAGATGTTTCCTCTGTACATTCTGGGTACAGCAGTGTTCTTTATTATTGTCTTTTATTTTTGATGCTTTTTATCAACACTGTGTGTACTTTATTTTAGTTCATCTGTCTGTTTGTAAAACACTTTGAAAAGTGCAATGTAAATAAAGTTTGATTGACGGATTGATTTAGTCGATGAAATCTGCTGTAAATATAGTCGACTAAAATCTGAAGTGTAAAGTTTAAGGCATTTTTAAGTTTCCTTGAATTTCTGAAGTCGTGTTTTCCTCTTGGATAAAATCAAACATCTACTAACCCTTTATTAAATGTTAGTAAAGTCTGAATGTCTAAATGAACAGAAACAAATGTTCCTTTGTGTGAAATGCAGTCCCCTTTATTTAGGCTACCTGGCAGAGCATCTCAGTTACAATACCAGAACTGACAACAAACAGTGAACCTGCTCTACATGAATATATCAATTCATAAAGAGAGCAGCTCTGATTGGATCGCTCCACAACTTATCCCACCACCACCAAGCTAATTTTGCGATCCAGGCAACCTGTAACTCGTGTTTTTCCCACCTGTAAACCCTGAAAGTTCACTTTAATGGCAGTCGAACTCCTAACTTCCTGCCCGTGAACTCCAAGTTACGACTTGTGATGTCACATCACTGCCTAAACAAAATGGCCGCCTGTATAGATGCCGTGGTGCTGCTCATGAGCCGGTGGACAGATGCCTTCAGATAACTGGTCTGGTTTTTCTAACGTTAGAAAAAGTTTATCATAGTGAGATATTGCTCTGACGTTATTCATCTGCTAATGTTATTGCGTCATTGGCAGCTGCGCTAGCGTTAGCTAATTTTCAGTGCAATAATCAACACAAAATACAACAAATACTGTAAAATATAAAGTACCATGTTACCTTATGTGCCGTTCCCCCTCCTCCGTTTCACTTAAATGAGTAGGTTTAAGCTCCTGATTGAAATGATCAAGCAGAAATCGTATGATGTCGGCCATGTTGGTTTGTTTACATCCCAGAATTACTTTTTGTTTTCCTGGAATGCTTTTCGGATATTTCAACTGGGAAATTTCTAAGTTACGGGTTGCCTGGAATGCAGCCTAAGGGCAGCTGTGATTGGATAGATTCCTAACTTGTCTCTACTTCCTACATGACCATATTAGGTCTGATTGGATTAAGTCTGTCAGACATTTTAGTCTAGTTTTTATTTGTTGACGGACATGTCATTTAGTTTAATTTGAGTTTTTGTCCATGTGCTCTTGTTTTTATTAGTTACTGTCTAGTTTATTTCAGGAGAAAAGGCTGTTGAGCAGGGACAGGTTTCCTTTTCATTGTCTTTATGTCTATTAATAAAAATGATTCATGCTCTTTAGATTCACAAAGCTGTTAGTCTTGGTTTTCTGGATTAACTGTAATTATTTCACTGCTGAAAAAATGAAAAGCAGACATGCAGCTTTTTGTTAATCACTTTTTAACAGCTGTCTTTGTAGCTCTGCTTTGAGACGCTGGAACAGAAGTTATACATAATGTCCTTTTTTAAAGTCTTATGAATCAAAAAAAAAAAAAGACCAAATGACTTCTTTTTTAACCTCTTAAATCTTTGACATAACCAGACTGAAGGAACAAAAAGCTTCCAGTTCTCCTGGAATAATCCACAGTTTAAGAAGAACTAATCTTTATTTAAGACTCAAATGTGGATTCTAGTTTGTTTAAGTGACTAAATAAACATTTGGAGTCTTTAACAGATCTTTATAATGCAGCAGTAAGGATCATAACTTTGAGCATCTTTAAGTATTTAATGAACCATAATCAGACTCTTTAACTCAGATTGAAGTAAGAGTCCAGTTTTAAGAAAAACAAATCTCCCTCCGTTCATGTCTCGATTAAAATCTTTTCTGACTTTGTTCGCTTTGTTTGCTCGTCTTCTTTGCCTGGTATGCGTTTGTTTGCTGGTATGTCTTTGGTGAAAAGAAGTGGATTTGTGCTGGTGTTTAACTAGTTCAAAGTCCTCTTCTGTATCTTTCCTCATTTATTGTAGTTTAAGGAAGAGCATTTGGGCCGTGTTTGATGAAGGAAATAATTTTAGAAAAATCCAGATTAAAGTCAAAATGTTGGGATTAAAGTTAAAATGACAAGAATAAAGTTGAAATGCAATGTTGTGACAACAGTCGAAATGTCAAGAAAAAATTGGACGTACATTTGATGTACATGTACAAGTGGCACATGTATTTGATGTCAACTTTATTCTTGAGTTTCAACTTTTTTTCTCGACATTTTAAGTTTAATCTCACCATTTTGAATTTCATCATGAGATTGTACAAAACCCAAAACCAGTGAAGTTGGCACGTTGTGTAAATTGTAAATAAAAACAGAATACAATGATTTCCAAATCCCTTTCAACTTATATTCAATTGAATACACAACAAAGAAAAGATATTTAATGTTCAAACTGGTAAACTTTATTTTTTGCAAATATTAGCTCATTTAGAATTTGATGCCTGCAACATGTTTCAAAACAGCTGCACAAGTGTCAAAAAAGACTGAGAAAGTTGAGGAATGCTCATCAAACACTTATTTGGAACATCCCACAGGTGAACAGGCTAATTGGGAACAGGTGGGTGCCATGATTGGGTATAAAAGCAGCTTCCCTGAAATGCTCAGTCATTCACAAACAAGGATGGGGCGAGGGTCACCACTTTGTGAACAAATGCGTGAGCAAATTGTCCAACAGTTTAAGAACAACATTTCTCAACCAGCTATTGCAAGGAATTTAGATTTCATCATCTACGGTCCGTAATATCATCAAAAGGTTCAGAGAATCTGGAGAAATTACTGCACGGAAGCAGCAAGGCCCAAAACCAACATTGAATGCCTGTGACCTTCGATCCTCAGGTGGTACTGCATCAAAACCGCATCACTGTGTAAAGGATATCACCACATGGGCTCAGGAACACTTCAGAAAACCACTGTCAGTAACTACAGTTCGTCTACATCTGTAAGTGCAAGTTAAAACTCTACTATGCAAAGCCAAAGCCATTTATCAACAACACCCAGAAACACCACCAGCTTCGCTGGGCCCGAGCTCATCTAAGATGGACTGATGCAAAGTGGAAAAGTGTTCTGTGGTCTGACCAGTCCACATTTACAATTGTTTTTGGAAACTGTGGTCGTCGTGTCCTCCAGACCAAAGAGGAAAAGAACCATCCGGACTGTTATAGGCGCAAAGTTCAAAAGCCAGCATCTGTGATGGTATGGGGTGTATTAGTGCCCAAGGCATGGGTAACTTACACATCTGTGAAGGCACCATTAATGCTGAAAGGTACATACAGGTTTTGGAGCAACATATGTTGCCATCCAAGCAACGTCTTTTTCATGGACGCCCCTGCTTATTTCAGCAAGACAATGCCAAGCCACATTCTGCACGTGTTACAACAGCGTGGCTTCCTAGTAAAAGAGTGCAGGTACTAGACTGGCCTGCCTGTAGTCCAGACCTGTCCCCCATTGAAAATGTGTGGCGCATTATGAAGCGTAAAATACAACAACGGAGACCCCGGACTGTTGAACAACTTAAGCTGTACATCAAGCAAGAATGGGAAAGAATTCCACCTGAAAAGCTTCAAAAATTGGTCTCCTCAGTTCCCAAACGTTTACTGAGTGTTGTTAAAAGGAAAGGCGATGTAACACAGTGGTAAAAATGCCCCTGTGACAACTTTCTTGAAATGTGTTGCTGCCATTAAATTCTAAATTGATGATTATTTGCAAAAGAAAATAAAGTTTCTCAGTTCAAACGTTAAATATCTTGTCTTTGCTGTGTATTCAATTGAATATAAGTTGAAAGGGATTTGGAAATCATTGTATTCTGTTTTTATTTACAATTTACACAACGTGCCAACTTCACTGGTTTTGGGTATTGTATTTTAACTTTTTCAACATTTTCATTAATTTCGTCATTTCGACTTTAAACTCGGCCTGCTGAAAATTATTTTTTCCAACAATACATTCATATTTAAATATTCACCCCGACACAAACTGAACAAATCAAATTTACACAAACAGACAAGAATGACCAACAGTAAGGGGAAAAGTAAAAGAAGCAAACACTGAAGGAAGAGAGTGAAAAAAGAAATAAATAAGATTTATTGTTTGGTAGATAGGATATATGACAAAAATATGAAGTGAACAAACTAACCACTATTTATAAATCTTTTCTAGTCAGAAACAGTGGACATAAATTAGCACTGCGCTATCATCACTTACAGCAGTGCATCTGGAACCTGTGGATATTTAATTATCACAGCGTCAATGTTACTGTGTGTCCATGTCAAATAAACAAAATAGAATCAAGAATATCCTGAATCCATTTGTTATGAGCTGGGGAAGACACTTTTTCTTGAGAAAACTTGATCAAGGGCATAATTCAGATGTTTCTAGTTTACTTACTTTGTAAAGTATTCAAGACTCTTCTCTTGGAATCACACTCATTAAGACAGGCGGTCGATTATGTTTTTTACTTTAACACAGAGAGTTAGGAATTTCACGTTTGTAGATGTGATGAAATCAAGCCTGATGTAAATTTTACATCAGGCTTGAATTATTTCAGTTACCTTCTCTTGTTTTTGTACTGTAAACCGTGCACTTTGCTATGCAGCTACTGTATATTTACTGACCAGTAGTCTGTCATTTCTCGTCCTTCTCCTTGATCAGGAGCACAGCTTGGTTTGATCAGTCCACCTTGTTAATTTACTTTCCTGTACTGGAACTAACTGTGCACCAATGCCTATACTGCTCATATTATCATCTATGTTTTTTTATGTTTTTATGTCTAAATGTGAATCTGCTGCAAACCAAATCACCCTTCAAGGGGCAGATTAATTTAAAAAAAGTGAATAAATGAATGAATATTTCCACATCTGTGTTCTGTTGAAGTTTTATTCTGTAGTTTCTTTGTTGTTTGGTCATATTTGTCCAATGGGGATCCCGATAAAGACGAAACAAAGTAAAGGTTGAGGCTCTGCAGGATTCTGCCTGATTGTTGTACGAAGGCTTCATCGAAGCAGAAAGGATGTGTGATTGGCCGTCCTCAGGTGTGATATGATAATATGAAGGTCCATTAATTTGCCCCTCCACCCCCCATGAATCATGCAAGAGGTCCTGGGTACGAATCCCGGACGAGCCCCCAAAACATGTTATGTTCCAGGTCTAGGGAAACCCAGAACACAACATGCAGATCCCTCTCTGCTCACCCACTCCCAAAAAAGGCCAGAATAGAGCACAGTTTACCACTCTGAACAGCAGTTTATTTTATTACGGCCAAGAGCAATGCCCAACAAAATAAACAAAATATTCCCACCGCATCTAATCTTACCTGTAAAATAAAAATCAATGAGAAAACAAATGACAAGTCTGTTACCTCCTCATACACTAAAAAAATAGGTCATCTATATTGTTTTAGTTTTAGTCTAGTTTTAGTCGATAAAATCTTCTGTAAACTTAGTCGACTAAAACATGAAGTGTAAAAGGTAAGGCATTTTTATGTTTCCTTGAATTTCTGAAGTCATGTTTTACTCTTGGATAAAATCAAACATCTAATAACCCTGCACTGAATGTTAGTAAAGTCTGAATGTCTAAATGGACATTATAATTTATAATAAGTAATTAATTTTATTAGTTAATAATAAAAAATAAATAAGTTTAGTTTAATGTTATACAGGACACATGCATAAAGATTATGGAGCTGTTTTTGTTCGACTTTCCCTTCCTGACCAAGGTTCACAAATGTTAGATTTTCTTATATCTTAGAAGATTATCCTATAAGATAATCCTGTGATCCGAGGTGTGTTAAGTGTGAATTTGTCCTCATAATCAATTCTGATTGGGGTCAAAAACATAAATATTAAACTTGATCAATATTTAGGACCAAAGATCTTCATATGCATGAGCACCTTTAAGTTTGACAGCATGTTTTTATTTTTTAAAAATAAGTATATTTTACTTTTAGTAAAATAAGACTTTCAGCTCAGATTTTTTATTTATCTGAATTTTATTCTGTTTATTGATTTAATTTCCACTATCCTACTTATTATGCATTTGGTGTTTGTTTATCTCATTTACCATTTTATCATTTAACATTTTATTTACTGATTTTCCTCAGTTTCTTGTGTCATTTTAGTTTTAGCTCCTGTGTTTCATTTTTGAATTTAAGATTTCTTCAGTTCTCTAATTCTGTTTTCTGTGTCTTTGTGTGTGTGTGTGTGTGTGTGTGTGTGTGTGTGTGTGTGTGTGTGTGTGTGTGTGTGTGTGTGTGTGTGTGTGCGTGCGTGCGTGTGTGTGCTGTTTGTGGATCTCGAGGTTTGGTGGAGCTCTCCATTTTCATTGCATTCAATTTTCTGTTTTTATTTATTTATTTGTTTGTTTTTTTGTAGAGCACTTCATGCTACAGGATGTATGAAAAGAGCTTCACAAATAAAGTTTGATTATTGGATTTAACCCTTTAACTACCAGCTCAGCTGTTTGGCAGATGTTTTCAATAAATTCAGGGACATTTATTGTTTTGAAAAACAGAACAAATGAACTCATTTATATTCAGTGAACAGTGAAAACTACAAACAAACCAAATGACAGATACTTTCTTGATGTGGGACTTAAAGGTTTCATCAAAAAAATGCTTGTGATTAAAGTAGGCATAAAAAAAGAACATAAATGATACTGTAGGGGAGTAAGACAGTAAGAAGGAAAAATGCAACAGAGGTAAAATGAAAATATCAACTCATATTTAAGAATGTTTGCTATGAACTCAAATTGTAAGGACATGACAATGAGTAAGAGCCTGGAAACTGTGGCCTTTCAAAATAAAAGTGCTCCTGTGGCTCGACTTGCCCCAGGTCAGGGGTAAGTTAAGCCAAGTCTGTGGGTAAGTTGACCATGTGACATCAAAACTTTAAATCTGAGAAATATTAAAAGATAATGTACTGTTGTTGAAAACAGTCAGTTCACAAAAGATTGTTCACTTCACAAATAGTTGCATTTATTTTTTTAAACCAAACTTAAACACCCTAGAAAAAAATGAGTAATTTCAAAATTGTAAAGCCATAAATTGATACATTTTGCAATTTTTGGGGAAAAATAGATACTCATATGAAGTAAAATGAGAGCCAGCAAACCTTTCAACAACAAACAAACATAGAACCAGTACTTGGCAGAAAGAAAACTATTAGTCCTTCTAGAAAAGTTACATTTACTTGTAAGCTTAAAGTTTTACAAGTTCAGACTTGTCAAAACAAGCAAGTTTAAACATCCCTCTTCTTTATTTACCTCTGCAGGTTTGACCTGTCACTTTTTTTTTTTCACTTCCTTCATATTTTTCTTTCTTATTCACAGGGGGATGAGAGCCCAGTTAGTTTTTTTCTTTGTTCACTCTAGCATGATTTTCTCTTGTTCACTCTTAGCATCAGATTTTCTTCCGTTTAATATTTGAACATTGTTAACATAACATTAAAAAGTATTTTATGATTCAGCACATTAATATAACTTTGCAACTTTTGGTGGTATAAAAGGAACCAGTGGCTCAATTTACCCCACAGCATGTGGCTCACTTTGCCCCATAGCCAACATTTTGAAAATATGTTGCTAGTTTACCCCACTCTCCCCTATTTGACACACAAAAATGTTTTTGATGAATAACAGATTTTATATCAATAAATCATCAAATAAGTAAGTGGTTTAGTATTTAAATTAATAGTTACTGTTAATTCTAATAAAAAACTTAAAGCTTTTTGAACTTTTGAATTCCACACAAAGAGAATATTATGGCCCTTTTCCATTAGCCCTACTCTACTCGACTCTACCCGGCTCTACTCTACTCGCCTTGTGCTGCTTTTCCATTAGCCCCAGTCACCTGCCCAACGGGGTGCAGTGTCAGTGTAAATAGCTGAGCGGCACTGTGGTGACGTCATTTTGAGCGCGACACAACAATCTGTGGCTTTTTGTCACAAACTGAGTAAAAAAGGAAAGCAGAAGAAGGCTGCAGGTGGTAAGAAGAAATACCCCTTGAGAAGCACAGGAGAGTTTTGGAAGCTATACAACAGAATGAAGCCGAGGACCAGAGCAATCCAGCTGCAAAGAAAAGACGTATGAGGGTAAGCTAATAGTAGCTACCGCTAGCATGCTAGATCATCGCGCTCATGACTCATCGATGACGACATTGTCTGACCAATCAGTAGCCGGCAGTCGGTGATGTCATCTTTTAGTATCGACTCAGCTCGCTTGGAACCAGAGCGGAGTAGGTACTAAAACTAGCTTGTTTTAGGAGGTACCAGGCTAGTGGAAACACGCTGCAAATCAAGTAGGGCCAAGGTGTGCTAGAGGAAAAGGGCCGATAGCTTTTTTGGTTTGTTTGCAGTTCTTTCTGTATCCTAAAAATACGACTCTTTTTTTTTTTTTTTTTTACATATTAGATATTCCTTAATTTATTGACCTCTGCCAAACAGTGGAGCTGGGAGTAAAAGGGTTAATGAAGGCTGAGGTACATTAAATAACTCCAAAATAAAAAATGAGTGGTTATGTAATGAAAACATTAATTAACGTCTGGATCTGTGTGTAATTACCGGAGCCAAAGCCTTAATTACCTCTTTGCCCTTTTTTTATTGGGATGATCTCACAGATGGTATGTGAGCTCCAACTCCCTTAATGAGCACTCTTTGTTAAACTGTGCTGTTAGATAATGAACACGGAGCAGGTGACTCAGTGTGACTTTCTGATTCCCATCCCTCCCTGCTTCCACCTGATGCACGTTCACATCCAGACTTTTGACTCTGAAGAGGCTGAAACACAAACAGAGATGTTCACGCTTATTTAATCCCCCCCTTTAGTGGATGTTACCTGTCCTGCCTCCATGTGGGTATAAACCTCATTAACAGTTACATTCTTACATTATTAAATCATATATAATTTATAGCGGAGCAGGTGGGGGGGCGGAGGGGGCTGCCCCGGGCCCACTGCTGCGTGGGGCCCACCCTGAAGGGGAAAAAAAAAGTGTGCTGAAGAAAATGGGAAGGAAGGAAAGTTGGACTCTATAACTCTTGCGTTCATAAGGATAAAGTTGTTTAAGAAATAAAAATGAAAAAAAAAAAAAAAAGTCCCTTCTCCCCTTGTCTGTCTGCCTGTCATGCACAGGTGGGTGCGCACGGCGAATTCAGTCGGACTGAAACTCGCCCCAGGCGCTCCCATAGACTTACATGGAGAGACTCTTTTTTTTTCAAATTTTGGAACTTACAATGCATTTCTATGGGCTCAGGGAGGGCTTGCCCCAACATGATTTCATCATACACACTGATGCCTGCTCGGACCAGACGCACGGCGCGCATACGGGAGAGATGATTCAAAGTTAACGTGAGTGATTTATCGGTGGATTATAAGTATTTTCTGAGTAAGTCGTGTACAAGTATTGCAAATAACAGCATTAGAATAACTCTGGAGTGTTTCCTTGTTGTTCTTTTGCCCAATTTTGACCGTGTTTTGCCTCCAATTTGCCGCTTTTGCCGTATATTCGCCATGTTTTACCGTGTTTTGCCGTATATTCACTGCTACGTGCACATGTTAACATACACACTAAGACTAAGGATGGGTAAGAAAGAAAATTTCAGTTGAGGATCGATAAAAACTCAATAAAAGAACAATAAAAGAGCATATTGAGAAATGACAGAGGACAGGGATAAAGGGGGAGGAAGCAGTGCACTACAGAAAAACTGATGGGAGGACAGCAAACTTTGACTCTGTCTTCATCTGGACAGGAGCTGCTTCAGGAACTTAGTGTCAATAAAAACAGCTGGACATGGTCTAATATAACAAACTAACATGGACATTAACATTATCATCTCAAAAACATTTGTACATGTTCATTTACATTTTTTATAAAGAGAAACCTGTTGAAAATTCATATCAGTTTTCTTTTCTTGTAATTACACACTAAGCACTTATTAGATAATTCTGCCAAATACTTGCCAGACCTGTTTACATTTATTTCTTATGAACATAGGATGAATAAAATTTGTCGAAAGAACATTTCCATGGACATTTAAGACATTTTTTGACAAAGAAAGACCAGGCTGTTATAATTACAGTATTTAAAGAGTTATTTGGGACCACCTAATAAGTAAGTGTGTACTGTGGAACCAAATGTATAGCATTTTAGACATTAACTTGATTTAGCTTTACAAAAATACTGTACAGTATGTACATGTTATGTCTGGTGTTGCCATCAACAGGAAAAACAAATCAAACTGTTGGAAGTCCATGTTCAGTTTGGAAGAAGGCACAAGTCCAGATTAGATCGGTTAGCCAACCATTTATTGATAGTATGTGAGACCATACATAAATAATAAAAATACTCAGCTGCTGAGGGCTCAGTGCTGCACCTCACCAGGGATGTACAGGAAAGAGCCTTGAACAATAGCATACACAAGATCTTATACACATCAGGATTAGGGCAGCACCAACTTATCACGTGGTAAGATCATGTCTGGTTTCATAAGCTATGTCTGTCAAGAAGATGAACATAATGTCTAGATAAAAGTCAGACTTAAGGCAGAAGTTCAACCACGAGTTCAACAGAAGTCCTCGCCGCTTCACAAAACCACAGGACCAACTATGAGACGTGAAATGTTGAAAGTGGCCCCTCCTCAGACCCAAACTGAAACCACGCTTCTGTCTAACTGCAGTTGCACCTGTATGACTTGTGAAGCATCTGTTTTGCTGAACAAACATGTTTGAACTGATCTGCCCTAACATAATATGTTTGAATAACTTGTAAGCATAAAATGACATCTTTGGTCAAATGTTAGCATGAGCTTGTATATAATTCTAACAAAACAATGTAATATAACACTGTAAAGTAGGCTATCTGACTTTTAAATTATTAATATAGCTATTGAAGGGGTGATCGGAGCCAGTACCACATCTGTTGCCCCCCCTGAGAAATTTTTCAGGAGCCGCCACTGGCTGAAACCTTATGTGAATCATCCTGACCGGGTGCGCCTGCTTGCTGTGGTTGTGTCAGAGGGGCTGATCTGTGGCATTTTTTTTTAAGCGATTATGTTTTAATGGGGATGTTTAGGCCACAAGGGCCCATGGAGAAATGCTTTGCCCCCCTGGGCTGGGACCCCTGCTCTGCCCCTGCATATAATATTTAAATGATCCTCTTGGTTTGATTCTGTTGGCTCTGCACACTTCAGAAGAGTTTGTGTTTAACTTTTATGTGCTTCTTAATATTTCTTAGGAAGTGGTTTCCATGGTAACTCAGATGCCTGACATAAATCACATGATGTAAAGCAGATTTGGTAACTACACAAATAAAAACATCCCCTTCATTGTCTCTGTTTCTCTCCATTAGCCTCTCTGTCAGCAGCACACCTTCATTCTGACGCCTGACTCACCAGCAGCTGTCGTCACTGCAGTAAGTCAGTGCGATAAAACATCCACTCAGTTATCTGTACAAAGTGGACATCTGGAAATCAGCAGCGTCACCTTTTCTGAAAATATCAAACATAATCATTTCATGGAAATAATGCAGATTTTTTACAGCCATTTGATTAAAAAATATAAAAAACAATCAAGTTAATCAAGTTTACCAAAGTGCCAAAGGGAGAAATAATCATTACATTTATTTAAAAGTACTTTTCATGGCACTCAAGACACCTGCACAAGATTAAAACAACAAAAAAATCAACAATAACTATAAAAGCAACAATAATAAAACAGAAAAGATGATGACAGGTATGAGGACGAGGGGGTATGTTATTAAATGAAGTAAAATAATAGAATGATGCAAAATAAATGTAAAAAGTGTAAATAAATAATTTGGTGAAAATTTGTTCCATAATTTTGGATAATGAACCAAAGACTTTGACCTTTATAATATCAGACATGTAACCAGGTGCAAATCCTTTTATAGTCTGAAAAACAAACAAAAAAATCTTGTTTTATCAATACATTTTATTGAAGTTAATATCCAGAGATTGTTTGCATTGGATAAAGAAAAGGACTAACACAGCTGCTCAGAATAAATGAGTAAACCCCCTAGTAAAATTATTGCAGTAATCAATTTCTAAATCAACAAAAATACAATTTTCAAAATTTTGACAAAGCTGAGTTTAACAAAACTCTTTTTTGTCATAGGGCAAAAATAAGGGTAATACGACAACTAAAATTAAGCTTTAAAAAATATATTTTTTGTGTGCAACTTTAAAAAAAGTCTTGCTTGCAATTAATGGTCCACATTTGGGGGAGTATTTTGTGGTATAGTATGCCTTAAAAAGTGTTGATTTTGAAAAGAAACTTTTCTTTTGTTCTGTTTTCTTTTCGTTTTTTTGTCTTTTTTTTTCTCTTATTTTAATTTTTCTTTTTTCGTCATTTTTTGAAAGGAAACTTAAAGGTAGGGTCTGCAGGATTTTCCTTAAAAATAAAATATCAGCTTTTCAGGAAAAATCCAGCTTAATCGTCTCCTATGGGTCTCTGCTGATGTGTGATGGTGTCTTTGTTTACCTCGTTATAAACACGTTAGCATGGCACAATACAATGTCAGCTTTATTTGCTAGTTACTGAAGATGGTCAGACTTGTTTATTTTAGCCAATACTCCAGCAATAAGCATAGGTGTTTATTCAAAAACAAAAGCAATGCAATTCACTAATAATGAAACACATTTGATAAAAATTTGCGAAGTACCTCGTCAGTCATTTTCCTGCTCGGGGCCGCTGCAGGGCTATCAGGCTGGGGAGGCGTGTTCTCCATTGGAAAGGGTGTATCAGGTTTCAAGGAGTTACAGGGAAGGGGCTTCATATTAATGCTGTGTGTACAAACAGTAACAAAAATCGTGCAGATCCCACCTTTAAGGTTTTCTGACAAATTAGAAGGGGTGTACTTATTTATGCTGAGAACTGTAGACAGCAAAATCAGACATACCCTATAATGCCAAAAGTATCCGCTCATCCATCCAAATAATCAGAATCAGGTGTTCCAGTCTCTTCCATGTCCATAGGTGTATAAAATCATCACCTAGGCATGCAGACTGCTTTAACAAACATTAGTGAAAGAATGGGTCGCTCTCAGGAGCTCAGTGAATTCCAGTGTGGAACTGTGATAGGATGCCACCCGAGCAACAAATCCAGTCGTGACATTTCCTCCCTCCTAAATATTCCACAGTCAACTGTCAGCTGGATTATAAGAACGTGGAAGTGTTTGGGAACAACAGCAACTCAGCCACCAAGTGGTAGGCCACGTAAACTGACGGAGCGGGTCAGCGGATGCTGAGGCGCATAGTGAGAAGAGGTCGCCAACTTTCAGCAGAGTCAATCTCTACAGACCTCCAAACTTCATGTGGCCTTCAGATTAGCTCAAGAACAGTGCAGAGATCTTCATGGATGGGTTTCCATGGCCGAGCATCTGCATCCAAGCCTCACATCACCAAGTGACATGCAAAGTGTGGATGCAGTGGTGTAAAGCACGCCGCCACTGGACTCTAGAGCAGTGGAGACGCATTCTCTGGACTGACCAATCACGCTTCTCCATCTGACAATCTGATGGACCAGTCTGGGTTTGGAGGTTGCCAGGAGAGCGATACTTGTGGGACTGCATTGTGCCAAGTGTAAAGTTTGGTGGAGGGGGGATTATGGTGTGGGGGTGTTTTTCAGGAGCTGGGCTTGGCCCCTTAGTTCCAGTCAAAGGAACTCTGAATGCTTCAGCACACCAAGACATTTTGGACATTTCCATGCTCCAACTTTGTGGGAACAGTTTGGAGCTGGCCCCTTCCTCTTCCAACATGACTGTGCACCAGAGCACAAAGCAGGTCCATAAAGACATGGAGGACAGAGTCTGGGGTGGCATGCACAGAGTCCTGACCTCAACCTGATAGAACACCTTTGGGATGAATTAGAGCAGAGACTGAGAGCCAGGCCTTCTGGTCCAACATCAGTGTGTGAGCTCACAAATGCTCTTCTGGAAGAATGGTCAAAAATTCCCATAAACACTCCTAAACCTTGTGGACAGCCTTCCCAGAAGAGTTGAAGCTGTTATAGCTGCAAAGGGTGGACCCACGTCAGATTGAACCCTATGGATTAGGAATGGGATGCCACTTAAATTCATATGTGAGTCAAGGCAGGTGAGCAAATACTTTTAGCAATATAGTGTATGTCTGAAGATAGGCATCCATCCTGTCACAAGAAAATAGAAAAGAAAATAGTGCCCGTCATATACCTAAGTGCAGATAAACACAGTCATACATCAACACATGTTTTTCCTGAGTGTTGATTTCAAATTCAAGCGTTTTCTGTCAGAGATTTAAAGTTTGTTTTCTTTGGTCCATGTCAGTTTCTAACACAAAACAGTCGGAACAATGAGAGGAACAGGTCAGTTGCACCAAAGGAAATACCTCATACTCTGGTTAAAAGATATATGTCTGCAAAACTCCATTATCGTGCATCCCCCTCATAAACTGTTCAAGAGAGATTTAGCTGGGCAGCGTTTTGGGTCAAACTCTTCCTGCAGACACATTTATAAAACTTCTGATTCCTTGTGTCAACATTAATGTGGAGCCATCCAACCAGATGTGAAAACTGGGTCACCCACAACAAAGGAGCCGACCTACAACGTGGGGGAGCAGAGGCTAATTACGTGGAGATAATTTCAAACCAAAGCGATTTGTCATCTCTGCTATGACAAGGCCCACTTAAGATGTCAGAGGCCGACCTGTGACGGTAAACTACCTGGCACAATTATCAAATATGCAGAGGAGCTCAGAAGGTTTTAGAGATCACAAAACAAGCATGGACCTGAACATTTTTTCTCTAAAGCCTGGCACGCGGACAGAACTAGAAACACAAATAATGACGGATTTGACCGGGACTTCTGCTCTTAAACTTGTAATCTCGTGCCATCAAACAGCACTTCAATGAAAAAAACAACCTACAGGGAGACAAAACAGGATAAACTAAAGCTAACTAGCTGTTAGCCATTAGCTTCATAGCACGTTTTTAATAGCTAGTCAGTTCCGTTGAGGTGAGTTTCTCAGGACAGTTTTTTTTAAATACTAGAGTTTTGCCAGAAATCGGCAAATGCTTGCTTCTTGATTTGTGATTATTCCCGATCACTGGCATGCTAAGATTCCCTATGAGCTCTCCTCAGCCAGAATTACCTGATTTAAACCTTTAACATTTGAAACACTTCATTCACAGCAGCTCTGAGACAATCCATGGATATTATTGAAAAATAATCCTCATGAAAACCAGATAAGGACTGTCACCTTAGACTGGGTCTGGGCAATATGTCAAATAAATCTTTTAATCATATTATATTTTGCAGAAAATTTAAACACTAAAAGTCTTGATTTTTTTTTCTTGCCAACACTTACTCTAACTCGAAGTTGTTATAAAGTTTTAAAATAAAAATACTGAAAGTTTACAGATTTCCTGATCGTTGGCTCTGTCATATTTTGCACAAGCACGTGGTTACGCTTTTATTTTTTTTTAAATAAGATTAAACACTGATCAGAGAGTTTCCTGTCAATGTATTGTGAAAATGGTTCAGAATTCAGTGTTCATGCCTATGTTCAAATTACATTATCAATCATTTATGAAAAAATACAAGCATGCAACTTAACTATATAAGGGAAATTCTGTTGAGTTCCATAATGTTTTATGACATAAAGGCAAAACTTTACTTGATTGTTGTATTTTAGTGTCACTTGAAAGGTTTATTTTAGCTTTATTTTTAGGCCATAACACCCAGCCATACCTTAAACTTGTCCTTATATTTCAACATTCACTCAAGCATAGAGATAAACATTTGTACTCCAAGTTTAAAGATACATTAAATAGAAAACAGCAGGCAAAGCCACTCTGGGAAGCACTTTGGGCTCCAAACCTGTGGAAAAAAAAAAAAAAGTTTAGTGTCAGTCATGTACAAAGCAGCTGGCCCACTCCTCATCCACAACAAATCTAGTGGCAATTTTTGTTAGAATCTTCAATCGTTGATGACTTAGTTTGTGTTTTCTGGTCACAAAACATGTTTCCTAAAATCTCTGATTGAGCTGCAGATATCTTCAGGCTGAAAACTTCTCTGCCTTCTGCTCTGTGAAATCACTTTTTTATGTCTTTTTCTTAAAACTGAGGCCTTGGGAATGCGGCACATGGTGAAATCACCTGCCTCAGCTTTATGTGATTGTTAACTGTGTCAGGTGGCTGAATTTAGTTCACACTGCAGGTCTGCCAAGAGCACACACTCTCTGAAATGATTTAAAGTTCTGACTCAGTTTATCTATTTAAACCCAGATTTGAGTGTATTTTGCTACAACAACGCACCTCCTGCTCTAACAAAGGGAGCGTCACGCCTCGCTGCCTGCCAGGCGTGGTGCCTGCATGAATGATGTGTGATTATGAGCAATTACATAAGAATATCATCTGCGGTGGAGGTGGAAGCACGCTTGGATCAGGTTCAAGAGACTGGTTCAAGTATTCAGAGAGGAGTGGCTCAACAGTATGTCATAAGACAGGCAATCTAACAGCACAAAGGTAAACAAACACACAAACAAACATATGGCTCATTGATGCTAAAGTTCTGGAACATTCCCAAAGAAAACAAGTGTAGTTGATCCATTTGCTTCCATTTCTTTCATTTAGAGGAAACAAAAAGTCAGAAACATGGAGAATTCAGAGGTCCAGCTGGATTTTAACATTTTTATTTTGCTTTCTTTCCACTACTTTTTTATTATTAGGGTCCTCGCCCAAAGGGGAAGGACCTCTTCACGCTGTATTGTTTCTTTCTTATTATTATTATTAACCAAGGGGGGGAAATAACCCTTAATTTGACCTCCTAAATGTGCTCAAAACTCACCAAAATAGGCACACTCCTCAGAATCAGCGAAAAATTTTATAAAATGAAAAAATTAACCCCCAACATGCCAAATGTGCTCTCTAGTGCCACCTGGAAACATTAAAATGGACCTCATGGCCACTAGGAATGTAGTAGCGAGATCAAACCGTGCTGGAACCCCTGACCTATCTCAAACAGGAAGCCAGCAATTTGCCCTTTAAAATAAAAATCAAGGGGGAAAATATGCCAGACGGGAAAATTATCTCCTCCTCGACCGTAAATGGTATCAGCTTGAAAGGTGGGCAGATGAGAGAGGAGACACTGGTGAACAAAAGCTATGAAGGGATTTGTTGTTTCTCAAACGGTTTCCGAATGACGAGCCTTCAAAGTTGATGAACCCCAAAAAAGCCCTTCCAGCTCTTCCCATTCAAATGAATGGGAAAGGAAAAACTCAAAATCAGACAACCTGTGCCAGTTAGGCCTCAACAGAGAAAACAATAACTCAAACACCTTTAAAAATGAACGGTTGGATTCCTGACAAAATTTTACATACAAAGGTCATATTTTTAGAGAGATTAGGTCAAAATTGTGGCATCTGTGAAACAAATGTTTCAGAGTTATCGTTGCTCTGCTGCTGAGGCCAGTTGGGATGATGTCACTCCCTGATTGACAGTTGAGTGCAGGTGGTCATGCAGGAACAAATGGAGTGAGGCTCCTGACAGAGCTGCAAAAAACACACAATGGTCTTATTTTGAGCATATAAAAAGGTCGAAAAAGGAATGAAACTGACCAAAAGGAGGTCAAACGAGCATGAGGGGCCTGCAACAGAGCAAGGACCCGTCCAACGCTGCTTGCAGTTTTAATTATTTTTTAATTTTTATTAGCATTTTCACCATGTGTACATTATCAACCAGAATATAACAGAAATATAAAGCAGCGCACTACCTTGGACTCCCGCCCAACTTCCTCCCACATACACCAAAACTTTCTTTGAAAAAGTTAAACACATATTCATAACGCAACCAACTTAAACAAAAAAACATCAAATTCAACATTTCAAACAAAAGCATATATAAAAAATTCAAAAAACATACTTGTGCTTGCAAAAGTACGCAAAAATAGATTTTTCATAAACTAACAACCATTGCTAAGCCAAGGATAATTTAATGGAGGAGGGTAACGACAGTTTCTGATTATTTTAAGCTTCACTTTTGCTAAAGGTTTCCTGTTTTGTTTTGTTTGTCCCTTTAGTCTGTCCCTAAGGGACGTGTTGGTAAAGTTTCCAAGGATGGTGCTAAAGGGAGCCAAAGGTCTTCAAAAATGTGGCTCCTGTTATTCTTTCTAAAGTCAATCTCTCTAAAGGTAGAAACTCAGAAATCTGCTCATAAAAACATCTTAAAAGTCAGGGGAATTCATTTTTCCAAAATAAAAGAATACACAAAATATGTTATGATGATTAATAATCTGCGTCTTTTCTGATCAAACTGAAAAACTGGTTTGTTATTTATTAGATAAACTGGGTATTTGATCAAATTCGGTTTTTAAAGCTCTTTTTGTGAAATAATGAACTGAATTCAAAAAGCTTTGTAAAGTTTCACAATGCCAAAAGAGGAGCATAAATGTTCCTTCTTTAATTTTACATCTAGGGCAGTTTGGAGAGATATCTTTGGATATTTTATGGATCCTTAATGGGGTTAAGTAAAGATGATAAATGAATTGAAATTCGCCTCTTTAATGTTGTTGCTTGTGAATGGGGAATATGAATTCTCAAAAATGTATTTCCATGAATTTTCACTGAATCCATCCCTCAATCCATTTCCCAAGTTTTTACCACTGAAATAAATGAAGGTAATAATTTATACAATTCTACAGTTTTACCTTTTATGACTGTTGATGACGCTACAGCATTTTCTATTTCAGATATTTCAAAACTCAACAGTTTTTTTTTCATAAGTGCGAGAACAGAATTTTGTATTCCACACATTTATGACACATGCACAAACACGTCACTTTTTTATAGATTTATTGTATAAACATCGTTAGTGGAAAAGGGCAATTAGAGATACCATTTAACCCTATGAGCATGGTTTTGGTATGTGGGAAGTCGGCCAAAATAAACTAAAAATGTCTTTTAATTTTGATTTTGTCTGACGATGTGTTTTTAACTCTTTAACTACCAGCTCGACTGTTTGGCAGAGGTCATCAATGAATTTAGGGATACTTAACGTTTTAAAAACAGAACAAATCAAATCATTGTTTAATTCTGTTAACACCTCAGCAAACAAAGAAAACTAAAAAGAAACCAAAAATAAGTTTTGGGTTTTTTTGGTGTGGGATTTAAAGGTTTAAAAAGCTAACAGTTGATCGTGATGACATAAAAATGCACAAATATTTGGGTTAAAAATCAATTAGAAAATGCAGAAAATAAAGCACAAAATAGTTTTTGATACATTTTAGACTATATGTAAATCATATTATCAGTAAATTTTAATAACAGTATTTAAAATAACAATGATGGTAATAATAGTAATAGCACTAATAGCTTTTAGCTTTTCAAACCTTAAAATCCCACACAAAGAAAGTGTCAGTTCTTTTGGTTTGTTTGCAGGTTTTTCTGTATCCTAAGAAACTGACAGAAACAAACAACATGTTATGCTTATTTTAAGACATTAAAAATATTCCTGAATGTACTGACTTCTGTCAAGCAGTTGAGCTGGGAGTTAAAGGGTTAAGTAGCGTTAAGGCTCATTTACGCTTGTCATATGGATCCATTTCAAACATGGTTCCGTCATTGCCCACATACTCCCATGCATCCTTCAGGTTGTCAGTGGATGTTAACCATTACAGCCACCAGGGGGCAGGCCGGAGTCAAAAGTGTCTGATAACAACAAACGAGCTAACGTTTAGCTCCCTCTCAATCTCTTCCCAGCTGATTTGGAGTTTAATATGATCTCGATGCTTGTAATTTCGCACCAGCTCACACAACCTTTCTTCAAAGAGTCCCGCCATTGTCTTCTTCGTTTCTCTTCAGAGATGCATATCGGGTGGTGACAGCAGCAACACTGCCCCCACGGTTTCAGGTGGTACTGCTCCATTTGGCCCATATCCATAAACTTCAATGGTATGTGCAGAAATACAGACGAAAGAACAAGAAGCATGGACGGAGAGCTCCATCCGTATCCGTATGTAACGTTGAGCAAATGTGAGCCTTTAGTTGTATTGTAGGATTTGCACCCATGCTCATGATACTGTATGTCCTCAGTTTCCACAACAGTTTCTCCATCTCCCTTTCAACCTGTTTC
Organism: Scarus forsteni; assembly: GCA_036419115.1. Lineage (NCBI taxonomy): Eukaryota > Metazoa > Chordata > Actinopteri > Labriformes > Labridae > Scarus > Scarus forsteni. The sequence continues at coordinate 1,382,413 of JAZDUH010000486.1, read as the reverse complement.
TCCATCAGCCAAAGTTCTTCCCCTGTGCACTCCGTAAATAAAGGCAAACTCCTGTACCCACGACTAACCGTATCCATGATCGATCATCTATAGTATCTATTTTTTTTTATCACCACATAGGCATGAGGTCCCTCTGAAAATGGGATGTCACATCTCAAGAGGCCTTTAATACATTTATACTTAAAGGAGACAAATATGGTTGGGATGCACTTGTGGTCTGGGCATCCATGAGTTCGTCACTACCATAAATTCTTATTTTCAGTAAGAATATCTAAGATTATACTTCTATAAAATGATCACCACAACCATTCAGACATGAGGACCCTCCTGAAAACCAGATGTAGCATCTCAAGAGGCTAACCTCTAAAAAATCAGATGACAGGTCTATGGTTCATGGATCTGTCTCTAACTTTAGTTCTTACTTTAGTCCACTTGTCTCCTCTTACCTCCCTTCCTTTGCCAACATACCCAACACAGCATGGTGTGGATTTGCTGTTCATCATGAGACTGGGATCCACATTCAAGATTTCCTGCTGCTGAACAGAAGGTTTTTTCTTGCCGCCATGATGGAGGGATTCATGATTGGCTACATGGATTCATGTTGGGTGTTGGACGTATATATTTGTATATATATATGTATATGCGTATCTTTATTTGTATGTATCTATGCATATATGTGTATCAGTGGCGGCTGCTGGTCAGTCAAGGAGGGGAAGCTCTTTTGTTTTTCTGGCCTACATCATAAATTTGTTTATTTATGTAAATGATCTGTGACCCTGTTGTACCAACTAGGTGGCTTTTACAGGGCTTTTATTCCCCAAAACCCACTTTTGACCAGACAACACATTTTATTTGTGACAGCACTTCCAGTGAGCCAGCTCACCTCGTCATACCAGGAATGCTGAAAAGACCTGTTTCTTTTTCCCACCTTTTGAACTTTATCAATCTTGGAGTTGATCTGCCCTGCTGTTTAACTCTAATTTTCTCTTTGAAAGGAAGACTATCAAATGGCTTCGCCAAAATCCGGTCGACAACATTCATACTATCTGCCATTATGTGCAGCTTGCTAGCAGCTGGAGCTGCTACGTGAGACTACCGTTTGACAGACTGAGTGTGAGTGACAGTAGAGGCTCTGCAGCTGCTCGTTTGTAAAAAAAAAAAAAGACAAAAAGTGACAGGAGAGAATCTTCAAACACAGTGCTACTCTTTTTAAGAAAGATAAAGTCGCTGGTGATTGATAAAGCCTCCGGATCAGTCCAGAACAACTGAATGTAAAACTCAGAAGATGCTCCGGTGGAGGGTTATACTTCCAGATCGATGATTGGCTCATTTCACTGTCAATCAAAAAGGGATTCGGCCTCAGACAGATCATCCAATCATCATGCAGAAGCTCAGCGTCCAGGCCAGCCCACTGCCTCATAGACCCCCAGAGACGCTGAGCGTCCGATGGGAGGGACAAAGCCCAGCGTTTATCCAACGACCGTCCAGTTTCCACAGTCGAACAACCCACTCTACGCTTCCCCATCGAAGTCAGAAGACGCTCAGCGTCTGACTGTGTTAAAGCACTGAGACGCTGCAGGGATGAAAGAGAAGGAAGTTGCACCAGTTACCTGTGATAAGTAGCTGATTCTGAACAAAAGATGAAGGTATTCCAGAGCATATTTAGTCAATGAAATGTACACACAGCAGGACACATCACCACTTTTTTGGGGGACATTTTAGGGAAAGTTGAGCTTCCCTTGCAGTCTTAGAGCAATCGCCACTTATGTGTATCCACAAAAAGAAGAGTTCTTGCTCCATTGTAAAGTGTCTTGAGATAACACTTGTTATGAATTGGCGCTATACATATAAAGATTGATTGATTGATTGATTAAAGATTGATCACTTGAGTCAAAATCGTTTATTGTTAGTTCAGTCCTTGTGAAGTCTCTGTTTGTTGTTTCTTGTGCAAAGTGGTAGTGTGATGTACAGGCTCTGGTCTGTACCAGGCTTTCTCCCCACATCTGACATGTTTAATATCACACTCTTACCTTTTTGGATCCAAACATACTTCTCTTCAAGATTTCCTGCTGCTTAACAGAGGGTTTTTTTCTTGCTAACTATATGGGTTATGTTGGGAATAGGATGTATATATTTGTGTATATGTGTATTTTATATATGTATCTATGCATATATATATATGTGTATCCATAAAATGAAGAGTTTTGTGCTCTATTGTAAAGCACCTTGAGATAACACTTGTTATAAACTTGGGCTATACAAATAAAGAGACAAAAATGCTCCTCATAAATAACTCTGGATGACACGCTGTCCTATGGTATGTGCCCTTTGATAATAATCAGTTCATAAAAGCAGCCAAACCCAGCACATAAAATGTGGAGACAACCAGCTGACATGTTTGTATCACACAGCAACATCCTCCTCAGGCTGTGGATTAAACACTGAGGGTGATGATGGCAGATTTGGAGAGTCAGGGTCCCTAAATGTTTCGAATACTTGACTAAGTTATTAAGTTATTGCACATTTTAAATATTTTCAGGATTGAAAAACAGTCCAGATCACCCCATTCCATGATTGTGTACGTACGTGTACTTTGTGTTTGGATGCCCCCCCTTCCCTTTTTTTAAAGAATTATTGTTTTTTTCCTCCTTATAGTTCATTTCACTCCTTTTTTCCTGATTGACTATTCTTTGAATTATTATTATTGTATTGGTTTTTATCACATCTTTATTGTACTTAGTATTGTAACTTTTTAAAATTTTGTTTTTATATTTTTTTCCCCACTGCTGTTGTTGTTGTTCCTGTTGTAGTTGTCTTTTGGTAAGTTCCACCTGCACCAGAAATGTTCCATCCAAGTTAAATTTTGACTACTGTGTCTCTGTCTATTACCTCTGAATGATTTTGAAAATTTTGTAAAAAAAAAAAATGTAACCCTCTAAATACTGAGTAGTTTCTGGTCGTTTTTTGCTTTTCTCACATTTTTCTCACTGTCACATTTTTCTCTGCAATACGAAGTCCTAACCTGACATGCCAGATGGACAGCTCCATAATGAATATATTTCACTAATGAAAACAAAAATTCAAGATTTTTTGAACAGTGAATTCAGGAAGTATGTGAATCAGTCATATCTTGTTGAAAGCAGTACTAAGCATAGGATTTTTTGTTCCTTTACAGGATTTAGCCGAAGAAAACAAATAATTTTCTGCAAATTTTTAAAGAAGACATAATAATTAAAGCGATGTTGATGAGCTCTTATTAAATACGCCCATTTTCTTCCATTTTTTTGCATATGTTTCTGACGTCACTTGTGATACATTCAGGTACCCTCAGAAACTTGAAATTCTAATGATTACACCAGTGTTTTCCATTTCTGCACAGGACACATGGTTTGTAAATGACACTCATTTAAAAAATGTATTTTGATCCCGCTGGCTGGATCAATATCTATGGGTTAAAAAAGAAAAACTATAAACATAAATTTATATCTGCGATACCAAATGTAGTTATGCTCTACATGTACTCAATTTTGGTCAACAAGTGTCCAAGTAGACTTTACAAGAAAAGCAACAAGTGGTTGGAAAAAAGCAAATTCAGGCCTCCCATGGACTTTTGAAAATATTACAACCTTTCAGGGTGCTGGATTTGGTTATAATCTCTCCTACTTCATTTGCATTATGTCTGCTAGTACTACTCAAGAATCTTTTGGCTTTACTAGTACTACTAATAGACTAAAAACAGTCTGCCAGTATAACTGGTGAGATTTGAGCTTACTAGAAGTACTAGTAAAAAAATATTTTGTTAAAAAAAAATTGGCGCATGAGTAGACTTTACTAGTAAAGCAAAATCATCTACGAGTTCACAATTTAGTTATAAAGCTTTGAGTGTTTAGTAGTAACATTTTAAGTCTTCTAGTACTACTAGTAGACCCAAAACAGAGTACTAGTAGTACTAATGAACACTTGTTGGTCTCTTAGAAGTACTAAAGACACTTTTTGCTATACTAGAAAAGTCTACTTGTGCACTAGTTGACTAAAATGGAGAACATGTACTCCAAGTTTGAGTACTAGCAGAGCTGAAGTATGGCTGATATTTCAAATTTATGCTCAGACAGCTTTCCACAGAGATCAATTTTGCTCACGCCTGTCTAAAAAGACAGCGTCAACAGCCCTAAAATCTTTTGTCATGGTCAGTACATACTATGGTGTGGCAAAGGTGTGGACAAAACCTTTCTAGCCATATTAAAGGGTGTGCTGTTGAGCTGTTTTGTGTCACACATAATGTATTTGCACAAATCATTTTACAAATATGCAAATAGCCCTTTGTGACGCCTTCATCAAGAACAACCAACTACTACAAAGGAACAATTCACATCTTAATGACTGGTCGCAATGTGAAAAAAACTGCAGTGACTCAACAAGTTTAAGATGCATTATTATCCAATTAATCTTCATTTACAGGGAGGGAAACACACCTTACTAGGTGGGGGAGCACAAGCCTAAAGTCATTACTATCAACCATTTGACGTAACCCAAATATATATGAAGGAGATCTCAGGTGCCAAGAGCCAGAAAGCAAAGACAAACCCGACAGAACAGGACAGGTGAGGAAACGAACACCTGCAGATCATCAGTTCATCACAAAGGTCAGTTCTTCAATGAGAATTTAAGAAGCATGGGGTTTGTACAGCTTGGTGTTTGCTTGGTTTTTGATTATAAATCTTTGTTGTCTTTAAACTGTTCTGATATACTTTTTGTCCTAACCATATGCCCAAATATTCTAAATAGTAAAATTTACCCTAATAATCCTTTGAAATCTGCTACAGATTTGCAGCAATTCTGTGCTTCATGTTTTAATAATTGACTGTTTGGCCATCATGTTGACCTTAAGCATCTTTCTGCATCTTATGTTTTTATTTATTTTGCATAGATACACAGTGGTTGTGGTGTTACTGTCTCCTCATGGCATAATTCTTTTAAATAATTTTCAAATTGCTAAATAACCTGAATAGGAGATTTCAAGCTCTTGACACAAATATCAAGATCAACCTCGTAGTGGCGATAACAAGTTTGGAATTACTGGATATCAGCAAAAATGGGCTTGAGTTTATATTTTCTTGTCTTTCTGACTCCTCAAAGCAGATTGATACCACAGGTCACAGCCACACATTAACACCCGTTTGCTCACTGATGGATCAGATTTTCTCTGCCAGTCATCCATCTGTATTATCCACTGATGGGCATCCTACTTGTAAATGTGGTAAAACTTAGTGAAAACTCTGCTTACTTCATTTAAAGCTGCAGCCTGGAGGAAAGTAGAAGCCAAAATACAGTAACGTGACAAAAGTAGCTCACCAAATCCAAGCTAATTTAATCTATTTAACAGATATCATCACCATCAGTACTGCTATTATCACTTTTATATTTTTTTGCCATGATAAAGTTCATACATCCACCGCTTTTCTGAATATTTGTTGGACTGTTCTGTTTGTTTCTAGATCTGCTCTCATTGTTTCTTTAATTTCAATTCAATTCAACCAATGAATTATTCCCAAGGGGGCAATAAAAGGCAATACATTTTCTCTTTTTTTTCGTGTGATGGATGTAAATATATTGGCTAATTATCCTAAACCACCTGGTTTAATGTTGGTTACTTAATAAAAAGGCTGAAATAGTTTTCAAACTGCTATTTTTTGTGGATAAATGATAATAAATAATCAGATATACAAGCTCAAAAAGTTGCCCAATAACAACATGAAGCTGCTTATTTTACCTTTTTGGTTCTTGTGGTTTCTGTCTCCCCTAATCTGAAATCACTTCCTCCTGTTTCCTCATGATCTGTGCTCCTGTCTCTTCTCTGATTGAATGATTGACAGCTGATCACTCTGGTGTTGGTAAACTTAAAGGGATAGTTCAGTATTTTTGAAGATGGGTTGGATCAGGTTCTTGACAATCGTCAACTTAGTGGCTGAAAGTGTGGTTCTGTCCCTTTAAGGAGACCCATTACAGACAACCAGGAAGGTACACTGCTGTTAATGGGTACACTTATTTTCATAATTATGTGACTTTTACGAATGCAAGCAAGCCATGAAACCTCGTTGGAGATATCTGTTTTTCCAGTGAGTCTATGTTTTTGTCACAATGGAGCAAATGCGTCGAGTTCCTCCACCTGCGCACACGCTTAAGCTCACTCTGAAGAAGTCAATCACACATATTTGGTTCAGGATTACTTTCTTCTGCTATTGTTGTGCGCTTCACTGCCAAGCTAAGGCAGCTGTGATTGATTTCTATATGAGCAAATTAGGTCTGATCTGATTAAGTGGGCGTGAAAGCCTTTTGAGAAAGACAGGGACCAAATTATGCAAGCAATGGAAGCAATGCTAGCACCGCCAGACTCCAGTTCATTAGGTCAAGATTCATAAGTCATTACAAATAGCTTTGATAAATACGCATTTTTCATCCAAGCAGCCTCGTAGCAACCAAAAATGTAATAACGGCCAATAATGTAATAACGATCAATAGCGTAATAATTTTGGCCATTTTTAAATGTCATAAAGCCAATAATGTAATAAAACCTTTGAGCCAATAATGTAGTAACTTTTTGCCAATAATGTAATGAGTTATTACATTATTGGCTGGTTAACCCTTACCCTTACCCTAACCCTAACCCCTATCATGTGAAATAAGTTATTACGTTATTGGCTCAAAGATTTTATTACATTATTGGCAAGTTATTACATTATTGGCTTTATTACATTTAAAATGGCCAAAATTATTATGGTATTGGTAGTTATTACATTATTGGCTTTATTACATTTAAAATGGCCAAAATTATTATGTTATTGGTAGTTATTACATTATTGGCTGTTATTACGTTTTTGGCTGTTACAAGCCTCAATACAACTCATCATTATTTATAACTCCAAGCTGATCTGCTTCAAGCTTAACGCTGTTATTACTTGGCCAGTTTAAAATTTCTGGGTCATGGTGTAACAATGGTCCTGATGGAAAACGGTAGATGGACCCGAGCTTACATAGCGCTTCTCTAGTCTTTGACAATTCAAAGCTACTTGACACTGCAGGTCGCATCTACACATTCACATTTATTCATTCTCACTGATGGTTGGAGTTTCTGTCAGTTATCAGCTAACACATTCACACCCTTTCAAGCCCATTTCCATGCCAGTGGCACAGCAGTGAGAGCAACTTGGGGTTATGTATCTTGCCCAAGCACACACTGCCATGTGACATCCAGAGCTGGGTTTGAACCTGCAACCTCCCGATTACTGACCAAGTGCAGCATCAGACTGCGCCGACAATGCCCCAGATGGCAGTAGCAAAGGCCACAGTTGCAGCCCCATCTAGTGGTCACTGGCTACATTACACATCATTTGACAGGATGTGTTTCCACCAAATAAGGTGCAGTGTGAAGGAAAACAACCCAAGTGAAAAATGAAATGATTTTTTCAACTTCAACGCCAAACTCAATTGAGTCTGACAAGTTCTGGGTTGATGCCGCTGTTCGGGTGTTTCAGCGTGTTTACAGTGATGCACACTTTCAATAGCAGAGCCCTCAGTTATTGTGCTTTTGTTCTGTGAACTACCATAGTGAAAGTGTTTAAGTGTGACCTGCTGTGTAAAAGAACCCTGCGCTGTCATGCTATCAGAAGAGTAGTTATTATTAGCAGCATAGCCAAAGTCTGAAACTCGGGAAATTTAGAAAGACAATGAAAACTGTTGTGTCATACCATAAGTCTTGGATTCTCAAAATTCCATTAACTGATCATACTACTAATCCCATCTAGGGATGTAATGGTTACCGGTAAAAATGGTAAACTACGATAAAATTTCCCACGGTTATCGTTACCGTGTCCAATTAAAATTACCGTTACATCGTGCTTGATCACCACACTGCCTCAGTAATGCACGGTGATGCTGCTCTTTGCCTGGAAAAGCCGGAACTATGTATCTGTCCACGATTAACCCTTGAGTGACCCTTCAAAAAAGTTACACGCATGACCCTTCAAGTGGACATTTTTGTCCATTTCTGGAAAGTGTCCAGTAAAAGGTCACAGGGGCATGATTTTTGGCAAGCAGGGTTAATTTGGGGTTAAATTTGAGGATACCAAGTTTCAGTATGCAAATCTATCATTTGACCATGTAATGCAGTTTTATTCCATCCATGACCCTTCAATTGGACATTTTTGTCCATTTTCGAGAAAGTGTCCACAGTAAAAGGTCACAGGGGCATGATTTTTGGCAAGCAGGGGTAATTTGAGGTTAAATTTGAGGATGCCAAGTTTCAGTGTGAAAATCCATCATTTGACGGTGTAATGCACTTTTCTCCTGTCCATGACCCTTCAGGTGGACAAAAATGTCCATTTTGTAGATAGTGTCTAAAAATAGTGTCTACGAAGGGTCATGGATGGAAGAAAAGCGCATCACACAGTCAAATGATGGATTTTCTTGCTGAAACTTGGCATCCTCAAATTTAACCCCAAATTACCCCCGCATGCCAAAAATTATGCCCCTGTGACCTTTTTTTAAACCACTTTCTAGAATAGGACATTTTTGTCCACGAAGGGTCATGGATAGGTTAAAAATGCATTACGTGGTCAAATGATGGATTTTAACACTGAAAGCTGGGCTTTGGAAATTTTACCCACAATGACACTCCTTCACCAAAAAACAGCTCTGGTTAGGAGGGGGATTGTCTGTGAGGGGGTTTTGGATTTTGGAAATGGACAAAAATGTCCAAGGGTCATACGAGGGTTAAGGAGCCTCAGGCGAGGTGCATATGCGCAGTTTGCATTGTTTGGCCTCTGAATTTGACACATTTATTGACAAAAAAGACAAAGGAACTGTTATGAATATAATAACAAAGGGGTTAAATGATTTCAATTCTGTGTAAAAGTACTTTTAGAACATTTTGAGCACAGTGCAACAATACCTCGATAATAATGATAACCGTGATAATTTTGGTCACAATAACCGTGATACAAAATTTTCATATCGTTACATCCCTAATCCCATCACAGACAGATGAGGCTTTAACCAATCCCTGCTGTCACCAAACAAGGCCAGTCATTAAGTGTACTTAATAATAGTTATCTGTAGGTATCTGAGAGTCTCTAGCTGCTTGACAGGAATGTCTTTAGACTGTGATGGGATATAGTACTGCAGAGACCAACTGACGTAACATGCAAATTCCATCAGAAATCTATGGTGGAAAACAAATGCTTATGTTGTTGTGCACTATGCAGACTTATTGTTATATCAATAACACAAACAGTAAAGGCTAAGTTCTCTAAAGTAAACTTTAAAAGTGGTTAATTTACACTTCTCTCTGTCAAAATCTTCACAGGAAATACCAGACACCATCTGAGAGTTGGTGAAGGTGGTCGAAAACAATATCAAGATGATCACCAACACTCTCGTACTCATCCTGATACTTGCTGGTAGGTATAAAATATAATTTTCATACACTTAAAAAATGGAAATCCAAAATAGATGGAGAATCTCATAAAACCATGTAATGCTTACAGCATGCTACAACAAACCCACTGAGGGAAGCCTGCGGTCAAAATGCCCTGGATACACAACGATGCAACCAATAACCATGACATCAGCTGTTTCGAGAAGTCCCAATCGAGAAATGACCTCTGCAAGGGCTGCATCGACTGCAGCATCTGCACTCTCAGCAGCTGCAGCAACTGCTGCAGCAGCTGCACAAACAGCAGCAGCAACCACCACTGGACCCACAGCCATGGCAGCAGCTGATGCTGCAGAGAAGGCCTTAGAGTATGCAAACCTAACAGCAGAAGCTGCAGAAATGCTCAATGATGGAACAATTTCACCAAAGGAAGCAGCAAACCTTACAGACAGAGCTGTGGAGGCAATCAATGCAGCAGCAGAAGCACTGAGGACAATTGCCGTCTCTGCCACAGGACCCACTGCAAATTTGATAAAAGCCCTTGCTGAAGAATTATCAAATGCAGCACAAGCAGCCGCTCAGGTAGCCAATGCCACAGATCAAGCAGCCAATGCAGATTCAGAGGCAGATGCAGAACAGGCTGCAGAGAGCACAGCACAGGCCATAGAAGAGCTATCTACCCCTGTCCAGGAAATCAAAAGATTACTTGCAGAAAATTCAGAGCCAACTAATGAAGACTTCCCAACTGATGTACAAAACGCGCTACAAGACGCAAACAGAGTGGCTAATTCTTCTGCAGAAGCTCTAACAAAAGCTCTGGAGGCAGCAAATGCCAATGTTGATGCTGCAAATGCACCCACTGAAGACGCACAGTCAGCTGCAGACAACGCAGACCAATTGGCCAAAGAAGCAGCAGAAGCTGCACGACAAGCAGCAGATGAAGCAGAAGCGGCAACAGCTGGACCAACTTCAGCAGAAACCTCAGCAAGGGCTGCATCAGCTGCAGCATCTGCACTCTCAGCAGCTGCATCAACTGCTGCAGCAGCTGCACAAACAGCAGCAGCAACCACCACTGGACCCACAGCCATGGCAGCAGCTGATGCTGCAGAGAAGGCCTTAGAGTATGCAAACCTAACAGCAGAAGCTGCAGAAATGCTCAATGATGGAACAATTTCACCAAAGGAAGCAGCAAACCTTACAGACAGAGCTGTGGAGGCAATCAAAGCAGCAGCAGAAGCACTGAGGACAATTGCCGTCTCTGCCACAGGACCCACTGCAAATTTGACAAAAGCCCTTGCTGAAGAATTATCAAATGCAGCACAAGCAGCCGCTCAGGTAGCCAATGCCACAGATCAAGCAGCCAATGCAGATTCAGAGGCAGATGCAATACAGGCTGCAGAGAGCACAGCACAGGCCATAGAAGAGCTATCTACCCCTGTCCAGGAAATCAAAAGATTACTTGCAGAAAATTCAGAGCCAACTAATGAAGACTTCCCAACTGATGTACAAAACGCGCTACAAGACGCAAACAGAGTGGCTAATTCTTCTGCAGAAGCTCTAACAAAAGCTCTGGAGGCAGCAAAAGCCAATGTTGATGCTGCAAATGCACCCACTGAAGACGCACTGTCAGCTGCAGACAACGCAGACCAATTGGCCAAAGAAGCAGCAGAAGCTGCACAACAAGCAGCAGATCAAGCAGAAGTGGCAACAGCTGGACCAACTTCAGCAGAAACCTCTGCAAGGGCTGCATCAGCTGCATCAGCTGCAGTTGCAGCAGCTGCAGCAACTTCTGCAGCAGCTGCACAAACAGCAGCAGCAACCACCACTGGACCAACAGCCATGGCAGCAGCTGATGCTGCAAAGACCGCCTTAGAGGCAGCAAAACAAACAGCAGCAGCTTCAGAAATGCTCAATGATGGAACAATGTCACCAGAGGAAGCAGTAAACCTTATAGACAGAGCTGTGGAGGCAATCAAAGCAGCAGACGAAGCAGTGAGGACAATTGCTGACTCTGACACAGGACCCACTGCAAATTTGACAAAAGCCCTTGCTGAAGAATTATCAAAAGCAGCACAAGCAGCCGCTCAAGTAGCCAATGCCACAGATGAAGCAGCCAACGCAGATTCAGAGGCAGATGCAGGAAAGGCAGCAGAGAGCACAGCACAGGCCATAGAAGAGCTATTAACCCCTGTCCAGGAAATCAACAGATTACTTGCAGAAAATTCAGAGCCAACAAATGAAGACTTCCCAACTGATGTACAAAACGCGGTACAAGACGCAAACAAGGTGGCTAATTCTTCTGCAGATGCTCTAACAAAAGCTCTGGAGGCAGCAAAAGCCAATGTTGATGCTGTAAATGCACCCACTGAAGACGCACTGTCAGCTGCAGACAACGCAGACCAATTGGCCAAAGAAGCAGCAGAAGCTGCACAACAAGCAGCAGAGCAGAAGCGGCAACAGCTGGACCAACTTCAGCAGAAACCTCTGCAAGGGCTGCATCAGCTGCAGCAGCTGCAGTTGCAGCAGCTGCAGCAACTTCTGCAGCAGCTGTACAAACAGCAGCAGCAACCACCACTGGACCAACAGCCATGGCAGCAGCTGATGCTGCAGAGAAGGCCTTAGAGGCAGCAAAACAAACAGCAGCAGCTTCAGAATTGCTCAATGATGGAACAATTTCACCAGGGGAAGCAGTAAACCTTATAGACAGAGCTGTGGAGGCAATGAAAGCAGCAGACGAAGCAGTGAGGACAATTGCTGACTCTGACACAGGACCCACTGCAAATTTGACAAAAGCCCTTGCTGAAGAATTATCAAAAGCAGCACAAGCAGCCGCTCAAGTAGCCAATGCCACAGATGAAGCAGCCAATGCAGATTCAGAGGCAGATGCAATACAGGCTGCAGAGAGCACAGCACAGGCCATAGAAGAGCTATTAACCCCTGTCCAGGAAATCAACAGATTACTTGCAGAAAATTCAGAGCCAACAAATGAAGACTTCCCAACTGATGTACAAAACGCGGTACAAGACGCAAACAAGGTGGCTAATTCTTCTGCAGATGCTCTAACAAAAGCTCTGGAGGCAGCAAAAGCCAATGTTGATGCTGTAAATGCACCCACTGAAGACGCACTGTCAGCTGCAGACAACGCAGACCAATTGGCCAAAGAAGCAGCAGAAGCTGCACAACAAGCAGCAGATCAAGCAGAAGCGGCAACAGCTGGACCAACTTCAGCAGAAACCTCTGCAAGGGCTGCATCAGCTGCAGCAGCTGCAGTTGCAGCAGCTGCAGCAACTTCTGCAGCAGCTGTACAAACAGCAGCAGCAACCACCACTGGACCAACAGCCATGGCAGCAGCTGATGCTGCAGAGAAGGCCTTAGAGGCAGCAAAACAAACAGCAGCAGCTTCAGAATTGCTCAATGATGGAACAATTTCACCAGGGGAAGCAGTAAACCTTATAGACAGAGCTGTGGAGGCAATGAAAGCAGCAGACGAAGCAGTGAGGACAATTGCTGACTCTGACACAGGACCCACTGCAAATTTGACAAAAGCCCTTGCTGAAGAATTATCAAAAGCAGCACAAGCAGCCGCTCAAGTAGCCAATGCCACAGATGAAGCAGCCAACGCAGATTCAGAAGCAGATGCAGGAAAGGCAGCAGAGAGCACAGCACAGGCCATAGAAGAGCTATTAACCCCTGTCCAGGAAATCAACAGATTACTTGCAGAAAATTCAGAGCCAACAAATGAAGACTTCCCAACTGATGTACAAAACGCGGTACAAGACGCAAACAAGGTGGCTAATTCTTCTGCAGATGCTCTAACAAAAGCTCTGGAGGCAGCAAAAGCCAATGTTGATGCTGTAAATGCACCCACTGAAGACGCACTGTCAGCTGCAGACAACGCAGACCAATTGGCCAAAGAAGCAGCAGAAGCTGCACAACAAGCAGCAGATCAAGCAGAAGCGGCAACAGCTGGACCAACTTCAGCAGAAACCTCTGCAAGGGCTGCATCAGCTGCAGCAGCTGCAGTTGCAGCAGCTGCAGCAACTTCTGCAGCAGCTGCACAAACAGTAGCAGCAACCACCACTGGACCAACAGCCATGGCAGCAGCTGATGCTGCAAAGAACGCCTTAGAGGCAGCAAAACAAACAGCAGCAGCTTCAGAAATGCTCAATGATGGAACAATTTCACCAGAGGAAGCAGTAAACCTTATAGACAGAGCTGTGGAGGCAATCAAAGCAGCAGACGAAGCAGTGAGGACAATTGCTGACTCTGACACAGGACCCACTGCAAATTTGACAAAAGCCCTTGCTGAAGAATTATCAAAAGCAGCACAAGCAGCCGCTCAAGTAGCCAATGCCACAGATGAAGCAGCCAACGCAGATTCAGAAGCAGATGCAGGAAAGGCAGCAGAGAGCACAGCACAGGCCATAGAAGAGCTATTAACCCCTGTCCAGGAAATCAACAGATTACTTGCAGAAAATTCAGAGCCAACAAATGAAGACTTCCCAACTGATGTACAAAACGCGGTACAAGACGCAAACAAGGTGGCTAATTCTTCTGCAGATGCTCTAACAAAAGCTCTGGAGGCAGCAAAAGCCAATGTTGATGCTGTAAATGCACCCACTGAAGACGCACTGTCAGCTGCAGACAACGCAGACCAATTGGCCAAAGAAGCAGCAGAAGCTGCACAACAAGCAGCAGATCAAGCAGAAGCGGCAACAGCTGGACCAACTTCAGCAGAAACCTCTGCAAGGGCTGCAGCAGCTGCAGCATCTGCACTCTGCAGCAGCTGCAGCAACTTCTGCAGCAGCTGCACAAACAGTAGCAGCAACCACCACTGGACCAACAGCCATGGCAGCAGCTGATGCTGCAAAGAACGCCTTAGAGGCAGCAAAACAAACAGCAGCAGCTTCAGAAATGCTCAATGATGGAACAATTTCACCAGAGGAAGCAGTAAACCTTATAGACAGAGCTGTGGAGGCAATCAAAGCAGCAGACGAAGCAGTGAGGACAATTGCTGACTCTGACACAGGACCCACTGCAAATTTGACAAAAGCCCTTGCTGAAGAATTATCAAAAGCAGCACAAGCAGCCGCTCAAGTAGCCAATGCCACAGATGAAGCAGCCAACGCAGATTCAGAAGCAGATGCAGGAAAGGCAGCAGAGAGCACAGCACAGGCCATAGAAGAGCTATTAACCCCTGTCCAGGAAATCAACAGATTACTTGCAGAAAATTCAGAGCCAACAAATGAAGACTTCCCAACTGATGTACAAAACGCGGTACAAGACGCAAACAAGGTGGCTAATTCTTCTGCAGATGCTCTAACAAAAGCTCTGGAGGCAGCAAAAGCCAATGTTGATGCTGTAAATGCACCCACTGAAGACGCACTGTCAGCTGCAGACAACGCAGACCAATTGGCCAAAGAAGCAGCAGAAGCTGCACAACAAGCAGCAGATCAAGCAGAAGCGGCAACAGCTGGACCAACTTCAGCAGAAACCTCTGCAAGGGCTGCATCAGCTGCAGCAGCTGCAGTTGCAGCAGCTGCAGCAACTTCTGCAGCAGCTGCACAAACAGTAGCAGCAACCACCACTGGACCAACAGCCATGGCAGCAGCTGATGCTGCAAAGAACGCCTTAGAGGCAGCAAAACAAACAGCAGCAGCTTCAGAAATGCTCAATGATGGAACAATGTCACCAGAGGAAGCAGTAAACCTTATAGACAGAGCTGTGGAGGCAATCAAAGCAGCAGACGAAGCAGTGAGGACAATTGCTGACTCTGACACAGGACCCACTGCAAATTTGACAAAAGCCCTTGCTGAAGAATTATCAAAAGCAGCACAAGCAGCCGCTCAAGTAGCCAATGCCACAGATGAAGCAGCCAACGCAGATTCAGAAGCAGATGCAGGAAAGGCAGCAGAGAGCACAGCACAGGCCATAGAAGAGCTATTAACCCCTGTCCAGGAAATCAACAGATTACTTGCAGAAAATTCAGAGCCAACAAATGAAGACTTCCCAACTGATGTACAAAACGCGGTACAAGACGCAAACAAGGTGGCTAATTCTTCTGCAGATGCTCTAACAAAAGCTCTGGAGGCAGCAAAAGCCAATGTTGATGCTGTAAATGCACCCACTGAAGACGCACTGTCAGCTGCAGACAACGCAGACCAATTGGCCAAAGAAGCAGCAGAAGCTGCACAACAAGCAGCAGATCAAGCAGAAGCGGCAACAGCTGGACCAACTTCAGCAGAAACCTCTGCAAGGGCTGCATCAGCTGCAGCAGCTGCAGTTGCAGCAGCTGCAGCAACTTCTGCAGCAGCTGCACAAACAGTAGCAGCAACCACCACTGGACCAACAGCCATGGCAGCAGCTGATGCTGCAAAGAACGCCTTAGAGGCAGCAAAACAAACAGCAGCAGCTTCAGAAATGCTCAATGATGGAACAATTTCACCAGAGGAAGCAGTAAACCTTATAGACAGAGCTGTGGAGGTAATCAAAGCAGCAGACGAAGCAGTGAGGACAATTGCTGACTCTGACACAGGACCCACTGCAAATTTGACAAAAGCCCTTGCTGAAGAATTATCAAAAGCAGCACAAGCAGCCGCTCAAGTAGCCAATGCCACAGATGAAGCAGCCAACGCAGATTCAGAAGCAGATGCAGGAAAGGCAGCAGAGAGCACAGCACAGGCCATAGAAGAGCTATTAACCCCTGTCCAGGAAATCAACAGATTACTTGCAGAAAATTCAGAGCCAACAAATGAAAACTTCCCAACTGATGTACAAAACGCGGTACAAGACGCAAACAAGGTGGCTAATTCTTCTGCAGATGCTCTAACAAAAGCTCTGGAGGCAGCAAAAGCCAATGTTGATGCTGTAAATGCACCCACTGAAGACGCACTGTCAGCTGCAGACAACGCAGACCAATTGGCCAAAGAAGCAGCAGAAGCTGCACAACAAGCAGCAGATCAAGCAGAAGCGGCAACAGCTGGACCAACTTCAGCAGAAACCTCTGCAAGGGCTGCATCAGCTGCAGCAGCTGCAGTTGCAGCAGCTGCAGCAACTTCTGCAGCAGCTGCACAAACAGCAGCAGCAACCACCACTGGACCAACAGCCATGGCAGCAGCTGATGCTGCAGAGAAGGCCTTAGAGGCAGCAAAACAAACTGCAGCAGCCTCAGAAATGCTCAATGATGGAACAATTTCACCAGAGGAAGCAGTAAACCTTATAGACAGAGCTGTGGAGGCAATGAAAGCAGCAGACGAAGCAGTGAGGACAATTGCTGACTCTGACACAGGACCCACTGCAAATTTGACAAAAGCCCTTGCTGAAGAATTATCAAAAGCAGCACAAGCAGCCGCTCAAGTAGCCAATGCCACAGATGAAGCAGCCAACGCAGATTCAGAAGCAGATGCAGGAAAGGCAGCAGAGAGCACAGCACAGGCCATAGAAGAGCTATTAACCCCTGTCCAGGAAATCAACAGATTACTTGCAGAAAATTCAGAGCCAACAAATGAAAACTTCCCAACTGATGTACAAAACGCGGTACAAGACGCAAACAAGGTGGCTAATTCTTCTGCAGATGCTCTAACAAAAGCTCTGGAGGCAGCAAAAGCCAATGTTGATGCTGTAAATGCACCCACTGAAGAGGCACTGTCAGCTGCAGACAACGCAGACCAATTGGCCAAAGAAGCAGCAGAAGCTGCACAACAAGCAGCAGATCAAGCAGAAGCAGCAACAGCTGGACCAACTTCAGCAGAAACCTCTGCAAGGGCTGCATCAGCTGCAGCAGCTGCAGTTGCAGCAGCTGCAGCAACTTCTGCAGCAGCTGCACAAACAGCAGCAGCAACCACCACTGGACCAACAGCCATGGCAGCAGCTGATGCTGCAGAGAAGGCCTTAGAGGCAGCAAAACAAACAGCAGCAGCTTCAGAAATGCTCAATGATGGAACAATTTCACCAGAGGAAGCAGTAAACCTTATAGACAGAGCTGTGGAGGCAATCAAAGCAGCAGACGAAGCAGTGAGGACAATTGCTGACTCTGACACAGGACCCACTGCAAATTTGACAAAAGCCCTTGCTGAAGAATTATCAAAAGCAGCACAAGCAGCCGCTCAGGTAGCCAATGCCACAGATGAAGCAGCCAACGCAGATTCAGAAGCAGATGCTGAAAAGGCTGCAGAGAGCACAGCACAGGCCATAGAAGAGCTATTAACCCCTGTCCAGGAAATCAACAGATTACTTGCAGAAAATTCAGAACCAACAAATGAAGACTTCCCAACTGTTGTACAAAACGCGGTACAAGACGCAAACAAGGTGGCTAATTCTTCTGCAGATGCTCTAACAAAAGCTCTGGAGGCAGCAAAAGCCAATGTTGATGCTGTAAATGCACCCACTGAAGACGCACTGTCAGCTGCAGACAACGCAGACCAATTGGCCAAAGAAGCAGCAGAAGCTGCACAACAAGCAGCAGATCAAGCAGCAACGTTTGTTGCCTCAGCAGCTGAAGATGAAGAAAGACAAGCTGCACTTGTGGCAACATCCACAGCTGCCGCAGCAGCAGCAACGGCAGTTGCAACATCCACAGCTGCTGCAGCCGGAGCACCTCTGTCTGAAACCATGATCAGCGCAGTTGAAGCTGCACAAGCCGCAGCCAAGAACGCTTCATTGTTAGCAGACGGAGCAGGATCAGTCCCATCAGCTGTACAAGCTGCTGAAAAAACAGCAGAGGCTGCAAAAAAAATTGCAGAGGAAGCAAAAGAAGCAGCAAAAACAGCACCGGCATCTTTCGTCAATGCAGCAGAACAAATAGCAAAGGCATCTGAGGCAGCAGCAAAGGCAGCTCAAGAGGCTGCAATGGCAGCAGCAAAAGCAGCCTCAGACACAGCAACACCAGAAGCAATAGAAGCTACCGCAGAAGCAGCAAGACAGGTAAAAGCAAATGCAGAGAAAGCACGAGAGGCACTGTTATCAGTTACAGAGTTAACAGGAGATGTTATAACAGAGGAAACTCTGGAAGCAGTTTCTGCAGCAAATACTGTGGCAGATGCAGCAGAAGCAGCAGCAATTTCGGCAGAAATTTCAGCAAATTCAGCAACAGGAAACATTGATGACATGACGTCAGCAGCTAAAGGAGCCGCTAAAGCTGCTGAGGCCGCAGCAGGAGCAGCAGCAATTTATCTGTCAACAGCTGAAAACCCCATTGATGTAACGACAGCTGCACCAAATGTCAATGCAGAAGCTGCAGACAAAGCACTGCAAACTGCCGTGGTTAGTAACACAGCAGCAGCAGCGGCTGCAGCTGCAGCTGCCGCAGCGGCTGCAAAAGCTGCTGGGGCAGAGGAGCCTGCACAGAGGGCTGCACAAGCTGCTAGTTTAGCAGCAAAAGCTGCGGAAGGATCGTCAAACCAATCAGCTGAAGAGGCTGCTGAAAATGCAGCACAAGCAGCAGAGGAAGCAGCCCAAGCAGCAATGCAAGAAGCAAATTCTACACCAGAATCAGCAGCAATACAAGCAGCTGCAGAATCAGCAGCGCAATCAGCAAGAGCAGCAAGGATAGCAGCAAATGCAGCAAAAGAAGCAGCAAATGCAACAGCAGAGCTGGAAGTGATATCAGCAGCTGCAGGAGCTCTCAAAACTGTGGCTAAAGAAACTGAGGAGGCTCTTGAAAAACTACAGGATGTGTTAGATGCTCCAGAGACAACACAGGATGAATCACTAACTGCTGCACGAGATGTGGCGACGATGGCTCACGCAGCAGTGACAGCGGCACATGCGGCAACAGAAGCAGCTGTAGAAGTAATGACAACACCAGGAAATGTTACAAACCTGGTTTCAGTCATGGAAGCAACAACAGACGCAGCGGTAACGGCTGCTTCAGCAGCAGCATCCAGCGCAGTCACGGCAGTTGAAAGAGAAACAGCCACTGGAGACGGAGATGGAACCAACACAGGAAGTGGAACAACAACTGGCTCTGGAAATGGCACTCACACCACAACTGCTTCAACAACAGCAGCAAGCACAACAACAACAACAACAACAACAACAACAACAGCAGCAACAACAGCAGCAACAACAGCAAATGCAGTCAACAACAAAATCAGCCTCATTTCGGTCACTGTTGCCATCTTGGCTGCTGCACTTCTTTAGAGACCAAACAAACGGTCATTTGTGCTTTGTGCATAATGGACTCTGATCTTAGCCTGTAGAGATATATTTATTACTCATGAAATTGTTTTTTCATGTTTTCAGTGTGGAAATTATAAATAGTTAACTTTTAGGGGGTCAGAGAGAGTGAAACAGAGAAAGAGCAAATGCCCGTTCATCCTCGGGTTAGAGGCGCAGTGGGCGGGGTTTAATCATCACAGGGCTTTCCACGGGCATGTGCGGGGGTCAGCCAGCCCAGGGGGGTCATTTTTCACATGTAATGGATGAAGTCCCATTATTAGAGGCACATGGAGTGTTGCATGGATTATGAGTAACCTGCAGGCATCAGCTGGTTCCCTTGACTAAAAGCCTTTCAGATTGTTTACCGTGTTCTACAATCATCGTCATTCCCAAGGTCTGAATGATCATACTTGTACTTAAATGCGACAATCTTGACTTTGAAACACAGCTCAAGTAAAGGCTATTACCAAGCAATGATGGACCTATTATATGTGATTTCCACCTACAATCAGCATGGTGCTCACGGCTGCGGCTGAGGTGTTCGCCAGTCCTTTGAACACAAAGCAACACTTTCAAACTCAACATTGGAGCAAATATGCATTTGGTTATTTTAGATGAAACGCTAAAATCTCATGTGCTTCTTTGTCCATCACAAACTTTTTATCAGGCATTGATCCGAAGCACTACTCTAAAATCCTTTTTCTTGCAATCATCTTTTTATGAGAGAAACGTTGCATAGTAAATATATATGTATTTACACAACTTTTTCAGTATTATTCAGCATTACTTAACAGCATTTGTTTCTTCTTCTGTTCCCTTTTATTTTCAACAAACACACAAAAACTCATGAACCAAGGCGGCTTACATAGCATACAAACAGAAAAATTAAATGAGATTAAATTTAGTTGTAGTTACTATATTCATTTTGTGTTCGGTGACAAATTCAAACCATTTTGCCGAAATTTGGTCGAAATTAACTTCATGAATTCTCAGACAGTAAGTCAATTTTTCCTTTTTGTATGTATCTCAAGAATTCTTATAAACCACTCATTTAAATGTGGGAGGTGATGGAGTCAATTACCTTGCACTACTCTAAAATCCAATATGCTTTCAGCCTTGGTAACCAGGAGGTGATGAATGCTAACTTACTCCCACATGTTTGGTCTCATTCCTGCACCACTCTGTTGTTGCCATCAAAGTATAGTATAGTATAACAAAGTATAGAGGCACAATTGAGATGTTGTGTCTAAAAAATGGGTGTTCTCTAGACTCTTTGTCCTTGAAAAGTCATTTTCGTATTTATTATGTTTAAATTAGTTTTTAAATATGTCTGCCCGCTGAGAAGGCCGCCCTCCACTGGTGCTTGTGGAAAGCTCTGTGATCACAATGTTAACATAATTCAAATCTTTAGAATAGATGTAAATTATTCTATTTATTGTCCTATTTATTGTGTGCATGTGGAGACCTCCTCATACATGACTTGAATTGTTTTTTTCCTGCTAAATTATTGCACTTGTACAGTGTGTATGTTTGTGTAGAGTAATGTTCATCCTATCACCCTATGAAGTGATTGTTAATCAAAGTGTTTTAAATGTATTATCCTTAATCCTGTTAAACAGTATATCATTAAATTCATGTAAATTACACTTTTTGCCTTTTTCCTTTGTTTTATTTTGTATTTGAAAGCATTTTACTCTCTGAAAATCAAGTGTTCATGACAAAATTACCAGAGGCAGGGATGGAAATAGAGTTTCCGCTCATGTTATCATCTAACCAACTTCACTTTAATCTTTTTTACTCTGCGTTCCAGTTTTGCTTAAACTGAAATTTATTCTAAATTTTTCCCTCGTGCTCTGAAAGAGTTTTATTTGAACCAAGGAGAAGAACTTTTTTTCCAAAGGTGTTTTTGCGTTGTAAAGGGAGGAAATTTTGTTTACAAAACTAAAAAAAAAACACACTGTAATGCTCTTGTGACTTCCATTAAGTCCATAAGTACTGAAATATTCATATTCTTAGTGTTTTACAGAGAAACAACCAAATTTTCTTTGTATTTCCTGTGAATAAAAAAGAACTTTTTTTTTTTTTTAACAAGACGAATAAGCCTCCATGACAACTTATTTGAGTAAAAGAGTCAAACATAAGCTGCTCCTCCATCAGGTGCATTGATTAATCAGTAAACTAGTGTCCTCATTTCTTGAATATTTCTGCCACGGGAGGCGGTGAGGTGTAGCTAGGGCTGAACGATTTTAGGAAAAGATCTAATTTCAATTTTTCTGGCAGATATTGCAATTCACGATTTTTTTTCAAATCAAACTTCAGTGCAAAATTCACTTTGTTTACAGTACAGACAACAGTAAGGAAATAAATGATGAAAAACACTTAACACATTATTCACCTTCAATAGTGATGATAAATAATCTGTTTTCATTAACTTCTACTCCTAAACTGAGGCTTTGTGTTGTTGACCTGCTTACCAGCACTTTTAACATATAGACTGTCGACAAATTTGTAAAACAGTATGTGTATAATACTTGACACAACAGATCCTGAGTCAGTCAGGAGCGCTGCAAAAAAAACTGCTGCTTTGGTGATCACAAAGTTGCATTGTCTAAAATTTCGATCTGAAAACGATAAATCGTTCAGCCCTAGGTGTAGCCATTTTCAAGTCAAGTAAAAATGTGTTTTGAAGCCCATTTTAAAACAACATTAGTAGACCAATGAGACAAACAAGACAGAAAACAGCAACAAGAACAACCTTAAGACTTACAAATAATAATAATAATAATAATAATAATAAAATATTTAAATGGGACAAGAAGCCACAAAGGCTGAGAGCAAAGAAGATAAAAACTAAAATTATAAAACATGACAATTAAACTATTTGAAACTATGTTTAGGATGGTAAAAGACAGAATAACAGTTAAATAGAAGAACATAGAGATAATAATATAATATATATAATAATATATTATATTATATATATTTATAATATAATAGAGAAGACATAAGAGTGAGCATACACACACACTAGCTTAACCTTCCCATTTGACACGTGCTACATTAACTGGCCTTATCAAAACAACATTTATAAAATCTTTACCGTATCACTTTCACAAACCCTAACCCTACTTTCGACCTTTACCTTTAAACTTTTAATCTTTCCTCAACGTTTCCCTTCACTGTTAGCTCTGCTGTCGACATCATATTCATATCTTACACGCGCCCTTTCAAAATAAACTTCCGCCTTCACCGGAAGTAACCAAACTCATAAAACTATAAAATCATGGACCTACTTCTAATTATTATTACAAGTTTTCTCAAGCACAAATAATAAAACAGATTCATTAATAATACATATAAATGACGTCATAAAGCCAGGACAGTCATTTAAAGAGGCAGTCAGGAAGATTCTCCAGTCCCTCTGCTGACAGCTGCCAAAAATAATTTTAATAATTTCATAATTTATCAACTTTTCGCTACAAGTCTCTTCGCAAACATGAAAATACCCAATCATAGTTTTTTAAACAATCAAAAAGACCAAAAACAACCAAAACATTTTGAGCTTTAATTAAAGGATATTAATTTAAATAGTAAAATTTTTAGATATTTTTAAGCTGCAAACAACACAAGCACTGTGCAAGGCCAAGAATAATTAATCATCACCTACAATCCAAAAACTTTTTAGAGATCGAGATGGAGATTAGTATTTAAGAAGAAATTTTAATTTTAAAAATTAGTAGGTAATGCAAAAAAAAAGAAAAACTTTTGTTTGTCATGCTGTGGTGTCTGATTATGGAATGAGTCACAACAGGATCTGAAGCAAAGCTCAAACCTGGTGAAATAAAAAAAACTATAAAATATGACTTTCAGTAGATATGTGGATAAAACAGAAGGTATCGTATCAAATGAAGGACTTCTTTGTTTTGTTGGTTGTCTGTCATCAGGGTTCCCGTGGATCCTTGAAAAGTCTTAAAAGGCATTGAATTCATTATTCTAAAATTAAGGCCTTAATTGGCATTAAAATGCTTAAATCCAATTTTCAAAAGTCTTAAAAAATTGACCACATTAGTAAGATTTATGTTGGATTGAACTAAAAAAATATTTAGTAACATTTATCTATTTTTCAAAAATAATTCACAGATTTACTGTCATGGCAACATCGTGTAATCACAATAGCGGAACTAACAAAACAGTGATGTGGTTGTACCAGGATGTTTTAGAGCAAACGCATATCTTGGTTCTACCTACAGTGCCTGGAGAGAGAGAAAAAAATGGGGAAAAATTGGCTGAAAAATCCAAAAGTGGCTTAGGAAAACTGATTATGGCAGCAAAATTAGTATATAGATTTGAAATTAAATTTCAAAAAACATGCAAAATTTCCAAAAGTGGTTCTGACAGTGGCCGAAAAAGATGAATGGGGGCAAAATAGGCATAAAGTTGTAAAAACGGGTTTAAAAAAAGGTAAAAATGGTCCAAAAGTGAGACAAAGTGTATGAATAGAGGTAAAAAAGAAAGGGATGAACTTGCAAAAATTGGGTAAAAATGGTATGAAAGTGGAAAAAGGTTAATAAATAGGTGCAAAATAGGTATGGAGTTGCAAAAAATGGGGAAAATTTGGCAAAAAAAAAATCCAAAAGTGGCTTAGGAAAATTGATTATGGCAGCAAAATTGGGAATTAAAATTGATTTTAAATTTCAAAAGCCATGTAAAAATTTCAAAAATGGTTCTGACAGTGGCCCAAAAAATATGAATGGGGGTAAAATAGGTAGAAAGTTGTAAAAATGGGGTTAAAAAGAAGGCAAAAAGTGATGTTTTATTTAAAATAAACATTGGGTTAAAATTGCCTCTAACCCAGGTAATTCATGAAGCATTTTTGTTTGTTTTGTTTTTTTTCAATTGTGGTTCGTTGTCGACTTGGTCTTAAATTTGATTTCAAAGGGCCTTAAAAAAGTCTTAAAAAGTCTTGAATTTAACTTGCCTTGAGCTGTAGGAACCCTGGTCATTGTTTTGTTTTTGTTAAGTCACTAAATTATTGTGTAGAAACTGTTTTTCTTTTGTATTTATGTTTAATTAACTGTAGGATAAGAGATTGGACTCAATAAGTTTTATTTCTTTTTGCTTTTTGAATATATTGTGTGTAACGACTGCACTATAATCTTGTATTTCTGTTTTTTTGTTCTTTTTTGAATATATTTTAAATCATTAAGGCTCAATTCAGTTCTAGTCTTTAAGCTCTTGCAGTTTCAAACAGCATATTAAAATGTTTAAGTCTTTAGAAAAAAAGGGACTGGACAATATGTTGATTAAATCAAATAATTTGAATTGGGTTTTTGGAGATCATTTGAAAATTAAAAATCAAAGTTTTTTCTTTGACTCCACTTGAAAGCTGTGGGGTTGTTAGAAATATAAAACAAAAACTTTATGCTGTTTTAATGATGGATGGTCAGGTTTTGGATAATAACAATCGTGATGTCAACATCAGTGATGAAATTAAAGTGAAAATGTTAAGAGAAAAAGTTGAAAGTCAAGAGTAAAATCGACATACAATGTTTTTTGACTTTATTCTTGACAGCTAGGCTTTTTCTCAACATTTCTCTTTTTTTCAAGACATTTTCACTTTTATCACAAAAATGTAATTTGACTTTATTGTTGTCATTTCAACTTTAATCTCAAAAATTTAATGTTAATCTCAACTTTGGCAAAATTATTTTCCTCCTCTAACATGGCCCTCACACTCTCTCAAATAATTGGGGTCTTTAAGAAGTCTTGAAATTAAAAATTGAGTATAAACTCTGCAAAAGCTTCTATTTGTTTGTTAGGAAGTTGACCTTCCATGAAAGAGAATAAGGACCATGTTAGATGAAGAAAATAGTTTTGGCGAATTTAAGACTAAAGTTGAAATACTGAGAATAAAGTTGAAATACTGAGAATAAAGTTGAGGTCTAATTTTATGATAAAAGTCGAAATGTCAGGGAAAAAACGGACATGTGGAGAATAAAGTCGATATACAGTGTATTTTGACTTTATTCTCGGCTTTCTGATTTTTTACTATATATTAAATTTAATCTCATAATTTTGATTTTTATCAAGAAATTGTATTTCAGATTTAAATACTGACATTTTTTTCAAAATTTGGCTTTCTGCGTCATTTCGACTTTAAATCTCGACCTCCTGAAAACCATTTTTTCCTGCCTAAATGGCCCTTATGCTTATGGAAGAGTATAAGGGTCATGTTAGATGGAGGAAATAATTTTGGGGAAGTCGAGATCAAATTTGAAATTTCAAGATTAAAGTTGAAATGACGAGCTTAAGTTTGACATACGTGTGTCAGCTTTAATCTCAACTTTCGACTATTTTTCACTAAATTTTAACTTTAATCACATCATTTTAACTTTAATCGAGAAATTTCAACTTTTTTTTATTGACATTCAACTTTTGTCTCGTCATTTCGACTGTTAATCTCAACCTGCCAAATTTAATTTTTCCATTTAATGGCTCAAATACTCTCCTGTAAAATATCGACCTGTTAATGGCTATAATAACTTTCTCTTCTCACACTTGGAACCTCATTTTATTGCCTATTTTCTGTTTTTTTATCATTTGAAAATTCAGGAGGAAATTAAAAAAATTGTCTGAAATATTTAAAAAGTTGAAAATATTTTCTCACATTTTTCCTGCTAAAATGGCCATAACACTGAGGCTACTTATTACTGAACAATTAAAGTTAAATCTTATTACAAGATTAAAGTTGAAATGACGAGAATAAAGTCGAAATGTCAAGAAAAAAAGCTGACATGTCGAGAATAGAATCAATATGCATGTATGTCGACTTTATTCTCAACTTTTGACTTTTTTTTCAACATTTTAACTTTAATCTCATCATGTTGATTTTTATAGCGAAATTTTATATCGACTTTATTCTCGTCAATTTGATTTCAATCTCAACCTCACGAAAATTATTTGTCCCATGTAAAACTACGGTGGCCTGGAGAGACAAACCAAGAATACAAGATCCAAAACACTTTTACAAAGCTTGAGACAAATTTACATTTAGGAAACACTTTTACAAGTCCCAAAACATATGTACATTTCAGAAAACAAATTAACAAGACACAAAACACTTTTATGAAAAGAAGAACAAATTTGCATTTCAGAAAACAAATTAACAAGACACAAAACACTTTTACAAATAGAAAAACGAATTTACATTTCAGGAACAAATTGACAAGACACGCAACCAGAAAAGGAATGTACCAACTCCGGCATTGAACCAGAAGTGCTTACAGAGAGCCGCCAATGCGAGCCAAGATGTGAAAGAACAAGAGAAGAAGAAGTTAATGGTGAGCAAACTCTTAAGACCGACCACATGGCATACAAAACCACTGTAAGGGGCTCATATGTTTTCCACAAAACCGGCAAAATGGCACTTGGTGGTGGTCCATCTTTGCTTACCATTCTTCTTCTCTTGTTCTTTCATACCATGCACTTAACAACTCGGCTAGTATTGTCTGCTCTCTGCTAGCACTTCTGGTTCAATGCCAGAGTTGGTACATTCCCTTTCCGGTTGCTAGATATTTGTGAAGGTGTTTTGTGTCTTGTTAATTTGTTTTCTGAAATGTAAATTTGTCTCAAGCTTTGTGTGTGTTTTGGATCTTGTACTCTTGTTTTGCCCCTCCAGGCCACCATATAAAACAGCCCTATCACTCTTGGTAAAGTTCAACCATGGATGTCGACCCGGAGTGACCTCCTGTTTATTCTGCTGTAATACCACATCCGGCCACTTGGGGTCACCACCGTCGGCGAAGGGGCGATGCTGCACCGAGCGGCCGCCGGGAGCTCCAGTTGTTCCGGGGAGCAGAAGAAGAGCGCTGGGCAAAGCTAACGCTAGCTAGCAGGTGTGGCTCGGACATGTCGAGTTTTCGGTGGATTTTCGTCTAAAATCCACTCCGGCCGAGACACAGCGGCCCCCGAGCAGCCCCGGCCCGCGGCGCCCCGGCCCAGGCGGAGGATCGGCGCTGTTTGCGGCCGTTACGGAGATTCACGGAGTTTTAGCGGCGGGAGGAGGGATCAGCTGTGCGTCAGCCTCACGGAGGTGAGTTTAGATTTGTCACTTCACGACCTCAAACCTGAAGCCCTGGGGGAATATTCCAGATTATTCCTGATTATTTATGATTATTCATGACTTTAGGAGTTGAACTTTGTGCAGGAGAAACCCTGAGTGAGGTTTTTCTCCGGTTTAAGTCCTGAAGGATCGGGTTTGGTGACGGAGGAAGTTTTCCTCTGAGGTTTTCTTCGTGTTCAGCCTCAACTTTAGTTACAACCTTTATTATCTTCATCTTTTTATTTTCTTATTTTAATCCACAAAATCCTGTTAGCAGAAGCCTCATGGTTGTCATATATCAGCCTGAATTACTTAGACTGACAGTCATGACACTGAAAAGAGCCTTCAGCACTGGTGTTCAATATTTATAGTATATATATAAAATATTATAAACACTCTTAAAAATGTAAATTGACCCCTATCAGATGAATAGGGATTATCCTAATTTTAGAAATTATTTTTTATTTTTATTTTTTATTCTTTTCTTGTTTTAATTCAGTTTTATTCATGTTATTGTTTTTAATGTATTATTTGTGTGTATGTCAATATATTTATTAATTTAATCTTTTTATCTGTTATAACTAGTTTCATGCAAATTTTGTTAGTTCTTATTGATTTGCCTATTTTCACTTTGCTATGATTTTATTTTTATAGTGATGTACCTATTTTTTAATTTCTTTTGTGATAAAAGGTTTTTATTCTTTACTTGTTTTAATGCAGTTTTATTAATATTTTATGTTTTATTTTCCATGTATATTTGTGTTTATGTCAGTAAATTAAATATTTAATGTATCTTTTTATTTGTTAATATTATTTTACTCAGTTATTACCTTCGTCCAATATTATTGTTAGTCCTTATTTATTTTATTTTATTTTATTTTATTTGCACCATAAATTAGAAACGGTTACATTGGCATAGAAATAATAAAAAAAGAAAGATAGTGCTGGAGAGATGAAAAAACCCATTGTGGGCTGATCCAAGATACCTCCCCAAATAGAGTCAATGATCAAAAAAATTTAGGAAGAAAAATAAATAAAATTTAATAAGATGAAAGAAACTCAAAATAACTCAACAACAATAAAACAAACAAGCAAATGAATTAATTATGAATGAGAACACAAAGAAGCTTTGGGATGTTGATGTATTATATATGACTTAAGTCTGAACTTAAAATTGGTCAGAGATGTAGAAGTTTTTGTTAAATGATAATATGAATCCCAAATTAATGAACCTCTGTGAGTAAAAGAAAACTGACACTTAGCTTTGACTTTATTTTTTATACTTCTTATAGGCTTTTTATTTTCTGCAGTATGTATCTATTCAATAATTTTCTACATTCATATTCATGATTAATTCCTTTTTTTCAAACATTCTTGTGGCACATAACTATGTATGTTTATGTTTATATGTGTTGATTTATTTACACCTACATGGACATCTTTATGTATACATATATCTGTTTTGACTATGTACCTTTATATACTGGTGTCTGAGTTTTATCTGACAACTTAACATCTGATTTATTCTTTTTTGCAAATGTTTGTATTTTCTTTTTCAAAAAACTAACAGAAGAAAATTGTGAAAACATGTGAAGTGGACATAGAGCTGGGCAATAAATCAATTAAATCGATTAATTTGAAGATTTAAAATATTAAAAATCGAGATTTTTTTTCTTGCCTTAGTCCAATTTTAAGTAGTTGCAATATTTGAAATAAATTACAGTTTTCATGGTCAGCCTTGTAGGGTTTGCAGGAGCACTTCTATAGGCTTGTATTTGTTATTTAAGTGGATTAAATATTGATCAGAGAGTTTCATGGTAATACTGTAATAATACCTCAGCCTTTTAGTGTTTATGCAGACAAACCTGCCTACGTTTATACTACATAATCAACCTTTTATGACCCAGACTTTGACTTTAAGAGGGAAACATTTAGACAACATAAAGGCAAAACTTGATTTGTTTCATTTTTATGTCTCTGGGAGTTTTGTTTCTTTTAGGGAGGGAAAAATCGATTAAAATCGTAAATCGAGTGTTGTGGGAAAAAATCTGGGATTTTATTTCTAGGCCATATCGCCCAGCCCTAAGTGGACATTAAGACCATAAACTGGTTCTATTTGACTTTAATGTACAAAAAGTTAATTAAATGGCACATTGAAGGCAAAAGCCCCAAAATCCCATCACTTTCAAAAGGAGTAAAGTGGGATATTAGATCGTGTGACTACATTCGATTTAAAACTGATTTTGGACAATATGAACGCTGTTATGTCCCCGGTCTAGGGGAACCCTGAACACAACATGCAGAGCCCTCTCTGCTTGCCCAGTCCCAACAAAGGCCAAAAAAAACAGTTTTCAATTCACAAAATCAGTTTTATTAACTGACTGAGAGCAATGCCCAAAACAACAAACAGAACATTCTAATGACTCTAATCTTACCTGTGGGAAAAGAAAAACAATGAGAAACAAATTACAGATCTCTTACCTAACTATACTCTACGAAAAAACAGGAGAAAAAGTTATTAAAATTAAGAGGGCTTCTCCCTTCCACTAATTTGCCTTTTTGGCTTCACGCAAAGTTATATATACCACACAAAGTCACACAAAGATACAATTTGCTCTGTGGCATCACAGAGATGAATTGCGGCGGACCGTGGCTCTTTGTTTGGAGAGGCAAGTCAGAGAGAGAGGGCGGGGCTTCCACCGGCTTCTTAAGATGGAGATGCCCGTTGTCCTCCAATCGCAGCTCTCTCCCAATCCCGTCCTCCAGCAGAGCACCAATCAACACTCCAGACCTTGGAGCCAATCCTCAATCTCCACCTGTGCAGTTCACTCACACACGCACTCACACACAGTGGAGAGAGACAACTAACAACGAAACAATTACTAATGTTATGTCCCCGTCACTATGTCACTAAAAATAAATACATGACAGAGGGTCATGACAAACACTGATGTATAGACATGACTGAAAGTAGTTTGTTCACACACCTCGTATATCAAATATATATTCTTTTCAGACTCATTTTCTGCTTCCTGTTCAGTTGGCGAGGATCGTGGGAGCTGCGGTCATGGCGGCGCCGGTGAACATCCAGGCTCCCAGTAAGACGTGGGAGCTGAGTCTGTACGAGCTTCACAGGAGCCCACAGGTGAGCGCGAGGCCCAAGAGCTTTAACCTGAAGTCTGAAAAAAATGCTATTTAATTTATTTGCATTTCAATTGAACGTCATTAATGATAAAAAAAAAAAATGTACGTCTTTGTTTGATCATTTCAAATTATTATATTTTTAGAGACACCGGGAGAGTATACAGTATATCACTAAAGGCTCTGCTATTTGGCGATGACAAACTCTATTTGGGGAGGTATCTTGGATAAGCCCACTTTGGGTTTTTTTCACCTCTCCAGCACAATCTTTCTTTTTTCTTTTAAGCAGAAAAACATCTGCTTAATTTCCAGAAATTTGTACAGATAAGAAGATGGGAAAGAATCCAAACTGGGAGCTTTTCATGGGAATAAAATGGAAATTTGTGATGATTAAATTGAGCTGTTTCAGATTGAAACATTGATCTCAACATTTTCCTTTGTCACAGACCATTCAATCAAAAAAGTGCAGTTATTATTCGCCTTATTGTTTCAGAATCAGAAATACTTTATTAATCCCCAAAGGAGAAATTGGGTTGTTTCAGTTGCTCTTATACAGAGTGTAGCAGTCAGAAATATCAGATGAAGACATTAGAATAGAGAGCAGCATTAATTTAACTAGAACAAAAATAAAAAAAAACCCAACTCCAAATCAAAATAAATAAAAAGAGCAGAGCCTTTAAGCAATATCAACTTCCCTATGAAGGAAAATAAGTCAAAATTAAGTGGAAGTTTCTTGATTTAGATGTGAAATTATGGTTATTTTTCTGGAAATTAAGCTGACGTTTTCCGCCCCTTTCACATCCCTATGGACAGTAAATAAAAACATAATATGTTGAAATGATCAAACAGAGACTGTGACTAAGAGACAGTCGACTGGCTCAGGTTTGTGTAGATAAATATTCAGTTTTAGATTCTTATTCCCGCTCAAATGTTTGTCCAATAAAAATAAAAATTTCCGGTTTTAACCCAGTTTTTGAAAGACAACAGAATGACAGTAAATCTCAATTTGAAGTTAAATGGATGGATGTGTACACTAATATGCCTAGTATATGCTTATACTTTATTAATTCCCAATGAGTAATTTGGTTGTTTCAGTTTCTCTCACACACAGTTTAGCATACGAAATATCAGATGAAGACATTAGAAAAGATAGGAGCATTAATTTGACTACAATAAAGTCAAATAAATACAACTGATAATGAAATAAATGAAAAGAGCATGAAAAAAGTCTCACTTTTAGATATATGCCTGATGTAAATACACACTTTAAGATGAGTTTTATAGCATCAAAATAGGTTATCTATTAATGCTATTCCTTAGCTTCACGGTCGGGTCTGACAGGGCTGGACTGGCCTGGATATTCAACTTCAGGAACAAGACAATTAAACATAAGCAAAATTTATATTATTCAGACACGTCTTAGAGCACCGGGCTGTAAGTAGAGATATATAGCCGGTTACAAAACTACAGTACTAAGTTTTCCAAAAATTGCTTGTTGTCACACATCAAAAACTACCGCTACGTAACTAGAAAGAGATACATTACCTCATGGCTTTGCATCCTGTAAGTTGTTGGAAAAAGAAGTTGTAAAGCATCATTAGCATCACAACAAACACACGCTTTGGCTTCAGCCACGTCTTTTGGTGCATTCAAGTTGTCGTCAGAAGTAGGAATTTCCGAGTTCCGAGTAGGAAACTGCAACTGGAACGTCCCCCAAAGTCGGAATTTCCTACTGGGAACTCGGTGAAACTTCACCACCCCTGAGTTGTCAACTGAAGATGGATGCCCCCAGTGTGAACAGTTATTTAGCTCCTGTAATAATCCATTTATTTTCACTTCTGACTGGGGTGTGTCGCTCTAGATCAGCTGTATACATAGTATTGTTAGACTTATATTTACAAAAATGCTGCCATAGTGATAATCACATTCTTCATGCAACAACGCAGGGCGTGTTAACAACAGCTAACAATAGCCTGGTAGATCGGCATGTTTTTTTCCAACTTCAACTGGAACGCTGATAAGTCTGAGATGATGTCACTCCCAGTTCTGAGGTTACTGGAACGCAGCATTACCACAGTCGCCGCGCGTGCTCATGGGTAGCAGAGTCTTTGTGTCGCCGGTAATAGATTCTCCTTTTGGCACCTTTAAGTAAGCAGGTTGCACCATGTAGAGCCTTTAAGCAATATCAACCTCCTTAAGAAGGAAAATATGAAAAACTTAAGCAGAAGTCAGACTCTGTATGAGCCGGAGGAAAACACAATATTTACAGTTGACAGCATTTACACTAAAATATGAATAAATCTATGAAATATGTTCATCTATAGATGATGAGTTTGTCTTCAGTCTGCTCTGCTGTAAAGTGTCTATGGAAAAACTGTCATGACCTGGAGCTACACAGATGAAGATTTACTGATTAACTAATTGAATGACTGATTGATTGATTGATTGACAGATTAATTGACTGTTTAACTGATTTACTGACTGAATGTGACGGTGTGTGCAGGAGGCGATCGTGGATGGGACGGAGGTGGCCGTGTCCCCTCGCGCCCTGCACAGCGAGCTCATGTGTCCCATCTGCCTGGACATGCTGAAGAACACGATGACCACCAAAGAGTGCCTGCACCGCTTTTGTTCTGACTGCATCGTCACCGCCCTGCGCTCAGGGTGAGCCCTCCATGTTTTCTCTTTAACTAACTAACCAAACTAACAAACATCACCTCTTTACAAAGGAAACTTAGAGAGCACCATCTGAAGATCTGAAAAGGAATGATATATTCATAATGATTCTCTGATGTCACCAGGCTCAGTGTCGTTGTTGGAAGTTTTAAGATAGAAGCAGATTAAACAATGAAGCTTTGAGTTTTTATTTATTTTGATTAATCTATGTATGTATGTATTAGGGCTGAAAAAATTCCTCGAATAATCTCAATTATTCGATTACAAAATATCTTCAAGGCAAATTGTGTGCCTCGAAGCCTTGTTTAATATATATTTATACATATATCTGGACTACTATACAGTGCACAGTGTTTGACATGGATGGTCATTTCTGTGGCACAACGCGCCTGCTACCTCCGCTGCTGCGCGGCTTGTAAAATCATGAAGGAAGAGAAAAGAGAGGGACAGAAAGGAGAGTCCACAGAAGAAATGGCAGAGAGTGTCCCGAGTGTGTGGTCACTACAAGAAGGGACGAAAAGAAAACACAGTGCAGTGTGTCTGATGTCAAATAGAGTTAGCTTAGCACGTAGCTTAGCTTGGTAGCACGCCGTCACTGCTGCAGCACGTCAACAGTAAACATCAAGTCTGTGCGTCAGAGCGACACAACAGGATGACACTCATGATACATCAACAGAAGCAGCTAATGTGATCAATAACTGAGATATGGGTGTGTAAATAACCTACTTTGATTATGGCTCCATGTAAAGGCTGGTTCAGAACGTAAATCAATGCGGAGGCTACTTGCCCAGAATCATGTGTATTTAGTTCACATACTTTTCACATCCAATAACTTTACATTGAATTTGATTGCAGGGAGTAGAAGAGGAAACACTGACAGTGAGTAGATGAAGCAGGTGTAGGGAATGCTTTCATATGTTATAGAAATGTACATTAGCTAGTTAAATGATCTTAGTATTTAAGTATGATATTATTTGGTCCTAGAAATAAAGTAAACAAAATAAGATCATCAATATGGTACAGTAGGAAAGGCAATAATTTAGCAAAAAGAGACAAGCATGAATACAAATAAAATAAAAATAACCAAACTTAAAAAAGAATACTCAAAAAGGCAAGATATGGCCCAGAGTAAAAATAAAAGTATAGATTTTGATTTTGAGATCCCATTTATGCTCAGCATGGTCAAAGTAAGAAAAATTATTTGTTAATTTAAGTGACCTGGCTTTTCTGTTTTGTGTGTTACTAATAATAATAATGTGTAGTGATTCAATGTAAAAAAAAAAAAAAAATAGCAGTGAGTGCAATGTAACCGTTATCCGATTACTCGATTAATTGGCAAAATTTGATAGAGTAATCGATTACAAAAAGAATCGATGGCTGCAGCCCTAGTATGTATGTATATTTGTAATATTATAATAATAATAATAATAATAATAATAATAATTTATTTGCACTTTTTAAGACAGTGTGTCCAAAGTGCTTTGACAAATGGACAGGAACAACAAACAATAAAGCACAAAACCACAGGCACCTTTAGTAAGAAAAATTAAGAATAAAGCCAATTCAAAGCAAAAAACAGGACAGCAAATATAAAACAATTATAACGATGATGAAACAATAATAAGAATAATAGAAATTATTAAATGGAATAACAGACATGAGCAAAAGATAAAACAATTAAACAGCCTAAAGGGTTATCTATGAAAGATTAAAGGTGTAACAAAGGTGAATCATCAGGGCTCTCGACTAACTTTTTGAGTTGGTTGCAATGGTGCACCTAAAAAATTTTTTAAGGTGCACCCAAATTTTTCAATGTCGCCTTTAACGCCATAGGGTCACCATTTTATCACCGTCTATAACTTTAATATCATGTAAATGGTTTTTAAACAAGAATAAGATGCTTGTCTTTATTTGAAGCAAAAATATAAATTTGGAGAAAAACAGAGCGTTTAAAGTGCTTCACTGAATAAAATTTACAAAGTCAAGCTAAAACATGAAGCAGAATAAAACATCTCCAAATAAAAGTGCTTGAAGGGCTTTACTGAACTGAAATTTAATATTTCAAACATCTCAAGTTAAGTCAAATATTTCAAAATAATAAGAGCTAATGTGCTATACTGAGCTGAAAATGAAATAAATATCCATATTTTAACAACCAACAACATAACATTTAACTGGATGAACTTATTCTCTAATAAATTTGAACCTAGAATAAGACTTCACACACTATAGTCAATATTTACAAAACTGAAACTAAAGTTAACAATAAAAAACAATTCTCAAACTAATTTATGAAAATGACTTTAAGGGCAGAGCATTTATTACTTTTTATCTTTATTTTTTTCTCTTGTTTTGGCTTTTTTTTTTTTTCTTTTTACAGCCTGTTTAATGTTCAGTCGGGAGCTGTCAGGTCATTTGTCCTCAGTGAGTGTGAGCACTCACCTCTGTGCCTGTGTGACAAAGAAACTTTCCCCTTAACAGGAGAAAGGACTGAACAAATATAAATGTTATATGAAACTTTACTTTGTTTTACTTGTAATTGTATTTAATTATGAATTATCTGACAGTCTCTTAGACGTATTCGGCAGCGCTCCGCTCCGTCTTCGGATTTATCGATCTCTGCTGTAACCTGACACCAAAGAGTCTGGGCTCTTTTGCATACTGACAGCTGATTGGATGATTACTGAGGGCTGCGTGTGTGCGTGTGTGTGTGTGACGTGCGTGCGTGTGTGTGTGTGTGCTGGGGCTGCTGTAAAACGGAGACAGAGGAGGAGAAGGAGGCGATGTGTTTTGTCAGTTTTAGGCAGATTTTCCGCCACCGCAGTCACTTTTGTCAACATTAATAGGCTATATTACGTTTGTAAGTATATCGAGATGTGCTCTCTCAACTTCTAAATTTTAGATTTGAGAGAGGGAGATGAGGGGCTTGTTTTCGGGAGGGTGCACCAGTGCGACCAACAGATAATGTTAGGCGCACTCTTACAAATTTTGGTTGCACTTGAGAGCCCTGATCATACATTTGATAAAATCTGAATTGGAAGTAAGAACTGCATTAATATGTTAACATAGAAGATTAAAATATAAGGATGGACCTAAAAGTAGTGGGAGGTAAAAAAGATAAGAGCAATGCTGACAGAAAAGGTTATATGTATGTATTCTTATGTTTCCATTGTTTTGTTTATATTTATTGTCACATGTTAGCTGAGTAGAGCCCATGATGAACAGCTGCTGCTAAAAGCTAACGGAATCTAAATAAGCTAAACTCTAAGCTGTTTGGGACAGTCCTCTTCTGATCTCGCCACTGTCCCGTCCCCACAGGAACAAAGAGTGTCCCACCTGCAGGAAGAAGCTGGTGTCCCGCCGGTCGCTGCGTCGAGACTCGAACTTCGACGCCCTGATTTCAAAGATCTACCCAAGCAGGGACGAGTACGAGGCCCATCAGCTGCGGGTCCTGGAGCGACTCAACAGGCTCCACAACAAAGAGGCCCTGAGCTCGAGCATCGAGGAGGGGCTCAGGCAGCAGGCCCGCTACAGGTCTGAGAGGTGGGGCGACCACGGGGGGGTTCTTCTTCTTCTACGGGGTATACAGATGTTTGAGTGTGCTTCAGGAACGAGCTGATAGACTTCAGTGCTGTCTCAGAATTCAGGCATTTTTGTCGTTTTCATGTC
This sequence comes from Scarus forsteni, assembly GCA_036419115.1. Lineage (NCBI taxonomy): Eukaryota > Metazoa > Chordata > Actinopteri > Labriformes > Labridae > Scarus > Scarus forsteni. The sequence goes on along the minus strand of JAZDUH010000486.1, from coordinate 1,345,238 downwards.
TTTCCTCACACCTTAGTCAGTAAACAAGCAGAAAGGCTCCATTCTTTGGTGACAAGAAAGAGACAGGCAGAACTCGCCCACGACTAATTAGCTTAGCTCAAACACTGGGAGTCAATGGGTAGTGTTAGCCTCTGCCGACAGTCATCATTTAAACTCTTCAGCAACTTAAAACAGTCCTGTGTGCTTGTTGTATCTCGTTTTTTTACCCCTTTGTGTTACGTTATCTTCTACTATCATCCTATCATCTTATTTTACTTTTGTTTTGTTTTGTTGACAAACGTCCGCGGTGGTTTTCAGGAGAGATGTGACGTTCGCGAATGAGTCGAGGCAATTTGCGTTTAATAATCCCTGAAATGACTGGCTCACTCAGGACTGCAAATCTCAGCTAATGCAATAAAAAAGAAAAAAAATGAATAAACTAATAAAAATAATGTTAAAAAATAAAATAAGAAATCAGAAATAGAAATAGCAAAATAAATAAAAGCAAATCAATGAAATAAAAAAAATAAATAAAATAGTGAAAATGCATCAAATTTAAATTAAAAAGTGGGAGTGATGCTAAGCGTTTTTTTTTTTGTTGTTGTTGATTTTTGTTTTATGTTTTTGGTTGCATAACTTTTCAATACATGTTTTACAGCAGTAAAGCCTAACCTTTTATTTTGCGTATTGGAAAAAAGGCAGACCAAAAGAAGCAACAAAATAACTTGGGGTCATGAGCGTTGAATACAACTCCAGTAGATGAGGATTTATTTTTATGGATTTATTTTCATTATTTGTATTATTTTTATTTATTTGTTTTTGTTTTTCCTGTTTTCATTTTTATTTTATTAATTTTATTAGTTTATATTATTGCATTAGCTGAGAAAACTCATTCTTCTACTTTAGTGGAGCTTAAAATAAGAGCACAAAGACACAAACTGCTTCCTCCTGAAGGTTTACTCACCTATTTGCAGTTTTGAAAGAACCAGTCATTTGCGAGATTATTAACTGATTATTAAAAAGACATTTTCCAACAAAACAAAATAAAAGTAAAATAAGATAATATGATTATTGCAGAAGATAAAGTAACACAAAGGGGTAAAAATGAGTCAAAACAAGCACACAGGACTGTTTAAAGTTACTGAAGAGTTTATCTGATGATTGGAGGCAGAAGCTAACACTACCCATTAACTCCCATTGTTTAAGCTAAGCTAAATAGCGTTGGGCGAGCTCTGCCCATCTCTTCCATTTTACTGCAGCTCATTCTAATGAAGGGAGTCTATCTGCTTGTCGTGGACTCAGCTGTTCGGTAAGACAGGAAAACAACAAACTTTGTGTGTATCCCTTTAAAATTTTATTTTATTAATAAGATTTATGAGATACATTTTTTTTTTAAAGTTTTGTATCACCAGAATAATCCGATAACCACTCGAGCTGATTTTCCTCCACGTGCAGAAACCACCGCGTAAAGAAGCCAACCCAGGAGAGCGACAACACCACCTTCAGCGGCGGGGAAGACAACGGCGACTCCCGCTCGCACCTGTCCCACGACTCCGCCCCCTCGCACGCCCCGCAGCCCCCCAGTCAGAACCCCTCGGAGGCCGGACCTAGCCGGAAACGACCGCGAGCTTCGGAGGACGGCTCGGGGCCCGAGGCGGACAGCGGCAGCCCCACCCCCCCGGCCCGGCGCCAAAAAGAGGGGCCGGCCTCAGAGATCGAGCTGGTGTTTAGGCCACACCCCCAGCTGGTCCACGCCCAGGACTACAACCAGACCAGGTGAGGCCCGGCGGCGTGGTTCCACTGTCTCCGTTTGTGTTTCCTCTGTTTCTGAACTCTTGTTTCACGACTCGCAGGTACTTAAAGACCACGGCCAACGCCACCGTGGACCACCTGTCCAAGTACCTGGCTCTGCGGATCGCCCTGGAGGAGGGGCAGGCCGCGAAGGAGAGGGAGGAGCGAGGGAAGGAGGAGGCAGGGGACGGCGGTGGAGAGGGTTCGAGCCTGAGCACCGTCAGCGAGAAACAGTACACCATCTACATCATGACCCGAGGAGGGCAGTTCTCTGTGAGTACGACTGAATCCAGGAGAAGCTTTTTAATGTTTTATACTCACTTTAGAGAAGGCCAAGAGTTTATGAAGTTTATGACTTTATTTAAGCTCCACTGTGGAAGAGGAAGAATGACTTTCCTCTGCAAGTGCAATAAAACAAACACTAAAAATGAATTCAAATAAATTAATAAAATAAAAAAAACATCAGAAGAATAATGAATCAATCAATAAAAATAATTATTAATGGGTCAATGCAAATAAAAAACAAATGAATTGATCAATAAAAATTACTAAAATAAATTTAAAAAATAAATTAAAAAAGCAATAAAAAACCCCAAATATAAAAAAAATAAATACAAATAAAATAAATGAATACGTAAAAGAAATAAATATAAATAATCAATAAAAACTAAAACAAAAAAGGAAATTATAAAAAGAAATTAAAATAAATCAATGCAAGTAATAACAGAAATATAAAAATAGAATATGGAAAAATAAATTATAAAGTCTAAAATAATTTTTTAAAAATATATACACAAGTAAATCAATTAAAGTAATTTAACATATTAAATACATTTTTTAAAAAATATTTTTTAATTTTTTTCTACTTTCACTGCTTTAAATCTTTTTAACAACTCCTGACCTAACCATAGATATAAAATATTTTATTAGTTTTTTTAAGTTTTACATGTTTTTATGCACTTTTTGTTATAAACCCCCCTTTTTTAATAGAGAAAACTTACAATATGCAATTTTTTACAAAAACATGTTGCAAAGTGGAGTTTTTGGGGTGAGGTTATTACAGCCTTAATGAAGTCAACATTTCATAACTCAATTGATTTTGATGCATTATTTGTTTTAGGAGCAATTACAGTTTATTCAATAATACATACTAAAGTCCCTTGTGTGCCAAAATGGTTCCTCTCATAAAAGAGTGATAAAAATGTTGAATTTCAGTATTTTTTTCTACTTTCACTGCTTTAAATCTTTTCAGCAACTCCTGACCTAACCAGAGATATAAAATATTTTACAATTTTTTAAAAGTTTTACATGTTTTTGTGCACCTTTGTTATAAAAGAAAACCTGTTGTCTCTTTATTTTGACCGCAGAGGCTTGGATTTATTAGGTATTCATAGGAAAACAATTTTAATATGTCAGGATTGCAGTATATCAACAATATGTGGTTATAATGAAAGTCAATGGGACCAAGTTGGTTGTGAGGTCCCATTTGAACTTTGATGACTTGAACTTGAAACACACTCACAAACACACAACACACTCACACACCTCATCCAAACATTCCAAGTCCATTTTTGTGATGTTCACCTTTTTTTATGCCTTTCATTTTGCCAGGTAAGGGATCCAGGCCTACATTGAAATGTTACGTGGTGCAGTTATGCCCCCCTGCTGGGTTTAGGGGGTTCATTAGACCTAAAACCTGTTTTCCCCTTATTTTGAAATTATGAAATTATAACTTCATATTTTTATTTGACACAATATGTAAACAGTCAGAGTGCAGGGTGGAAATATTATGTGAACCCCTAGGCTATTTACTTCTCCAATAGCTTATGAGCATTATGGTTTGGGGCTGCTTTGCTGCCTCCTGGCCTGGACGGATTGCTGTCATCGATGGAAAAATAATTTCCCAAATTAATCAAGACATTTTGCATAAAAACTTCAGACCATCTGTCCGCCAACTGAAGCTCAACAGAGGATGGGTGATGCAACAGGACAAGGACCCAAAGCATAGAAGTAAATCAACAATGGGATGGCTTCGACAGAAGAAAATACGGCTTCTGGAGTGGCCCAGTCAGAGTCCTGACCTCAGCCCGATTGAGATGATGTGGCATGACCTCAAAAGAGCGATTCACACCAGGCATCCCAGGAATATTGCTGAACTAAAACAGTTTTGTACAGAAGAATGGTCCAAAATTCCTCCTGACCGTTGTGCAGGTCTGATCTACAACTACAGGAAACGTTTGGTTCAGGTTATTGCTGCCAAAGGAGGATCAACCAGTTATTAAATCCAAAGGTTCACATACTGTTTCCACCAGGCCCTGAGGCAGCAAAGCAGCCCCAAACCATAATGCTCATAAGCTCTTGGAGATGTAATTAGCCTTGGGGTTCACATACTTTTTCCACCCTGCACTGACTGTTGTGTCCAATAAAAACATGAAAACTTTTAAATTTTTGTGCTGTATTAGTTTAAGCAGACTGTGTTTGTCTAGTGATGTGACTTAAATAAAGATCAGAACATATTTTAGGACCAATTTAAGCAGAAATCCAAGTAATCCCAAAGGGTTCACATACTTTTTCATGCAACTGTATTGTATACAACTCACAATAGTGGGACCATGGAATTTTAAAAGTAGAAAATAAAAATAAACTTTCCAAGTATCATATAATTTGCATTTAAACTGATTGAGGTATTGAGGTTTAAAAAAAAGTAAAAAGCAAAATGTGCCAACTCTCTGTCTCTCTTTTAGACTCTGAATGGCTCTCTGACTCTCGAGCTCGTCAACGAGAAATACTGGAAGGTGAGGAAACCTCTGGAGCTGTACTACGCTCCCACCAAGGACCAACAACAACAACAACAACAAGCGGCAGCGCAGCAGAAGTCTCCACCTGCCGCTCAGAAAGACGGGTAAGGGAAGGCGGCCATCTTGTCCTCCTGAAATCATGACCCCACCCTCCATCGTCCTCCTGCTTTCTTTGAGGCTCCAGAAGAACCCGAGACAGAAACCGAGACGTGGTTTAGTTTGGACCACGTGAGCTGATGTTTGTGGAGGAGGATTGATGAAGAAGAACAAAAACGAGACTCAAAAGGAAACATCAGCTTGAGATGGATGAAGAAGAGGAACGTGCAGTTTGATGCTTTTCTTTTCAACCGTTTTGATGATTTTATGACTTAAAAATGCTTCCTAACTAAAAAAAAGTGAAAGAAGAGAAGACTGTAAACGTGCTTAGCTGGAATCTTTTTGTTAACCTTGATGCTTGATTTTTAATTTTGACGTGATCATCCAGTTCTGGGGCTGGTTTTAGGTTGGGTTGTGTTGCTCTGAATAAACCCTTTTTATTTATTACTCCTGAAATAAAAAGCCATAAAACAGGGGGGAGAAGGATATTTTATACCAAAATAAGAACTGGTGAAGACCTCAGGGTTCCCCTGGACTTGTAAAACAATGAAGAAGACCTCGTGACACGTCAGACTTTTTAACTTTAACTCAAACATCCAGAAGCTTAATCGTTTCTCCAGTCCCAGGTCATCGAAGCCCCGTTTCCACCGGAGGGTTCAGTTCGGTTTGTCTCGTACAGCTCGCTTTCTGTGGCGTTTCCATAGCCTAAAACCGGGACAGGACCCCTTGTAAGTGAACCGTACTGTCCTTCTTTTTGGGACTCTTCTGTTGGGGTGCCAAGCATACCGATCTGACCCCAGAAGGTGGAGCTAGAAACTCTGCAGTCCATCGATTAGTCTAAGGAGGTGTCACTTCCTGTGCGACAGCAGAACGACACATAACCCGCCATGTTTAAGGCTACGTTTACATGGAAACTCCTGATTTAAGGACGCAAAGATTTGTCCTTTGCATTTTAGAATTCTTCTGCGTTCAGATGACGACGCTCGGAGACGAGTTAATCCGCTGTAGTATGTATGCCGGTTCAGTAGATGGCGATGTAGGTCTGCAGAGAGGCAGCGCTGCTACAACAAACGAATGAAGAAGAAAAACTTTTCACAAAGAGCAATGGTAAATAGACGCACAGAGACGCAGGAGTTTCTTTTCTGGACAACAAATTTGTCTGGATGGTTTTGTCTGGATAACAAACCGAGCACGGTAAGAGGCTCACATGTTACTCGGCAGATGGCCGAAGCTGTTGTTGTTCCTGGTGTGCGTGCGCAGCCTACATGTGAAAGAGTAATGCTCATGCGGTGACGCCAACGTTTCACCCTGAAACGCTCCGATGCAGGTTTACACGAAGCTGCATGGAGAGCATTTTGGAAACTTTCCACCCTGGAACCCGTTTTCAAAAGTTTCCGTTTTCAACGAGTTTCCATGTAGAAGTAAGGACAAAACACAATGAAAACTTATCTGATTTGACCGTTTTCGGCGCCATGTAAACGCAGCCTAAATCTCCACTTGTCGATCTCGCGGCACACAGCCTTCTCTGAAACAAAGCTTGGTTGTGCTTCGTAACAAAAAGCCACATGCTGATCACAAAAAAGAAGAATTGCTGGATGTCTTCCATCGTCACTCTTTGTTTACCAGGTCGCGTTTTCTTCGTTGTATTTAATAGCCGGGTACATGGTGTCGCGCAGCTATGATATCATGCTATCAGCATCCGACTTATACGCCACCTACCAAGTAGGGTTCAGTTGGCTGTGGAAACACAATCAGGATCAGGCTTTACCGATCCGGCCTGAGCCAAACCGTGCCGATCCAAACCGGACCAATTGGTGGAAACGGGGCATTAGGTTAAACCTTTGTTAGAACAAAATTAAGGATGTTTCAGTTGGTGGCAGCATTAATTAGAGGATTGTTGGTCAGGGCTTTTATGTGTGGTAGCACATTCTCCTTGTGCGTCCATAGGTTCTTTCTGGGCTCTCTGGCTTCCTCCCACAGCTCAAAAACAAACTCATTTGGTTAAATAGTGACTCTTAACCTCCTTTGTCTCTCCAAAGCTGCGCTTCCACTCATGTACTGATGTTTCCAGAGTCAGATTAAGAGAAGGGGAGCCTGAAAACTAGGGATGTGAGATTTTTGCAGATATTTTTAAAATCATTTTACATCAATACTGATACTGATACTTCCAGACAAGAGCTCAAGCTCCATATTTAAAGGTGTAGTGTGTAGAAGTTGGCAGCATTTCTCTAAACAGAAACGGTGAATATAGGATATAATGTTTCTATTTGTTTGTAAAGTCTGTTAAATAGGTGATTAATCATCCCCATGAAACTTTGGTTTTCTGTTTATTAAGTTAGAAAAAGCTTTTTATGTCTTATGTACTGCGTGTCTCCCCTCTGTGGAGGCTGACATAACGATCCACCATGTTGTCTACGGGTGGGTTTAAGGGACAAAAAGAGCAAAACAAGATTTTTTTTAACCCTTGAAGTACCACCTTAACTGATTGGCAGAGGTCAAAAATTAACTCAGGGATATTTAATGCTTTATAAAACAAAATCATTTTTTTATTCTCTTAACACTTTAGAAAAAAAAGAGAACAAACAAACCAAAAAACAGATATTTTCATGGTTTGGGATTGAAAGGTTTAAAATGTTAAAAATGACTTAAAATGCACAAATATTTGGGACAAAATCAGTTAGAAAAGGCATAAATATTTGCAAAAAAAATGACTTAAAATAATTGAGACTGAGTTTGACAAACACACTGAAAATGTTTTTGATGAATAACTATTATCTCATGAAAGTAAAGTATTTAAAATAACAATGAGGGAGATTATAATTGAAGCTTTTAGCTTTTTAAATCTTTAAATCCCACACAAAGAAGTTTTTTTTGGACACATTAAATATTTCTGAATTTATTGACCTCTGCCAAACAGTTGAGCTGGAAGTTAAGGGGTTAATATGAGTCTACAAAAGTTTACAAAGCCTATAATCATCATCTTAACTGACCTATAATCTATCAAACTAATAGTTACTGGTAACTGCTGTAAATGCTGCCCTGTTCACAATCCTTTTTGGTCTTCCCTATCTCTTAGTGATGTGATGTTTTAGAAACAGACGGGCTCATTCCAGAATCTGAACACTAGATGTCGCTAAAATGCCAATTTCTACACACTGCACCTTTGACAAAAATGGACTTGTTTCTTTCAGTGTTACAGTTTGTTTTTGTGAGGAGCAGATTAAAAAAACAGCATTTAACTCTTGCAAAAATTAAACCCTTGATTTTAAATGTTCCCATGCAGTGATGAGAAGAAGCATCGATATTGAACATTTGTGTAATTTGCTGATATTCCAGCAGATTTGTGTGGCTGCTTTATCGACTGTAAATATCAGCTAAAATTTCAATATCAGACGATATCGATATAAAATAGATAATACTGTGCATCCCTACAAATAACTAGAGCTGTGTTTAAAAAAAAATAGTTTAATGGATTTCCCTTTAAATGGTTAGTAATCGATCCATAAATACAAAGATCATTCTTTTAACTTGGGTAGATTTTTCTTCTTTGGACGTGTAGAGAAGCAGCCTGTGGTATCAGCCCTGCTCGTCTGGTGTGATCAGCGTTTAGCAGCACTATAGGGAGAGTTTAAAAGCTGATGATTGGACTTATTTCAGATTTAACAAGAGCAAAGGAAAGACGAGCTTGACAGAAAACAAGTAATATGCAGCATATGCATTAATGTATATCATTGATATGTGATTAACAGCATTATTTTAACTAGGGCTGGGCGATATGGCCTAAAAATAAAATCATAGATTTTTTCCCACGAAACTCGATTTCTGATTTTGATCCATTTTTTTCCCTCTCAAAGTAAAAAAACTCCAAGAGGCACAAAAATAACAAGAATCAAGTTCTGCCTTTATGTTGTCAAAATACATCCCTAAATCAATCAGAATTTCCCTCTTAAAATTAAAGTGTGTGTCATAAAATGTTGATAATGCACACCACAGAAGCTAAAGTAAAATAAGTGTTCAAATTTAGAAGTACGGATATGAGAAAAAGCAAACCAATAAAACCAAGAAACATCAGAACACTAAATAAAATGCTAAAAATATATTTAAAACAAATAAAATTTGTTATATTAAAATTAAACCTAAAATGATTAAATGTAAAAAGATAAGAACTAAATAAAATCCTCAATTTTTTTCCTCTCAAAGCAAAAAAACTCCCAAGTGACACAAAAATGGCGTGAATCATGTTGATTATGTAGTTCTAACACAGGCAGGTTTGCCTACATAAACACTGAAAGCTGAGGGACTTTCACAGCTTGTTATCATGTTTCTCTGATCAATATTTAATCTAATTTAAATAAATATATACATCTATAAAAGTGCTTGTGCAAACCTGACAGGGCCACCTTCATGAAAACTGTAAAGTTTAAGTATTTATATTTTTTCAGACTTTGCAACTACTTACAATTTTAGTAAGTGAATGAAGAACAAATCCATTTAATTTTTAAATCTGCTGCAAGAAAATAATTTGGATTTATTGATTTGATTGATATATTTCCCAGCCCTTATTTTAACTGAGATATCCCAAACTGAATAAATATCGAATCGGATCATAAATCGAATCGATCCGGATAATATGAATCGAATCGAATAGATCCAAAATTGAATCAAGAATCGAATCGATCCATACAATCCGAATCAAAAAATTAATCAATCCAGATAATCTGAATCGAATCAAGAATCAAATTAATCCATTTAATCTGGATCGAATCATGAATTGATCCATACAATCTGAATTGAATCGAGAAAATCTGAATGTATACCCAGCCCTACAAATAGCCAACCCGTGCCACCCTCGGTGGATTTGATTGGTCACAAAAAGCGTCACTTCTCATGTCACAGCAGCTAAAATAAAAACACAGACCTGGATTGACTGTGTGATGAACATCAGCCTCTGGTGTTTCCTTTCTCTGCTTCGTCTCTCAAACTGTGATTCAGCTCAAAGTTTTTATTTGGCAGAAGAAATCGGCCCGTCGGTCCTGTTGGATCAAACCTAAACAGACTGGATGATGGATTTCTTGAAAGAAATGTTGATATTCTGCCTTTTTAAGACTTTATCTCTAGAGTCTTGAAGTAAGTTTGACCCTTTGTTCATTGTGCAGCAGGTTAAACCTTTTATAGGCTAACGGCTTCTCCACCTTCTCCTCACTGATGGAGTCTAAATATGAGTTTCACCTTTCACTCAGTTGGTTGATGCTGTGGCAGCAGTTTGTTAAATAGAATTTGCTAATATCACCTTTGGTGAGCCAAACTCTGGGATGCACAAGCTTCAAATTTTCAAAGTAGGTATATTTAACGTCGTTATTTCACCTCATTGAGCTTCAGTAGAAAGTTCATCAGACAAAAAGATCAAATATTTTTGCCCAAAGCCTTCAAAATAAAATCTTTCTGTATGAAGCAGAGTTTATCTGCAGTGGACCTTCAAATCTGCTGAAACAAGGCTAAGCCTCCTAGTTTAGATTTTTCTGTTTGCGCGGCTTGTGCTTTATCTCTCTGGATATCCTTGAGATCGGCTCATGCCGGCAGTCTGAAAGCCCAGACTCATATTAACCCTTTAACTACCAGCTCAACTGTTTGGCAGAGGTCATCATTAAATTCAGGGATACTTAATGTTTTAAGAAACAGAACAAATGAATCACTGTTTAACTCCAGTAACACTTTGGGAACAAAGAAAACCACAAACAAACAAAAAGAAAACACATTTTCTTGGTTTGGGGATTAAAAGGTTTTAAAAGCAAACGGTTGCTTGTGTGTTGACATAAAAATGCACAAAAGTTTGGTACAAAATCAGTTAGAAAAGGCAGAAATGTCTGTAAACGATGCCAAAATAACTTAAAATAGATTTTATTGAGTTTGACAAACACAAAAAATATTTTTGATGAATAACAGACTTTATATGTACATGTGTATCATCCAATCAGTAAATGGTTAAATATTTAAAATAAGGATGGTAAAAATAATAGCTTTAAGCTTTTTAAACCTTTACATCCCACAAACAAAATAGAAGTTCTTTAAGTTTGCATTTTTCCTGTATCGTAAAACATTGACAGAAACAAACGTGTTGTTTATTTAACACTTAAAATATTCCTGAATTTATTGACCTCTGCCAAACAGCTGAGCTGGAAGTTAAAGGGTTAAAACGTGTTAACATCATTTTGTAGTTTCATAGCAGTTTGACATTTTGCTCTTTGTATTTATGTTTAAAGAGCTCATAATTCGCCTTAAATCTTGTTTATGAATTTATATTTGCTGTTAATCATCGATATTCAAGAGAGCCTGATCCAGCTGTATTCTCGCTCTGTCTGAGGCTGTCTGCTCTGATTGGTCCACAGGTCGACTCTGCAGTGTTAACTTCAACAGCACTTTGTGATTTTTAATTTTATAGTCTTTCTTTTGTAATATATTGTTTAGTGTTGGTCACAATTTTAGTCATTTAAATTGTAATTGTAGTCTAGTTTTAGTCAATGAAATCTCTTACATCTGATCGGATTATGTGTGTCAAACATTTTAGTTTAGTTTAATTTGAGTTTTTGTCCATGTGCTCCTTTTTTTATTCGTTACTGCTAAGGTCTCGTCAAGGGGAAAAAGGTTGTTAATGAAAACTATGGTGACAATAATTAGTCAACTAAATTAACCCTGCATCTCTGCAGCTAAAACTGCTGATGAAACAATGGTATGATGTCACAGTGGTAGGTGTTCTGATGGGGATAAGACATCGAGATGCTGCAGACTTTAACAAACTGAAAAAAGCAGATTATGGGCTCTTTAAGTGGACCTTATCGTCCAAAATAATCGACTGAATTCCTGCTCTTATTGTCCGAACATATTTGACAAACAGTGATTATTAAATTTATTAGACCACCTGTCTTAAAACAAGAAAATGAAATATTTATTGTTAATGTAAATGGACGCTATGTCCAAACATAGAATATTTAACCCTTTAAATTCAGATTAAAGATTAATTTGTCAAAAAAATAACACGTCATTCTTTGTTTTTCTGTGTTTTAGGATACAGAAAAAAACTGAAAACAAACCAAAATAATTGATATTTCCTTTGTGTGGGATTTAAAGGTTTAAAAAGCTAAAGACTTTTATTTTTTATCTCCCTCATAATTATTTTAAATAATTTTATTTAATGAGATGACATAGTTATTTGTAAAAAACATTTTGGTTTGTTTTTACAAATATTAATAAAATATTTTAAGATTTTTATTGCTTTTTTATTTGCAAAATTCCTGCCTTTTCTAATTGATTTTGTCCCAAATATTTGTGCATTTTAAGTCATCAGGTCAACTTTTAACTTTTGTAATCTTTAAATCACACACCATGAAAATGTTTTTTGGTTTGTTTGTGGTTTTCCCTGAAACTTTAAGAGAATAAAAAAAATGATTTCATTTGTTCTGTTTTATAAAACATTAAATATCTTTTTTAAATAAGTTTTTTGACCTCTGTCAAACAGTTGAGCTGGTAGTTAAAGGGTTACATTTTCTTTTTCCTTTTCAAAGAAAACACCCAGAACTGTAAATAATCCTTATGTTTTAAGTTTATTCTGTAATTAAGTCATCGGACGGTTAACTGTGCAGTTTGGGGCATTTTCACACTATAAACTAAAATAAACGTAAATTATCTGAGCTAAAGTTGACCACGTCTGCCATCATGAAAGCAGAGTCATTATTCAGTATTTATGTTCTCAAACAGAGCTTAGAGGTGGAAATATGAGTCGAGGAATAAATTCATTCATAAATCTGTAAAAAAAAAAAAATAAAAAATAAAAATAACTGTAATTTGACATCTTAAATTATTTTTTGTGGAACAGTTTTTTTTAAATTCCTGGTTAATGTTAATTCTATTTTAGCATTAAAAGTATCCTTTCAGTTAAAGAGCTTCTACATCCTGGTGAATTAACCATTAAAAAAAAAAAAAACATAAAAATATAGATTTTTTTATTTTAAGTGCTGTTAATTTAGGGCAGCTGTGTTTTAGTCTTTAATTCTCTGGTGGTCTGATCAATTTTTTAAGCACTTCAGATTTGTGTGTATTCACTGTAATATTAAAAAAATGCACCACAATGCTTCACACAGGTGTATTTTTAAAGAAACATTTTTATTTATCCAAGAGTAAAATGCTGTTTCCTACACAAACAGACTTAAGATGGACCATCCTGATCCCTGAAACACCTTTTATCTTTTTTTAGGCTGAATTTTCTTTAAAGATTCTTCATCCTGCTCCTCCACGAGCGAAAATAGAGTAGCATTATAATTTATTTTTTTTATAGAAATAGATCAAAATTCAGTGTTTGAGTGGATGCTTTGAGGAAATGTGATCATTTAAGATCTTGTTTAAAGTTCTTAAAGGTTGAAAGTTTGGCATTAATTATGTTTTCTTTGTTTTTATGTGTATTTAGTTAAAATCTTTTAATGTAATCCAGTGAAGAACGATGTTCAGTTTCTCACGGTAAAGGGCTGCGGAGGGGGCGGAGCCTGTTGTTTTTGGCCTTCATCATAAAAACTTTATTTTGAGCATCATAGACGACGAGCGGTAACTTTTCTTCCTTAATGTCATTTCACTGTTTGTCACGTTCGCTCCTGATCAGCTTTAAAGGGAGAGTTCAGCATTTTTTATTTAAATTTGATGTTTTGGATCAGGGATGTGTGCTTTCATAGTGTGATTTCTTTATTAATGTTTTTAAAATCAGAAAGTGATTTTTCCTGCACTGCCAAGGCCTCGTTTTCGCCCTCGTTTTTCTGTTTGTGCAGGTCGATTAAAAACACTTTCTGTGGATTTTTTGTTCAGATTTCGGTCACAAGGTTTTTCTTCTTATTTTTTTTCCAAATCCATTTTCTAATCTGTGTTCTCTACATAGAAATTAAATTAAAACCTTATTGTGCAGACAGAAAGACTGAAAACTGTGACAGAGGGATGGAGTGTCTGACTGAAACCTGGGGGACATTTCTTTTAAAAAACCTGAATATTTCCCCACAAATATCATGTTATGTATTCGTATTTTCTTACAGCCCTACTTTCCTGACCATAATCTGATCATCCACTGGAGGAGGTGTGTTTTTTACCGATGATTCATTTTACATCACAATCTTTTTTTAATTAATAAAAAAGCTGAACTCTCCCTTTAAAAGCCACCGCCTCGGCCTGTTCGCTCAGCTTCTCTGTAAAGACTGAAATAATCCTGCTGTACATTACGACTCTTCCTTCTTCAGCCATGCAGCACAATAAAAATGAAAAATCTCCGCTGTCGTGTTTATTTAAAGCAGGATGGAACTTTGGGTTGATCGCTGATTTAAAAGTTAATTAAAAAATTAAAAAGGGTGTTTTTATATCTCTAAGTTTTAGTCAAAACTTCAGGCTTCATGCTGATAAAAAAAGAGATTCATGGGGAAATGTGCTCAAACTGCAGCTGTAACTTTAATTTTCCTGTTTATAACACATTAGTAATATTAAAACAAAATCCAGAGGCTTTTTTTTAGATCTTTATGTATCCTATTTTGTCCTAAAAAAAAGTATTTTCTCTCATTTTTTACAGACAAGACCACATCTAAGTGATCTGATGCTCCTCAAACTGAGGGACAATTATTTCCTTTTATTTCCTATTTGACGGAATTTTAAAGGATTTCTTCATAAACCTTAAAAATTGAAATTCAAATGTGATCATGCCAAGAACAGTATTTACAGGTTTTCAGGAACAGTTTAATTTAATTAGACAATGCAAAGCCTACTTGGTTATTTTATGTTGCTAAGGCTAATGTTTTAAGTTTTAAATTTGATGCTCCATTAAAATAACTTTACCACCAAGTGCCAAAATGGGTTCTCTATTTGACATATAAACAAAAGCAAAATCTTTTCAACTTCAGTTCAAACCATTTAGATATTTTTATCAATCATTTTCCACTTTTTTTAATAACTTCAGAATTTTTTTAATGAGAAAATTCTTCATGAAATATTTTCAAAACTGAGGGGAAACAATCTAATGCATTATAGTTGAGGGGCAGGGAGGATTTAAATAAATATCTGCAGGTCCCAGGACCAACTGACGTGCAATAAAAATGTGATGAATTCTATTTTATTCACTGCTTAACTCTCTAAAATAACTCCAGACCAAACCATTACATTATAGAGGAATTATTGGTTATTTTTTTTGTTCAATGGAAAAAACAAAATATGCAATCTTTTCAAAGCATCAGGTGCAAAGTTCTATATTCAGAATGAAATTCTTACAGCCTTGACTTGGTCAATCAATGATAGAAACACTGATTTTAATGCATTTTTATTATTTAGGAGCAACAAGGGTTTAATTAAAATCTTACCTGTGGGTCCCAAACTTATTTTAGTCTAATAAAATGTGAAATATGTTACGCTGCATTAAATCTTTTTCATAACTTCAGTCCTAATCATAGATGTAGTTGTATGTGTGTGTATACAATATATGAAGTTTTTATGCCCTGTGAGAAGCACGGGAGAGTTTTGGAAGCTTTACAACGAGCTGCAAAGAAAAGACGTATGAGGGTAAGCTAACGGTAGCTACCGCTAGCATGCGAGGTCGTCACGCTCATGACTCATCGATGATGACATTGTCTGACCAATCAGTGGCCGGCAGTCGGTGACGTCATCTTTTAGTATCGACTCCGCTCGTCTGAAACCAGAGTGGAGTAGGTACTAAAGCTAGCTTGTTTTAGGAGGTACCAGGCTAGTGGAAACACGCTGCTAATCGAGTAGAGTCAAGACGTGCTAGTGGAAAAATAGTTTAGAATAAGGCTCCATCCACACGAAGCCAAACTGAGGTCTAAACGCATACATTTTTTGCCGGATCTGTGTATCATCCATACGAAGACGGCGTTTTGGGGGTCCGTTAAAGATCATGTTTGAAACCAGGTTCCAGAGTGGAAAGATTTTGAAATGCCATATACACAGCTCCGTGCTTACTGGCTCTCTGTAACTTTTCTGATACGCTTACGTCATCGTTTCATATCGTCATTGACACGCATGCGCCACACGCTGCAACAACAATAGTGGCATACGGTGTAGCATATGTGCTGATGAAGCTAGTGACCCTACTATCCCTGTTGCAGCAAAATCTCCTTCTTCTCAATCACCACCGAGTTTAACAAACAATTATCGAGGACACATTACGGCACTTTATGATCACTTTATCACAATCTCTGTTTACAACTTTTGCTGCAAGTGCGCATGCCCACTGTTTTTTCGTCTGTTTCTGCTTGTTTACGTCATGTCGTTACAGCGCCCCTAGACGTCTGGCATGTGTTTTACAGCGTTTTCATGCGTATGGAGTGCATTCATGTAGACGCACACATGTTCTGAGACGCCTTCGTCTTTATGACGATCGTTTTGGAAACTGTTAAGAGTTTTGTCTTCGTGTGGATGGGGCCTAAATCCTGCAGACTGAAACTCTGATCACTGAAATTTAAAATAACTTAAAAGCCTGAAACAGCTGAGAGTGAAACACAGACGGAGAACAGAGGTTTGGACCAATGTGGCGTTTTATTGAAACAAAGGGAAGCGGGGACTTTACTTCTTCTTGGACACACCGACGGTGCGACCGCGGCGGCCGGTGGTCTTGGTGTGCTGACCGCGCACACGCAGACTGAAAGAGAGGAGAGAAGAATTAGAAACAGAGTTAGACTGGGACGGGTCAGGTCTAGGTTTTCTGATCAAGAAACAAAAAAAACGGCAATCATGAGTTTGGAAACATCAGCTGAAGTCCAATATCTGTACATCTGTATTAAAGATATTAAAAGGGATTATTAAAGTCTTATTTTCCATGATAACTAAAGTGAACAGAAAACTACAAACAACCTGCTGCAGCCGTTTGGACTGCAGAAAGATTTCAGGAAAAGATTTAATTAATTTTTCTGGAATAAACTGATTTTAATTTGATTTTAACAGAAACACTAACGAGAGAAAATTACATTAAATCTGTTACTTTATTTGTTAAGTATTTGGTTCATTTATATTTCTTTGCAATAAAAAGTGATTCTGATTCAAAGGCGAAGATGAAAACTGAAGGGAAGAAAAACTTCAAAATGTTTTATGATCAAGAAACAAGCCTGAAATCTAAAGTCCAACAGCAGTTTATTACAACTGAACAACTAAAATCTTTAACGTTTTAAAGTGCAGAGAAAAATCCTTAATAGTGTTGTTAAAAAAAAAGTCAAATAAATACAACAAATCTTTTCTCTCGAGTCTCCGTTAGAGCAGAAAGGTTTCAGGTTCAAGTTTGACTCCAGGAGAGGCTTCGTCTGCATCGAGTCTCCTCCTCAAAATGAGCCGCTCAGGTTTAACAGATCAGCTCATTTATTTATGAAGCTGATCTCAAACCTGCATTTGGACATTAATAATCGTTTTCTTTCCGTCAACAGTGACTCCTGTGGACGTATTTATTGTTTATATATTCAGATCTTTATGCTGAAAACTAGCTAACGCCAGAGCAGCTGCCAATGATGCGCTAACATCAGCAGATAACGTCAGAGCAATCTCGCTATTAACGCTTTCACACTAAAATTAGCAGAGTTTTTCAAAGCAGTTTAACTTGCTAGCAATCAGAGTTACTCTTTTCCAACTGTCAGTAGACCTGGGTCTAATGAGCAGCAGACGAGCTGTGGAGCTGTTTTTTCCTCTGGCGCATCAAGCTGATGTCTCACATTGATGACATCATCAGCACGATGAAACACGGTCATGTAAATAGAAACGAGCATAGAAGACGTGGACATGGTTTTCTTTACTTTGTACTTTTGTCCCTCTTTATGAATGTGATGATACAAAGGTGGATGGAATGTGAAGATGAGACGGGAAAGAGTCACAAAAGCTACAGACAGATGCGGCGGGCGCGATGTTATGATGTAAATTAGCCGGTCGACCCGAGTGTGATGTTCCCACTGAAGCTGATCAGAGACGAGACGAGTGAAACTCTTTCAAACTGCAGACAGGAGCCGATTGTTAGAGTTCAAACGGGGTGTACGATAAACTTTTTTGAACATTACAGAGACCAGACCAAGAGGCGGCCATTTTGTTCAGGCAGTGATGTGACGTCAAGTCGTAACTCGGAGAACATCGATCTGGTACGAGTTTACGGATGGAAAGTTCAACTGTCGTTCCAGTGCAGTTTTACAGGAAAAAAAGTGTGGATTTTATCCATAGGTCTCATCGCCCATAACGATTACGATATTTTCCCTCTCAAAAAAATAAAAATTCCGGTAACACGCTTTGTGTTCTGTCAACGGCACGTCTCACGTCTTTGAGGATTTAGGTTTGCTAAATTGCAGATCCATCTCTTTTTCGTGGTTACCACGCTGAACCTCAGGGCTCAGACTGTGGTGAGGAGACACCGATGCAGAGGTTCAATACTCGTCTGTTCAGACCGGATCGGTCCGTCTTACCCCCAGAAGTGCCTGAGCCCACGGTGAGCCCTGATCTTCTTCAGCCGCTCCAGATCTTCTCTCAGCTTGTTGTCCAGACCGTTGGCGAGGACCTGAAACCACAAACACAGTTTAACGTTTCTACTCAGACAAGAGAAGTAACACCTAATAAAGCTGTTTATGACCTTTTCTACCCACAATCAGAAACAGATTTATAAATGAGTCACTTCGAGAATGAGAACTCAGAATGAACACAACAATCCGGCGGATATACTCGACTTTAGAAGCCAAGTTTCTCTTCTAATGGCTGCAAACTCTGAATCAATCTAAACTGAAGAGATTAAGTCCACCAGCAGGGCCAATATCAAGAGCTTCTCTAATGTCACTGAATTTCTGCAACAACAAAAATGGCCACATCGTGTCTGATTCTGACAGTCCTGATGTGGTTCAGTTGAGAAGGAGCAGAAGGAAGAACACATGGTCTACATGTCTGTTTGAACTTCTTTCTGCCTCATTTATCGCTTGAATAATGAATGCCACAAAGTGCTTTGCTCATATTAACCTGTAGGAGCTTCTGCCACAGCCAAAACCAGAAGAACATGTTCTGTTGAGTTTAAATCAGTCAAACTGTTTGTTGGTCGTGCTAACATTAGCCTAGCTGTGTCCATTCATTTGAATGGACCTGGTTACCCTGCTTCTCTAAATTGAAGTACTTTGACTCTCGGTCTTCGTGCCTCTTTCTTGTATCCACTGTGATTTATTTTAACGTCAGATGCAAAGAAAAAAAGCTCTTTATTCTCTAAGTTGTGATCCGTTTGTGGCGTTTGCTTACCTGGCTGTATTTGCCGTCCTTGACGTCCTTCTGTCTGTTGAGGAACCAGTCTGGGATTTTGTACTGACGAGGATTCTGCATGATGGTCACCACACGCTCGACCTGACGACAGTGAGGGCAGACATGAAGTTAACATACAGTCAGCATGTTTGATCAAACATCCTCACAGATGGAGAATTTTAAAGTCGATTTAACATGAGGGTTGACTCCCACATGCTCTAACTTCTTTAGTATCAACAGATCCTCTCAGACCGGAGACAAAAGTGTGTGAAGTACTTTCATAATTAGAGGTTTAAAAGTAAAAAACAAAAAACTTTTAAATACGCACAAACATTTCACAATGATCTGTTAATGAAAAATAACAACTGGAAAAGCTCAGTTTCCCTGATTGTAGGTCCTGTTAGCTTTTGCAAAGGCACGTGTTTAGGCTTGTATTTATTTTTTTAAAAGGAGATTAAATATTACTCAGATCTGTTACTATTCTGTGAAAACAGCTCAGCTTTCAGTGTTCAGGGTCACCATCATGGTACACTTTTGCAGGTATTAGACGATTTCTGATGTTCATGGACAATTTTTATGGTCAAAATATCAGCAAAACATGTCCAATCAACCAATACAGATACTAGTCTGATAATATCATCGGCAGCCCTATTCAATAGTGCGGGCCACACTTCACCAATATGTGTTGAATTTATCTGAATTTTAAAATTCAAAGAAACACTATTTCAGCAGAAGTTTAGTTTCAGTACTGCTCCTTATTGAGTTTTTGCCCTTTTTGGATATGGCAATAAATGAATAAATATCCAATGTGTTAGTTTTCAGTCTTTATAGTACCACATTTCTTTTGATAAACTGAAAGCTTAAACTAACAGAATATTGAAGAGTGCCAATTTTGAAAACATGTTCAACTCCACTGTCACATTAGTCTTAAGTCTTCAAAATGTTTTTTTGCCCCACCGTTATTTCATGAGCCTAAACATCAGAAGTGCTGCGTACCTCCTCCTCAGTCAGCTCTCCCGCCCTCTTGTTGAGGTCGATGTCGGCCTTCCTCAGGACAACGTGGGCGTAACGTCTGCCAACACCCTGGAACAGAGAGACGAGGGACATTAGGACAGACGAGGGGCATCAGGACAGACGAGGGGCATTAGGAAGACGAGGGGCATCAGGACAGACGAGGGGCATTAGGAAGACGAGGGGCATTAGGAAGACGAGGGGCATCAGGACAGACGAGCGAGGGGCATCAGGACAGACGAGCGAGGGGCATCAGGACAGACGAGGGGCATCAGGACAGACGAGGGACATCAGGACAGACGAGGGACATCAGGACAGATGCGGGATATCAGGACAGACGAGGGGCATCAGGACAGATGCGGGATATCAGGACAGATGAGGGGCATCAGGACAGATGCGGGATATCAGGACAGATGCGGGATATCAGGACAGATGCGGGATATCAGGACAGACGAGGGGCATCAGGACAGACGAGGGGCATCAGGACAGATGCGGGATATCAGGACAGACGAGGGGCATCAGGACAGACGAGGGGCATCAGGACAGACGAGGGGCATCAGGACAGACGAGGGGCATCAGGACATAACGGACAGAGCGCAGAGGGCTGCATGTGTGAAATAAACGTACCTTGATGGCAGTGATGGCGAAGGCGATCTTCCTCCTGCCATCGATGTTCGTGTTGAGAACACGAAGAATGTGCTGGAACTTCTCAGGGATGACCAGAGACTGAAACAAAAAAAATGTTTAATAAACGATGACTCAGAAAGGACGAGTTCATCGATACAAATGAAAACATTGATTCTGCCTGTTCATCCAATTCTTTGTTTCATCCTCTGCATCCACAAAAAACGCCAACCCGCCTCGTATGAGAGCACAAACACCTTAACTGTCACATTATAGAAGAGAATTGTTATGAAAATAAAATGTGTAGCTTCCTCCAGACTATGTAACACATTCTCAGCAGTACATACTTCTCATATCATATTGTGTTGTATTCTGTTCTATGTGCATGTATAAAAATGTACTTCTTCAGGAAAAATAAAGTACATGTAAAAAAAAAAAAAAAAAAAGGAAGCACACTACATTTACTCAATCATCCAAATCATTGAGTTCAGGTGTTCGAGTCACTTCCACGTCCACAGGTGTATAAAATCATCAGCTGAGCAGTCAGACTGCTTCTGCAAACATTTGTGAAAAGAGTCGCTCTCATGTCATGAAGTCCAGGATTATAACGAAGTGGAAGAGACAGAACGACAGCAACTCTGCCACAAAGTGATTCAACCTCCAAACTTCATGTGGCCTTCAGATTAGCTCAAGAACAGCACAGAGAGCTTCATGGATGGGTTTCCATGGCCAAGCAGCTGCATCCAAGCCTCACATCACCAAGTGCAATGCAGTGTGTGGAAGCAGTGGAGTAGATCCGATGGTCGAGTCTGAGTCCAGGAGGAACCTGCAGTATGTCTGACATTTTGGGCAACTTGTTGTGGGAGAACTTTACTAGCCTTCACAGAGTCCTGACCTCAACTGTATAGACCCAATAGTCTGACCCAGGCCATCTTGTCAAACATCTGATGGTCAAAAAAAAAGCACTCCTGACCTTTAAAACAAGCCTTTCACAAGAGCTGAAACTGTAAGAGCTGCAAACGCTGGGCCAACAGATCAAACCTTCTGGATAAGAACTGGGATTCAACAAAGATGAGTGGATACTTCATCTTCAGGTGAGCATTTCCACCTATTTTTGGCTCCATTTAGCATTACAACACGAGCTAATGCAGTCTTGACACAACAGGAGCGCATCTGTAAGTCCTCAAAACATGCTCCTACACTTACATACAGGTAAACAGCACTTGATGTTTTTATTTCTCCCATAACACAGATTAAAACTTCCATACCCTGGCTCTTTATTGATCAGGCATGCTAACATAGGGTAACACTTGCTAGCATTCCCAACTAGCCACTGAGTGTTTTCAGTGTTCCTGCAGCTCACTGAAGATCTATAAAGATCTGTCTTGGTGCTATCTTACTAACAAAGAGGCTTTAACGCATATATAAGCTTTATTAACTAAATAAATGCTCAAATAAAAGGCTATGGCGCTAGTTAGCTTTAGCCGGGGGTACATGGTAGCCAGCGTTGGCAGAGAACAAGCTAAAAAAGCACTTTGGCGCCCAATCCGCCATTAATTCACCAACACATCGTTCAAAAAGGGTTCGATGTTCGTCATAAAACTTTAAAAATGAACAAATGCGTGTTAGAAACAGTGGATGATAAAGGATTATCACGTAGTCGAGGTTGATCAAATTTGGACTCACCATCTTGGAAGTACGTTCCGTGCGAAGAGGAAGTCGTCCAGTTCTCGCGAGAGTTTGACCGTGCCGCTGAGCGGAAGTCGGTCCTTCGCTCTTATATGTCCGGCAAGACATTAATCAAACACAAGCCAACTCAAACAAAAATACGTTATCATGTAAACAAATGGCACCGCAACTAATTTAATTTAATTTTTAACACGTATTTACTACAGTAATGAGCCGTTGTCTGGGCTAAACTGCGATGTTTTTGTTGTGGTGACGTGTTTTTGTAGTTTTCATTATCAAAATGGCGGAGGAAGCTTCATTAGCCGTTGGAGCTGCTCCTGATGTAAACACAGCTGGGAAACAGACAGATATCGCCATGGCGTATCTACAAGATGAGGTGATTTATGAATTTGATTTAGATTTATTTTGTTTCCTTTTATTGTTTTTATTTCCTCCTTTCTTCTGCCCAAACATGTTTGAATGAGCTGCTGTGTCAGGCTCACTAAGATGAGAAGCTAACAGCTAAGTGGATCCATTTCTCTTTTATTAATATTATTTCTAAAGCATAAATGTGTTGAATTAAGTGTCTAAATGTTGATTTACATCAGTTTAATTCCCCCAGGCTTGTAGCTGTTCTCGTCCTGTCACAGCTCGATCATTTGTTGTCTTTTAGCCCTGCAGCGTCATTTAAGCTCTTCTTTTTAACTTAATTAGTTAATAACTGAAAATTTAAACCAATATTTTCGTTACAATTGAACCAAATTAACCAGGCTCTATTGAGCTGAATCTAAACTTTAAAAACTCGACTTTAGATTGCGAAATGTAGCTGTTTCAGAGGATCAAATCATTTACCATCTTAGTTCTGCCATAATTAAAAATATTAAGAATAAAGATAAATATTTTTGTGGAAATGTATTGCACAGGACAGCTGAATATTTCCTGAGCACTTAGTGCACATGGTGATTAGTACTTGCAGGTGATTATTAGGGCTGTAGCGATACGCTTATTTTCCGATACGATACGATACACGATATTCAGCTCACGATACGATAATATCACGAAATATCACGATATTGTGATATATTGCGATATTTTAATTAAACTAGGAAAAACCAAGAGACGGTGAATATGTAACTTTTCCATTTTATTGTTATTGAAATATGTCAAATGCAGTGTTACATACATACACTTAACACAGAGTGCATCAAGTCAATTAAACTAACGTTGCAAAGAAATTGTTCTTGTTTTCCCTTTAACAAAGTGTTGAAATCATCCTAACTTGTAGTCGAGCTCAAACTGTAATCAAACCCATGAGAAACAAAGAGCTTTGAGTTACTGACATAACAACAGTAAGTTAAAAAAATGTCACATATTTCTCTTGTCACTTTCTGAACTGAATAGTGCATGAAAAAAAGAACACGTGCAACTCTAATAAAATATGATTTTTTATTTTTACAAAAAATATCGATCCTAAGATTTGAGATATTGATATTATATCGGGAGTCAAAATATTGATATATATTGCGATGTCGATATTTTTCTACACCTCTAGTGATTAACACATTTATTGTTTTACACAGGATGAATAAATAGAGGAAGTATTTAAAGAAAAGCAGCAGTGACAGTGATAGAAAAATTGCACATTTTACATCATATTGAATCACCATTTTGTACGTATCAATGTCATACCGTGTCAATTCTTTGGCTTTTTTTAAGTCAACTTTAGCTTCCTTTTTCCTGTAATGAGGACATTATCATAACTTAAAGACTTAGTTTGTCATGACTTTGACTTATTTAAATGATTTTCTCCTCTAACCTTATTTCAATCACTCTATCTGGTATTTGTGTAGCTTTAATCTAAATAAGAGCAACTGAAACAACCAATTTTCCCCTTGGAGATTAATTAAGTATTTCTGGAAAATGGCTTTTGGGTACTCTTCACCATCAGACTGGAATGTTTTGCAGAATGACCTAAAGCTCAATGTAGGGATGTAACGGTTGCCAATAAAATGGTAAACCGCGGTAAAATTTCCCACAGCAATCATTACCGCGTCCTATTAAAATTACCGTTAAACCGTGTTTGATTACCACACAGCATCAGTAACACTCAGTGATGCTGCTGTTAGACTGGAAGTGCCTGAACTCTGAGTCTGCTCCTCGATGAAGCAGCCTCACGGGAGGCGTGCATGCGCAGTTTGATAGAGCGGAGATTTCCCTCTCGAAACAAACTCTGGAGTCTAGTTGAATTTTGGATTTTACAAGGACGCCAAGGGGAAACTGATAGAAGACAGTCACTCTGTCTAAACACCAAGACAGAGAGAGAGAGAGAGAGAGAGAGAGAGAGAGAGAGAGAGAGAGAGAGAGAGAGAGAGAGAGAGAGAGAGAGAGGGAGAGAGAGAGGGAGAGGGAGAGGGAGAGGGAGAGGGAGAGGGAGAGAGGGAGAGAGAGGGAGAGAGAGAGGGAGAGGGAGAGAGAGGGAGAGGGAGAGGGAGAGGGAGAGGGAGAGAGAGAGAAAATTCAGTGAGCCATACCTGAGTGAATTAAAGGTGGTTTATCAGTATTCTCTGTCTAAATAGTGTATGAATATTGTAAATAATAGCATTAGTATCATTCTGGAGTGTGTTCTTGCCGTTCTTTTACTGTGTATTTGCCGTAATTTTGAAATTGAAAGTTCCGTCAAAGTTCGTGTTTTATAGATTTAATCGATCGTAATTTGGAAATATAGATCTGCCATGGAGAGGGGAGGCCAGAGGAGATTCATGAAGGAGGCTAACTGCTTCAGGGACTATCGTCAGTAAAACAAACCAAAAAAAAACTCCTGGACATGAAATAACGAGCTGTAACATGGACACTAACGCTGAAGGCAAATAAAAATGTGTGAGTGTTTGTAAAATAGGTTAAATTTATCTTTGGCTGTCTCAAAACTTTGAACTTGTTCATTTACAATTGTTTATGAAGAGAAACCTGTTTAAAGTTCAAATCTGTGTTTCCTTTTCTTGTAATCACACACTGTTTAAGCATTTATTACATAATAATGACAAATACTTGCTAGAATTGTTTACTTTTATTTCCAATGAAAAAAGGATAAAAATGTACTCGAAGAGCATTCTTGACATATTTATTGACAAAAAGACAAAAGAACTGTTATGATTATAATATTAAAGGGGTCAAATGATTACAATTGTGTGTTAAAGTACTTTTTGAACATTTTGAGCACACTGCAACAATACCGTGATAATAATGATATCCGTGATCATTTTGGTCACAGTAACCATGATACAAAATTTTCATTTCGTTACATCCCTAGCTCAAGGAGCCGGTGTCCTTAAATGTTTTTTAAATTGAAAATGAAATAGATGGAAGCAGATTCTATCCGATGCCGATGTTTTTAGCTAGGCTGTGATGTGGCTCATAGATGTCTCTGTTTTTAATCCACAATGATGTGCTTGTAAATTGTTTTTGTCTCTTTTGTATCTGTCTGCAACTTTGTGTTTCTTGCTGCTGCCTGTCTTGCCAGGTCTCCCTTGAAAGAGAGGTTTTAACCAACCTGGTTAAATAAAGGTTAAATAAAAAAATGATTCTGATCCCTAGTCTTTTACTGGATGAAATGTATATTTAAAAGTTGAGCAGTTATTGTCAATCATGTGAAAAGTTTTTCTTTCTCACAGTGTCCTTGTAAACAATCCAGAATCTGCATTCAGATTTGGATCACCCCTGAAATGATATCACTTCTTTCCTGTGCCATGACCAACATTCCCTGAAAATGTCATCAGAATCTGTTGAATACTTTTGAGTAATCCTGTTCACAAACCAACAAATGAGACCAAAACATGACCTACAAAATAAATTCTTCCACTGGTTTGTTGCTTTTTAAAGGGCTTCTTTTATGCCTGTTCACTCGCTCTTTAACTCTTCTTATGATCCTATTTTCTGTTTCTGAGCCCAAACTCTTGGATTCTGCGTATCAGCCTTCAGCTAAAGCGTCATGTGTTGGCTGAAGTTGGCATTTTTAGACATTTTTTACCAACTGAAGTTAGTTTCTCTCTCTGTTTGCATCCAAAACTACAACTCACATGTAAATAAAGTTACATATTGTCGTTCTAATTAATTTCCTGCCCTAGTTTGTGGTTGTTGTTTTTTTTTCATCTTGACTCTTTTGTGGATCCTTTTTCCTTTTTAGGGCATGAAATTGTTATAAATTAAAGAATAAATGGGATTTTTCTGTTTCCTTTATTGATAAACAAGTCCCTCACAAGTCTACCTGTTACTTTGATGGAAAAAGACTTTAATGATTAATATTCGAGCTGCAGCAGTCATTCCCTACATTCAGGATATCAGCAGATTTTGCTCCCTAAAGTTTGAAAGCTCACTCAGGTGTATGAAAGTGTCATTACTTTGACTTATACACCTTTTCTTAAATAATATTCTGTCTCAAACGTCTGATTAAATTTAATTGTGTCTTTTTTTGTAGAAGACGGACGTGGACATCTCCAACCTCAACCTGGGAGAGCTGGACCTCACCACTGATGAGTTTATCCTGGACGAAGTGGACAGTAAGTTTGTTTTCTCCACAGTTGTTGAAAAGTAGAGCCTCTGGTTGGCCTAATGCTGTCTGTAAGAATTAAAGTTTTCAGTTGAATCTGCTCATCTGGAGAAGTGGTGCTTCTTACATCTGTACTGAAAAACAGAACATGTTTAAGATTTCCACAAGATGTTTGTTATGCTTTTTTGTCAATCATTTATCAAAGTTGTGTCACAGAAAATCCTTATTGGCACCAGTCCCAAGAAAACCTTATCAATAAGGCTGGGTTAAAAAAAATCAATTGAATTTATCTTAATCGATTTCCCTTTGAATGGTTCATAATCGATCCATAAATCCAAAGATTGATCTTTTAACATGGGTAGTTTTTTCTTCATTGGACGGTCTGAGAAGCAGCCTGTGGTATCAACTCTGTTAGTCTCACGTTTAGCGCTGCTTTCACTGAACAAGATCTCATGAGATGTTACTGCAAGCAGTCAAAAAAACATGGCGGAAGTGAGTAGCACAATAGGGACACCACCAGAGAGTTTAAGAGTTGATGTTTGGACATATTTCAGATTTAACAAGCATGAAAGAGAAGAGAAGTTGATCAAAAACAAGTAACTTGCAGAATATGCATTAAAGCATATCATTAAAATGTGATTAATGTGACTGCTTTGGGTTCAGTTCTTCATGTAAAAACAGTTTTAATAATGTACCAGGTCAAAAAGTCATTTACAGCATTATTTTTACTGAGATAACCCGGACTGAACACATTTAGAATCGTGAATCGAATCGATTTGAGAACTCTTAATATCGAATCGAATCGATCTGGGAAATATGAATCAATACCCAGCCCTACTTATCAAATAATTGATATTTTCTATTTTAATAAAGAATCTTTAAGGGTTAAAGTTGCTCATCTCTTCTTTTTTTATTCATCTTTTTATTCAGGAGAGTACTTCGCACATCTAATTTAGGAGAATTGAGTTGCATCAGAGAAAAAAGTCAATTCAAACACTAAGGTGGACTCCGGCACACTGTCTATAACTTGCAAGAAAATCATTTATTTGCAATGTTTTGGTCTCATCAAACAGGCTAACTGTTTGCCTGTTCGATGAGACCGAAACGTCTCATCAAACAGATAAATAAATGATTGTCTTGCAAGTTAGACAATGTGCCGGAGTCCATCTTAGTGTTTAAATTCAGTTTTTTATGAACAGAAATATACGAAATACACATACATAAATCTCAAACCTTATAATTCCTCCAAACAAAAGACAAAACAGATGCAAATGAAATAGAAAGATAAAATAAAATAAAACAGAGAAAAGCATACAAATCACAAAAATACACTAACATACACACAAAACAACACGGGTAATGCCGTCAGACCCTGCTGTGATTGTAATCACTTCATTGTAGATAAATGTAAATAATTTTAAAGTCAAAATTCATTAGTCTGAGGTTCTGCTGTTGCTTTTGTGGTATAAAGTTAAAGTTGTGCAGTGTGATGACTTTCACTGAGCATCAAAACACTTCAAGTCCTTCATCATGTGTGAGACTGTCACACTTTTAATGTTTGTCAGACTTTTATCAGAGCCGTATTTATTGCCTTAAAGGGACTGTGAGGAGTTTCTGAGTAATTACAAAAAAGTCTCTCTTTTAGATATATGCCTGATGGAAATTTACACACTTTAAGATGAGTTTTATAGCATCAAAATAGGTTATCTATAAATACTATTCCTTAGCCTTCCAGTGGGGTTGGACAGGGCTGGACTGGCCTGGATACTCAACTTCAGGAACAAGACAATTAAAACTAGAGCAAATTTATATTATTCAGACACGTCTTAGAACACCAGGCTGTAAGTAGTGATATACAGCCAGCAACAAAACTGCGATAACAAGTTTTCCAAAAATTGCTTGTTGTCACACATCAAAAACTACCGCTATGTAACTAGAAAGAGATACATTACCTCGTGGCTTTGCATCCTGTAAGTTGTTGAAAAAAGAAGTTGTAAAGCAATGCAGAGTTCTGAGGAAGGTCCGAGCTGCATTCATTAGCATCTCAACAAACACACGCTTTGGCTTGGGTCACGTCTTTTGGTGCGTACAAGTTGTAGTCAGAAGTAGGAATTTCCAAGTTCTGAGTAGGAAACTGCAACTGGAATGTTCCCTGAAGTCTGAATTTCCTACTGGGAGGTCGGTGAAACCTCGCCACCCCCGAGTTGACAATGGAAGATGGATGCCCCCAGTGTGAACAGTTATTTAGCTCCTGTAATAATCAGTTTATTTGCACTTCTGACTGGGGTGTGTCGCTCTAGATCAGCTGTATACATAGTATTGTTAGACTTATATTTACAAAAATGCTCCCATTGTGATAATCACATTCTTCATACAACAACGCAGGGCGTGCTAACAACAGCTAACAATAGCCTGGTAGATTGGCATGTTTTTTGCGACTTCAACTGGAACGCTGATAAGTCGGAGATGATGTCACTCCCAGTTCCGAGGTTACTGGAACGCAGCATTAGGACAGTGGCCCCGCTCATGGGTAGCAGAGTCTTTATGTTGCGGTAACAGATTCTCCTCACAGCACCTTTAATCTTTTCTTAAACTTGTTTTTATCGTGACGCGTGTTTTTGACCTCTTGTGAGTCAGATCCTGATCTCAGTTGGAAATGACCGGGTTAAATAAAGTTTAAATAAAAAACCTTCATGGGAAGAAAAAACAAACTGATATGATGGATTTCCAGCCCAGTTTTTGACCTGCAGCTTCTCTCGTCTCCTGCAGTTCACATCCAGGCCAACCTGGAGGACGACCTGGTGAAGGAGGCTTTAAAGACGGTGAGCAGATCACGGTGTTGGTGTTTGTTCTCCGACTGTTCTGTGATTAATGAAGACACTGAACTGTGGTTCTGTTTCAGGGCGTGGACCTCCGTCAGTACTCCAAACAGGTGGAGTCAGAGCTGCAGAGGATCGAGCAGGCCTCCATCAAAGACTGTATCCTCCTGCACAGTTTACTGTGAATGAGCTGAGACTACATTATTATAAGAAAGAGAGAGATGAATACTTTAGTCACGCCTCTGGGGAAATTCAGGTGTCCAGGAGCATTAATATAATGATTTATAAAAATAATGTTTTTATTTATTGTACATTTTGAATCACTTCTAAATGCACGAGTGCTGAACAAATATATTAGACCACCTGTCATAAAAATGAGAAAACATAAATATTTAAGAAGTCTTTCAAAAAACTGGATTAAAACTGAAAATGAGTAAACACATTTTAAACTGGAAAGGAGAATCTGAATCTGAATAAATACTTTAATACACAAATCTGAGCTGGCTCACTTTAAAAATGCAACCAAATAACTTTTCTGATCTTCATCAAGAAATAACAACAGTCTTCAATATTTCTCTATTTTATTGCTAAACAGTAAGTATAAAAGTACATTTTATTTAAAAGCGCAGGATAAAAACAACATTTTTATGTGTTATTTTTGTGGTGTGGAACTTTCTCAATTAAATTTTGTCATTCGTGTATGTCCTAAATCTTCTATGATTTTGATTAACCTTTTTTGGTTGTTCTTTTTTCCTTGTGTTTAAACTCTTGTAATTTGTTGTCTTATGTTCCTGCCTGCTGTCAAAGCACTTTGTAAACCAGTGTTTTTAAAAGTGCTCTACAAATAAAGTTTATTATAATTATTGTAACAGTAAAGGTATGCATGTTTATAGATGGCAATAATAATGATATTTTAGCATAAATATTAAAGTTAAACAGCTTTTACGAACTGGTTCATTAACCATCTGATTTATTCTGTACAAATGTTTTCATTTTCTTTTTTCAAAAACTCAGTAAACCAAATTGGCTCAGACGGGTAGATGAACAAAAATGAAACATTTTTGCTGTGTTGAGGCATAAAAATGAGCAAAAGTTTAGCTTTAATTGTGATGTTAGTGAAGAATGAAATATTTTTATTTGTTATCCATGCTTTAAAGGACAGAAGAGGTCTTTGTCTTCTTCGTCTTCTTCGTCTTCTTCTTCGTCGTCTTCGTCGTCTTCGTCGTCTTCATCTTATTCTTATTCTTCTTATTCTTCTTCTTATTCTTATTCTTCGTCTTCATCTTTGTCTTTGTCTTATTCTTCTTAGTCTTATTCTTATTCTTATTCTTATTATTCTTATTATTATTATTATTCGTCTTCTTCGTCTTCTTCTTCTTCTTCTTCTTCTTATTATTATTATTATTATTATTATTCGTCTTCTTCTTCTTCTTTGTCTTATTCTTCGTCTTATTCTTATTATTATTCTTATTCTTCTTATTATTATTATCATTGTTGTTTTTCTGACCGTTTGTCCGTCAGACATTAAGGAGAGTCAGAACATCGCTCTGCTGCACAATCAGATCACCGCCTGTGACTCCATCCTGGAGGTAAGACCCAACACCTTCATCCTGTTCCCACAATGCACTGCAGGACGACGACAGTCACAGAGAAGATAGAGGACCTTAAAACATACCGGTGTGTCTGATATATATGTTTTAAGGAAAATGCTCGTCTGTTGATCCAGGTTCTGATTCTATCTTAGTAAAAATTAAAGTTTTCACCAACAGGTTGGACAGTTTTTGTGCTGAATCATCAACAATCCCTCCACGTCTCTTAACCGAGAAAATACTGGTTTCTGAACTTAACTGATACCTCGACAGAGACTGAGTCACCTTTGAAAACACTGTACCTCAGAGAAGAGACATTTGGACGAACGCTGGACGTGCTGATGATGATTTTGCGCATCTTTAGACGAGGCACCAGAGTTTATCTGCAATTTTTAACAATTTAAACAGAAAAATGACAAATAATTTCTGTTTAGAATTTCTGTTTTTTCTACCATCGAATCAAACAAGTGTAAATTTAAGACAAAACGTGAGGGTGAGTGCTGCACTGGGTCAAGACGTATGAAAATGGGGTAGGTTTGGTACTCTTCAAGGATCCAGGGATGGTGGTACTTTTGAAAACAACATAAAATCCGAGGCTCTCCGATGAAGTTAAAAATCCTTTATTATGTCAGGGACATGTCAACGTGTTTCGACTCATCAAACTCTTCACCAGGACATGATGAGCAACCCAGAACAGCTGTTTAAAATACCAAGGAGGTGTCATGTGACACTGTTATGTGATATCAGATATTTAAAAAGCCATTTGAGGCATGGCCAAACTACCCAATGGCACAAAATTACAGCTCTGCAGGACATACCAATGCAAATTTTCTTAAAATCATGGCAATAGAAGGAATCCCTAGATCTCTGAGAGGAGGTGACAGACTCAGAAGTCTCTTACAACATTAAACGTTGGATTTTCTCTTCTGTCCAAGGTCTAAACTGAGGAATAGATTTCTCTCCGTTTTTATAATCTATTTGTCCATTACTGTTTGGCGTAGTCTGTTCATTTTTGTGCAGCCAGGCCTCAAATGGTTTTTTTACTATCTGATGTCATATAACAGCATCACATGACACCTCCTACATATTTTAAACAGCTGTTTCACGTTGCTCATCATGTCCTGATGAAGACTCTGATGAGTCGAAACACGTTGACATGTCCCTGACATAATAAAGGATTTTTCATCGCAGTGTCTCGGATTTTATGTTGTTTTCAGAAGTGTACATTTAAGTTCAATATTTGCCAGAATCATAGTTGAGTAAATAATTCTGGTACTGCGATTATTTATGTATTATTTCCATGAGGAAAAATTAAGTAAAGATTCATATTTTGCATCATCGCTTAGCTAAAGAATATTATGAATTCAGCTCGATCTGCTGAATCATCAGCTGCATGATTTTTAAAAATAAAGTGTGACTTTAATTTCTTTCCCTGCAGCGTATGGAGGGCATGCTGAGCGGCTTCCAGAGCGACCTCTCCTCCATCAGCAGTGAGATCCAGACTCTGCAGCAGCAGTCAGTCAGCATGAACGTCCGGCTGAAGAACCGCCAGGCCGTGCGCAGCCACCTCAGCCAGCTGGTGGACGAGCTGGTGGTGCCCGGGACCATGATCTCGTAAGTGAGGCAGAAAGAAGACGATGATGATGATGAAGCTTTAACGTGTGAGTTGGTCTGAACTGGTGTCGTCTCCTTGCAGCACCATCCTGGACAGCCCGGTGACGGAGCAGGAGTTTCTGGAGCAGCTGCACGAGCTCAACAACAAGATCAACTTCGCCAAAGAGCTGAGCTTCAGGGAGACGCTGGCGTGCTCCGACATCCAGGACATCGTCGACCGCCTCAAACTCAAGGTGACCACAGGAGGATGGAGCAGTGTAACTTTGTTGACTCAATATTTTCATCATAGTTTTCCACAACAACCTTTGGTGCACATGGACAAAAACTCAAACTAACTGACATTTTCATCAACAAATAAAAACTAGACTAAAATGTCTGACAGACTTAATCCAATCAGACCTAATATGGTCATGTAGGAAGTAGAGACAAGTGATGAATCTATCCAATCACAGCTACTTTGGTTGTGTTAAAGGTTGGATGAGTTCAGAGGGACATCCAATCACAGCTGCCTTAGCTTGGTGGTGGTGGGATAAGTTGTGGAGCGATCCAATCAGAGCTGCTCTCTTTATGAATTGATATATTCATGTAGAGCAGCCTCACTGTTTGTTGTCAGTTCTGGTATTGTAACTGAGATGCTCTGCCAGGTAGCCTAAATAAAGGTGACTGCATTTCACACAAAGGAACATTTGTTTCTGTTCATTTAGACATTCAGACTTTACTAACAGTCAATAAAGGGTTATTAGATGTTTGATTTTATCCAAGAGGAAAACAGGACTTCACAAATTCAAGGAAACATAAAAATGCCTTACCCTTTACACTTTAGATTTTAGTCGACTTAATTTACAAAACCAAACTATTTAGAGACTAAATTATGACTAAAACTAAACTAGGAAAGCACTCTGAGAGCGCAGACCTCCTCCAGAACCACAGAGCTGGGCAAAAAATTGATTAAATCGATTAATTTGAAATATTTTCTGCAGAAGATTTAAAAAATAAAAAATCAAGATTTCTTTTCTTGCCTTCGTCCAATCGTAAGTCGTTGTAATTTTTGAAAAAATTACAATTTTCATGATGGTCAGCCTTGTAGGGTTTGCACAAGCACTTTTATAGGCCTGTATTTGTTATTCAAGTAGATTAAATATTGATCAGAGAGTTTCATGGTAATACTGTAAAAATACCTCAGCCTTGTAGTGTTTATGTAGACAAACCTGCCTACGTTTATACTACATAATCTTTTACGACCCAGACTTTGACTTTAAGAGGGAAACATTTAGACAACATAAAGGCAAAACTTGATTTGTTTCATTTTATGTCACTGGGAGTTTTGTTTCTTTTAGGGCGGGAAAAATCGATTAAAATCGTAAATCGAGTGTTGTGGAAAAAAATCTGGGATTTGATTTCTAGGCCATATCGCCCAGCCCTACCACAGTCCTCACCCATATTGTGATTTTCACCATAAATATTAGTCCTACCTTTATTTCATGTAAATATTTAGATTCCTTGACCATGAAAACATACCATTAGCAACTGGATTCATAATGATATCTATTTTAGTTCAGTAGTTATTCACAAAAATCACATTTTTCGTCATGGCCGATCCAGACTGTGATCCGGATCACTCCTAAAATGTAATCATTTGTTCCTTGTCCCAATCCAGACATTTCCTGAAAATTTCATTAAAATCCATCCATAACTGTTACAACCAGCTCGTTTTAAGGGAAAAGGGAAGTAACATAAAATAAACCAAGATTTTAAAAGGTTCAAAAGAAGTTATTTATTTAACAAAGGTACTTGTTTTGACAACGAAAAATGAGGCAAATGAACTGAGTGCTGCAAAATAAAAACAAAACGAGAACAAAAAGAGACTCTAACCTAGATTTATTGTTTAAATAACTAGAACAAGCCCTACTACCCCAAAAAAAAGTAAAGCAAACAACCAAAACTAACAGCACCCCAAACCTAGTGTGTCTAACAATTTACAAAGTACGTGTGGTGGAGATGTGTCCAAAATACAAAAACTAGTGCCTCACAAAATCACAAAGGTTTCATAGAGTTTAGTAACAAACGAGTCTATCAGAGCGAGTAGGCACGAGAGCAAGGCTGGCTACCTCTTGCTGGCGAGTGCTGGGTCTGCCGGCTTCTTATACTGCTGCTTTTTGAGTTATGTTGCTAACAGAGAAACAAACAAACACACACTGAGCTCCCCCAGCTGGCTGTGCGTGCTCCCCTCTCATCACGTGAAATGCCACAGAGGTGTAAATATTACAGCGTGGTTGTGGCTTCTTTCCAGCCTTTCAGTTTACATATTTCTCCCTTTTTCCACAATTCTTTGGAGATAAACTCTACGCTGATGTAAATCTTTTTGTCTCCATTCAGGCAGTGTCGAAGATCAGAGAGTTCATCCTTCAGAAGATTTACTCCTTCAGGAAGCCGATGACGAACTACCAGATCCCACAGAACACTCTGCTCAAGTACAGGTGAGGAAAAACTGAACTTTATTTATTTCAAGGGAAATTTGCTGTGCAGCAGATAATCACGTCACACTCACAATCAGGGCCCGGCCGATTAAATCAGCTGATTATAGCC
This sequence comes from Scarus forsteni, assembly GCA_036419115.1. NCBI lineage: Eukaryota > Metazoa > Chordata > Actinopteri > Labriformes > Labridae > Scarus > Scarus forsteni. Next base: position 1,309,849 of record JAZDUH010000486.1, on the reverse strand, counting down.
CTTTTTAACATTCCCAGAGGTTTAAAGCTTTTCTGCATGTTTTTGGACTTGAAAATTTCTCGTTGTGTTAAAGTTAAACAAATACTTGGGACAAAGTGTCAATCAGTAAAATGTTCTGCATGTAATTCATAAATTTATTGTTGTAAGTAATTTGGGACCAATTTAAGAAAAAATCATAGATTTTAAAATTAATCAGCTGATTAATCGGTAATCTGTATTATTTTCCTGCCAAATTTAGGTAACGGCATCAGCTTAAAAAAATCCATAACGCGTGGGCCCTAAACATAATAAGTTTGGAGCTGGAAGTTTTCCAAAGTGGATTAATAAAGTGATCTAATCTAATCTAATAAAAAACAATCATAGCAAAACAACAGACACACAACATGACCAATAGAAGCAGAGGCGTGAGGTCAGATCGTCCTGTTCAGTTCAACACAGCAAGAGTAACACTGATAATTATCTTCTGTACATGTCACACTTAATACATCCTACATCCTATACAGCTTAAAATGAATTAATTTATTTTATAGGGACGATGCAGTTTAACATTTCTCCATCACTGAGCATGAATCTGATGAGCTGCACAGAGAGTTTAAAGAAAATGCTAATTTACAACTTTTGTCTCTAGTTGGGCCTTTAAATAAACAAACCATAAAATGTACAATATTTAACAGCATAAAATAAAAAAGTTTACGGAATAACAGTAAAATACAAGTTCACGTAAAGAACAAGTAATTCTACAAACCAGTTCAAAATACGTAAAAAAAAAAAAACATGTCAGACTTTAAGACTGGGGTCATAAATCATGTTGTCTGACCGTTTAATAAACAAAAACTGTTTTTTTTCTGCCCTCTCTCAGTATGTAAACGACTTTTCTTTCTGCCTGCTGCAGGTTTTTCTATCAGTTCCTTCTGGCCAACGAGAGGTCGGTGGCGAAGGAGATCAGAGACGAGTACGTGGACACGATGAGTAAAATCTACTACAGCTACTTCAAGTCGTACAGCGGCCGGCTGCTCAAAGTGCAGGTCAGAGCAGCTTCATCTTAAAGTCCGACTTTTCTGTAACTTTACTTACAAAATCCAGAGAAGAGGAAAGTCTCTTAGCTATAGATGCCAGGTCTGCTTATTATAAGCAACTTTTTCTGTTTTTAAAAGTTACTTGTAGATTTTGACAGGTGCAGGTTGCCTACTCCAAACACAAATGTGAATCTGAGTGTGATGTTTCCACCAAAAATGAATCCTTATAACTTTGATTAGGGCTGGGCAATGAACCGAAAAATGATCAAACATTTAGACCCTGTAATCAAAGTAATTTTACTCATGCCAATTATTTTGATTATTTTCTCTGTGTAATGGCCCTTTTCCATTAGCCCTACTCTACTCTACTTGTGCTGTTTTTCCATTAGTCCCAGTCGCCTGCCCAACAGGGTGCAGTGTCGCTGTAAACAGCTGAGCGGCACTGTGGTGACGTCATTTTGAGCGCGACACAACAATCTGTGGCTTTTTCTCACAAACAGAGTAAAAAAGGAAAGCAGAAGAAGGCTGCAGGTGGTAAGAAGAAATACCCCTCCAGAAGCACAGGAGAGTTTTGGAAGCTATACAACAGAATGAAGCCGAGGACGAGAGCAATCCAGCTGCAAAGAAAAGATGTATGAGGATAAGCTAATGGTAGCAATCGATAGCATGCTAGGTCATCGCGCTCATGACTCATCGATGACGACATTGTCTGACCAATCAGTAGCCGGCAGTCGGCGACATCATCTTTTAGTATGGACTCAGCTCGCTTGGAACCAGAGCGGAGTAGGTACTAAAACTAGCTTGTTTTAGGAGGTACCAGGCTAGTGGAAACACGCTGCTAATCGAGTAGGGCCAACGCGTGCTAGTGGAAAAGGGCCATTAGTAATCGTGAATTTATAACTTGGTAACACTGCAACTTTATTTCTTGTGTCTTATAAACGCACGAGGGTTGGGCAACACAGTCTGCTTGAACTAATACAGCACAAAAAATTATAAGTTTTCATGTTTTTATTCGTGCAGGGTGGAAAAAGTATGTGAACCCCTTGGCTAATTTCTTTGTGGGAGTTTTTTAAATAACAGTAGCCCCTCCCCTCACTTCTTTATCAGCAAAAGGATGTTGAAGAAGTAAATTAAGAGAGATTAAAATGTAACGTAGATAAAAATCAAAGCAAACTTCATGAAGTTTTATCTTTAATAAAGTAGTATATTGCATTAGAAAGAAAACATTGAGGTAGCTTGTTTTGGTCTTGTTTTTCTCCACCTGTTGCTTATTTCTGTAGAAAAATCTGGCAACACTGCTCTTAACAAAGATGTACCTCATACAGGGGTTGTGTGGTAGTTACTAGCACTGCTTCAGTAGTTTTAATTCAACATGAACACATGATTTTAAGGCAGAAATCAAAATTTTACAAGGCCAAAACTGCTGGATCAAAATGATGTTAGTGAGACGTGCCTCTATACTGTGATATTGATCGAATGTCAACATCAGTGAGTTAGAAACTAAAACATGCTCTTATAATAAGCATAAAAATGTATAATTTTAGTAGATATATGGATAAAACAGGAGGCTAAACACTAAAGTGAAGGATGACTACTGTGTTTTGTTGGTCGTCGGTTATTGTTTGATCACTAAAATTATTGCATAGAAGCTAATTATTTATTATTAATTATTAGTAATTTATGCTTGATTAACTGAGAAAACAGGGTGAGACTTTAAGTTAACTTCCTCCTTCTGCTTTTTAATTAATTGTATGTAAGTCTACACTGTATGTTTTCTTCTATTTCTGTTTTCATCTGATTATATTCAGGTCAATTCAATCCAATTCAAAGTAGCTTTTACTAGCAGGATGTACCTAATAAAGTGGCCTGTTAGTGTATTTCCTGTTAACATTAACAGCTGACTCCTCAAAGTGTCTCTCAGTAAAACTACAAGCATAAATAATCAGTGTGAAGCTCTAAAATAAGTTTAAATTGTGTTATGTTGTTTTTTTTTCTGCAGTATGAGGAGGTGGCAGACAAAGACGACCTGATGGGAGTGGAGGACACGGCCAAGAAAGATATCCTTCAGACTTAAGACATGTTTGTATATGCTAAAAAAAACATGGTCTGCACATTTCAGAGGAGCTTTTCAACAGCTGCCATGATCAAAAATCATTTTATACTTTTTTTATTTTACAGTTTTATTTACATCTGCAATGAAAATTAACAACAAAATGTAAAATGTAACAAATCCAATGTTACAGTCTGTCCATTTTTCCGGGTGTTAATCATGAGACTTTGCTTTTTTCCTTAAAGGGGTATGCCAACTTTTTTTTCCTTTCCTGTCTTGCCTCGCTCCAGAGTCCATGACAAGCAGATAGACTCCATTATTTTGACTGTGCTTGCAGTAACAAGGAAGAGATGGGCACCGCTAATTAGCTTAGCATAAACACTGGGAGTCAATGGGTACAGCTAGCTGCCTTGTTTTTAAGAATGGCTCATAAAGGAAAGTCGTTAATTTAAGGGCTGTTCAAAAGAATCGACTTGTTCGCGAACGTCAAATCTCTCACGAAAACCACCGCAGAGGTACGTCAACAAAACACAGCCTTTGTTTAGGAGTGGAAGAGATAACACGATGATGGGAGAAGTAGTGCTGTCAGGAGATTAAAAAAAATGAGAGATTAATTAATTATGACCTGTATTTAATTTATCTATTTTATAATCTCACTTAAAAATTGCTGAAAAAAAAAATTGAAATTCTTTAGATTATTGTGGCAGATCAAAAGATTGTTCTCCACCTCCCAAAAACTGAAGCACAAGAAGCCCAGTGCATAAAAACTCTCCAGCTTTAACGGACCAATCAGGGGACAGAGGCGGAGCTACAGATGTGACGACAACAGGACGTGACTGCATGTTTGAAAAAAAGAGCGGCGTGTAAAAGTGATCTCCGTAAATGCAGAAATGGACTCAATTTCTCCTTTAAAAGAGGTGAAAAGAACGTCACTTCAAGCTTTTTTATGGTAAATCATGATTTTGCTCTTCTCCTGACCGGAGATCATCGCGGAAATGCTGCTTGAATGATGCCGTTGTCATGGTTACCCTACGATATCAAGTATGCTCTCCTCAGAACTTGGTGGGTTTTGTCTTTGAAGAGATTCATGTCTCATGTGGCAGATGACACATCTGTGTGGAATCATTTAATAAGACAATAAGACATAAGACAATAGTCTAAGGACTGACGTGGTTCAAGCTAACGGCTAACAACAGGGTCGAGCTGCTACGTCATACTGTGGCTTGATGTGATTGGTCTGTGAAGAGCGTGATGAGCGGACTGATCATCCAATCACCAGCTGCTCTCTTATATTAAGGTGTTACCCTCTCAATAAAATACCAAAACAGTGATATTAGCTTTCAAATGAGATCAACGCGATTAAAAAACATAAAACGCATTAATTAATTAACCGCAATTAACGCCATAATTTGGCAGCCCTAAGTAGAAGAGAACAGAACATAATGCAGTAAAAAAAAAACAAGTCATTGCAAACACACAGTACCGTTTAGAGTTGTTAAAGAGTTTATCTGATGACTGTTGGCAGAGGTTAACACTACCCATTGACTCCCAGTGTTTGAGCTAAGCTAACTGGGGTAGCTTCTTCCTTGTTTCTACACACACAGTTAAAAGAATGGAGTCTATCTGCTGAAACTACAAAAATATTGGACTATCCGTTTAAAGGTGCAGTGTGTAGAAATTGGCATTTTAGCGACATCTAGTGTTCAGACTTTGGAATAAGTCCGTCAGTTAGTAACACATCTTATCACTAAGCAACGAGAGCCGGTGAAGACCAAAAAGTTGAACAGGGCATCATTTACAACAGTTACCAGGTGAGGCTTTTTCATTTATATTTGTAACTATTATTTTAATAGATTATAGGTCAGTTAAGATGATGATAATAGGTTTTATAAACTTTCGTAGACTCATATTAAATCACATTTTGCTTGTTTTGTCCCAAAACCCACCTGGTAGACAACATGCTGGGTTGTTACATCAGTCTCCATATATCAACGGACTTTACATCCACATGGAAACATTATATCTTATGTTTACCGTTTCTGTTTGACGAAATGCTGCCAACTTTTACACACGACATCTTTAAACATTTAGACTTCCTCTTAAATAAAGCCGAGTGACAGGCTGCTGGATCAGGCTGACAGCAGGTCACGCTGAGAACAATGAACAAAGAAAAAGAGAAAGTCAGGTATGATGAGGACAGGCTGTTCCTCAAACATGTAATTGTGTTGTTGAGGCTTGGCAGTTAACTCCGTTTTGGCGTGACTCCTGAACAAAAACACTTTAATCACAGACCGGATAATTACAGACTAATTGGGACAACAATCATCCGCCAACGCCCTGGCGTGCTGTCGTGCTCCTTAACTCCTCCGCAGGTTTCTTCTCCAAACCGTCTCTGAAGAGCAGGAACACCATCTTCACGCTGGGCCAGCGGGGGGCGATCCTGAGCCCGGCAGAGCTGGAGGGGCCCATCCTGGTCCCTCATACGGCCCAGCGAGGGGACAGCAGGGTGAGGCCCCGCCAAAAACTATCAAATATCTACAAGATTTACATTTACATCTGTTTATTACTGAAGAGTATGAGGGCCGTTTTAGATGGAAAAATAATATTCAGCAGGTTGACATTAAAGTCGAAATGACAAGAATAAAGTCAAAAGTTTAAAATAAAGCCGATATATGATGTTTTTCAACTTTATGCTCAACATTCCCCCTTTCTTTGTCAACATTTCAACTTGTTTCTGAACATTTCTTCTTTTTCTGGACATTTAGAATTTTACCACAGATTGTTTTTGACTTTATTCTCTTCATTTCAACTTAAATCTTGACATTTAAACTTGAATTAAAAAAAAATGTGCAGGTTGAGATTATAGTTGAAATAAAGCCAAAATTTTGAGATAAAAGTTGAAATGTCGACAATAATGTTGACGTACAATTTCATGATAAAAATCACAATGATGAGATTAAAGTGAAAATGTCCTGGAAAAAGTCAAAAAGTAAATAATGTTGACATACAGTGTATTATAGCTTGATTCTCAACATTTCGTTTTTTTTGTTGTTGACATTTTGTCTTTTTTTCTCAACATTTCTACTTATTTCTTGACATTTAGTCTTTTAACACAAAATTGTGTTTTTGCTATTCTTGTCATTTCAACTTTAATCTCGACTTCTTCAACCTCAAAAATAATTTTCGGAAGGTTGACATTAAAGTTGAAAAGACGAGAATAAAGTTCGAGTTTTGGGATTAAAAGCGAAAAGACGAGATGAAAGTTGAAATGTCGACATAAAAGTCAAAAAGATGATATTAAAGAGAAAATGTCGGGAGGGAAAAAAGTTGAAAGTTGAGAATAAAGCCGGCGTACAATGTATTTCCTCTTTATTCTCAACATTTGGACTTTTATCACAGTATTATTTTTTGACTTCATTCTCATCATATCAACTTGAATCTTGACGTAACTTAAATCAACTTCCTCAACCTCAAAAATAATTTTCAGAAGGTTGACATTAAAGTGGAAATGACGAGAATAAAAGCAAAATGTTCAGAAAAGGTGAAACGAGATGGAAGTTGAAATGTGGACATTAAAACTTGAAATACAGTGTTGTGCATAAAGTCAAAATAATGAAATTAAAGTGAAAATGGCAGAAAAAAACAGCAGGAAGTTGAGAATAAAGTCGACATATAATTTATTTCCACTTATTCCTCAACATCGACATTTAAACTTTTATTAGTGTATTGTATTTTGACTTTATCCTCGCAGTTCAACTAAATTCTCTTCATTTAAACTTAATCATGTCATATCAACTTAAAAAAAATCGGCAGGTTGACATTTCGTCTTTCTTCTCAACATTTCTACTTATTTCTGACATTTAGACTTTAATCACAAAATTGTATTTTGACTGTTATTGTCATTTTAACTTCATTCTTATCATTTCAACTTTAATCTCAACTTCCTCAACTTCCTCAACCTCAAAAATAATTTTCGGAAGGTTGACAAAGTGAAAATGATAAGAATAAAGTCAGAGATTTGAGATTAAAAGCAAAAAAACGAGATAAAAGTTGAAATGTCAACAACAATATTGAATACAGTTTTTTGATAAAAGTCAAAATGATGAGATTAAACGGAAAATGTTGAGGAAAAAAAGTCGAAAGTTGAGAATAAAGTTGACATACAGTGTATTTCAACTTTTTCACTACATTTCTCCTTTTTTTGTTGACATCTTGACTTTTTTCTCTGCAGTTTTACTTTTCCCTTGACATGTAGACATTCATCATAGAATTGTATTTTGACTTTATTCTTGTCATTTCAATTTTTTCCGCTACATGTCAACTTAATCTCGTAATTTCAACTTTAATCTGGTCATTTCAACTTTATTCGAATCATTTCAACGTTACTCTCGTCATTTCAACTCAAACCTGGACATATCGACTTTAAAAAAAATACATGTTGACATTAAAGTGGAAATGACGAACATAAAGTCAAAATTTTGAGATAAAAGGCAAATCGACAAGATGAAAGTTGAAATGTGGACGATAGTGTTGGAATACTATTTTGTGATAAAGGTCAAAATGACGACATTAAAGTGAAAATGCTGACAAAAAAGTCTAAAGTTGAGAATAAAATAAACATACAACGTATTTCAACTTTATTTTCGACATTTCGACTTTTTTCTCAGCATTTAAACTTAAATCTCCGCCTTCAGACTTTTATCCCCAAATTGTATTTTGACTTTATTCTCGTCATTCAACTTAAAAAAAAATTTAACAGGTTGACATTGAAGTCTCAATGCCGAGGATTAAGTCAGAATTTTTAGATAAACAACAAAACGACGACACAAAAGTTGAGATATTGACGACCTGAAATACAGTTTCATGATAAAAGTCAAAATGATTGCATTAAAGTAAAAATGTTGAGGAAAAAGTCGAAAGTTAAGAAAAATGTCAATTTATCAATGTATTTCAACTTTATTCTCGACATTTCGGCTTTTTGTGAACATTTTAACTTTTTTCTCAACATTTTGACTTTTATCATTAATTTGTATTTTGACTTTACTCTTGTCATTTCGACTTGATTCTCGACATATCAACTTAAAAAAATAACTTACAAAAGGTTGACATTAAAGTCGAAATGACGAGAATAAAGTTGAAAGTTCGAGATAAAAGGCAAAGCGGCGAGATGAAAGTTGAAAAGTCAACAATAATGTTGAAATACAATTTCATGATAGATGTAAAAATGAAGACAATTAAGTGGAAAATGTTGAGAAAAAAAAGTCTGTGATGGTTAATGCATCAGTATGTGCAAGCTCTTTCACCAAAATGATCAGATTATAGTTATTAGCCTTCATTTCTGAACAGAATTATTAGTTTAAGTGGTTAAATTCTGGAAATAAAAAGGTAAATTCAGATTGAAATTCTTCATTCCTGTTCAAAATGTTCATGTTTATTAATCTCAAGTTTAGAATCAGATTTTATTCACCCCATGTTCACATCTACTGAGACTTTTAGTCAACAATAAAAACAAAAACAGAGTCACAGCATTGATGTTCACGTGTTTTCGTGTCACGCGTGAACAAAAGCTTCTCGGTTAATAAACGATAACGAGCTCATCATGACGATCACAGAAATGCTACAAGCAGAAATCGAAACCCATCATTTAGGATAATCATAGTGTTTTATCTTTATTATATTTAATTTGATTAATTGTTTTATCCTTTAATCTTTATCATTGTATTAGTGCATATTTTCTTTACATTGGCCTCATATGGAAAGAATAACGGTCTATATGTGGGTGTTTAGTTTGTATTATACTTAAGAACAATTCATTCATAAAAATTGTTTTTTTTTTGTAGAATAGAATAAAAATAGTTCTTCATTGTCACTATATGAACACTCGTTAGGCACCAGTTTTTATATATATTATTATAGAAATAAATAAATACATAAAATAAGAAGTTATAAATAAGAAGACTAAAGCAAACAGAACGGAAACAGATTTTACAATAACATATCCAAACAGTAAAATGAAAATTATTTAAGTTTCCCAGCTAATTTCACTAAAACAGAGCTTTAACATATTTACACAAACATTAAATATTTCTAAAGACAGATAACAAACATGTCGTCTGAAACAACAGGACACTAACTGGAGTTAAAAATGATCAAAACAAATCAGAAATTAAACCAGATGTTTAATATTTATTGAAAATCAACCTCCAAAATGAACAGCTTATTTGTGTTGCTGTTCATAACCATGTGCTGCAGCATTTTAAGGATTATTTTTACTCCTAACACGAATCAGGAAGCATGTTTTATTTATATTCTATTTTTATTTTTTTATTTATTTATCTCATACTAAAAAAGTAAATAAAATAAAATCAATAAAATCTATTTCAACGGTCACATATGTAAAGAATATTAGTGTGTATGTGGGTTTTTAGTTTGTATTATAATTTATAACAATTTATTCATAAAAATGTTTTTTTGTGTAGAACAGAAAAAGAATAGCTCTTTACTGTCTTCATATAAACTCTTGTTAGGCAGCAGATTTTGTACAGTGAAACATAGTTTGGCATCCTCTGTGGCAGTAAAAGAAATAAATCATAAAAAAGAAATAAAAACATATTTAGAGACAAGTTTTAAATAAGCAAACTATAGCTAAAATGTTTTAAAATATGTCTTCTTTACATCCAGGCATCTTGAGAAAAATAAGTTTTCTTTTTCTTTCCCTATTTTTATGCTGTTGTTTTTTTTACTTTTATGTTTGTTACATTTTACCAGCTGTGATGTAGCTGCTTAAACTGTTCAAACTCTATGAAATCTTACAATAATAAGTATTTCTAAAGAGAGATAACAAACATGACCACAAACCAGAGTTAAAAATTATCAATACCTGCAAACCAAGTCAGAAATTACACAAATGTTGAATTTATATTAAAAAAAAGCCCATAATATGAACCGCTTATCTTTGTTGCTGTGAAAAATCATTTGCTGCATCAGAAAGAACAAAAACATATTTTAATGTTTTTTATTACCTGAGAAAATAACTTTAATCTGTTTGTACTCGTGTTGTGGAGGCTTGATTAAAGTGTTTTAACTCGTGTAATTTTACTGACAGACTGAAATGTTCCCGACAGAAGAATGTGTCGACATGATGGTGATTAGTTTCATTATTAAAGGTGAAACCAGGAAATCAGGAAATGATGGTCCACGCTGACACCTGGTGGATTTATTAAGAAACCAAATAATCAAAGTTTATTTATAATGCACAGGTCATAAAAATTCAATTGCAGCTCAAAGTGCTTTACATCAAGACAAATAAATAAATAAATAAATAAAATGAAATAAAATGTTGATAAGAAACAAGATTAAAATAAATAAATATAAAAATAAATAGGTAAATACAATGCATTTTAAATAGTAATATGGTAAAATGAAATAAAATGCAATGAAGTAAAATTTATATATATATACTCAAGAAAAATATAAACGCAACACTTTTGTTTTTGCTCCCATTTTTCATGAGATGGACTTAAAGATCTGAAATTCATTCCAGATAAACAATATAACCATTTCTCTCAAACGTTGTTCACAAATCTGTCTAAATGTGTGATAGTGAGCGCTTCTGCTTTGCTGAGATAATCCATCCCACCTCACAGGTGTGCCACATCAAGATGCTGATCAGACACCATGATTAGTGCACAGGTGTGCCTTAGACTGTCCACAATAAAAGGCCACCCTGAAATGTGCATTTTTTTTGCTTTACTGGGGGTCTGGGGACTCAGAACCAGCCAGTATCTGGTGTGACCACCTTTTGCCTCATGCAGTGCAACACATCTTCTTAGCATAGAGTTTGTCAGATTGTCAATTGTGGCCTGTGGAATGTTGGTCCACTCCTCTACAATGGCTTCGCGAAATTGCTGGATATTATTGGGAACTGGTACACGCTGTCGTGCGTGAGCATCTGCCCACTCAAGTCTGTTACGGCTACAATCTGGAGTCAGGTTAAGACCCCGATGAGGACGACGAGCATGCAGTTGAGCTTCCCTGAGACGGTTTCTGACAGTTTGTGCAGAAATTCTTTGGTTATGCAAACCAGTTGTTTCAGCAGCTGTCTGAGTGGCTGGTCTCAGACGATCTTGGAGGTGAACCTGCTGGATGTGGAGGTCCTGGGCTGGTGTGGTTACACGTGGTCTGCGGTTGTGAGGCCGGTTGGATGTACTGCCATATTCTCTGAAATGCCTTTGGAGACGGCTTATGGTTGAGAAATGAACATTCAATGCACGAGCAACAGATCAGGTTGACATTCCTGCTGTCAGCGTGCCGGTTGCATACTCCCTCGATGCTTGCGACATCTGTGGCATTTTGCTGTGAGACAAAACTGCACATTTCAGAGTGGCCTTTTACTGTGTGCAGTATAAGGTACACCTGTGCAATAATCATGATGTCAGTTCAGCATCTTGATGTGGCACACCTGTGAGGTGGGATGGATTATCTCAGCAAAGCAGAAGTGCTCACTATCAAACAGTTAGACAGATTTGTGAACAACATTTGAAAGAAATGGTAATATTGTTTATCTGGAATGAATTTTAGATCTTTGAGTCCATCTCATGAAAAATGGGAGCAATAACAAAAGTGTTGCGTTTATATTTTTGTTGAGTATATATATATGTATACATATGTATATATATATGTATATATGTATGTATGTATGTATGTATGTGTATATATATATATATATATATATATATATATGTATATATATATATACATACATACACATACACATTAGTGGTGGGAGAAAAAAATGATTCACATAAGTATCAGGATTTTTTTGTTTGACGATTTTTTAATTGATTTTTTTGTTAAAAAATCAATTTTTTTCCAAATGTAAGTGTTTCATTTTAGTCTGTGTTAAAAAGCCACTTTTAAAGTCAGTCCAGTCTTTTGAAGAGAGAGTATAAACAGCTGGTTAAAAGATATTGCTGAATAAATCCTAAAAACAGACTCACATGTGATGTGTATTTTTGCTGATATAGTCTGTAGGCATCATCATTGTTCATCTTGTCACTGGTGTTAAAAAAGCTAACTAAAGATTGCAAACATCGGCAATATCGTAGAATCGCAATTTAATTCGAATCAGGAGAAAAGTGAATTGTCCCAGGCCTCATACATTTACATATACATATATAATTTTTTCTGTTTTGGGGCAGACCAGAAACTTTTCAAATATTTCTCAGATGGTAAAAAGCAGTTTTAGTGAGTTTTAAAGTTAAAATCAGCTTCAAAGATCACCCCAGGATTTCAATCTTCTTGTCTGGGGCAGAGTCTTTTGTTGAGTTTAGTTTCTCTCTCTGATTATTAAAACTCTCCTGTCGTCCTCGTCCCTCAGTATCCGTACGAGACGCTGTTCCGCAGTCAGCACTACGCCCTGCTGGACAACGGCTGCAGGGAGTTCCTCTTCCTCTCCGACTTCTTCATGGTCAACGGGAACTCTGCCCTGGACCTCTTCAACAGCATCATGGGGAAAACTCTCAGCATGTTCCTGGTACGAGCACAAACACTTCATGTTTGTTTGGGTGTTAAAAACATCCCTGATTTCTGTTCTGTGTCCTGCTGCAGAAGAGCATGTCCACGTACGTGTCCGACTGCTACGACAGCATCGCCGTCTTCCTCTGCATCCACATCATCCTCCGCTTCAGGGCCATCACGGCCAAGAGGAACATCCCCGCCCTCGACAAGTCAGTGAGCAGTTTATTAAAAACGTGTTAAAGAGAGACATTATTATTGTCAATATTAATTTTGAAACAACATTTTTCATTTATGTAATTATAATCTATGTCATAATAAATTCAGTACACCGTATCAAAAGCAATAAACTTTAATTTCTTAAGAGTATTTAACTGTAATTGAAGGCCAAGAGCTTTTAGTTAAAATAAATTAAACAAACAAGAAAAGAGAAAAAAAAAAAGCCACTTGGAGTTTCTTTGGTTTGAACTGTTTGGCAGAATATTTAATGTGTTAAATAAACGTAACGCGTCATTGTTTGTTTCTGTCAGCGTTCTGTGATACAGAAAAAACTGCAAACAAACCAAAAGAACTGATATTTTATTTGTGGGGTTTAGAGGTTTAAAAAGCTAACAGCTACCATTTTTATTACATCATTGATATTTTAAACACTTAACCCTTGAACTACCAGCCCAACTGTTTGGCAGAGGTCATCAATAGATTCAGGGATATATTTAACATTTTAAAACAGAACAAATCAAGTCATTGTTTAATTCCGTTAATACCTCAGAGAACACAGAAAAAAAACAAGAACAACAACAAAACCAAGTATTTTCTTGGTATGGGATTGAAAGGTAACTGCTGGCTTTGATGACATAAAAATGCACAAATATTTGGGATAAAAATCAATTAGAAAATGCAGAAATATTTGTAAATAAAATAGCATCAAAATAACAAACTAGATAATATACTGAGATTGACAAAGGTAAAAGAATGTTTTTGAAGAATTTTAGATTAGATATAAATCATATTATCAGTACATAGTTATGTATAGTATTTAAAATAGCACTTATGGTGTTAATACTATTTGCTTTTTTCTTTTTAACCTTACAATCCTACACAAAGAAGATATCAGTGCTTTTGGTTTGTTTGCAGTTTTTCTTTATCCGAACAAATTGATAGAACCAAACAATGATGTGTTATGTTTTTTTAAGACATTAAAAATATTCCTGTAGTTGAGCTGGAAGTTAAAGGGTTAACTTAATTATTTACTAATATGATGAAATATGCACATAAAAGTTTGTTTTTCATCAAAAACATTTTTGTGTTTGTTGAACTCTTATCATCTATTTTTATTTTTTTGTGCAATTTTTTTCAGACATTTCTTGATGTTGTCCCAAATATTTGTGCAAATCAACTGCCTTCTTTTAAAACCGTTCAATCCCACACCAAGAAAATATCTGTTTTTTTCGTTTGTTTTTGGTTTTCTCTGTTCTCCGGGATGTTAATGGAATCAAACGCTGATTTCATTTGTTCTGTTTTTTTAAAACACTAATTATCCCTGAATTTAATGATGAGCTCTGCCAAACAGTTGAGCTGGTAGTTCAAGGGTTAAAATCGTAATCAAGTCTTGTGGGAAAACAGAGAGGATTTTATTTACAGGCCATATCGCCCAGCCCTAGTGTGTGTGTTTACCATATGTGTGTTTGTGTGTGTGTCAGGTACTGGGACGCGGTGCTGGAGCTGCTGTGGCCGAGGTTCGAGATGATCCTGGAGATGAACATCCACAGCATCAGGAACACGGACCCTCAGAAGCTGGGAGTGCTGGACACCAGACCACACTACGTACGTCACACACACACACACACACACACACACACACACACACCGCAGTAACGAAGGCTTTGTGTTCTTCAGATCACCCGACGTTACGCAGAGTTCTCCTCGGCCATCGTCAGCATCAACCAGACGTTCCCTAACGAGAGGACCAACGCTCTGCTGGGACAGCTGCAGGTTGGACTCGCACAGACTTTAATAAGATCTCAGTGTATGATAGAACCTGTACAGCTCCACACTGAGGGGAGGAGGAGGAACAGGAAGACTGAAGACGGGAAGGAGAATTAGCCAGCCTGTAGCCATATATTTATGTATTAGGGCTGGGACAATACGCTTTTCTCCCGATTCAAATCTTTACATTTTTTAGGTGCCGATTCGATTTAAATTGCGATTCTACAATATATCGCCAATTTTTGCAATCTTTAGTTAGCTTTTTTAACACCAGTGAAAAAGATGAACAATGATGATGCCTACAGACTATATCAGGAAAAATACTCATCACATGTGAGTCTGTTTTTAGGATTTATTCAGCAATATATTTTAATCAGCTGTTTATACTCTCTCTTCAAAAGCCTGCATTGCATTTAAAAGTGGCTTATTAACACAGACTAAAATGAAGCATTTAAATATGGGGGGAGAAATTTATTTAAAAAAGGTCAAACAAAAAATCCCGATACTTATGTGAATCAATTTTTTCTCCCACCCCTTTTATTTTTATTTATCTTTATTTAAATCTGTCTTTTTTTATACACACACGTGGACATTGTTGGTACCCTCCTGTTAAAGAAGGAAAAAATCTAAATTGGACACTAAAATAACCTAAAATAATAAATAAAAATAAGCTGAAAAATCAATTAATGAAAATCAGACATGGCTTTTGGATTGTGTTTCAACAGAATAATAAAAGAAAAAACTAAATAAAGTTTCTTTTAATAATAGTTATATTATATTTATTTAGCACTTTTCAAAACAGGGTTGCAATGTACTTTACAGACCAAATTAAAATTAGATTTT
Organism: Scarus forsteni; assembly: GCA_036419115.1. Taxonomy (NCBI): domain Eukaryota; kingdom Metazoa; phylum Chordata; class Actinopteri; order Labriformes; family Labridae; genus Scarus; species Scarus forsteni. The sequence continues at coordinate 1,294,438 of JAZDUH010000486.1, read as the reverse complement.
ATATATATAAATATTTATACATGTACATGCAAATACATACACAAACGCATTCACATGCGAGAAAAGAAAAAAAAAAGTGAAATGTGAGGAATACAATAACAGAAATTATAAGACTTAAAACAGAATAGTGGAAAAGCACGCAAGAGCCAAAAATGACAGAAGCAGAGAACAAAATAGATAAAGGATTAATAACACCTAAGATAAAAAGGAAGAAAGAAATTAAGAAGGCTGCAGCTACCGAAAGATAAAACAAAATTGGAGATAAAATAAAAGTAAATAAAACCAAAAGAGGATAAAATGTTAAAGATTTTTTTTAAGGAAAGAATAAAAGATGCTGCCAGTGAATCTGTTTAAGACTTGAAATAAAGGCAGCTTCAGATGATCAGAAGCACACTCAGGTGATATCTCTTTATATATCTGTAAAAGCACATCGATAAAAATGTGTTTTTTAAAGAGATTTAAAGGAGGACAAAGAGGTCGCTAATCTGATCTCCTCAGTGAAGTTGTTCCACAGGGTGGGGGCACGGACAGAAAAGGCCCGACCCCCTTTGGTCTACAGTCTTGACTGTGGGAGGGCTTCATAATGAAACTGGCCTGATCAAAAATGATGGTACCCCTTCAAAAGATTAAAATAATGTGACCATAGTGACACGTTAAACTAAGGTGTGTCCTGTAATTAGCATCACATGTTACCACACTGAACATGGACCACAGAAAGCTAAGGAGAGAGCTGTCTCAGGAGATTAGAAAGAAAATTATAGACAAGCATGTTAAAGGTAAAGGCTATAAGACCATCTCCAAGCAGCTTGATGTTCCTGTGACTACAGCTGCACGGATTATTCAGAAGTTTAAGGTCTACAGGACTGTAGCCAACCTCCCTGGACGTGACTGCAAGAGGAAAATTGATGACAAATTGAAGAGACAAATAATATGAATGGAAACCAAAGAGCCCAGAACAACTTCCAAAGAGATTAGAGGAGAACTTTAAGGTTAAGGTACAACAGTTTCTTTTGGACATTTGAGACAAAACTGGAGCTTTTTGGTAAGACACATCAGCTCTATGTTAACAGATGCAAAAATGAAGCATACAAAGAAAAGAACACTGTACCTACTGTGAAACATGGAGGAGGCTCTGTTATGCTCTGGGGCTGCTTTGCTGCATCTGTCACCAGGTGTCTACAATGAAATCTCAAGATTATCAAGACATTCTGGAGCCAAATGTGCCCAGTGTCAGAAATCTTAGTCTCAGTTACAGGTCATGGGTCCTTTAACAGGATAATGACCCAAAAAAACACAGCTAAAAACACCCAAGAATGGCAAAAAATAAAATATTTAACTATTCTTTTTTTACATATCTTTTCATCTGCTATAAATGGTGCTACAAGAATCATAATTTCCCTGAGGCAGTCTTCTAAAAGGATAAATAAAGTTCTTTCTAATCTAATTGAATCTAAAAATAAAACGTGAAGAACAGGATGAACCGAGTTGATGTAACAGATGAAAATCGAGCACAACGACTCCTCCTTCAAAACTATGCTATTAACTCTAATTGTCACTGAAGTAATGATACAATTAAATGTTCTTGGAGGATTTTTGAACCAGTTTTAAAACAGTTTTAAGTGTGTTAATGACTCCTCTGTGTGACCTAAAAAAGAACTGATGACTCTTCTGAGTTGCATATTTATGTCACTGGGTCAGATTCAGGTGGAGGGATTTACTTAGAGAGTCTGAGTTTATATTCAGAAGCAAATAAAAAGTTAAAACAAGTCTATAAAGACAATTAAACTTACCTGATATTTAACAAAACATGCACATATAAACCAAACAGTGAGCTAAACACAGAGTCAAATGAAATATAGGGTATTTTGTTGTATCTATTTATTGATTAGCTTTAATTTTTTTGACCAGTTTGTCCAAATGAGAATAAACATTTCACAAAAAGGTAGCAATTATGGGGAAAAAAAAGGTTATTGTTGGGTTTTCAATTTGTTTGATTGGCTGTTTTTTCATCAAATGCTTGACTAATGATTTAAAAAAATAGCTTTTAAGAAAAACATTGAAACTAAATCTACTAATTTCTAAGGAAAGAGAAGAGGAATAATGAACAAATTTTATGGTTTTTGCATGTTTTAATGCATTTTACCTTCGCACATGTTGCTCACAGACAAATCAGACCAAAATACTTTATGACAGGTATTTCACTTCAGTTTTCAACTTCTGGAAATTTGAAATTGACTGACTGGAGGGCCACGTAGAGTAATGTAGAGGGCCGCTTGTGGTCCGTGAACCGCCAGTTTCCCACCTCTGGTCGAAAAGGGAATATTTAAAGGGATAGTATGTTTTTTTTGAAGTGGGGTTGTCAAAATCAGAATTAGTGTTTATTGCTTTGATTGATTTATGGGTAACACTTTAGAATAACGATCATTTGTAAGCCATTTAGTAGCTATAGGTAGATAGTTAATCATTCATGAACAAACTAAATATATACATTCGTAAATGATTATTAAATCATTTAAAATTTCAATTACAAGACATCTATAAGCTATTAATAGGTATTAGTAGATAGTTGACCAATAATGAAAAGATGATTGGTTAACTAACCCTAGTGATTTCATCATTATTCGTAAGTGATTTAATAATAATTTACAAATATTTATATCTAATTTATTCTTAAATAGTTCAATATCTATTAATAGCTTATAGATGTCTTGTAAGTTAAGTTGTTAAGGATTTAATAATCATTCACAAATGTATTTAAGTGGTTTGTTTATGATTAGTTAGCTATTCACTAACATCTACTATAAGCTTATAAATGTCTTACAAATGATCTTTAGGCTAAAGTTTTAACGATTTATGTTTTATAGACTAGCCCTAAAAGTCTCCCTCCAATGAAATCCAAAGAAAAAAAAAAATATTACTTTAACCAAATAACAAAAACATCAGGAGATTTAAGAACGAGCAAACTTTCAAACATCTTAGAGAAGTTAATAAAGTTACATAAACATCCAACCAAAGTTATAGTCATTTCATTCTTTTTCTTCATACCTGAGTAACATATATATATTTTTAGTTTGAAATATGTTAATAAATCAAGAAAGTGAAATCTACAACACCACCAAGTACACTGGCACAATCAAGGAATTTGACTTTGTGCAAACACAATAGAGTAGAATGGAAAGTCCTTTATTGTCATTTTACTTAATTTACAACGGGATCTGAGAGCTTCTGCAAAAATATGCAAGATAAAATCCAACCGTATATACAAAATAAATTAATAAAGAAGGATAAATATTAGGAATATAAGGTATAAAATGGAAAACAAACACAAAAAAAAATATAGAAATGTCTTGCATTGCACAGGATGATTGATTATTCACAGAAGGATTTTGTTGCACAGGTGGATGAATATTAAGGTAGTGTCAAGTTATTTCTCCCACTTGAAGGGGTCAGAGCATCCACCAGGCTTAGGATCAACTGGATTTTACTCATTCAATAAGAATCCAAGGCAATCACTTTCTTCACTTTCTCTTTTTATTTGAAACTTCCAGTGTAGAAAGCATGTGGATTAGTGGGTTAGGTAAAAAACCTTTGAATGAAAAAGCAAACACATACATGCACATGAACAAACTTAAATTTTCAAATGCAATACCATACTTTTAAACAATATTTTTAAATGTGAGACTATTTCTAGATCAAAAGAAATATTTTAAACCAAGTACTTTTAACTTTTACATTTTAATCAATTTCATTTGCTCTTTGTTACCTTTTAAACTGTTTTATCAATATTTAACTAAATATTTAACTGTCTTTTAAACATTCTAGCATATTTATTTAAATAATGTGATATCTTAAATGATCGTATTTTTTACACCCCTATTGTGCACCCCACTAAGCCCATGACGCGCAACAAATGTATTCATTTCTCCCCAGTGAATCACCGCTATGCCCAAACAGTTAAACTAGGTCAGACTCTTATAAACTCGCCTCCTCTGTCACATACAAAAATATTTGCAACAAATAGTAAATGAATATATGAGCAGGCAGTGTTTTAAGGAGAAAAGTGGCGCTTTGCTTAAACAGATGAACAATGCGCTTGGCGTGCCGTGCGGCGCCAAGCGGTCTGCCGCAAAGACGCCAACAAGTCAACAACTAATAAACAGAATTGAATGAATTTTTATAAACTTTTCTCTTACCGGTAGCCCTCCTGGTATTTAGGGTGCTCTTAATAGAATCTTATTCAGCCTGTCTCGCATCCTGGACTTCTGCTGCGCGTCTCAGGGTGAGTGACTGACTCAGGTGTCTGCCTCAGGTGAGAGCAGCACCTCTGATTTCAGATCCTTTTCCGGTTAGAACGGGGTATTATCTAAAATATTTAATCAACATATATTTTTTCCAAAATTACCTTGCTTCTTCTTGTAAATAATGTTGGTTAATATTTATACGTTATGATTTTGATATTTAGTAGCCTACTTTTTAACGCCAACCATCTATCCTACGTCTTTTATTATTACCTCTGTCCACTTTTAATGCATTTTAGTACCGCTGAATCCCTTTAACAACTGCTTTTTAACGGTTTTACCATTTTTACCTACTTTTAAAAGGATTATAGGCTTTTTAATGGTTTTAATATTTTAGTCAATAATAACAGAAGAAAATCAGGAAAGTCTATGAACATAAATGAGAATTTGGCGTGCCAAACGTTCTTTTAAGAGTCTTTGCTATTGTGTTGATGTTTTACCAATAATTTATATGGATTTTTTATCTGGATTCGTACATAATTATTTTAATCCTGATGAATTTATTCGTTCTTAATTAACTTATTATTTTAAAGCATAATAATATCAGAGATTCAATTGATTCATAATTCTGTTTCCTTTTATATTATATATTCTGATCCTTACAAAAAATAAAAGAGAGATTATTTTTAATCAAATCTATTTTACAAGTCTAGATAGACTATTTTCGGAGTTTGACTTTACAGGTAGAATCATAACTCTCAACATATAATTAGAATAAACGTAAAAATAAGAATCAGGAGGAGTAGAAAAAGTTTCAATTTGGGTAGCAAATAGAGCAAAATTGACTTATGTAGATATAAAAAAAATAAACAAAAATACAAAACCCTATGCCTTGGAAGTGTCAGGTGCAGCAAAGCAGCCCCAGATCATAACTGAGCCTCCTCCATGTTTCACAGTAGGTACCGTGTTCTTTTCTTTGTATGCTTCGTTTTTGTGTGTGTGAACATAGAGCTGATGTGACTTACTAAAAAGCTCCAGTTTTTTCTCATCTGTCTTAAGGACATTCTCCCAGAAGCTCTGTGGTTTGTCAGTTTTCATTTTGGCAAATTCCACTCACTCTTTTTTATGATTTGTTTTCAACAGTGATGTCCACTTTGGCTCAAACAGTGATGGAAAGTTGTTCAGGGCTTTTAAGTTACCATGGGTATGATCTGTCTCTTCAAGGTGCAGTGTGAGCCTGAACATTTTCCACAGTGTCACAGCTCAGCTCTCTCTCTTTTACAAACATTGTATTTTATGTAAGTTTCTAACATTTGCAAAACAAAAGTAAAAACATTTATTTATATAAAACCTTCCATTATACATTAAAGTATGAATTATAGTTGTAAAAATCTCCTCTCTGGTAGATTTAGACGCTTCAGACATAGTTATGAAAAAAATACTTAAGCATTTGGAAAGAAAATAATATCGTTGTTCCCTGACATCAAATATTATTAATATTTGATAATCCTAATTTTATATTTAATCGATTGTTTGAAATGAGTTGCATGGAGGAAGCTGTTTAACGAATATTACATTTCAAAAATAAAAACCTCAGAGGGAACAATAGTGACATAAAAGAGTGAAGACAAGTTTGAAAGTTTATCAAACTAATAAAAAGATGATTAATTTTTGTTTTTCCAGGTGGAGGTTGAAAACTTTGTGCTGAAGATGGCGGCAGAGTTTCCCTCCAGGAGAGACCAGCTCATCTTCCTCATCAACAACTACGACATGATGCTCAGCGTCCTCATGGTGAGCTGCAGAACTTTATTTACTTAAAATGTGTTAATAAACACTCGACAGGTGTCAGAGCTCGTCTGATGGAATAATCGGTTTGGTTAAAGTCTGCTTTGCTGTGGTTTGTCCAGGAGAGGGCAGCAGACGACAGTAAAGAGGTGGAAGGTTTCCAGCAGCTGCTCCTGGCCAGGACGCAGGTAAAAACAAAACACCTGTTAAACTGTTTCTGTGATCAGCCCTGTGATTGGTCCAGCTTTACCCAGAATGCAGTGTAAGAAGAGTGAAACCATTTTTTGTGAAACCCATTTTTTTAGACTTGCTTTTTCATGATTTTTTTTCCACTTACTTGTTTTATTATTTTAAGTTGTACTGTTCTTATCCTCCTCACTTTTTCTCATTTTTAATTCCTGTTTTTATTTTTATTTTATTGTTTTGACATACTCAGTTTGCATTATTATTATTTTATTTCACTTTATTTTATGTATTGATTTATTTATTATTAGTATTTATTTTTATTTGATTTATTTATTTATTCATTTTTACTCTTTTTTTTTTCTCTGTTTACCAGTCCTCTATCTGCCCTCTTCTTTTTAATCTTCCTGGTGTGATGTCGTCAATCTTCAACAGTCTTAAATTTATCTATGTATTTGTAAATCTATTATCTATCTACTGTCATATCATCTCCTTGTCATGATGGATTATACCAGCTGTTTCAGTCCTACCAGTTTATTCTATTTTCTTTCATTTTGTTGCTTTAGTTAACTCTCTGTATCTTTTCCTCTGACTCTCGTGGTCTCAGAACTGATTGTTCTATTTTCTTCTGCCTTTTTCTTCCTTCGTTTTGTCTGTTAAAGCACGTTATAAACTTCTGTTTTTAAAGGTACAATATAAATAAAGTTAATATTATTATTATTATTATTATTTCTCCACCACTGACTCGTCTAAATTGATCTCAACCCTTACTTACCCAATCAAAATACAACTTATTTTTAAAATGAATGGTATTTACAAACCATTTGTCCTGTCCAGATACTAACAACACTGGTGTAATCATTAGATTTTTAAATTTCCGAGGGAACCTGAATGTATCACAAGTAAAGTCGGCAACATGTCATAAAAATGGGGAAAAAAAAATTGGCGAATTTCATGAGATTTCATCAGCATCGCTTTTATTCTCATGTCTTCTTTGGAAAATATGCAGAAAATTAACCGTTTGCTCTGACTCAATTCTGTAAAAAACAAAAAAATCTACAGTCATGGAAAAAATTATTAGACCACCCTTGTTTTCTTCAATTTCTTGTTAATTTTAATGCCTGGCTCAACTAAAGGTACATTTGTTTGGACAATTATAATGATAACAACAAAAATAGCTCATGAGAGTTTAATTTAAGAACTAAGAACTATTCATTTTCCATGGTTTTCTTGATAATAACCAAAATTACTTAAATTCTTACATCAATAGCTATGGCATTGTACCGCCAAAAACACTACTTTTAAGCATTCCATGTTTTCTTTTCTGTTTGCTTTAAACACATGATACACACAAGAGTTAATACTTGATTGCATAACCATTGTTTTTGATGACTGCAGCCATGCGTCTTGGCATGCTCTCCACCAGCTTCTGACATTGTTCTGCTGTCACAGCAGCCCATTCCTGTTGGACAAATTCAAACAAATTTTCTTTGTTTTTGGGCTTGTGGTTCTCCATTTTGAGTTTGATGATTTTCCACAGGTTTTCAATTGGATTAAGATCTGGTGATTGAGCAGGCCAAGGCATGGTGCTAATGTTGTGGTTCTCCATCCAGGTTTAACTGACCTTGCCGTGTGGCAGGGGCATTGTCTTGTTGGAAAATCCAGTCATTCGAGGCAGGAAAGAGTTTTCCAGCTGATGGAAGAAGACTGTTTTCAAGGGTAGTCCTGTACATGACCTGGTTCATTCGGCCTTCACACAATTGCATTTGCCCTGTTCCACTCAGACTGAAACAACCCCAGATCATGACTGATCCACCCCCATGTTTTACTGTAGGGGCAAGACAGTCTGGGATGTAAGCTTCTCCAGGCTTCCTCCTAACCAGCAAGTTGGCTGGAGGGGCATCAATTCAAAATTGGATTCATCACTGAAGAGAACCTTAGCCCAATCATCAACAGTCCAATCCTTGTGGTCTCGAGCAAAGAGTAACCGGGCCTTCCTCTGCCTTTCATTGATGAAGGGCTTCTTGCGTGCTCTGTGTGACTTCAAACCAGCTTCAACAAGTCGGTTTCGAACTGTCCTTGCTAAACAAGTCACATTTCTCGACAGTGCCCACTCATTTTTAAGGTCCCTGGAGGTCTGACGACAATTCCTGACACAGGAACGGATGAGTGCACGGTCATCTCATGGGGTAGAAAGACGTTTCCTGCCACGGCCAGGTAGCAATTTGGTAGTGCCATGTTCAGCTTGTTTTTTTTTGTTGTAATGAACGGCTGTCTTGGAGATCTTCAGTTTTTTCGCTACCTGTCTCTCACTCATGCCAATTTCCAGCAGTGCCAAGATGGCTGCCTTTGTGGCTTCACATAATTCTTTTGTTTTAGGCATTATGTGAGAGCTGACAACTTCTGAGTTGTGCTACGGCTTGAATGTAAGCAGGAAACCACTCTAGGCCTTTGCATGTGCAGTGCTGCTTGTGACATGAAATGGCCTCTTATATATACCCTGGGAATCAATTAAGCTTAAGAATGTCAAATAGGACATAAAGTATTATGTGACCAGCTGCATTTTTTGTTGTGTTCATTGTATTATACGTTTAGTGGTACCAGATATTAGAATGAACAAGAAATTGAAGAAAACAAGGGTGGTCTAATAATTTTTTCCATGACTGTACACTTCTTACTGCTTTAAACAAGACCTGAATGAGTCATATACTTCCTGTGTTCACTGTTCAAAAAAATCTTTGAATTTTTTTTCCACGGCAAAGTCTTGCAGACTCAAATTCCTGCTGTCAGTGCCTTGAAGATGTGTTACAGGGCACATTTTTTCCCAGCAAACTGCCATTTTTATAAAGAAAAGAGCTTTATAGATTACCTCTGCAGTGTAGACTGTTAAGTAATAGTATTTATATATTTAATATTAATAATATTAAATATATATATATTTTTCTTTGTTTTTAAAACATGCCTAAAAAGACAATTAAACTTACCTGTAATTTAACAAAACATACACGTCTAAACCAAACAATAAATCTAAATTCAGTGAGGTTAACACAAAGTCAAAGAAGCATAGTATTTATTGTTGTATCTATTTATTGATTAGTTTAAATTTTTTTTGACCAGTTTGTCCAAATAAGAATAAACATTTCACAAAAAGGTAGCAGCTATGGGAAAAAAAAGGTTATTTATGGGTTTTCAATTGATTTGATTGGCTGTTTTTTAATCAAATGCTTGACTAATGATTTAAAAAAAAATCTTTTCAGAAAGAAATAGAAACTATTTTCTGTGGAAAGAAAAGAAGAATAATTGATACTTTTTTTTTTTTTGCATTTTGTATGCATTTTACCTTTGCACTTGTTGCTAAGAGACAAATCAGACCAAAAAACTTCATGACAAACTTTCATTGTTACAAAGGAAAGAGTGATTTATAGATTACCTCTGCAGTGTAGACGGTTAATTAATAGTATTAAAATAATTCATATTAGTAATATGAATTTTAATAAATATTTATACATTTTTATGTTTGTTTCTTTTTTCTAACGATTTTTAGCTTGTTGATTTTGTTACACTGCATAAAGACATAATTCAAAAAACGGCCTGGAAATTCAAAGATCAAAAAAGGTCTCAGTGTTTGTAAATTCTTAAAATGAAGTACCAACAGCACGATTGTTCGTTTGTTCTTTCGGCTTGAAAGCTCCTGAAAATGTGTCACGTGAACTAAATCCTTATTTCTAACTTTTTTAAATTATAAAATCAGAATGTTTTTAGATTATTTAGTCTACCTGGCAGAGCATCTCAGTTACAATACCAGAACTGACAACAAACAGTGAACCTGCTCTACATGAATATATCAATTCATAAAGAGAGCAGCTCTGATTGGATCGCTCCACAACTTATCCCACCACCACCAAGCTAAGGCAGCTGTGATTGGATGTCCCTCTGAACTCATCCAACCTTTAACACAACCAAAGTAGCTGTGATTGGATAGATTCATCACTTGTCTCTACTTCCTACATGACCATATTAGGTCTGATTGGATTAAGTCTGTCAGACATTTTAGTAGGGCTGAACAATTAACTGCAAATTAGATTAAATCGCATTTTAACCTTTTGGCATTGTGATGTAGTTTCTTGCAACTTCATGCCTATTTTAACCTTTTTTAACCCTGCTTTTACAACTTTAGGCCATTCTTGCTCCCATTCATCTTTTTTTCTTTTGCCACTGTCAGACCATGTTTGGAATTTTTACATGGTTTTTGAAATATAATCCCAATTTTGCTGCTATAATCAATTTTCCTTAGTTAACTTTTGAAATTTTTTGCCCTTTTTTTTTTTTACAATTTCATACCTATTTTGCTTCTGTTCCTCACTTCTCCACTTTTTCTCAAATCTTTTATCCTTAGATTAATTTAATGTCATGTTGGTTTTACTATAAAAGATCTACTGCTTATGTTTGTTTAAGAATACATAAGATAAGGAACATTAAAACAATTGCAGAGTAAATCGCAATATTGGGGAAAAATATCGTGATTAGATTATTTTCTCAAATCGTTCAGCCCTACATTTTAGTCTAGTTTTTATTTGTAGTTTGAGTTTTTGTCCATGTGCTCTTGTTGGTTTTTTTTGTTACTGTTTAGTTTTTTTATTTGTTTCTCTAACTTTCCCGTGCAGGAGTTCATCGAGGAGATTCTGTCGGCCCCGTTTGGCGGGATGATTGCCTTCGTGAAGGAGGCCGAGGCGTTGGTGGAGAAGGGGCAGCTCGACCGCCTGAAGAACGAGGAAGGTGAGAACCTGATGTGGTTAGAGACAGGAAACCTTTGCTCCGCTCTCAGGGACTCCACTGATCTGAAATGAGTCATAAATGAAAGGGACGGTTTCACTTCAGGGTTTGTTTACAGCCAAAACAGAACTGAACTTAAACAATGAGCAGCTCTGATTCACAAGGTCATCGAATTGTTGTTCCGCTCAAAGCTGACCACATGCTCGCTCTGTATCACACTGCTCTGATGTCAAGACTAAACTGCTGACCGGAGACTTTACACTCAGGACAACCACCAAGAACATCGTCTTCTCTTCTGACCATCACAATAACATCCTGCAAACAACGTTTAAACCTGAGTCGGGTATTTTCCCACAACGTGTCATATTTAGTCGCATGTTTGTAGACCTGTCAGTTTCATTCTTCATGTTCTGACTTGTTTTTTTTTTATCTCAAACTCTAAAACAAAAACAGAACAGGAACAGTAAAACATATGCACATTAGACATCTAAACACACATGTGAGCACAAACATAAATATGTGACACAGTGCTCTGTTTCAGAAGAGACAGAATGAAGCTAAGAGCTTTTCTAGTCCTGCCTCTTCCTTACAAATCAGATCCATTACAGGAACAAGAACATAACAAAATATTTATAGGATAGAATCATAGACTGGGCTCAAATTGAAGCCGCCATGAAAACTGCTCCCCCTGGTGACTGGCTGCAGTATAGGTCAAATCTCTGTCTCCTCCATTCATCTGAACGGGCCGTAGTGAAACTTCAAAAAAGTATTACACCTCGTAGAAATATTTCTCCCACTTGTATGCTGTGGTGGTATGAAAGTATTATTGGGCTGCGTTTTTTCCAAGTCCTCTTTTTTCTGAAAAGTTTCTTTTTCATCAGTTATTAGAGTTTAAAAATAACCACGGTTTACGGCAGCTTCACAATGATTGTGTACGGTGTATGCTGGGGAGTTTTGCGACCGTTTACGACAACTACGTTGAAATATGGTCCAGATTCTCTACTGGCTGCATGATGGCGGCGCCCTGACGGGGGATATTATGGCTTCAAATCTGTTACATGGTAGAAGGCGGAGCCACGCTATCCAGTTCTTACAATACATCCATGGATAGAATAGAATAGAAGACTTTATTGTGCATTGGTTTAAAACACAGTGGAAAATTCCCTTTGGCATCATGATCGCCACCACAACACTAAAACACACAAGTCCATAAATACATAAATAAATAAATAATCCACTACGCACATAGGTTACCTTAGACACAGCTCATAGTTCATTCAAGATTGTTTGGTTTAAAAAGTTCACTGCAGGGCACAAATGACCTTTTGTAAGCCGCTCTCCTAACTAGATGACTGTATATATTAAATATATAGCTATGCAGATCATGCAAATATTATATAAATATTATATAAACACATATTTAAATTACATCTATAATGTTTGCGTGATTACTTCTTTAACTACACACTCTTGTATTTATAATCATATATCTCCTAATTAAGTAGAAAACAAAATATTTGTTCTAAAGTTTTATGTTTTTTAACAATAATTAATTTCATGTGTGAATGATGATCAGTTTTAATATATATACTGAAAATTAATTATATGGTCGCAAATTATTAAGGTACAAAACCAAGTTATCATTCAATCGCTCGTATGAATCAAGTCATAATTGTCTATAATGTAATTTTAATATTTATCTGTTGTTGCACAGTTTTAAAGTGACATCCGGTCTGTTCTAGAGTTTGACAACACAAACAGAAGTGCACAAACTTTTAAGAGCCAAACGGATCTAAGGACAAATTAAATTACTATGTTAAATTATGTTCACTCCTTAGATTATAGCCCCTCTCTCTTGAATTGAACATCTTTTGTAAATTACCAGGTAATAGTTTTCAAATTGTTTTATGTAGCACTTGTGCTGTTTACAGTGGAGTTTGATGATGGAGCAGTGAAGTGTGCGTTCTGATTTTTGTGGTAATAAATACTTTGATTTACTGATTAAACCGGTGCTTCTTTATATTTCTGAGCACAGATAATTTATGTGTGGTTTCCAGCAGAGCTTATGGTCAATCAGAATACAAACTAACTTTCATAGACTCTTAATAGTTCTGTTTATTTATCTGTGGGCTTTTAATGCCTTCATTAAAGAAACACTGGGACATGGAGGACATGTGGGAAACATCTCAGGCTGAGTTTGAACTCGAGGTCGTCGTCCTTCCTGTCCATGAGCTGAGAGATAAGAAGGCATCTCAATAAATCACCTTCTTCTTTCATTCTTTAACACGACTCCCAACATTTAAACCTCAGTTTGTTTTCCTTCCATCAGTCATGTAACAGTCTAGGTCTGAGGGTTATCTCAGGTCGTTCTTGTGATTCAAGAATGTGGGATTTTCTTTTACTTTGCTCTGAATGAGGTGAAGCAGAGATCAGCACTGGGGATTTTTTAATCGGGTATTTCTTGATGAATTTGACGCAGTGTTCACATCAAGCCTTCTGCTCGTAAAGAAAAGAGTGAATCTCTATAACCACAAGGTCTGTCTGAATTATTCTGGTGTCATAATAAAGTAACACTTGAGAGATTTGTCCTGATGTTTTGTTATCAGTATATGTGTTACTGGGACAGAGTTAATGAAGTTTTTATAGTGAATATCTCTTCAAATTGATGCTGGAGTGGCTGTAAAACTCTAAAAATGAATAATAAAATATCTTTATATCATCTCTGCAAAGGACTATTGTTATAAAGTGATGCAGAGCAAAATTAGAGAGGATTAATAACAGTATGGTTGGCAAGGGTTTGAAAAATGGTTCATATTGAGCCAAAGGCTGAAAGCATGGCCCCGCATCTCCATCTTGCCAGCCTTCATAGTCCAACAGTTTCCCTCGGCTAAATGCTTAACAGCCCAATCAGGGAGGAGAGGCAAGAGATGCAGGCATGACAACAAAAGGAAGTGACTTGACATGAAGTGAGCTCACTTCCTGTGGTACAAATAATGGTGGCTAATGTCGGTTAGCCTGTGGTCGACATGGTTACTCAGTTATACTAGCTGAAATCTGCTCTCCTCATAAGTTTACTTCATAGAGATTGTCTTTGACGAGGTTCATGTCACATATAAGTGCTAACTGATATATCTGTGTGGTATAATTTAATGTGAAACAATAGTCTTAAGGTAGTTTTAGTTAACGTCTAACAAGGGCAAGCAACAGCTGGTGCGTTCCAGTTGTAGTCAGAAGTCGGAATTTCCGAGTTCCAAGTCGGAAACTGCAACTGGAACGTCCCCCGAAGTCTGAATTTCCTTCTGGGAACTCGGTGAAACCTCACCACCCCCGAGTTGACAATGGAAGATGGATGCCCCCAGTGTGAACAGTTATTTAGCTCCTGTAATAATCCATTTATTTGCACTTCTGACTGGGGTGTGTCGCTCTAGATCAGCTGTATACATAGTATTGTTAGACTTATATTTACAAAAATGCTGCCATAGTGATAATCACATTCTTCATGTGATATTTGTGAACAACAATGCAGGGCGTGCTAACAACAGCTAACAACAGCCTGGTAGATCGGCATGTTTTTTTCAGACTTCAACTGGAACGCGGATAGGTCGGAGATGATGTTACTCCCAGTTCTGCCGGTTAATGGAATGCAGCAAGTAAACAGTTGTTAGCTGTAGCGGCTAACAACACCTAGCCGCTAACAACAGTTAGCTGCTACGGCTAACAGCCATTAACTGTTATTTGCCCTTGTAAGCCGTTAGCCGCTTCTTTTAGCCGGTGCATATGCTACGTTATAGCAGCGCTCCTTGATATGGATTGGTCTGTGATGAGTGTGATGAGCCAAACGATCGTCCAATCACAAGCTGCTGTTGTTTTTGAAGGTTCTGCCTCTGAAAACATTTTTGCAGGGCTCCTCCCAGATGGATTAGTCAGGTTAGAAAATGTATGCTATGTATTTTGTCAAATAAAAGCCAAATTTAATAAAGTGTTTAAAATGTATATGTAGCACTTCCTCTAAACCTTTGAATCGTTCTGACATTTTTTTTCAAAAATGTCTTTAAATCAGCCTAAAAACTGTGATATTTAATAATGTGACGCCTCCATTGAGGCCTAAGATGGTAAAACACAAAGGGCTTTAGCTCGGCCTGTTTCCTGATGTATTTGGTGTCTATAAAAGGTCTCGGTCTCATCTTTCCACAGACGTCTGTTTGTGTGTGTATTTTGCTGAAGAGTTGAAAATGTGTCGAGTGTGATGCCAGGTGTCACCAGGTGCTTTTCTGCTGTTTTAATTGTGTTTGTTGTTTGTAATAATGGCTTATACGTTGTGTGGATGAGTTTCTCCTGTTTAGTTTGACTATATTTCTACATAAATAGTTCATTTTTTCTTATGTTTTGTTGGAGAGCGTGCAGGCATTCCCGATATCGGGTACTTTGAGGCTGAACAGGTTTTAAGTTCTTCCTCTTTCAGTTACATCTTCTATGTTTGTTAACTTAGTATTGCCATCACCTAATTTTAATTCAGATTTTATCTAATTATGCTTCACCTTTGTTACACTTTTAATCCTTAAATAGATATCCTTGTAAAATTTTGTCTTGTATTTCATTATCATTGTTAACGTTATCTATTATAATTATTCTTCTGTTCTGGTTTTATGTGTTTTAGCTTTTATTTCTGTCCTCTTGGTCACATTTTACGTTCCTTAGTTCTTGTATTGTCTGGGTTTGTATGACATTCTTATGCCTCGTGTGTTTTTATGTAACTGAGCTTTTGGATTTTCTTTCCCCATGCTGAAGCTCTTGTAACTGATGTTTGTATGTTCTTGACTGTTTGTCAAAGCATTTTGTAAACTTCTGTTTTTATAAGTGTTATTAAATAAAGTTATTTTTATGGTTGTAGCCCGGATCACTCAGCTGGTTCGAGGGTTTTCGAGCACGTGGAAACAGTCGGTGGAGGCGATGAGCCAGGACGTCATGAGGTCGTTTACCAACTTCAAGAATGGGACCAGCATCATTCAGGTGAGCGTTGGGGTCAAACAGGCAGCACACAACGTCGGATACTCTCGATTGAAGATAGCTACACAGGAGAGAGAAAGCTGCAGAGTTTTAGCTCCATGTCCAACAGCAGCATGACAGACCAACTGGTGATCGTTTCAGAGCAGATGTTCTTCACAACTTTGATGATTTGCAGTGGAAACAACCCTCTAAAACAGGGCTCCAGGGTGCAACCATTTAGGGCGCACATGCACTCAAAATTTGTCAGAGTGCACCTAATATTTTTTCTTGGGTACACTGGTGCACCAAGAAAAAATGTTAGGCACACTCTTACAAATTTAAGTTGACAAATGTAACTGCAGTAGCGGAAAAATCCGCCAAAAATGGACAAGACACAGCACCTGCTTCCTCTGTTTTCTCTGTCCCTGCATTGCATCTTTACAGGCTGTAGACCCGCCAAAACACATGAACACACACAGCCCTCAGTAATCATCCAATCAGCTGCTAGTATGCATATGAGCCCAGACTGTGGTGTCAGGTTTCAGCATGGAGCGGTAACTCTGAAGAAGCAGCGAAGCTCTGCCAAATTTGTCTTAGTGATTGTCAGATCATTAATAATTAACAACAAAAACAAGTAAAACAAAGTAATATTAACTATAATATCTTTATTTGTTCAATCCTTTCTCCTGTTAAGGGGGAGTTTCTTAGTCACAGGCACAGAGATGAGTGTCCACGTCCACTGAGGACAAATGACCTGCTGACAGACCTCGACTGAACATAAAGCTGTAAAAAAATAAATATAAAAGAGAAAAAAATAAAGAAAAAAAAGTTATGTAATGTTCTGTCTTTTTATAAATTTGTTTGAGAATTGTTTTTTATTATTTACCTTAGTTTCAGTTTTGTAAATATAGACTATAGTGTGTGAAGTTTTATTCTAGGTTCAAATTTATTGGAGAATAAGACAATCCAGTTAAATGTTTTGTTGTTGGTTGTTAAAATCTGGATATTTATTTCATTTTTCAGTTCAGTTTAGCACCTTAAACATTAGCTCTTCTAATTTTTTAATGTTTTATTTAACTTGATGTTTAAGTTTTAAATGTTAAATTTCAGTTCGGTAAAACACTTTTATTCATAAATGTTTTATTTTGCTTAATGTTTTAGTTTGAAATTTTCAATTTCATTCAGTGAAGCTCTTTAAACGCTCTGTTTTTCTTTTAACATATAATTTTGATTCAAATAAAGAAAAGTATTCCTTTACATCTTATTCTTGTTTAAAAATCATTTACATTATATTAAAGTTATGGAGAGTGAAAAAATGGTGCCACTGAAAAATTTGGGTGCACCTAATTTTTGTGCTGGTGCTCCTTAAGAATTTTTTTAGGTGCACCTTTGCAACCAACTCAAAAAGTTAGTCCGGAGCGCTGCTTAGTTAGTTACTAAGTTGATACCGAAAAAAAACATCAACACTGAAGCTATGAGAAGCCTCACCCAAAAAGGTAAAACAAATTTAAAAGTGATCATAACATCTATGAAATCCCGTCAAAGTGTCACTTCCTGTTTCTTCCTCAGGGCGCCCTGACTCAGCTGATCCAGTACTATCACGGCTTCCACAAAGTCCTGAACCAGCCCACGTTTCGCAGCCTGGCCGTCCGCTCCGAGCTCATCAACCTGCACCACCTGATGGTGGAGGTGAAGAAACACAAACCAAACTTCTAACAGAGCACGATGGAGGGGCTGTTCATCCAGAGAGAGAAGACTGTTTGGTGTTGTCCAGACTTCTGTAGGTCATTCTGTCCATTTTTAAGGCGTCACTGCTGCTCGAACTAAAGAAAAGACGTTTTAGTCTGCAGAGAGGGACGATGTGACACCAAGTCATGAAGGTTTTTGACTCGTTAAATCCTGAATTGTAGAAAAACACGAATGAAGCTCAACGTAAAAATCCCCAGAAAAGCATTAAAGTTCTAATCCCTCAGATTTCTGGTTTCTTTTGGACCATTTGCTGCTGATGGTTAGTGCTCTTCCTCTGTTACTGCTCTACCTTTCAGAAAATGTGCTTCAACTGGGATTTTGGAGGGTCTCCAGGTCCTGCATGTGGATATATCCTAAAACAGCCCGTTTTGAGCAGGGCTGAAACAAAAGGGTTTACAGGCACGCCAAACATCAAGGTCGGAGATGATTTCAAGGTAAAAATCTACAAAAATATGTTTAAGGGGACACCTGGGACCAGTGTGCACTTGGTGAAAAGATTAAAATATGGGAGTATGAAGTTTATTAATATGTAAAACAAACACAAAGAAAAATGAGCCAGTTCATGCAGAAAATCTCCATCTATAACACTGAACAGTCATGTTTGTACACTTATTTTGGTTTTGATTTCTGAATGTTGATCAAATTAACTGTATTTTTATTTGAAATTCTGCACTATAGAAAGATAACTTTTTTTTACCATTTTTGCTTATAAGCTTTAACATCGGTGACTTTAACCAGTGCATATATTAACCTTTCCGTCTGTTTATTTGGAGTTATTAATTTGTAATACTTCCGTATTCCACACATGCTGAGACTGAGTCATTGTGTGCCTTTGCTGATTTTGTCTGCACAGTTTGATGTTTGATTTATTCCCGTGAGTGTTTGTGAAACTATTCCAGTGTGAACAAAACAATGAAACATGAATGCATTTGTGTTTGCTTCTTTTATTCTACTCATTAGATTTTGATTAAATACAAATTAAAGTAATATATATGAACACTCAAACCAGATCATTTCTATTAAAGTGAAGACAGAAAGATTATTACACTAAACACCAGTGGTTCTCCAGGGAAAAGATGATTTGAAGCCCTCAGTTGAAATATATCTACACAGGGTCCAAAAATATTTTCTGCATTTCTTATAAAACATCAGTAAAATTAAGGCGTTTGCAATAAAAGCGGGCTCAGGAAAAAAAAATGCTAGTATTTTCCATCAGAACTGACATCAGAATTGGATAAAATCTGATAACATCACATACTTACTAGATATTTGGCATCTTCAGAATACATTTTAAAAACTTAAAAATGTTGTTTATTGTGCTTTTTGAATTAGATGTCAGACCACTTGTGAACCACGGCTGAATACTAAAGCAGCTTTTGAAATATTACCAACCACTGAATACAAGGAGCACCTCAAAACACCAGTGAATAATAAAAGACATTGTAAACCTTGATAGAAAAGAGCAAGTGCTTCATATTTTTGGTTCTGCCGACCACATCAAACAGACAAAAACACTAAAACAGGACATTTGCGTTCACACATTATGTCCATTTTCTTCTTTCATTCCTACTTCGTTTAATAAAATCCCACAACAGGACACAAATTCATAAGTTATCAAGATGACTTTGCACATTTTCGTCAGCATTAATTCACAGACTTTCATATTATAAAGAGAAAAAAGCCTTTTTATTTATAAACCTGAAACTAATATGCTAACATTACAGCTAGCATTAGCAGTCTCGCCCTGATACTTACATTTAATTGTCCTTGGTATTTACATAATAAACAGTTTTGTTTTATATAAAACTGAAAAGGTTAATAAGAACAATAACATCTCAAAATTCACATAGGATTAAAGAATTCAGAAATATAAAACAGCTTTTTAACCTTTAATTGCGGCTAACGTTAGCATCCCAAATGCTATCTTCCTGCTGTGTTGCTACATGATGTTTTGGTTCAGTCTAACTAATGTGAGTTCTCAATAATCTTTGAATTTAAATGGAAACAGAGCCACACATTAAATGTGAAATTTCAGACATTAGCTTCCCCCCTCCATGAGCCTTTAAGCTAATTTGACATTTTGCGTTGTTGTAAAGTACGATGCGCATTTTTTAAATAAAATGTAAACAGGTGACACTGATGTTTTTTTAGAATGAATTTAGAAATAATCAATGAAAAACAACTTATTTGCGAATGTAGCAGCTTTTTTTAGCATCCTGATTCTTAGCTACTTTCTGGGTTTGTTGCCATATGATGTTATAAACATTTAAGTTTTGGCTTTAATCAGAAGAAATTAATATTTGAGTCAGAATATAATTATTGTATTTGATTTAAAATGGAATTAGAAATAAAGCTGCATTGTCAAATAAAACATCAAACTACTGCTACTAGCTAGTTTTATGAGCATTCTGAACATAGTAACTTTAGCTGCCCGAAGTGATGTTACAACTAAAGAGTTTCAGGCAAGACTGTCACAAAAACAACAAACTGGAGTAAAATTAATAACCATTTCAACTGGAATCTGAGTGGATTCAGGCAGAAAGCTGCACTTCAAATAACACAACAGACAAATTAGCTTCTGTTCCCCTGATGGTAGCATTGTCTTCTAAGTTAGCCTTGTCTTTACTGTAAATCTTAGTGAAGCTATTTTGAAAAGTGTATAAAAGGAACAAATTTAGAGCACATTCACTTGATCAACCTTTTTTTAGATTAATAGAATTCAGAAAAAGTCAAACAATAGCTTCTGTTGCAGCTAACATTAGCATCCCTGTTGTTCGATTCTTTAGCTATGACGCTGTCTGATGTTACAAATACATGCTCTGGGTGCCGTCTAAATTAATTCAAATGACTGTTCAATCATCTACTTTGAATTAAAACAGAAAAAGAGAAAATTTAGTGTAAAATATCGCTGGTTCACACCTATGAGGTAACATGGTATACATATCACATCTTTAAACATAACATAAAATAAGACCTGTGTCCATGGTCCAGCGATTTCAGTTGGAGAAAGTTCAACTTCTGAGTAAAGTTGATGTCTCCTCTTCCTGTCTTGGGACTCCCACTATTGTTAACAATGATGGCGGAGGTGAAACTGATCTGACTCGTATTTACAAGAGAGCTATTTCCAGGTTAGTGGTAGGACTTGCTATCCCGACTTTTGGTCCATACTTTCTGGGTGATATTTTGTTGGGTTTAAGAAAGTACAACGGACATAAAGTGATCTTAGGATGGTCTTACATGCTTAACATGCTCCCCATGGACACAGGCCCTGATTTACACCAAGCTGTATCATGGTACAACATACCCAAAACGTTACCAGATGAACCTGATGTATGTGCCATGGTACAGATTATGGTGCAGGATGTTGGTACCATAGTATTTACTAGTTATCATGGTAGTGCCATAGTGTTTCCATGGTATGTACAGTTACCTTCAGTATAGCATTGTACACCACCAGAGTAAATACCACGGCATGTATGAGAAAGCTTGTAGTCATGCTAATAGCAATGGTTTTTTGAGACGATCACAAATAAGGCTTTGGAGATGTTTACACGACAACAAAAACTGCAGAAAACGGAGATTTATCTTTGCATTTGCGCCTTCTGTTTACACAAGAACTGTGTGTGAATCTGTAAACTTGTGAAACCAGGTTGGAAAGCATTTCGTTGTCAGGGAAAACAATGACACGCGGCACATGTGCAAGACTTTCGGATAAGGTTGCGTGTGCTACCAACTGTGCTCAGTTTTATTCGCGCTCTTCCAACAAAATGTGGATTTACAGCGGTGGTACTCTGACTAGCAGAAACGCATTTGTTATATTCACCAAGAAAAATTTGTTTTCACCGGAAAGCGCCGAGGAACAACAACAGCACTTAATGCGCAACACGTGAGCTGCTAACTGTGCTAAGTTTGTTATCACACCTCCAACAAAATGTGGATTGCTGTGTCACTAATCTAACCAGTGCATTTGTTATGGTGAATATAACTGAAAACGTCTTCACCAGAAAGATGCGTGTTGTAACCCCACTTTTTCACAAACCCACATCGCCATCTACTGGACTGGCATGCACACTACAGCACTTTCAGTCGTTCTCACGGAGCACTTCTGACACGAAAACTCCTTCCGTTTCTGGTGACAACGTTGTCGTGTAAACAGGGCCTTACCAACCAAAACCTCGTTCGAAAATCCCCTAGACCAACAACAGCAGACATTCCTTCTGTTCTGACCTCCAGTTAAGTTAAGCATACATTTTCCCTGGCTTGTTTAAAATGTAGTCACGGCCAATGAATAGGAACAACAGAAATCACACTTAAATAATCTGTATGTTTGTGAAAGTGCAAAACATTTCTTTGAGAAAGTTTTCTGGATTTTTGCTTTTCAGGAGAGATGAAGAATTAGTAAGCTGCTGATGAGACAACACACCAGGATAAGAGCTGACCAGCTGACTTTGGAGGCATCACCTGAAAGATAACAGAGGGCATAGGAGGGGTTAATCCAGGTTAAAAAGGAGCATAACTTCCTTCTAAACTGCCCTTCAGGTAGTGTTGTGTTACTCAAGACCACATTTTGAAGGTCTTGGTCTTGTCTTGGTCTCTGGATTTTCTGTCAAGACTGATCAAGACCAGCACTGATCTGCTGTTCTTCGACTTCATTGTTAATAAGGAGGAACTCTTGGTTTTTAAAATTGATTTTGATGGTCTTAGTCACAACTCTGAAAAGTCTTGGTCTTGTTTCAGTCTTGCTTCGACTCCGAAAAGTCTTGGTCTTGTTTCGGTCTTGTTTCAGTCTTGATTCGACACCCAGAAGTCTTGGTCTTGTCTCGGTCTTGGTCTTGACTCCCAAAAGTCTTGAGCTTGTTTCAGTCTTGTTTCGGTCTTGCTTCGACTCCCAAAAGTCTTGGTCTTGTCTTGGTCTTGTTTCGGTCTTGGTCTTGACTCCCAAAAGTCTTGGTCTTGTCTTGGTCTTGTTTCGGTCTTGCTTTGACTCCCAAAAGTCTTGGTCTTGTCTCGGTCTTGTTTCAGTCTTGTTTTGGTCTTGATCATGACTCCCAAAAGTCTTGGTCTTGTCTTGGTCTTGTCTCGGTCTCGTTTCAGTCTTGGTCTGGACTCCCAAAAGTCTTGGTCTTGTTTCGGTCTTGGTCTCGACTCCCAAAGTCTTGGTCTTGTTTCGGTCTTGGTCTCGACTCCCAAAGTCTTGGTCTTGTTTCAGTCTTGGTCTCGACTCCCAAAACTCTTGGTTTTGTCTTGGTCTTGTTTTGGTCTAGGTCTTGACTCCCAGAAGTCTTGGTCTGATCTCGGTATTGTTTCGGTCATGCTTTGACTCCAAAAAGTCTTGGTCTTGTCTCAGTCTTGTTTCAGTCTTGGTTTCAACTCCCAAAAGTCTTGGTCTTGTCTCGGTCTTGATCTCGACTCCCAAAAGTCTTGGTCTTGTCTCGGTCTTGTTTCGGTCTTGGTCTCGACTCCCAAAGTCTTGGTCTTGTTTCAGTCTTGATCTTGACTCCCAAAAGTCTTGGTCTTGTCTCGGTCTTGTTTCGGTCTTGGTCTCGACTCCCAAAGTCTTCGTCTTGTTTCAGTCTTGGTCTCAACTCCCAAAAGTCTTGGTCTGGCCTTGATCTTGTTTCGGTCTTGGACGCGACTCCCATAAGTCTTGGTCTTGTTTGGGTTTGTTTCGGTCTTGGTCTCGACTCCAAAAAGCCTTGGTCCTGTCTTGGTTTCGGTGCATTCTGTTCTTGACCAAGTCTTGGTCTCGGATCGTGTGGTCTTGAGCACAACACTACCTTCAGGTCACTTCCCTTTTTTCTGTCTCTTTTGGTAAAGTCTAGGTGTTCATGTCTCACCTGTTGGTTCTTCCATGTCTACGAATTGATGGAATCTGTGAGACGGGGATGGTTCTGCGAGAGAGGAAACAAAATGGTTACAGTCATCATTGTTGAGAGTACAAACTGTATGGGATAATACCAAATAATATAGGCCACTTTATTGGGTACACCTTTTCAGTACCTTGTTTAGCTGACCAGAAAACTACATCAGGCTGCTACTGCTGGTTTTCTTGGTACGCTTTGGGCCCCTTAGTCCCACCTGAGCCTGGTTCAAGCCCCACAACCTACCTGAGTGCTGCTGCTTACCATGTCCATCCTTTTATAACCACAGTAGACCATCCTGATCCAGCTCGAACTGGTTTCTTCTACATGACATTGAGTTTACTGTACTCCAGTGACCTCCACAGTCATCAGATCTCAGTCTAGTACAGCACCTTTTGGATGCCATGGTTTGGGATTGCCCACAAATCTGCAGCAGCTGTGTGATTCACGGATTGTTAGCAGGTTATCCAACGTTGAAAAAAAACAGCGCTGACCTGCTAGTTTTTGTGTGAAAGCGGTTTATGACAGGAGTTCTTAAGGCCAAAGGGGGTCTAACCTGGTACATGCAAGGAAAGGTGTACCTAATAAAGAGGCCGAGGCTGATGTTGCTGATGCAACAGGAGGTAACGTAGATCCCTCACCTTCCACATAGAGCTGCACGGTGCTCACAGCCTGCCCGTACTCGTCCAGGACTTTGTACAGCCCTTCATCAGAGGGCCTTAGGCTCGGCATCATCAGCTGCTCTTTCAGTGGATGTTTCTGGAAACGCTCGCTGCCTTCGCTGTCCCTCATCCACAGCTCCGCCCACTCAGAGCTGTTCCTGAGGAGAAACAATAGAGCTAAAGTCAAAATGAGGCTGCCAAACTACACCTTTAAATACACTATATTGCCAAAAGTATTCGCTTGCCTGCCTTGACTCTCATATGAACTGAAGTGCCGTCCCATTCCTAATCCATAGGGTTCAATCTGACGTGGGTCCACCCTTTGCAGCTATAACAGCTTCAACTCTTCTGTGAAGGCTGTCCACAAGGTTTAGGAGTGTTTATGGGAATTTTTGACCATTCTTCCAGAAGAGCATTTGTGAGGTCACACACTGATGTTGGACCAGAAGGCCTGGCTCTCAGTCTCTGCTCTAATTCATCCCAAAGGTGTTCTATGGGGTTGAGGTCAGGACTCTATGCAGGCCACACCAGACAATGTCATCCATGTCTTTATGGACCTGCTTTGTGCTCTGGTGCACAGTCATGTTGGAAGAGGAAGGGGCCAGCTCCAAACTGTTCCCACAAAGTTGGAGCATGGAATTGTCCAAAATATCTTGGTGTGCTGAAGCATTCAGGGTTCCTTTGACTGGAACTAAGGGGCCAAGCCCAGTTCCTGAAAAACACTCCCACACCATAATCCCCCCTCCACCAAACTTTACACTTGGCACAATGCAGTCCCACAAGTATGGTTCTCCTGGCAACCTCCAAACCCAGACTGGTCCATCAGATTGTCAGATGGAGAAGCGTGATTGGTCACTCCAGAGAACGCGTCTCCACTGCTCTAGAGTCCAGTGGCGGCGTGCTTTACACCACTGCATCCACGCTTTGCATTGCACTTGGTGATGTGAGGCTTGGATGCAGCTGCTCGGCCATGGAAACCCATCCATGAAGCTCTCTGCACTGTTCTTGAGCTAATCTGAAGGCCACATGAAGTTTGGAGGTCTGTAGAGATTGACTGCAGAAAGTTGGTGACCTCTTCTCACTATGCGCCTCAGCATCCGCTGACCCCGCTCTGTCAGTTTACGTGGCCTACACACTGGAATTCACTGAGCTCCTGAGAGCAACCCATTCTTTCACTAATATTTGTAAAAGCAGTCTGCGTGCCTCGGTGATGATTTTATACACCTGATGGGTGAGCGAATACTTTTGGCAGTATAGTGTACACTGTCATGTCTCCATCAGACAGTTAATCAGGACATTAAACTTGAGTATCAGATGTTCTACAGTGTGAACAGCTCACCTGCCCTGGAAGACGACCCTGACGGAGTGCTGGGTGTAGAGTTCCACAACAAAGTCCTCACCTGGAGCGTGACTGAGACGGGATTTGTGATCTGCAAAGACAAAACATCAATAATCAGTATTTCTGTTTGGAGAGATTATTCCAGTGTCAGAAGGTTTAAACAGAAGACGAAGTGCGGACTGACCGAACACCAAGAGCCTGACGCTGTGGATGAACACCCTGGTTTTGATCGACCACTCCCCGTCCACCACCATGAAGCTCTCGTATCTGCCCGTGTCCACGATCTGAGTGTCCCTGATGATGAGGGAGCAGTCCCCGGACCCCAGCTTCGCCTCTGGGACCTCCACCCGACCCTTGAGCCCCTCCGCCTCGAACCTCTGCGCTCCCCACTGCTCGAATACGGTGTGGACGGGGTTCCTCCACTGGACGTGGTGGTCGGGCAGGTCCACCTCCCCCAGGCGGGACTTCCAGCTGCAGGGAAGAACCGCCTGACCCCCGACTCTCGAGGTGATTGACTCGGTGGGGGAAGAGGAGTCTAGAAGACCAGGGTCAACGTCACAAACGTAACATAACTCTATATATTGCTTGGAGAGACTTTCTCCTAACTTTGCTCAAATGTACAAATTTGACTTTAACCCTTTAATTCCAGCTCAACTGTTTGGCACATGTCATTCAATTCAGGAATATTTAATGTTTTAAAAAACAGAACAAATCAAATCACTTTTGATTCCATCAACATTTCAGGTGAGCAGAGAAAGCTACAAATAAACAAAAAAACATTTTTTCCTGCTGTGCTTTTAAAAGCTAACAGTTGATTGATGCTCTAAAACTGCACAAATATCTGAAGCAAAATCAACTAGAAAAGGCAGAAATGTTAGAAAAATCCAAATTAAATAGTAATCAAAAATTACTTTTAAGAGCTGTTATTGAGTTTGTAAAACACATAAATACTTTGATGGATAACAGATTAATTATTCATATAAAAAACTCAAAACCTACCTTTTTAGTAGAGCTTTCACCTGAATTAAAGCTTTTATTTATTCTAATTACAGCCCACTTTTATTATTATTTTATCTTATTTTATTCATCTTTTCTATCTTTCCTTTTTTACTCTCTAGTTTTTATATTTTTATTTTTACTTCATTTCAATTTATTATCTTTTCAAATATTTTTTCTTATTTTTAAGAAAATTTTATTTTTGATTTTGCACTTGCACTTTAAACCTTAAACCTTTAAGATGGTGTTTCCTCAGTACCTCCTGGGTACAGCAGTGTGCTTTATTTCAACTTTGACCTTTTATTTTCACTCTTTTCATATTGTTATGACTTTTTATGTTTTTGTAGCAACGTTAAAATAGAGATTATTTTTTATTTGATAATATAGTTTATCCCAGAGTTTTGACATTTTATCTTAATATTGCACTCTGTATAATCATAACTTCCCTTTTTAATATAAATATGATCTTTTTCTGACAAAGTTTCATTTTTTTCTAAAATTCTTAAGAGCTTTTTATGTCATGATTTGCCTTTTTCTGTTTTGGCTTTCATCTTGAATTTTTATTTTTAATTGAATTAGAGAAATTACCAGACATCAAGAAACCTACTGATATTAAAAGGGAGGAGTCGGCCTTTAATCATAAATCAGGCTCAAACTTGTTCGTTTACGAGGTTTTTATAAATCTAATCTTCTACTCACCGACTAAACTTCCATCCAGGAAACAGAGGAGATGAATGAAGAACCTGAGGAGGAACAGGAACCGATGAAACACCTCGAACAGAGCTGCACTTTTTAAAACAAGGTTTGGATTTGAGGTTAAAAAAATAAAAATAAGAAGTATTATACCGCCTTCTCAACGCACAAAAGAAAACCTTAAATCCTCATCCAACCTTGCATCCAATTTTTAGCCATCTCACCTCCAAACATCCAACCATTAATCTTTTAATCATTCAATCAGTCATTAACGTCTGGAGCATTTACAGCCAAAGCATTTTATTTAAAAAAGAATACATAAAAATAATTAAATCAAAAATAAAAAAGGTTAAATGTAAAATAATTCCTCCTTAATAAATAAATTATATTTAATTCCATCTGTACTGAGAATAAAATCTGAAAATCTTGAACATTCTGGTGTTGGCTTTAAAATATTTTTATTATAAAAAATAATTTGTAGCTAAGAGCATTTAAAGTGTGAATCCTGAAGCTCTTCTCTGCTGTGAGGTCTGAGTTTTTTTCATCTGGAGAATCTTATCTCCCTGATAAGAGGCTGTGAACTGTCTGTTTCATTTCTTTGCAGTACTCTGATTCCAGAGTAACGAAACTGAAGCAGCAGAGTAACTGACCTGCAGCCCCGCGTGCATCTGAGATCAGATTAATTAAAATAATGAAAGCATCTCTGCAGCAGGTTATAATTGGACATGCTTTAATAATTTAAAGTCCAACACTGACGTATTTAAAGACAGAAACAGTTTACGGTGCAGAAAATGACAAACGTGCTCAAACGCTGCAGCTCAAACCGAGCAAAGCTCTCACTTAAAGAAATAAAAATAAATATTAATATTAATATGTTTTTTTTTCTCACCACTGTAGTCGTCTGTTTGTCTTCATGCTGTCCGCTGATTGGCTGTTTATCCAAGTCCTCTTCTCCTCCTCTGTCCTGCTCTTTAGTTCTTCTCCTCTGAGTCTGGATGAAGAGTGAGTCAGAAAACCCTGGATCAGGTTTTATAGTCCCGGAGTTTAGGTTTCGATTCTGCCCTTCAAAATAAAAGCACGTGACACTTCCGCTAGTATTTCAGGACACTTGATGAAAGCTCCTTTAGAGTATTAAAATAAAAATAATAAAGTAACACTATGAAGATGGTTAAAGGCCGTTTTTACAAGAGTTTTAAATAAGGTCAAAAAATTATACAACAAAGTCTAAATTTGTACAAAATAAAAGTCAAACTATGTGAACATAAAGCTCAAGTTTTCAGTTATTTATTATATTCTTACCAAAGTTATCCTTTAAGCCTGCTTTGGGCTTTTTAATGAAGAGATAATGGCCTTGTACACCGAAATACAACATTTTATAATAATTTTTTATCATTTTTATTATTATTATCATTAATTTTATTATCATGCTCTTCTAAAATCTTTAATCTGATTGTTTCAAACTTTAGCAAATTATTTCTGCATTCTTTTGTCATGATTATTTTAATCATCACATTGAATTATTTAAAATAGATTTCCACTTTTGAATAATAGAATCCACCTCCGTCTCACAGTCTGCTCTATCAGTCAGAGGCAGCAAAATCTGGAATGGCCTGCCAACTTCCATAAGAGATTGCTCTTCCTTTCTTATATTTAAAAGGCATTTAAAAGACTGGCTCAAGTCCAACCAGACCTGTAATCATTGTTAAATGTATGCATTTTAGCTCCCCATGCTGCTGCGCATGTTCCCTCGTGGACATGCGCAGCGGCATGGGTAAACCATAAGAAGCACTGCAACACTTTACAAGGTACTACTATGGTTTCATTGTGTTTCTCAACCCATCTTAGCACAACGCCAACAAGAAACCCTGCTCTGGTCTTTGCATTGCTGCACCTTCATCTCAATTACTCATCCCTGACAGTTCATCATGTTTTAAATTGCTGGTTAATTGATATGTTGTATTTTTTACCTTAAATTTTATCTCTCCTATGTATCTTTATCTCTCCTATGTATCTCTTTTTTGTAATGTTTGTCTTTGTTTGTTTTTTTTTAATTATGTATCAGAACCTTGTATGTCTCAATGGCTCTGAACACCATGCCAGAGGACTTCAGTTGGAAACTAGCCTTTGGCTAAAACTGGCACATTTACAGTAATGTATGATTGATGTGCGCTGTCCTCTTTAAATAAAATAAAAAAATAAAAAAATATAGATTCATTACTTATTTTTTTACATTCACAGTTTTAAGTAAATCTGAGTTTCCCATTTAAATTTAGAATAGAATAGAATATTCTTTATTGATCCCCTTGGGGGAAATTTTTTTGTCACAGCAGCTCACAAGAAAAGTGCAATAATGCAATAACAATAAAAATAGAAGAATGATAATAGAATATAAAATTAGAAATTTAAAGATATATAGGAAAGTAGAAAAATATTACTATTTACATATTTATAAATGAGAGATTTACAGTGAGTACTGGAATGATGTAACAGTAAAAAAGGCGTGTATTTATTGAATGCTTGGTGTCATTATGGAGACAGTTCAGATGTTTGTGTTGTGAAGTCTTATTGCAGTTGGACAAATGACCTGCGGTAACGTTCAGTCCTGCAGGGTGGGAGTCTGAGCCTGCTGCTGAAGGAGCTGCTCAGCTCCCCCACAGTCTCATGCAGTGGGTGAGAGGGGTTCTCCATGATGGATGCGAGCTTTGCCAGCATCCTCCTCTCGCTCACCTCCTCCAGGGGGTCTAAGGAGGAGTCCAGGACAGAACTGGCCCTCCTGACCAGTCTGTTCAGTCTCTTCCTGTCCCTCTCCGTGCTTCCTGCTCCCCAGCAGACCACTGCATAGAAAAGTGCAGAAGCCACCACAGAGTCATAAAAGGTCCTGAGCAGAGTCCTGCACACTCCAAAGGACCTCAGTCTCCTCAGGAGATGGAGACGACTTTGACCCTTCTTGTACAGGACATCCGTGTTATGAGACCAGTCCAGTTTATTACTGAGGTGTACACCCAGGAATCTGTAGGACTCCACCGTCTCAATTTCTGATTATTATCATTTTTTTACTATTTAGTCATCACATTTCACACTGTTACATCGTTTATTTAATTCATATCCCAGCATATCAGTATTATGTGCTATGATGTTGACTTTTCTCATTCTTTTTGCAACAATTAGACTTTTTATCCCAATATTTCAACATTTCTGATCAATGTTTTGACTTTTACTCTTAATTTCATGGATTTTTTTTTCACCGTGTGAGTTTTTTCATTGTTACAACATTCATCTCGTGATTTCAGCTTTATTCCTAAAATATCAAATTTATTTTTAAAAATATTATTTGTTGGTTTTTGCTTTTTTTTACTACGATCACAAATTTCCTTTTTTGCATAACACTGTAGCCGTGTTTCATATTGTTCTGACTATGTTCTGAATTTTTAGGTGCAAAGTAAACATTTAAAAAATTGCATTTTGTATTATTATGACTTTTAGCTAAAATTGATTAATTTGATTTTTTAATCCCTGTTTTATTGTTTTTCTTTAATTTGTCCTTTTATCTGATTTTTTTTCTATTTTTTCTAAAAGCATCATGTTTTGTTTCATCTCTTATATGTTTGTTCTATTTTTTTCCCTTTTTATAATATTGTTATGACTTTTTAACTTACATTTTATTAAAGTAAAAATAGATATGTTTACCGGATTTAATGTCCTAGCTCGGATTTTTTTTTTATTTTTTTTTTTTAGATTTGATCTAATTGTTGAATTTGTCATAAAAAATGCCCACAATATTAAAATTGTTGTGAAATACAAACATATTTTCTGTATTTTTGGATCTTCTCTGCTGTTCTTTTAGACATGCAGATTTATTATATACCCATAAATCTAACGACATATACTGAAGTATGGCTCAGTCACTGTTACCAGTGAACTTCCGCATGCTTTTATTTTGAAACTCTCCCCGGGCTGCAGGCGGTTGTATTGACAGACTTCCACAGAAATGAAACTTACAGGCTGAGGGAGGAGATGAAACTGCAGGATGAGCAGTTTCCTGATAAATCGATGCTGAAGTTGAAACCTAAAGAGCTGCGGTGTTTGTGGCTTCCTTTTTAAGCGTTAAAAATGTTTTCAAGTTTATTTTGACAATAAAAGCCCCTGTTTCCCCTCACACTTTGACCACACACACTTTATAAAGCCCTCAGGTAGAGCTCCAGAATCACTCTGGAGATTGTCATTAATGATGGAAGCTTTGACCAGGATCTGCGCTTTACTCTGTGAGTTATTCAGATTTAATTCAAAGTTTAAAAGACTTTAAAAAAAGAGTTCAGACTTAGAGCTTCCTGTTTGTGCTCTTTGTGTGGTGAAGATTGTTTTGCTGGTTATTTATTGACACCAGAGAGAGGTTTGTTTATTTTGGGTGCACCAGCCATCCTAAAAATATCTATATAGGCTACATGCGAAGGCCACTTTATTAGGTACACCTTGCTGGTCTCAGAGAACTGCTGCTCACTGGATATTTTCTCCTTTTTGCACCATTCTCTGCAGTTTTGTGAAATCAGTAATCAGCATTTACTGAGCCCACGCCCCCGCCTTTCTTCTCCTGCCTTATCTGTTATTCTGCAGAGGTGTGGGGTGATGTATATATGTGTAAAACAAAGACTTTGTTTTTATTGCAGAATCATCCAGAAAGTCAAATTAAGAAAACATATCGATAGTTTATTTATTAAATCAGGGTTATTGAAGCTTTCGGAGATAACAGAACTCCAGACATTTCTAATTATGTTCAAAGCCAAAACAGATTTTTTACCAGAAAAACTACAAAAGCTGTTTGTGTTTACTTCAGAAGATCAAAATCATAGAATAAGATTTGATTTTAAGCACCAAGTTGCTCGAACTCCTTTAAAATAAATGTGTACTTCGGCTGGAGGTGTAAAAATATTGAAATCTCAAAAACAGGAATTTTAGGGAATTCCAGATTAAAAGGTGAAATTTCAAGATTAGAGTTGAAATGGCGAGAATAAAGTTGAAATTTCATTGTTATTCAACTTTATTCTCGTCATTTCATCTTTATTCCTGAAATGTCGACTTTATTCCCAAACTGTCGACTTTATTCTTGAAATTATTATTCAGTTTTTTTCTTGTCATTTCATCTTTATTCCCAAAGTGTCGACTTTTCACGACATTTGGACTTTTATCACAAAATTTTTATTCAACTTTATACTCAACATTTTACCTTTATTCCCGAAATGTCAACTTCATTCTTAAAATTGTTATTATACTTTAGTCTTATTTCATTTTTATTCCCAAAATGTCAAGTTTATTCTCAAAATGTCGACTTTATACTTTTTGGATTTATTCTTTAAATTACAACTTAATTCTCGAAATGTCGACTTTATTCTTGACATTTTGTCTTTATTCTTGTAATTTTAACTTTATTCTTGAAATGTCGACTTTATTCTCGACATTTTGTCTTTATTCTTGTAATTTTAACTTTATTCTTGAAATGTCGACTTTATTCTCGACATTTCAACTTTTATCACAAAGTTGTTATTTATCTTTATTCTCGTCATTTTCTCTTTATTCTCAAAATGTCAACTTTATACTTTTTGGCTTTATTGTTTAACTTTCAACTTAATTCTCGAAATGCCGACTTTATTCTTGACATTTTGTCTTTATTCTTGTAATTTTAACTTTATTCTTGAAATGTCGACTTTATTCTCGACATTTCAACTTTTATCACAAAGTTGTTATTCATCTTCATTCTCGTCATTTTCTCTTTATTTTCAAAATGTTGACTTTATTCTTAAAATGTCGACTAAAAATTGTGACTATTTTCTCAAAATCTCATCTTTATTCTCACCATTTCAACTTTTGTCACAAAATTTTTATTCAACTTTGTTCTCGTCATTTGAACTATACTGTCAAAATGTCTACTTTATTTTCATAATTTCAACTTTAATGTTGACTTCCCCAAAAGTATTTTCTCCCTCTAACATGGCCCTAATGCTCTTCTGTATCATTGATGTGTTTGTTTGAGGCTGTAATTTCGCACTTGTGTACAGATTTTGTTGTCAACTTTTATGTAAAGAACAAAAAAATAAAAAAAAATAAAAATTAGATAAATGCTCGGTTTGATGTCTTTACCATGTCTTCTCGCCCAAATGCATTGAGTTTCTGCCTTGTGCTTGATCAGCTTCGGTTGGTGTACCTAATAAATTGGCCGCTGTGCTCCAGGTGCTGCAGCCCTCGTGTCCTCGGCCTCCCCTGTGGCTGTCCCGGGTCAGAACGTCACCTTGAACTGCACCTTGACGTCCTGTGGCGAGGTCACCTGGTACCTGCTGCGCTCCAACCGGCTGAGGCCGCTGCTCACCGCCAC
Source organism: Scarus forsteni (assembly GCA_036419115.1). Taxonomy (NCBI): domain Eukaryota; kingdom Metazoa; phylum Chordata; class Actinopteri; order Labriformes; family Labridae; genus Scarus; species Scarus forsteni. The sequence continues at coordinate 1,260,809 of JAZDUH010000486.1, read as the reverse complement.
CTTTGACATATTCAATCCCACGATGAATCGTGCCACGGTGGATTATCACGTCGCGGCGGACAGGCGGAGGCTGAGGGTAGCTCAGAGGAACTGCTCCGTGGACCTGGAGGTCCTGTGGGTGAAGGAGGAGGACGTGGGGCTTTACTTCTGCTCCGGGCGAAGAGACGGGGAGGTTCACTTCAGCAGAGGGATCCAGCTGCACCTCCAGGGTGAGGATACAGACTTCTTCACAGGTGACTTCAGGCTTCTTTACGTCTTTAAACTCAGATAAAACTCTCTAGAATATTCGCTCAGGGAGGTTATTTCATTCTTTTTTATCATTTTGTTGTTTCAAAAACCCTCCCTCACTGTCTGTGGAAAAACTAGGGGTGTCCCGATACAACTTTTTCCCCTCCGATACGATACCGATATCGCAGCCTTGAGTATTGGCCAGCATCGGTATCAGATATTAATCATAATCAAACTTTTATTACTTATTTACTTATTTCCAAAATGTCAGCTTTTTCTCTAAATGTTGACTTTATTCTCAGAATGTCGTTTTTTTTCTCTCGAAATTTCGACTTTATCACGACACTTCATCTTTTCACACAAAATTATTATTCAACTTTATTCTCGTCATTTCATCCTTATTATCGAAATGTCGACTTTATTCTCAATATTTCAACTTTTGAGAATAAAGGACATTTTGTTTTGCAGTGGCAGCAGAATGAAAAAAAGTGGTTAAAATGAGGGTCAATGGGGCAGAAAAGGGCTCTAGGGGCCTGACTGTCAGTTTTTATATACACCATAAAATTTTGATACAGTGTGGAACTTTTTTGTTAGATATCATCATCTCAGTGTAGAAAGTGGGAACTGTTTAAATAAAATGTTATTAAAAAATAAAAATATACCTCAAAAGAGCAGAAAAGTCTCCTGGAGGCTTGGCCATGTGACCCTTAGCTGTCCCGTCTCTCTCTAGCGTTGTAGACCGTCTGTGGCTCATCAGGTTCTTTCTGTTTCCACAGGAGCAGACGGGGAGGCCGTGGGGCAGCCATGTTGGAATTTGGGGATCTACCTCCTTGTAGCTTCACTCGCCTTGTGCCTCGTCTTCATCGCTGGTCTCCTCCTTCGCTCAGGTCAGCTTTACAATTTAAACTCTTTACAACACAAAAAGCTAATCAGATCAGGTTCAAACCGTGCATCGGGATGTAGAAGAAAGGGGGTTGAAGTGACTTAAATATCTCTAGGGTTTACAGAGAATGGTCTAAATAGAGAAAATATCCAGTGAGGTGAGTACTCTGGGCCAAAACGCCTTGTTGGAGATCATAGAAAGACAACAGTGACTCAAATAACCGCTCATTACAGCCAAAGTCTGCAGAAGACCACACACATGACGGACTACAGCAGCAGAATTCCACACCAGGTGCCATTCCTGTTAGTCAAGAACAGGAAACTACAGCTACATCACATTAGAACATCACAACACAGACTTGACACTAGAAATAAAAACAGTCAAACTAAAAAGACCCATGTCATTGTGAACTTCATCATCACGTTTTACAACCTAAAATATAAAAGCAAAATAATTTGCTTTCCAGCCTTCCAATTAAAGGTGCAGTGTGTAGAAACTGGCATTTTAGCACCATCTAGTGTTCACATGTTGGAACGAGCCCATCTGTTTCTAATACATCACCTCACTAAGAGCCGGTGAAGACCAGAAAGGACTAACTATTATTATTGATAGATTATAGGTCAGTTAAGATTATGATTATAGGTTAAAAAAAATTTCTAACTTAATTAAAAAAAAGTTTTATGGGGATGATTGTTCACCTATTTTGACGGACTTGGCATCCAAATAGAAACATTATATCCTGTATCCACCATTTCTGTTCAGTGAAATGCTGCCAACTTCTACACACTACACCTTAAATAAACTTTTCTTCCTTTAATAAAAAAAAATACAAGCCTATAAAAGTACTTGTGCAAAACCTAACAGGGCCATCATCATGAAAACTGTGAAGTTTCAGTATTTATATTTTTTCAAACTTTGTAACAATTTACAGTTTAAGTGAATGAAAAAAATCTCAATTTTTAATTTTTCAATCTTCTGCAGAAAATTTGAATTAATCAATTTAATCGATATATTACCCAGCCCTAATGTTAGTTATTTATTTTATCTACAGCTCTTTTACAATGACCTATTTAATCATTTGTAAGCTCTCTGCTCAGTAGTTTATCACCGATTTAGTTCTAGTTTTACCATCTTTTCTTGTTTTAATATACTCCTTTTTATTTTTATTCTTATACTTTAAGTATTAATTTATGTTTTAACTTTTACCCATCCCCTATCTGCCCTCTTTCCTTCTATCAAGTCTAATAAAGTTATCTATCTATAAATTTATGATCTGTTTATTGTCGTGTTGTCTCCTTGCTATTGTACATAAATCAAAATACCTCTTCTTCCTTACGTGTTGTAAATTACTGCAGCTGTTTCCAGTTTGCTGTTTTCCTTCCTTTTGTTGCTTTAGTCTCTGTTTGACCTGACTGTTGAATTGATTGTACCCTTCAGTCTGTTAAAGCACTTTGTAAACATCTGTTTATAAAAGTGCTTTATAAATAAACTTATTATTATTATTATTATTGAACAACAGAAGATGGATCAGATGAGTCTGGATTGTGCTCCACATTCAGATTTAGGCTCAGAGTTAAGGAGTTCCTTCACACCAGGCTCAGTTAATGTAACTTTATTAATCAAACACAGCAGAAAGATTGATTCCATATTTGTGCATTACAAACATATTTCCTGCATTGATGGTAGTTGTAGTCCAGTGACCAGTAGGACTACAAAAATCAGGAAGAATGAGTACAACATGATAAAAGAGATCACATTTAAGAACAAAGAAAAATGTAAATCATTTCATTCTCTAGAATAAATCATCCTTCCTCATGGAGCTAAAATCACATAAAAACTTAGACACAGCAGCACAAATATTCTTATTTTTCCTCTCTTATAAAGATTAAAGGATTCAGGATCAGAGTTTCTTAACAAAAACCTAAAATACATCTGTTTAATTTGATGCAACCCTACGTTAATAAAAGTCCCAGTGTTCACCACGAGATGGCAGCATTAAGATACGACCCTGCTGCACAAGAAGAAGAAAGAAAAGACACATGCATGCATGACAAGCTCATTTTTTACCTGTTTATCATCACACACAAGTCCAAAGACACACCCTGAGGCAGCAGGACTGTCATGAGAGGCAGCTTTAGTTGGTAAATAAGTAAAGAAAAAGAGGTCCCTCGTCTTTTAAATCAGAATATTACTTTCTGTTTTGTGTAAAGAGCTAAACTAAGCAGTTCCTTTCATCGTTACAGTCTGTGTTCAAAGTAGAATTAAATCAAAAAAGCAAGATAAAAGTGGGCATTAAGTGGTGATGAGGTAAAACCTTATCAATATTTAACATTTTGTGAATATTACTGACAATTTATGGAACATTTATGGCCAATGATTCTGAATCTGTGCCACGAAAAATGAGTGTTGGTCCGACCTGGTATTAGCAAGGTGTACCTAATAAAGTGGCTAGTTAGTGCTTTTTTTTCAAGTATGTTTCGATGCGAGGAAAGCAGGGGCAAAAATATGAGCTCTAATTAAACATAATGCTTTTTAAAATCATTTATGTTAAATACTTTCATGTGGCCAAAGCATCAATCTCCCAAAGTCCTCGAGGATCAAGAGCAGCAAAGAGCTCAGGAAGCAAAGGAGCTGGTTTAAAGTGAATGTTTGCTGACTTTGTGCAAAACTGATTTATCTTCAGCTCGTGCAGAGATTTGTTCTCACACTTTTGTAACACAGGGTTTGATTACCAAAACAACAGCGATGTTGGCAACACTTTTTTAAAAAAGGTTTAAGTTCATCTTCATAGCTTTGGATCTGGAAAAGCAGAGCTTGACAGTCACAACATGCCTCAGGAGGATTCACTAGTTTTCATTTTATCTCCAAATCCTGATTAAAAAAAAAACAGGTTGTCTTTAAAACACTTCAGGGAGAGCCAGCTGGCCCATTAGGCAATAGAGGTAAATGTTAAGGGCGCCGTGGCCTCAAGGGGGCACCACAAAATGGGGAAAAATCCCCTCATAATTTTTTTTAAGTTGTAAAGTTGAAGAGTAATGGGGATCTCCTTACACATTTTTCACGCTAAGAATCTTTTGGATCCAGCACCCTACATTGGATGTGCGTGCCCACCCCTTGTACTTTTCAACTATGTTAGCTCAAGAAAAAATTTTTGGGAAAGTCGACATTAAAGTAGAAATTTCGGGATCAAAGTTGAATTGGCGAGAATAAAGTTGAACAACAATTTTGTGAAAAAAGTCGCAGTGTCACCAAAAAAAGAGAAAATGTTGAGATTAAAGTCGAAATACAGTGTATGTCGACTTAATGCTTAAAATTTCAACTTTTATCACAAAATTGTTATTCAACTTTATTCTAGTTATGTCACATTTATTCGCAAAATTTCTACTTATAAATAATTTTGGGGAAGTCCACATTAAAGTTCAAATTTTGAAAGTCAAAATTTCAACAATAAAGTTGAAATTACAAAAATAAAGTTGAATTACAATTTTGTGATAGAAGTCCAAGTGTCAAGAAAAAGAGCGGAAATGTTGAGAATAAAGTCGAAATACATTGTATGTGATCTTTGTTCACAGCATTTCGACCTTTATCATGAAAATGTTATTCAACTTTATTCTCATCATTTCACATTTATTCTCGAAATTTCCATTTTAATGTTGAAATTTCCACTTTAATGTCGACTTCCCCAAATTTATTTTCTCCATCTAACATGGCCCTAATACTCTTACGTATGAAAGATAATTTTTAAAATTAACTCTTAAAATGCTCACATTGATTCAAATGTAAAGCAGTGCAGTTTACAGTTAGTTTATTTAGATTTCGTGTACAGTTATTGCATAGTGTAAATGTGCAAACCTGTGTGGTTATTTAAATTGCTTGACCTTGAATGTTGTATTTATTATTTATTACTATTATTATTTATTCACACACAGGATTTTTTATTTTTGGTAAGGGTATTTCTTATTGTATTTCATATTTTTTATTTTTTTTCTAATTTGCTCAGCATGTCACCTGGTTAACATGTTATTTTATAAATTAAAAACAGTGGTAGAAACAATGAATTTATTTTCTTTTGTAAGCGTATGTAAATCGCAGATGGAGGGGGGCCATTTAAAGGAGACATATCATACTGATGCATGATTTAATACTTACATATAATATAATAAATTTGAAAACAAGACCTTACACCCCCTTAATTTTCAAAAAATGAGATATTGTATTTTTTCTGATATCCTAGAACGAGATTTGATGCCTCTGAAAATAGGTCATTGCGAGATGTCCGCGAGATTTCAAACGTCATCACATCACGAGGTACCTTTCTGTTTATTGGAGTAATCTGATAAAACACTTCCTCCTCTGTGATGTCCGTTAGCCACAAAACCGTCACCGAGGAACACATCCACCAAGCAGCAGTATAAAGCTCCCTAGCTCACACTCCCTCATTACCAGCTCTGGCCTGTAGGGGGACTCAATACACGGTCGCTGCTTTGAGCCTGCCGGAAAAGTAGAAGAAGTAGAAGAAGAAGGACAGGCTGGCTCAAGCTCTGATAGACCTGACCAATCAGAGCACAAAGGGCTGTGACGTTGCGAGGTAACTTTAGGTCAGCCTGAGAACCGAGCGTTTCAAAGAGAGCTTGATAATGGCCTAAAATGAGGATTTTGAGAACGCTATTGTGGGGCAATGAAGGAACTAAATGACTTGTACTGAGGGCAGAAATGCTTTACAGGCATTCTAGTCTGGCATAGTGAAAAGGAGAAACAAGCATGATATGTCTCCTTTAAAGGCTGGCTCTGGCTTCACATATGAGGTTTTCAGTAGGCAGTGAAGGTTAGTGAGTCATTCGGATAATCAGAAAATATTCTCTGTACATTACATAGACACAGATGGACGCCCTGTTGACTAATTGGGTCGACCATGGGCGCCATATTGGATAAACATGCACTACAAAGCAATAAGCTGACAAGGAAACAGTCGCTCTTCTGGGAAAACTCAAATATGAAAACTTAACTGACTTTAAATCACAGTGTATAATGTGATGGTTGAATCACGGTGTATAATGCTGACAGTAAATCAGGTGGATCCAGCTGCTCTGCAAGGTTAACTATGACTACCACTGATGTAGACTGATATTATTTTGGCTTTCCTATCACTTAGCAAAGATTAAAGAAATCCGTCACAGCCTCAACCTTTGACTTTACTATTTTGACTTTGATTTGTTGTCTCAACGGTGGTCGTCATGATATCTGATATGAACATAAATCATCCAATAATAACCCGTTTCAACAAAGTCAGCTTACTTAACCTATTGTGAACCATTTACGCACTTTTCATTCTTCATTTCCTGGTCAATTTGGCAGCATCTATGCATATGGCAGTAATTTTGTCAAGCCTGTGTGTCTTTATTTTATTTATTTCCAGCTTAGCTCCTGCAGTAAGTCTAAAACACCCGAAGTACGAACAAGTGTGACACTCAGACTGCTGTGGGCAAAAAACGCCCCATTGAAACCCATTCAAACGGCCAATTTTGTTCTTCCTTCCATTAAAGCATCGAACGTGCCTTTTCTTAGATCAGGGTGTCAAAATGAGCTTTTGCCTTGGACTTTATCATTTTAACTCTTACACCCTTAAAACCAGATGACAATGAGTGAGTATTTGGCACAAAAAGTCAACACTGATTCATTAAAATCAGTGTTGCTGCTGATCTTTGACATATCCCAGGATGTCCTGATCTGAAACAAAAAAAATCTACTTTGCTTTTTTAAAAATTCATGAATATATGATGTGTATGATTTGCTCTAATGTTTCTTTAAAATTCAAACCTAACATTTTTTTCAAAACCATTGATGTTTAGTATTTTTCGTAGCTACATGCCGATCAGAATGAGTGTGACTAATATTACAAGTGGGCCTAAGGGCGGCTTAATTCGGTTTATGCAGTGGTGTTGATCCGTCCAATATGGCGCAGATGTTGACATACGTACTCCGTGAATGTGGCGTCTACCTGTTTATGTCTATGTTGGGTCGTCTCACACCTGCTTGAGCAGCAGCCCGTATGGTCTGATGGACTCCTGCACGATTCCTCTGGTTTGGAGATCGTTCATGCCCTTACGAATGTAAATCAACCACACGTTTTCTCTCTGGCACTTCTTCCTCTTGGACGGGTTGATGCGGTTCTGGAGCAGCACTCTGTACGTCTTCCCGTCCACTTTGGACTTGAACGTCTTGCAGTACTTCTCCGCCATCTTGATGTCGGGCGTGGAGTACACGCCGCGGCCCTGGGTGTCCGGTTGGACCATGGAGGCAGCAGCAGCGTCGAGGAACTGAGGGGCGTCCGACGGCTCCCCTGTGTGGGTGCAGATGATGCCGAGGGAGCCGTCCATGTTGTGTCCATGGTACGAGACCGGCCAGGCGTTGTTACCGGTCCCCAGCCAGGAGTCGCCACCATCGTACTTCTGGGTGACCCGCAGGGCTGCACGGTTCCACCCGCAGGGCCGGACGTACTTTTCATCCCCGCGCTTGAACAAAGTGTCACCGTCCTAGTGAAAAAGAAGGCAGTGTTCAGTTTGACAGCATGTTTTAATTTTAGTTTTAGTTTTCGTCTTTTGCCTAAAATATCTTTTAGTTTTAATAATAATTTAGCTTCTAAATTGTTTAATTCTAGTCTAGTTTTAGTTAATGCAATTTCAAAACATTTTAGTCGATGAAATCTACTGTAAACTTAGTCAGCTAAAATATGAAGTGTAAAAGGTAATGTTTTTTTCATCTTTCCTTAAAAATTTTCAATGTAAAATTTTGAGAGCCTATCTTTGTCTGTTTTTCCTTATTCACCTCAGTGTTTGTAACACCAATTCACATAATCATAATTTGTTGAAGGAAAAAAATTTGATGATAAAAAGATATAAAGGCCTATATGATTCCTCAGAAAACTGTTTAAACTGCTAAATCTCTAAATTTTGCTCTCTGTGATGTTTTCATCTGGAACAACAAAAATTTTGTCGCAGAAATGAAAGAAATGTGTTCACGTCCAGGATAACCCTTAACAGACACGTCAACCGGCAGGTTGACCAACATATCTGCTTCCTGATTGGACAAACTGAGACATAAAGCCCCAAATGTTGGCAAATAAAGAGGGAAGAACACATTTTTCCAACAAACAATTTGTTGGAAATGTGTGGCTTAGTTTGGAAGACAAAGGGTTAAACAGAGATTCATTTTTCTCATATTCCAGACTTTTTTCTCAGACTTAAACCGGCCACAAATCAACCACATTGCAAGATCACACTGAAGACAATCTTAATGTTTAAATGGAGGACCTGGTACGCTGTTTTAAAAATAATTAACATATTTACAGCAACAACAACCAAAGTACCTCGGGGCGAAACATAAGGGGCCTTTGGCTGCCTTAAATGCAGCCAGACAGTGGAAAGAACCAGAAATAGTCAGACAACATACAAGACGGATTGAGCAGTTATTAAAGTGACGTTAATTTTAATTAAAAAAAAAAACAGAAGAAGTTAGACAGAAAAAAATACTATAGGGAAAGGAAGGCAAATAAATTAATATAAATTTAAATAAATAAATATGGTAAAATTTAAAGAGCTAAAACCAGATGTGTCATAAAAGCAGCTAAAGTAAGATGGTTAAAAGAAAGCAGTTAACAGAGAACAAACTCCAAATAATGAATCTGAACTGAAATATAGAAAAAACACTTATATAAAGATGACTGAGCCCAGTGCATTCTGGGAGTTGGAGTACTTATACCTTTAACGCAAAGGGAAGTGACACAGCTCTTTATGTGGGGCACCTGTGGCCTTGTTACATAAAGTTTTACCTCCTGTACAGCAGAGACGGACATGCCCCCCCTCCCCCCTCCCCCCCTGACCACTTCCTGTCCCACTCCTCATTTTTCTAACATTTAAAGGACAAACACAGCCAGAACCACATGACCTGTGACCTCTCACCTTGATGTTGGTGAAGTCGTAGTCGTACTGCGGGTGGAAAAACTCCGCGGGGTTGATCCTCATGGTGGCCTTCAGGCTCTCGGAGGGCCCGGCTGTGGAGGGGCCCTCGCCCAGGGGCAGGGGGGCGCTGTACAGGTCCCCATCGTCCTGCAGGGACAGGGTCCCGAGGCTGGGGTACTCCAGCTCCTTGAAGCCCTCCTGCTTGTAAAACTCCCGGAGGGCCACCACGTTAACGAAGTCCTGCGGGGTGAGCTGGGACGTCCCGTCCGTCTGCTCCACGTTACAGCCGGACAGGGCGGACAGGGCCTCCAGGCACAGGCGGGTGTCGGGCATGCTGGTCCGAGGGGGTGCAGTCGACTGTTTGCCAAATAAAAGACTCCCTCTGACTGTCCCTGACAGCTCAGAGCCGCTTTTCTCCTCCTAAAGCAGAAAATAAGGAGCTCAGACTCACGGCTGCCTCCCGAACAAACAGCTACTTTTTACTTTCACTTTCTTTTGCGGAGGGGGGGGGGCTACTTCCCGGAATCAGAGCCTGGGCTGGTTCAGGGCTGCGCCTCTCTCATACTCTGTTTGTGTTGTTTGCCCTGAGGGAGATGAAATAAACCCGTCCAACTTCATGCTTTAAAAGATTTAATATTAAAGACTCAACGCAAGAGCAGGAATCACGATTAAACAAAACATCTCTAAAGGAGTTTCTGTGTAGTATCACTTTAGTACGGTGGCCCTGAGGTGCAAAACATGATGACAATTGATAAAAATAAACACACAAATTTAGATTTAAAACAAGAAAATTCTGTCAGAGCTCCCCAACTGTGGAGATAAGGTAACTGATTCAGCGACATCTTTTAAATCACACCTTAAAACCGTTTTTTTAAAGACTTGCTATCTCGTGCTCTTTTTTTTAATTACTTATTTGACTATTTTAACTTCTACTGTTTTCTTTTACTTACCTATTTTACCACATAGTAAGTGATTTTGTAAACTTAACAGTATTTTACTGTAATATCTACAGCTACCTTCTGTAAACAGCTGTGCAGTGAATTACTGTAAATGGCAAAATATTGTTGAAAATCATTCTGATTTTTGTAAAATTTACAGAATTTACCATATAAGCTATAGTTATTTACAGTAAAATGTCAATACAGTAAAAACTGAAAGTGGTAACAGATCAGGAGAAAAATCCACTTTTCCCAGAAAAACTGACCAATAGCAGGTAACTTTATTTTAGGTTGTGTTTCACATATTTGGGTGAAACCACTGTTTGAGTAAATGTATTTCATTACATTAAAATTATGTATGTGATAGTTTTATTTTTATTTTTTTACAAGAGTATATCTTGCTAATACATGGTCTTAAAAATTTATATGAATTAAAATACAGCAAGTTCACTGCAATTTAAAATGCATTAAAAGTCGTATTTAATGATAGTGTAAATAGAAACACAGTAAGGATGCGGTTTCGCGTCCGGTGTGGCCGCACCATAAAACAATTATAGAAAAATACATCAGTATTCCTGTTAATTTAAATAGTGTAATACTACTTTAAAGACATTTACAGTAATTTACTGACATCTTGTTGCCAGTAAATTACTGTAAAATTTGCAACAACCCTTTTAAAATGCATTTGAACTTCTACTGTTCTCTTCCTCCTCACATTTTCTCATCATTTTTACCATCTTTTCTTGTTCTGATTTGCTTTCTTTTTATAATCATTATCTCTATTCCATTTAATTTATTAATTTATTTATTATTATATATTATTTCTCTTTCACCTAACGCCAAAGCAGGAATCGTGATTAAACAAAACATCTCCAAAGTAGGTTTATGCCCAGTACGGTGGCCCCAAAGTGCAAAACATGATGACAACTACTTAAAAAACACACAAAAAAGAATTTAAAACTTGACTCAACTTTGGAACGCCCTGTTGGAGGTTAGACTTGCTTTTCTTACTTGCTATTTAAGTAAAGTTATTATTATTATTATCTTTATTAAATTATGAAAAAATTATAAAATGAAATGGCAGTAACTGATTAAAACAAGCAAACTGACACAGAACCACAAAGTAGTGATTTATTTTTTACTGTTGCTGCATTTTTGTCTTTGTTGATTTTGTTTATCAATTTGTTGTTGATTTTTGATTGTTGAACCCCATATGTGGATTTTTTTCTTTTATTTCTTTTGTTGTTGAGATTTTTAGAACTTTCCTTTTTTACTTTTGTTTTAGTTTTCAAAAGAAGCATTTAATGATTGTCTGAACATGTTTTTGATGTATTGTTACTTTTTATTTATATGCTTTTATTTGTTGTGATATCTGACTATTTATTGTGAGTTTGATTGTTTTTTTATTAATTGTTCCTATTTATTAAATGTTACTTGAATTGTTCTAATTTTGTTTGTCGTTCCACTTTTATTAGTTTTGTCTTTGTGATATGTTGTTTTTTGAGTAGTTGTTGCCTTGTTTTGATTCTTCATTGTTTTATTTATGATTTTTGTGTTGTGTTTTATTTGTTGTGTTGTGTTTTATTTGTTGTTGGATTATTTATTGGTTTTGATTTTTTGATTTGAAATGTTTTTTAGTGTTGAGTTTTTGCTTTTAGGTTTTGTGGTCTGACTTTTAGTGTTTAGATTTTTGTTGTTGTGTTTTAGAAATTATGTCTTTTGTGTGTTTTTCTTTTTGTTGTTGCATTCTATTTTTATGTTTTGAGATTGGTTGTGTTTGTGTCTTGTTTTTTTACATTTTCTGGTTGTTTCTAATTTGTTGGTGTGTTTGTGGTTTGTTTCTTTTCACTGTGTGTTGTTGTATTTCTTGTTCTGTGTAGTTTCTGTTTCTATTATTTGTGTTATTGACTTGCTTTGCTTTTTGTTTCATTATCAAGTTTTTGGATTCATTTTGCTTTTGGTTTCTTTGGTTTTGTTATTGTTGTTGCCTTTCTGATACGTTTTGTGTTTTGAAAAGCTGTTTTATATTTTTTGTGTTGTTTTTGACCAATTGCTTTGTCATTTTAAATAATTTTCATCATTTCTTCTTGTTTCCCGCCCCCCCTCACAGATAGTTTCTGATGTTTGTCATTTTTTTTAAGTAAAAGCTTCCACAGCAGAGTCAGAGTTTTTTTGTGTGTCTGTAAACTTGGTTTAGATTCTGTAAAATCAGCTCATATCTCCCGTATCTCTGATGTCTGAACTTTGTCTTCATGAAGTCTGTTTAACGATCACACTGACGGTAAACTCCGCCCCTCTGCAGGTAAACCTGTCCGCTGCTGCAGAAACAACAAGAGTCCAAAGGTCACAGAGGTCAGTAAATCCTCAGGTGTCATAACCTGCTATAAAAAACAGCTGTGATTCACAATTCCTCTTTTTTCTCACTATCACTTTAAGGTACAAATCTACAGAAGAGTATTATATTCCCTTGAAAAAAGAAAAATCTGGGTTTTTTTTCAGAATAATTTATTTTTGTTTGTTATTTGTGGTAATTATTTTTGTTTTTCTATATTTATGGGGTTTTTGTGTTAATTATTTTTGGGGGGTTTTGAGTATTTTTTTCTGCTTTCAGAGCATTTTTTCCTTTTTTTCAGAGTAATTTCTAAAAAAAAAATAAAACGAAAAAGAGTATCATACGGTGTGTGACTAAATTACTTCAAAAAACAGGATGTAAAAAAATTAACACGAAAAACAGTGGGATGAAGGTTCTTGTGCGATTTCGAAGTGTCTGGATAATTCAGGGGGGAAAAAATTACTCTGAAAAACAGGAAAAATAACCACGATAAACAAATCCATAAATATATTACACAGAAAGACAAAAATAATTACAAGAAAAACAAACAGAGATAAATTATTCAGAAAAACCTGTTTTTTTTTCATTAAGTCAATGCAATATGCCTCCGTACAAATCATTTAGTCCAAACATAAACATTTAAAAACTGCTTTACTCAGAACTAAAACAAGAGTTTGTTTTCCTTCTTTCCCGCTGATTGTTATTTCTTCTGTCAAATCCTAAATTTAGGACTGGGAATCTTTTTCTTACAATTCTGCTGAAGCTTGAAACAGAGTCAGAAGAGAAACAGCTTTTAAATACAAAATGTTTAAATTTTTTTTTTAGTTTTGTCATGGATTCGGTGTTGGGGTTCATTTGATATTTGACATGATAGGGCTGTCACATTTTACTCAGTATTTCAGTATCAATTGGAGCACTGAAATCAAAATCCAGACACAAAGTGAAAGTAAACTCAACATTTTAGGCCACAGCAGTGTTAATTCTGACAGCCCTTCTTAATTTGGTTTTGGTTTAGTCTTTTTCCTAAAATATTTTTTGTTTTTGTCATAATTTAGTCTCTAAATTGTTTTGATTTTAGTCTAGTTTTAGTTAATGAAATTCTACAACATTTAAGTCGTAAATTTAGTCGACTAAAATCTGAAGTGTAAAGGGTAAGGTATTTTTATGTTCCCTTGAATTTCTGAAGTTCTGTTTTCCTCTTGGATAAAATCAAACATCTAATAACCCTTTATTGAATGTTAGTAAAGTCTGAATGTCTAAATGAACAGAAACAAATGTTCCTTTGTGTGAAACAGATAATTAAAACACCTTGAGAAAATGAAGGAGATCCATGTGGAAGCACTTTGGGCTCCTCTGTGTGTCGATTATGTGCAAAGTAACTGACCCGCTATGACAAACTTGCAGGCCCGTTTGTCCAGCGTGGTCACGTTGTGCTCAGTGGATCAACACGATGTTTCTTCTGTCTCTGCAGGAAAAGTCGCTGCACTACTCCAGCCTGAGGCACGATCCGAGGCCCCGCCCCCCTAACCAAGGACAAGGCTCGGGATTGGTCACAGAGGACGTCGTCTACTCCATTGTTGGTTGGAAAAACTCAAACTGCTGAAACCACCGCTGATTTATTTTATATTATCTTGTTTTTTTTACACCAATAACAGCTCTCAAATCAAGTCTTCAAAGACTTTTTAAAATTTACTTTCTGTTTCAGCCCTTCCTGTTTTGTCCTGTAGAGGGCAGAAGAGAGGCGGCAGGTGCTTTTTTTCAAGTCTTCCTCTCTTTTCTCATTTGTACCAGAAAATCTGTTTCATGTCTTATTTTTTTTCGTATTCCTAGAGGGCCGGAGTGTTGCAACTGATAAAATATTCTTAATTTAATGCATACATTTAAAAATATTTTACCCTACAGAAACAAGAACTTTATCAAACAAAAACTTTTCATATCAGCATTTAAACTCAAACGCCAGTTTAAATGTTCATTTTGAGTAGCAGATCACAAATTCCAGCTACCAGCTCAACTGTTTGGTAAAGGTCATCAGTAAATTCAATTCATATTAAACATTTAAAAATTAGAATAAGACAAATCAGTGTTTGATTCTGTTAACATTTAAAGGAAAAGAGAAAACTGCAAACAAACCAAAAACAAGATCTCTTCATGGTGTGGTTCTTGGCGTAAAAAGCTAACAGTTACATAAAAATGCACAAATTTTTTGGGACAAAATCAATTAGAAAAGGCAGAAATGATCTTAAATAAAATAGAAATAAAAAAATAATTACAATAGATGATATTGAGTTTGAAAAACACACAAATGTTTTTTAAGAATAACAGATTAAATATATCTTATATCAGTAAATGGTCAAGTGATTAAAAATCAAAATGATGGTATTGATTATGATACATTTTTTGCGTTTTACACCTTTAAATCCAACACAAAGAAAATATCAGGTCTTTTGGTTTGTTTGCAGTTTTTCTGTATTCTAAAATATCGACAATATCTGGTCCCTGAAAGTATATTTCACACTTATTTTGTGATTCTGATTTAAAAATGCACTTAATATTGCATAAAAGGGGATTTTACAGGAACTCTTCCAGCCAATCACAGCCCTGCCTTCTTTAATTAAAACTGATATTAATGTGTTTCAGGTAGATTTATGCACTTTAGGTTAAACAGCCATCTTTTCGTGGTTGCGAGGGGGTGGAGCCTATCCTGGCCGACATAAGGAGAGAGGTGGAGTCAACCCTGAACAGCCTCAGCCAATCACAGGGCTACATATAAAGATTTGGAGTCACCAGTTAACCAACTTACATGTGAATGTGATACTGTATCTATTTAAAAATTTAAAAAAGCATTTTTCTATTTTCCTTTTATGGGGTCTCCATTGTTTGAAGAATCTATTTATCTCGAGTCTTTTATAAATTGTTTTAAATTGTTTTTTAATTGTTTTATCTTACTCTATAGGACTTTGAGATTGTGAAAATGTAAAGTGCAATAAAATAAAAAATATTATTATTATTATTATTATTATTATTATTAGATTTAGGTCATTTTTTGTAACTTTGGGTGAATTTGTTTTTCAGCCAGACAGATATGGAAACATCCATCTTAACACACAGATTATTAATTATTATTATTAATTAACACACAAAGAAATGATCAGTTTGGAGAAGACGAGAAATGTTGTTGTCACTCTGGACAGTGTTGGATAAATTTCCTTCTGCATCTTTTCTTTTTCAGTGTTCAATCTTTTTTAATGCTTGACATATTTGCATGAAATCGGCTGTTGCAATGAAAATGAGCTTGTCAGATTTTAAGGTCATGTTTTCCACGATCATTCTTGAATGCTGTCTTGTGTCAATACGCCGCAAAAAGTGTTTGAGGGATTTTTTTCAAACTTTGCACAAACATCCAACATGACGCAAAGAAAAACCAGCTGGATTATGTAGGTCAAATGTCAAAGTCTTTTTGTTCTTTGGTTATTCTTCCCTTGTGAATTCAGTTTCTCAAGCAAAACTGTGTTCTTACTTAAACTCAGGCTAACGCTGCCCGCCTTCGATGCTGCACGACATGGCGAAGCGTCGTCTTCCTTTATTTCAGTGAGTGAAATGATTTACTTTCACTTTGAACGTCGAGAGAGTAACTTCGGCTCACTGAGCAGTGTATTGATTCATGTTTTTAGACCATCCCTCATCAAAAAAAGCTTTTCATGCCTGTTTCTCCACCTGTACACCAGCATTCTTTCGTATCTTACCTCACTCTTGAGTCGGGCTTGACTAATCACTGTGGACCTGCTTGTTCGTAGGTCAGCAAAACTGGGTTTTTGCATGTGCCCTATGGTTTAGTTTTGTGTGTATTTCTTTTAAAATTAGATAAAGTGGTGACCTTAGTCTTAATATTAAGGATGCACCGAATATTCGGTGACTGCTGAGGCAATAGTAAGGCCAAATAGTTCCGTGAGTCGCAATGACGAAATCAAATACGTCATTTCGTGTGACTGTGGCGAAGCAGAATTGTGCCAAAAGGACAATTATTCATTTGTTGTGGGTTTATCCACTTTAATGCACTTTAGTTTTTTTTTAATGCATGTTTTATTTTGCTTCAAGGCCTAATATGAAGGAAAAATTTTGTTGTGCTTTTTTTGAAAAGCAAAGGCTACTGGAATATTAAAAATGACAAAATATTTAATAAACAATTACTTTCTTTTAAAAACATTTCTAAAAAATTTTTCTAAGCTCTTTATGCACTATTAAAAAATATAGTGAACTACTTAGCCTCCCGATTGGATATTTGGTATTCGGTATTCGATATTCAATATTCTGTATCCGGCCAAGCGTTTATATTTTATTCAGCTTCGGCCACAGATTTTCATTTCGGTGCATCCCTACTTAAAATAGATAACGTAACATAATAAAGTAAAAAAAAAAAAGCCACAAGAAGCACACAAGACAGTTTAGAGTTGCCATCTGTTGGCTGTAGGCAGTCACGCTAATGCTACCTATTGACTCCCAGTGTTTGAGCTAAGCTAATTAGCGGTGGGTGAGCTCTTCCTGTCTCTTCCTTGTGACTGCAGCACAGTCAGAAGAATGGGATCTGCTTGTCCTGGACTCTGGAGTGAGGAAAGACATGAAACAAAACAAAGAAACCAAACAGAAATGAGAACACAGGAGGTCTGGAAACTGTTTTTACTTTAAGGAAACTGTACAAACACAAATACTGAACCGTGAATGTGAAAGGTGTTACTGCTCCTCCAGTTTTCGGAGCTTTCTATACAAAATATGTAACATCCACTGTTTTTATTTCCACTGTGCTGCACTGATGTTTTCATATTGTCATTCAATTCTGTGCAATGTAAGCTACTTTTTAAAATAAAATAAACTATTGAGAACATTTCTTACCTGTGGTTGCACCTGCAGGTTGCCTCAGTTTTTATATTTAAATAATTACCAAGAGTTTTCTAAAACTGCTTCTCGTGACTATTTGTTTAAAGCCCCATCCACACGAAGCCAAACCGAGGTCTAAACGCATACGTTTTTTGCCAAATCTGCATATATGCGTAAGATTTTGAAGTGCTGTATACGCAGCTCCGTGATTACTGGCTCTCCGCAAGTTTTCAGATACGCTTACGTCATAGTTTCATATCTTCATTGACACACATGCACCACACGCAGCAACGACGTCAACAATGGCGACGTATGGTGAAGCATATGTGCTGAAGAAGCTAGTGACCCTACTATCACTGTTGCAGCAAAATCTCCTTCTACTCAATCACCACCGAGTTGAACAAACAATTATCGAGGACACATTACGGCACTTTATGATCACTTTATCACAATCTCTGTTTACAACTTTTGCCACAATTGCGCATGCCCACTGTTTTTTGTCTGTTTCTGCTTGTTTCCGTCATATCGTTACAGCGCCCCTAGAGGTCTAGCATGTGTTTTACAGCGTTTTCATGCATATCGAGTGCATTCATGTAGACACACACATTTTCTGAGACGCCTTCGTGTTTATGACAATCGTTTTTGAAACTGTTAAGAGTTTTGTGCGTTTTGTTTTGTCTTCGTGTGGATGGGGCCTAAAACTCAAAGTAAAATGGAAATATCAAACTGAAACTTTAACCAAACGTAACAGATCACTGATGCACCGTGGGGATGTGATTTACGCAGGCAAAAGAAGTTCAATGTCCAAAAGTTCTGCGGTTTCCAACGGTTTATTTTTTGGCAAACAAGCAAACAAAAGAAGAAAGAAGATCACGGCTACAAAAAATCATCCGCCCACCCCGGTGCATGCTGGTCACCTACCTACATAAATAACATCCACAGTTTGTCATTACCAGACAACGAAAACTAATAATATACAAAACATATAATTATAGGAAACAAATGAGAAAAATATATTTATTTACATATCCCTTTCATGCATAATGTCCACTACAGTAGACAGATATTTGGAAAAAAATGCATCATGTCCAACTGCAGGTCGTGAATTTCCAAACTCTTCTCAAGTTTCATAAAAATATCGTCTTTGCACATTTTTATTACATCGAGATACTGCATCATAAATCCAAAATTTCCAAAGAAGGGCAAATCGGGTATTAAACTACAAACAGATTTCACATAATTTTGTATTTTTTATTTTAAATTTTGGTGTAATTCACATGTAAATAGTTTTATTACACAGCAACAATTCATGCACTTCAGATTTAGCTTTTTCTTTTATTTACTCTCGATAAATGTTTGTCAAAGATGTGTTTTTGAATCTTTAATAAATTCCACTAAATTACTGTTTATACTGTTGGTGCAGGATGTTGATTGTAGTGGTCAGATGCTTAACTCTCTCAAAAAATAACACTGAAAAATAAAAGAACATGATTTTTAACTTGTTTTAAAGTAAACAAAAAAAAACCATTTTAAGAAGTTTTCCTTGGTGGTTTAATAATTAATGCATTAAAGGGATATTCAACCTCTACAATCTGACTTACATTCATTCTAAGAAAGGAAAATGCAGCTTAATCAAACAACTAATACTTTGAATTACTTCCAAATTAAAATAAACCACTAAATACAAAAAAATAAACAAATAGCTCCAACACTGTTTATGAAGGTATTTTTGTCCTTAGCATCACTTTATGTGCAAGAATGAAGAGAACGCATATAGAGAAAGTCAAAGTTCCTAGGCTCCCTGAAGGCATCGTCGTCTGCTTTGCTCTGCTATCACTCACAATCCCACAGCCTTCTCAATCGAAAAATATGAAAATGAAAGTATTCATCCTGCAACTGAAAAAATTACACGATAAAGTATATTATAGATTGAAAAATGAAAAAAAAAAAAAACATTTTAAGATAAAGACAGTTGAATCAGAAGTATATTTAAACTGAGAAAAAGTTCCTTTACACTTAAATTAAATTAAATTTGGTGTTTTTATTG
Organism: Scarus forsteni; assembly: GCA_036419115.1. Taxonomy (NCBI): domain Eukaryota; kingdom Metazoa; phylum Chordata; class Actinopteri; order Labriformes; family Labridae; genus Scarus; species Scarus forsteni. The sequence goes on along the minus strand of JAZDUH010000486.1, from coordinate 1,241,551 downwards.
ATTTCTTTTTATTCAAGAACAAGCATTTTACTTTAAGTCTAACCTTTTCCAATCTTTTTTTGTTTTTAAATTGCACTTTCACTCTGGATTTAGCTCTTAAAAAAACATCCTTTAATTGGTTTAAATTGAATTTAATTGTGTCTTTGCTTGTTTTATCGAGCTGCAGCAGCAGGTTTGGTGATGACTGAAGAGTAAATGACTTTGTGGTGGTTCTGGTCCGGTGAAGTCCTGCAGGGTCTCTCCCTCCAGTTCTGCCGACCCAGAGAGGCGTAGTGGATCGTCTCCTCGGGCAGAGGTGGACCATCAGGAGCCTCACTCTCTGCAGAGACACAGATGATGACGGTTTATTTCAGGTAAAAACTCACCTGAGCTCCTTTAAGAAGACGATAAGAAGCTCTGATGATGTTACCAAAGTGTGTGACGGATGTCGTCCACGGCTGAAGCTCCGTTTCTTCACCGCTCTGAAAAGCTGCTGCAGGAGAAAAAACATCAACAGTAACTAATAAAAACAAGAGCATGTGGACAAAAACTCAAACTAAACTAACTGACATTTTCATCGACAAATAAAAACTAGACTAAAATGTCTGACAGACTTAATCCAATCAGACCTAATATGGTCATGTAGGAAGTAGAGACAAGTGATGAATCTATCCAATCACAGCTACTTTGGTTGTGTTAAAGGTTGGATGAGTTCAGAGGGACATCCAATCACAGCTGCCTTAGCTTGGTGGTGGTGGGATAAGTTGTGGAGCGATCCAATCAGAGCTGCTCTCTTTATGAATTGATATATTCATGTAGAGCAGGTTCACTGTTTGTTGTCAGTTCTGGTATTGTAACTGAGATGCTCTGCCAGGTAGCCTAAATAAAGGTGACTGCATTTCACACAAAGGAACATTTGTTTCTGTTCATTTAGACATTCAGACTTTACTAACATTCAATAAAGGCTTAGTAGATGTTTGATTTTATCCAAGAGGAAAACACGACTTCAGAAATTCAAGGGAACATAAAAATGCCTTACCCTTTACACTCAGATTTTAGTCGACTAAAACTAGACTGAAATTAAAACTATTTAGAGACTTCTTTTGCTGTTGTTTTTTGTTTTTGGTGTTTTATTCTTATTTAAAGGTGCAGTGTGTAGAAATTGGCATTTTTGCGCCATCTAGTGTTCAGATTTTAGAATGTATATTCACTTATATTTCCATATGAGTGTTAAATGATTCATCTGTGTGGTATAATTTAATGTGAAACAATAGTCTTGAGGTAGTTAAGCTATAGGCTATCGGCTGTTAGCTGATACAGCTTACAAGGGCAAACAATAGTTCATGGCCGTTAGCCGTAGCGGCTTATAACAGTGGCCACTAACAACAGTTAGCTACTACGGCCAACGGCCATGAACTGTTGTTTGCCCTTGATTGTCCAATCACAAGCTGCTGTTGTTTTTGAAGGTTTTGCTCCTGAAAATATTTTCTCAGAGCTCCTCCCAGATGGATTAGTGAAATATTTCCAGCGTGGAGCTGTCCATCTGGCATGTTATTTTACTGATCAATCAGATCAGCCTAATTTCTTCTTCTCTTGTTTTCATAATTGAAGCATCCAATCAGGAGCAGCGGAACATCAACAACAGATCAACAAGTGGCTGAGGATGAGTGGAATAATATTTCCTGTTAGATAAAGTAAAAAAGTGAGTATGTTTGCGTGTTATTATATTATAAATAAATAATCAGGTAAATTGTGCTGCCTATAAACAAATTGTTGAAGTTTTATTGTTTCTGTCTTTTCTTCATTCATCACTGACCTGAGCCGCTGAGCTTCTTCTCCCTCCTGCACCTCGCGCTGCTCAGCAAGACGCAAACAACCACCAGGAAGAGGATCAGCAACGCCAGACAGACCACGGAGACCACGGAGACCACCAGGAGCCCTGAGGTACACATGGACAGGGTCAGGGTCCAGACTCTGGACTGTGGAGCTGGTTAAGGTCCTGTTTACAAGAGGCCGAGTTTTACCAAATCAGACGAGTTTTCATTGTTTTTTAGCCTCCTGTTTACACGATAACAGAGCCGAGAGAGTCTGAATCTGAAAACTATTGAAAACACATCGTCGTATGTGCAGTACTCTTTCTCATGACGGCTGTGCACACATACCAGGAACAACAACAGCTTCATCGTCTACAGAGTAACATGTGAGCTGCTTGATGGTTGCAAATGGGAAGGCATTCCCAGAGGAAAAAAGAAAGTGTACATTTTATTTATTTATTTGTTTATTTGACAGGGACGATACATACAACATTGCCACAATGCGAAAATGTGAACATATATAAGACGTCTAGCTTCAGCTAATTTGCAGTCTTTGTCCCTGGTTAGGATTTACAGTACAATGAATTTTACAGAATATTGATACAATTTTACAAATAGAGTAATACAGTGACTACAGTCAATAAATACCATAAATAAATAGGCACAGTTGTAGTGACTGAGAGCTAAAACACACGTTACATTTAACATCAAAGATTATTAAAATAGTTTACTGATAGTTACTTGTGAGAAATTAATGTTCAGATTTCTGCTGCTGTTTAAGCCACTGTTTAACTTTTGCACTGAACTTTTTAAGTTCTGTTTGAGATTTAATTTCAGATGGTAAGGAATTCCACAGGTGTATGCTTTGCACTGAAAGGGATGACTGCCCAAATGTTGTCCTGCACCTTTGGATTTTACAGTTTTGTTGTGTTCTGTTCCTTGTTATTGTCCTACAGCTGTCTGTCTTTGTAAAGTTCTGGGACATTACTTGTGGACCCTGTCCATTTAGGCACTTGAAAACAATTTTCAGAAAGGATAATTTTATAAAGTTAGAAATTAGAATTAGAATAAAGAAAAATTAATTAATTAAAAATAGAATTAATTATTAGTTAGAATTTTTGACATATGAGGCCGCAAATGATGTGTCATAAAGAGGAGCAGGATGAGGCACAGTCAAGCGTTCTGTAAGATAAGTTACTGTGATTTTATAAGGCTTAGGATGGTGAGACGGCACGTAGCAGGAACCAGTATATGTCCCTTATTTTCAAATCCAAAACTTAACAGCTATGATCGACAGATTTGTTGTTCAGAAAGAAACTCTTATGTCTTTGTGCATCCACTCCCCATTGTTGTTTGTGAAAAGTTTCTTCTTCATACGTGTGTTGTAGCAGCACAGTTTCTCTGCAAACCCCCATCGCCATCTACTGGACTGACATGCCCACTACAGCGGTTTCATTTGTTTCCAGCTTCTCTGTCTGAATGCAGATCGAGTTTGAATACACAAAGGAAAAACCATTGTGTTTTAGGTCACAGTGTCTCCGTGTAAACAGGGCCTGAATCCACTCACCCTCTGCGGCTCTGCTCTTGTCCCTCCTCTTGGGGTCAGCTGGAGGTCAAACAGGAGGACACACAGATGTTTAGACGTGGCACCGTTGTCATGGAAACAGTCAAAAATGTTTTTTTTTAATCAAAAAGAAGGTCCGACCTGTTTTTGGCTCAGCTGTTGTTGCAGGTTTGTTGGTTTGCAGGCTGCTGGTCGGCTGTGGATGAACTAAAAGATAAAAACTAACCAGTCAGAGGAGAAGCTGCAGCGGGACGATCAGGAGGATAAAGTCAAAATGTTGAGATTAAAAGTCGAGATTAAAGTTGACAAGTCGACAATAAAACTTGAACAATAATTTTGTGATAAAAGTCCAAATTAAAGTTAAAATGTTAAGAAAAAAGTGGAAAAGCCGACATATATGTATTTTGACTTTATTCTTGACATTTCTGCTTTTTTCCTCAACATTTCGATTTTTATCACAAACTTGTATCTCGACTTTCTTGTCTTCATTTCAACTTTAATCTTGAAATTTTGGGACAAAGCACTGTGATACAGATGTGTGAAAATGTGGAACAGTCTTCCATCAGTGATCACATCTTTAACCCCGAAAACTGTTTTTAAAAAGACTTTGAAGAAATGTCCAATGTCATGAAGATTTTCTTAACAGTTTGTAAAACTTAAAATAAGGTGTAGAATCCTGTATAAGGTCACAGTGTTTGTATTGCCTAAGCTGAGGCAAAAGTAATGATAAAATCAAGATGAAAAACAACAGAAAATACATAGAAATAAAACCAGGAATCATCAGACAGAAAAATTAAAAACTTAATTAATTAACTAATAACAAGTTAGAAGATTAAAAGGAAATCTAAAATGATAAAGGGCCAGATCTTTAAAAGGATAGCACTGCTCTTGCAACCGCGAAACCTGTGCAAATGACAGAAAAAAATAGCACGCAATCCATAAAGCATACGCAAAGGGTGAAATGCACGCAAACTGAATGTAAACTGCACTGCTGCCCATTGCTGCGCCGGTCCAATTTGCATGCATGTAAATTAGGGAATGTTCATAAATCCAGTGCAGAATTGCCCCCTTCCTATGCCTCATTGCAAATACCACATAATCCATAAAGACCAGTGCTAACTGCCACAGGCAGTAAAGCAGTGCAAATTACCGCCTGTGAGACCTGTGTATTAAATCTGCGCAATTTCTCTTTCTCTCTCTCTCTAAAAATGATTGCAGATTGTTCTGAGTTGGTGGTAACTGTGGAGCAGAGCCTATATAAGGGTGGTCATGCCAGGGCTCTCCGGTAATCATGGCAGCAGTGATTGTAGCCAGACGAAGGCACCATGGCAGACATGCACAAGAAAGGATTTATCGAAGGAGAGAATCACTTTTTGATTTAAGTGATAATGAAATAAATTGCAGGTAGCAGATGCCAGGCCGTAGATCCTTGCGATATTAGATGACATCAAGGATGACAGTAATATGGCCGACTGTGTTCATCTCTGCGGCCATTCCCCCATTTTAAGTAAATGTGAATAATTTGACCCCCTTGACCACTTTTTGGTCATTTGAGTTGTATTTTTACTTCTGCCATGGAGGTTATGTTATTGCTGGTGTCTGTTTGTTTTTTTGTTTGTTTGTTTCTCTGTTAGCAACATAACTCAAAAAGTTTTGGATGGATTTTGATGAAATTTTCAGGAAATGTCCGGATTGGGACAAGGAACAAGTGATACAATTTTGGGAGTGATCCAGATCACCATCTATTACCGCCATTACTAAAAATGTGATTTTGGTGAATAACTACTGAACTAAAAAAGATATCATGATGAATCCAGTTGCTAATGGTATGTTTTCATGGTCAAGGAATCCAAATATTCAGATGAAATAAAGGGAGGACTAATATTTATGGTGAAAATCACAACATGGGGAGGACTGTGGTGAGTGCTTTACTAGTCTGCAGTTATGTTGCAATTAGAGGCCCAAAGTGCGCCCAGCTGCCAAACTGTGAGGGAGTGTTATGGCAAATTCTTTCGAGGATAAGGCTCTAAAGCAGGGCAGATTCCGTGAGCTAATTCTGCACACATAATGGCGCCATTAGCAGGAGCAGCCCAATCTGGCCCTGAGTGTATGAAGACAAAAACCTGAAGGCGAGCTCACCTGAGAGGACGGTGAGTCTGGCCTGCAGGTGTCCGTTGCACAGGTACTCTCCGGCGTCCCCTGGCTGCAGGTCGTGAATCTGCAGGCCGTCGTTCCCGTAGCTTAGCCGCCCGCCCTCCCTGTCTGATTTCACCGTCCCGTTACCGAACCAGGTGAAGATCAGCTCGCGCCTCCGGCCCCCCCTCCTCCGGTAAAACCAGCGCTGTTTGAGCCTGGAGGAGCCGCGACACGGGAGCAGCAGAGTCCGCCCTGCAGGCACCGAGAGGTCATAACCTGAAGGTCAAACGACAAGGTCAAATATCACACTGTTAGGAGAAGAACGAGAGGGGGAGGGTGTCGATCTCGCACTGTGGGACATTAAAACCTAAATTTAAAAAAAAGGTGAAACACCTAAAACTTTACAGAAAAATGAAAAAACAGAAAATAAGCTGAAAACTTGACATGTTGGGAATTATGTCTTTTAAGTGGTCTTAGTTTTTGCCTTCACATTTATTTCTTGAAGAATTTTCAACATTTCACTGCTTTCTGCTTCCAATTTTTTTCTTTTAATAACTTTTTTTTTATTTCATCTCTATGGTTTGACAGATTTTGCCTAAACTTTGTTTGAATTTAAACATCTGGACTTTCTAATTCTGATTATTTTTTTCACAAACATTTTGACTTCCATCCTCTCAAGAGCATTTTCTTTTGCATTTTATCATTTAACATTTGACATTTTAATATTTGAAATGTCTTTCTGAATTTTGAGGTTTTTCCTTCCCTGTCCTTCTGCTTTATACATTTTTTTTTATCACATTTTGAAATATCTTTCCTCATTGTGATATTCATTTAACAATTTTAATTTCTTATTTTGGTGATTCTTTTTAGAATTTTGACATTTTTGAATAATTTTCAGGTTTTTCAATTTCGGTATATATTTTTTCAAAAGTATTTCTCTCCATTTAGATTTACTTTTTCCATTCCAAGTGTGGAATTTTCTTTCTGCCTTTAAAAAAATGTCTGTAATTTTTTTTTTACATTTTCAGCATTTTGACATCTGTTTGTCGGCCTTTTTTGAACATGTAAATGTTCATTAATGTGTACTGTCCTATTTGTAAAAACATATAGAAATTCTAAATTCTAAATATCTGACTTTTTTTTTTTTTAGCATTTTAACATTTAATGTTGGAATTTCAGAATCTATTTTTTTAATTTAGGACTTTCTTTCAGGATTTTCTTAGTTTTATTTTACATTTTAACATTTCAAAATTTAAAATCTTGTTATTCATTTTGGTCATTTAATATTATTTTCCTCTCATTTAAATTTCTCTCGGGAATATGTTATTTGGGGGGTTTATTTTGGTTGCAACTTTTTAATATTCTTCTCCTTTCATTTTGGTTTGATTTTTCACAATAACATTTTTTATCTTTTTTGCTAACGTCTTAACGTTATCATTTAACATTTGTTATCATTGAATATTCTAACAAAAATCTTTCTCTCTTTCAATTTCTCAAGTTTAAGCTTTGTGATTAAAACCAAAGTTGGCTCTCTTTTAAAAAACATTTAGACTTTTGAATTCTGTCTTAATTATCAGTCTTACTTCAAAGTAACTCTGTTGTAGAAAGTATGAAGTGGATTTAGGGGTTGATTTAATTTTAAGTTTCTATTAATAACTGACCGTGAGAACTTGACCTTTTTTTGTTTGAGTCAGCACTATCATTGTGAATGTGTTTTATATTTAACATCCTCTTTGATTTAGGAACTTTACTGAACAGCTTGATGATGTAAGGCAGGTTCTCATGCTTTCTCAGACTGTTTCACTTCCTTCCAGACGGCCTGTGGTTGTGGCTGATAAAGCATTAGCGCATTAGCAGAACTGCTTTTATCTGTGCTAATACCACAGCCTCCACCACTTTAATACAATAACGGAAAAGCTATTGGCCAATTTTGAAGCCAAACAACCCAGAGAAACAAATTAGGAGAAAAAAAGGAGAAACAAAGTCTAAAACAAGAGAGGACCGAGAAGACTTCCCTGAGGAACCCCACATTCTGTTTACAAGACATCATTTTGTTACTTTCTGGGCCCACAAACTGATGATCTCAACCCTTACATGAATTATCTGGACCTATACACCTGTAATCTGAACCTGAACATTAATTTAGACTTGGAAAATTAAAGTCTGGACCTCTGACAATCTGTTTCCAAGACACTGGTGGACCCAGACACTGGTGATCTGGACCTGTGCGCTGGTCAGAACTTGAGGCTGCAAACCAAAACCCAGACTCTTAAGCTATGGACTAGTACAACACTGATCTAAACCCACACTGTTGTCTAAGATACTGATGATTTTGACATAGAGTGATCCAGATCTGGACATTGCTGATCAAGTTCCTACTTACATGCTGTGTGGCACTGATGATCTGGACCTGCTCACGAACTATCTTGAGGAGATGAATCTTGACCTTACTGTCTTTGATTTAGAAGTACGTAATCTAGATTGGACAGTAAAGATGTAGCTCTGGACACTTTGGATCTGGACATTTATTCCATCGATCTGCACCCAAAACTGATGCTCTGGACCCAGACACATAAGACATGGACTTGAGCTGGCCAGTTGTCATATAAGAAGACACCCTACGTAAATGCGTGACCTGATGACACTGATAATCTGGACCTTCATACTAATAAAGTTGATCAAGTTCCTGATTTGAAGGACCTGAGCACTGCTGATCTGGGCCTGCATGCTAACTGTCCTGACCTGGGAACTGATGAGAAGAATCTGGACCCGAAAACTTTGATTTATAAGTACGTGATCTGGATTAGGACACTTTGGATCTGGACATTTATCCCATCGATCTAGACCGAAAAACTGATGATCTGGACCTAAACTGGCCAGTTGTCATGTAAGAACAAACCTTAACCTTAACCATAATCTGGACCAGCACACTAATAAAGTTGATCAAGTTCCTGATTTAAAGGACCAGGGCACTGCTGATCTGGACCTGCAGACTTGAAGAGATGAATCTGGACCTTACTGTCTTTGATTTAGAAGAACGTAATCTGAACATTTATCCTATCAGGACGTAGAAACTGGTGATCTGGACCTGGACAAATCAGGATTAACCTGTTTACTGATGATCTAAACCATAACACTGATCCAAACCTCGATCAACAGACTGATGATCTGGACCTCGTTCACCTCACCTGTAAGCACCTGAAGCTCCGCCTCCAGCCTCTCATTGCAGCGGTATTCGCCGCCGTCTGATTTGTCGAGCATCAGCAGGAGCAGGCTGCCCTCAGACAGCAGGAGGTAACGATCCGGGTCGTCGTTGGTCTCGTAGGATCCTCTTCGAGTCACCGGAACTTTCCTGTTATTATGAGTCCAGACCACATCGGAGCCTCCAGAACCAGAACACCTCAGGCAGACGTGGTGATCCTCCAGGACAGAGAACTTAACCACTGCTGGGAGAGGAAAACACTTTAATGACCACAGTTATGTTTTTAATTCAGAATTAATTATTCAGAATTAAATGATTCAGAATGGAAAAAAAAGTAATGAAAGTTTTCTCCTTCGTCTTTGCATGGAAATAATAATTCCGAATAAAAGTTTACATGGAAAACACATTTATTAGCCTTATTCAAGGCCTGGCGTTTGGGAATGGTTCTGATTGGATGGGGGCGGACGTGACGTAGTGACGTATTTACGTCTACCGGAAGAAAAATTCCAGTTCAGCGTCTCCAGCGTCTCCATGAGGGAAATCTCGTCCAACTTGGAAGCTACAGTTTTAAAAAGGTCCACATTTTAAAGCTTATGTTCATCCACACTTTCATTACCTTTAAAAAGATTTATAAAATACTGTCTCGGCTTGCCTCATAATGACAGGACAAGGGAACGAGCATGCACAGAACGACTGGAATAAATTTAATGAATGAACATAAATATGATCGAGGAATTACATAATCCGGATTTAGAATCAGAAAACACTTACTTTGGAATTAAGTTTTATTCAGAATAATCATTTAATTCGGAATTAGGTGTTCACATGTTCATTTTTAATCTTTTTAAAGAGGATTTAAGTTTTATTCGAAATTAAAGGGGAATTTAAGTTCTCATGTAAACGTGATAAATGTCTCACATTTTTAATATAAAAAAAATTTAACTTTACTTTTAGCGGAAAACGCCAATCAAAAAAAGCCTTTTTGGATAAATCTGAATGAAAGTTTTTAAGGACAGTCCTTAAAGAAAATCATCAGTGTTGTTATGGATTCAGGTCCAGATCATCAGTGTTTCGAAATATTAGTGCAGAAAACATCATGCCTTAGCGGTGAACATACGGGACTAGCAAGTCCAAAAGTTGTTATCCGAGAAGTTTGGAGGTTGGTGTTGATTTTTTATCCTTCTCCAAGCTCAAGACACATGAAGAAGGATGTGTTTGTTCTAAAGTAAGATGCTAACTAACGTTACCTAACCATAGCTCTGTGTGCTAGCTAAGACAACATTAGCAAACAAAGACGTCTTAGTCGCAGGTTTTTTCAGTAAAACTTTGCACCACTGGGTCATATTTAAGCAAAAGAAATACTAGTGACAGAGACAAGTTCAGACAAACTGTATCTTTTAGCATTTTGTGAATGGACGCCCTAGAAATGGTCAAACACAAAAATTAGAAAAGCACTCCGCCAGCGCCACAGTCTTCATCCATATTGTGATTTTCACCATAAATAGTAGTCCTACCTTCATTTCATCCAAATTTTTAGATTCCTTGACCATGAAAACATACCATTAACAACTGGATTCATAATGATGTCTTCAGTAGTTATTCACAAAAATCTCATTTTTCGTCATGGCGTTTTTCTTCTGGATCTAGTTTTAAAGTTTTTGAAGATACAACAAATCAGATTGAACACTCCAGATTCCACAGTATCTTGGCTATATTTTGGTTTTGTTGCAAGTCTATGTCTTTATTTGTGCCCTTGCTATGACGAAAATTCCAAGGACATCTACATTTTTCTTGCTCTGGATCAGAGAATCCAGAATTTTGCCAGGTCCAGATCAGTCTTTGACATTTAGTAGAACCTGTTGGAAACTTGTCCTATATTTTTTTTGTCCAAATGCCCTGACTATTTTTGGCAGAGTAATATGCCCAAATGTTGAAAATGGTCCTATCTCGCATTGTTAGAGAATCCTTTTAAAAAAATAATCATATGTTCCTTGTCCCAAGACGGACATGTCCTGGAAATTTTCTCGAAATCTGTCCAAAACTTTTTGAGTTATGTTGCTAACAGAGAAACAAAAAAACAAACAAACAAACAGGCATTGACAATAACATAACCTCTTTGGCGGAGGGATTGAAAGCTAACATTAATTTCAATTTTAACAATATATACCGACAAAAACAAAACATTGCTGTTCTTGTTCTTGTATGTGATTGTTTTTAACGTGAAGCTTGACGCTTGCATTGAGGTCTGTGAGCTTTCCACTATTTTCTAATGTCTTCATTTGAACTCCAACATTTAATTTGGTAAATGTTTCTCAAAATCATATCGGAGATCTTTCTGTCCACTTCTTTTTGATATCTCTGAAGAATTAGTCCAGAAATGTGCAAATATTTCCTCGCTAAAAACTACGTATTTATCATTTTGGAGGGAAAACTTGACAGGCATAGCAACAGTAACCAAGGGGGGCGGGGCTTAGCAATGGGTTAGATATCAAGGTTCAGCTCATGAAAATTTAGGTCTTGATCATCACTGTGCAGGTCCAGATTTTCATCAGCTTGGTCCAAAATTGTCAATGATCCAGATCATCAGTGCATGTCCACATCTTTATTTTACTGACGTGTTTGTCCTGATCAAAAGTTTTTGTTTCTACGTGTACAGAAGATTGATACGTTTATTAATTACAAGCTAACTTTGGATAAAACAAACCCCAAAACAGCTGGTCTGGCATCTCTCCCAGACTTTATTTTTAACTATTCTGACTGAAACCTAAAAACATTCCTTTAGCATAAAAACTGAACTGTAGAAAACTTCCTTACACCTTTAAAATATTTTAAACACCATTTCATTCACATTTTCCAGAGTGTCCCCGTCGAGGTCGTCCAGTTCCCAGCTCCTGTTTTAAGGTGCATATACTCATAATGACTCCTCGACTCTGTTCCTGTTTCATCGTCTTTTCCTCTTTTTTATCTCCTGGAAAAAACCTCTCTGACGTCCAGATCGTCTAAAATAAAACTCAGATAACATTCAGTCCCTCGCTTACACGGAGATGATCTCTGATTATTTTTTGTCCTCTCAACAGCATTTTCTTTTGGCTTTTACATTGAACATTTAACGTTTTAATATTTCAAATGTCTTTTAGGATTTTGAGGTTTTTCCTTTCTCCCCCATGATTCTGCTTTTTAAAGCATTTTTTATTTTTTTCACACTTTGACAGATTCTTCCTCATTTTGATATTCATTCACATTTCAAATTTATCATGTTGGTGATTCTTTTTTTAAATTTTGACATTTTTTATCATTTTAAGTTGTATTTAATTTTGGTATATATTTTTTCCAAATTATCTCTCTGCATTTTTATTTACTTTTTCCCATTTTAAGTGTTTGGAAAGTGTTTCCCAGCTCCTGTTACCTGGCTTCTCAACTCTGCTCCTGTTTTATCTTTTTTTCCCTTATTTATCTCTCGGAAAAATCCTCGCTGACATCCAGGTTGTCTAAAATAAAACTCAGAAATCAGTCATTCCAGTAAAACCTCAGTTACACAGAGATGATCTCTGACGGGCCGTTCTGCATGAACTTGAGTTTTAATTTATGTATGAATGTAACCTCGGTCAAGGACAGAATTTGTGATTTCTGACTTTTTTTTTTGTCAACATTTTGACTTATGTCCTCTCCACAGCGCTTTCTTTTTCCTTTTTATATTTAGCTTTTGACATTTTAATATTGATAATATTTTGATGCTGCTTTTTAATGTTTGGACATTATTTTATTTCATTACTCAGACTATTTGTAGACTGTTTTCACCTTTACAGTCTTAAAATAAAACAATCCCCTAAAGTGATACTTCTCTCTCTACTTGAACATGCCCTGAATATTTCCAGGTCATGATTATTTTTTGCTTTAAACATAATTTGTGCTGTTTAATTTAAGCAGTGTGTGATCTCTATAAGCTGCTCTGTTTGCACAGATGCACAATAATTCATTTTAATTTAAACATTACAGACAAGCAATCGAGTAAAAACAAAACCCATGTCTGAAACAGTCAAAGTTATTGATAAGGTTACATTTGAAGCTTTACCTGTGAGGTTTTCTCTGCAGTGGATCAGATCTGTGTGAAGAATCCAGAGAATCAACAGCTGCAACATTTTTAGTGTTTAAACTTAAAACTGTGAAAAAACCTCAGGGAGCCACGACTTTATCCACATCCCAAAACTTCCTCTTTCCCACCGAGAGGTCTGGAAAAATCTGAGCGTCACCGAGTTGGAAATAAAGGAAGGTTCTGCATCAGCGGTGGAGTGGGTCATCTTTGAGCTGGAGGGACGAGGGTTTGATTCCTCAGAGAGGCCGTCCAACTCTTTTCAGTCTTTTTTCAGTCTACAGAACATTTTTAAAGAAATCTTAAAACATACACTATATTGCCAAAAGTATTCGCTCACCTGTCTTGACTCATATGAACTTAAGTGCCATCCCATTCCTAATCCAAAGGGTTCAATCTGACGTCGGTCCACCCTTTGCAGCTAAAACAGCTTCAACTCTTCTGTGAAGGCTGTCCACAAGGTTTAGGAGTGTTTATGGGAATTTTTGACCATTCTTCCAGAAGAGCATTTGTGAGGTCACACACTGATGTTGGACCAGAAGGCCTGGCTCTCAGTCTCTGCTCTAATTCATCCCAAAGGTGTTCTATGGGGTTGAGGTCAGGACTCTGTGCAGGCCAGTCAAGTTGATCCACAGCAGACTCTGTCCTCCATGTCTTTATGGACCTGCTTTGTGCTCTGGTGCACAGTCATGTTGGAAGAGGAAGGGGCCAGCTCCAAACTGTTCCCACAAAGTTGGAGCATGGAATTGTCCAAAATGTCTTGGTGTGCTGAAGCATTCAGAGTTCCTTTGACTGGAACTAAGGGGCCAAGCCCAGCTCCTGAAGAACACCCCCACACCATAATCCCCCCTCCACCCAACTTTACACTTGGCACAATGCAGTCCCACAAGTATGGTTCTCCTGGCAACCTCCAAACCCAGACTGGTCCATCAGATTGTCAGATGGAGAAGCGTGATTGGTCACTCCAGAGAACGCGTCTCCACTGCTCTAGAGTCCAGTGGCGCCGTGCTTTACACCACTGCATCCACGCTTTGCATTGCACTTGGTGATGTGAGGCTTGGATGCAGCTGCTCGGCCATGGAAACCCATCCATGAAGCTCTCTGCACTGTTCTTGAGCTAATCTGAAGGCCACATGAAGTTTGGAGGTCTGTAGAGATTGACTCTGCAGAAAGTTGGCGACCTCTTCTCACTATGCGCCTCAGCATCCGCTGACCCCGCTCTGTCAGTTTACGTGGCCTACCACTTGGTGGCTGAGTTGCTGTGGTTCCCAAACACTTCCACGTTCTTATAATCCAGCTGACAGTTGACTGTGGAATATTTAGGAGTGAGGAAATGTCACGACTGGATTTGTTGCTCAGGTGGCATCCTATCACAGTTCCACGCTGGAATTCACTGAGCTCCTGAGAGCGACACATTCTTTCACAAATGTTTGTTAAAGCAGTCTGCATGCCTAGGTGATGATTTTATACACCTGTGAAAATGGAAGAGACTGGAACACCTGATTCTGATTATCTGGATGAGTGAGTGAATACTTTTGGCAGTATAATGTACTTAAAAAAGCATTTTACTAATTTCCCTTTACATATTCTCCATTATTTGAAAAATCTATTTATCTCCACTCTGTTATAAATTGTTTTGAATTGTTTTTTAATTGTTTTAATCTTACTCTGTAGCACTTTGAGATTGTAAACATGCAAAGTGCAATACAAACAAATTTTATTATCATAATCATTATTATTATTATTATTGTTATTATTAGATTTAAGTCATTTTTTGGAAATTTGGGTAAATTTATTTTTCAGTCAGACAGATATGGAGGCATCCATCATAACACACAGATATTTAATAATCATTATTAATTAACACACAAAGAAAGTATTAGTTTGGAGAAGAAGAGAAACATCTTTAAGAATCAGTCCAGCTGTCACTATAAACAGAGTTGGATAAATTTCCACTTCTTCTGCCTCTTTTCTTTTCAATGTTCAATTTTTTAAATGCTTGACCATATTTGCATGCTTTTCATTTTCTTTCATTTACACTTTCAAAAAAGGCATTCAATCATCATTAATCAAGTTTTAAAGTCATAAATTAAAAATAATCCTCCACAAATGCTGCACTCACAGATGAACTTTATTGCAGCAGCGTCTTCATCACCTTTGACTTATCAGTGTGAACCAGCACGATAAAAATAAAAAGTTTGACGAACACAGGAAGTGACTCAGACCAGAGGAGCTTTTTTTATTCACTTAGGTGAAGATTCAACACCAAGTGCTAAAGTTTGAAACCAAAAACGGGAACAAAACTGTTTTTATCGCACAGAATCTGAACAGTCGTGGTCAAGAGCGAGTCATCAGGTCACAAAGTTCAGCAGGAAACATCACCCAGACATTTTTTTATCAGCGTCTGTTTCCATAAATGAAGTTTAAATATGAGTCAAACCAAGTGGAGCTGATTAAGAAAATGATCTGCAGGCAAACGGAGCAGGGTACAAACCGTTTTACTACATTTTAGTCTTTTTTATTTTTTTAATTGTTTTAGGGTCTCGTGTCCCGCTGTGTTTGACTGCTAACAGTCTTTGTGTCTGTTAAACAAAAATTAAGTTGAAGTTTAAGTTTTTGGGCAATGACTTTTAAGAGTTTGGCTGTGTTTCAGCTTATGGCGTAAATTTATGCATCTTCTTAAATTTATTGTTAGTTCCTCTCAGATGTCTATAAATGCACAAATGAACCTTCTGGAGACCCTCAAGCCAAAACATTTCTGCAAAAAGAACTGTTCTTAAAACATATTAATCTCTCTCTTTACACGTATACATCTCTTTAACTGCTCTGCTGAAACCTTCCAAATATCTAATATTTCCAGGATTTTAACACTTAAGAGTTGTCACTTGTTTTATTAAAAAACACTGAAGTGCTTTAAGAGAATAATTCAGAATAAGTGGATTTAAGTATTAATCCATGCTGATTTTATAGCTCGTCTTTGGTGCCCATTAAACTAGAATTTGATAGAAGTTTAATAAGAAAGTGGAAAAAAACAAATCGGCCATGCAGCTCTTTTCTCCTCTGCTTTGGAAACACTCTGATCTGAGGGGGCGGGGCTTCAGAAAGCTATGATGATAAGCTCTGTCCTGATTGGCTGCACAAATAAGGCCTGATGGGAGGAGGAGAGGCTTCAGGCTGATGGGTCCACTTTCAAAACATATATAAAATAGGCTAATGCTAACGGCGCAGCAGCCACCGGTGGGCCCCACAAAATTTGGGGAAAAAAAATGTAAATATGATTATATTAAAGTAGTTATTATTTATGTTAACTGTTAAAAGTTCACAGTGATTCCAATGTAAAACAATGCCCAATGATTTCAAGCCAGTCCAGCTGCAGACCTCCACTCTCAGCCGACTAGCTTGCAGACTCTACACCTCCATCGTCAGAAGGAAGTGATGGCATGATCACCTCCAATGTGAGAAAGAAATGGTGTCAGCGTTGTCGGTTACCGTGGTAACTTGATTCGTCAGTCGTGCTACATTAAAAAACACAAAGTTAACCGTAACACGGGGACAAAGGCAGCATCAATTCTATGCTTTATTAGTTAAGACCCCTTCACACCGCCGTGCGGCAACAACCCCAAAAACAGCCCCCTTGCCAGATGAGTCCATTAAACGTAAAGCGTTTTTAAAGCGTCTGCTGCGCCCCGGAACGAGCATAGAAACCGAGGCGGCAGTGACGGAGAGGTGATTCGGTGAACGTCACAGCAGAGCCCAAAAGTCCTTCACCACACTCCCTCCTCAAACATTCTTAAGTGAAATGCTGTCTCATGCCAAGTTTTTCTCCTGATTATCTTTATATGAAGGTGGAGCAGTTTGGTAGAGCTCATTTAGTGTTAGTTTTGACCCGTGAAGTCTGCTATTTCCAGGTTCTCTCCCTACTCAGATGTGATTGGCTGCAACTATACGGCTGCCGCTAGAAAGTTTCTGTGCGGCAGGGCAAAGTCTATAGACATTATATACATATATCATAGGTTTATAATACGTATTTTATACATATACGTTATATATTACACATGTATGATTTCTATGACAAAATCTGTGCGCGCTGCGTGGGCGCCAACTGCTTCTCTGTCGTACCGCCGCGGTTAAAACTGTTTCCCGCCCGTCACTCACTAAATGACTGGAGGTGGCGCAAACACGCCGGTGTTATTTATAATTATTTATATTTACGTCACGTCCGTCTCAAATTGGAGGTGGCTTCCGATTCACACTGGAGCAGCCGTTGGCCGGCTGAGAGTGGAGGTCTGCAGCTGGACCCCTCTCAATAATTTTTGCTACAAGTAATAACTCTAAATAAGTAAAGCTAATGTGTAGAGTTATTATACAGACTGTGTGGTTATTTAGATTGCTTGATCTCGACTGTTGTATTTTTACTTTATTACTTTTAGTATTATTTATTCACTTATTTAGAAGACTTTCATTTTACTGTATGGGTATTTATATTTTTTAAATTTTGAGTATTTATTTTTAACTTGTAAAACATTTAAATTGGGTAATATGTTGTCTTACATATTAAAGAAAATGGTAAAAAATAATACTATTTGTTTTTTTTGCAGGTGTATGTTAATTGCAGATGGAAAAGGAAATATGCTCTAAAATCATAATTAATGTATCATTTTTTTGAAGTCTCTTAAACCAGTTCAGCTCTGCTCAAAACTACCAAATATTTAATATTTAGAGGATTTTAACACTCTAAATGAGTTTGAATACACTTATTTTAACACTAAAGTGGTTTAAGACATTAATTCAGAAAAGATGGATTTAAATACTGATCTATGATGATTTTACAGCAGTGCATGGACACCTTTTGGGTCTTCTGGTGAATCAGAGGATATATAAAAATAGTGAGGGGTGTAGTTATCACATTTCAGTGCGGAAGAAGAAAGGTGTGAAGGTGTGAAGAGCTTTGCAGGCAAAGACCGTTACACCAACAGGAAAACTGACGACCTTCATGATGCTAACACCAAGTCATCAGGTGCTAAACTGACAGTCTAAACTTTATTTACTTACACTGTAAAAAAGTAATTGTAAATTTTACTGTAATTTACTGGCAACAAGATGCCAGTCGTTATGATTCAATGATTGATTAATGCCTGATTGCAAACATTTTCTGCTGGTTTTAAAGACATCTCTCCTCTGTTAGATCCATAAAACCACAGATTTAATCCCAGAAACAGTTTGGTTCAAACAGTTTTATCAGGCGAGACTTTATATACGTGACTTTATGTACATGTTTTACAGAATGTACAGAAATCAAGAGCCTAATGGTTCCATCCTTAAATATGATAACATCTGCATACATGTATATAGTCCATCTTATCTTGTTTATATCTGGACAGTACTTTTTATTTTATCTTATTATTTTTTTTTGCTGCTATTATTTAGTATCATTTTGTGCAACTATTTTAATCTGGTATTATTTTTATACCTGATACCTGGCATTTGTTGTGGACAGCAGAGCAGGAATGTCATTGTGCAGGGAAACACGTTTCTGAACGTGCAAATGACAATAAAGCTTTGAATCTTGAATATTTCAGATCAAAAATCCACCTATAATCCGGATTTTAACTAGACAAACGAGGAGCCAAACGATGCTGTAAAACATGAGAGTACCTCAAGTTTATCGGTTGCTCCATGTAGTTTGCAGCAGCATGGGTGATAGGGACTGATCTCACTTTTAAAGGATTCAAACAACTTCATATCCAACCATATCATTTATATTGTTTCACATCATTTTAAAGTTTCGCCCCATAATGAACGTCAGGCCCTGATGACTCCTGGTGTGCAGGATCATCCTGCTGAGGAAAGATTGGGCCTCATGCAAGAACATTTTCGTATTCTCATCCTAAATTTTTCTTACCTTTTTTCTTATGTTGCGTTCATACAAACATGCTCCGTCAGATTCAACAAACACTTCTATCTTAATAAAAGTGTCTAAATGGCCCGCGGAAAAATTATTATTGCCACCTGTGCATACTTGAGCATGCATGCACGAGGATAGCATATTTGCACAAGTAACACCCCAAGAATACCATATAAGGATATGTTTCTCACACCATAAAACAGGAGTTTTCATTCATAAAGATGGCACCAAACACACGCTCTCTTCCAGGTGCCTGGCGTGCCAGGGCATCCAAAAGAAGCTCAGCCATGAAGCAGCTGGCTACTCTCTCATTTAACGTTTTATATAGGCCAGTCTAATAAGCCTTCAATTAATAGATTTTAATGTGGTTTGAGATCCTCAGATTTATTTCGTCTTATGCCATTTTTTATTAAAAATGCTTGAAATTAGCTAAATGTATAATCAGGATGTAAGGAACTTGATTTGAAAAGAGCAGACTAATTTGTTGTGATTTTTAAGACGTCTGGACCACTTCGTGATGTGTGTTCATACTTAAAAGAAAATTCTAAATACGAAAAAAATGCTGAATGCGACAAATTCCCCTAAATCATTCGTATGCAACACTTACGGACATATTTGTTCTTACGGACGGTTCTTGCATGAGGCCCATTGTTTTTGCATAATCAATAAAATAAATAAACTACAGAAAAACTATCAAACTCAGAAAACTATGATGCTTCAGCAAAGCTGCTGGAAAATGTACTTAAGCTACAAACTGTTTCCAGTGACCTCACTGCCCATCACTGATGATTAATTCATAGAATTTACACAGACAAGCGAAATGTTTTGTACAAATTGTGCAAAAGCAGATCTCCTGCAGAAATGTTAGAGTCAAACTGCAGACGTCAGGTTGTTGTTGTTCGCCGGTGCGTTTGTATCCTCCAGTAAACAATACGGACTCTCCGTCATATCTGTGAAGAGAAGAGGATCAAGGTAGTTAGTTTATAAATAAAAAATATATTTCCTGCTTCAGGATTAGGGATGGGAATCGTAAACCAACTCCAGCTGAGAATCGTTAACAGCTCCATCAGAGAATCATTATCATGAGTCTTTTTGCTAATCAATTCCCTTATCAACTCCTTCCCCTGACAGGGTTCAGAAGCGCCAGAATTGTGGCTTAATGTTTTACGAAGGGCACCTACTGCACAACCTTAAGTGAGTGGAAACACCAACAGCTCACAGAAGCAGTTATCTCTGCTGTGACATGTGTTTGACATTGTTGCCCACACTGATAATCTGCAGGAATCAATAAGGGAATCGTTAAAGAATTAAGTTGATTGGCAGGATTGTTAATAACACTGTATCAATGAAATTGTATCAATTCCCATCCCTATTTCGGAAGGAGTTAATGAATGTTAATTTTGACGGCACTTTTTAAATTAGTTCTTTTGCCTTTTGGTTTTAGTCATAGTTCAGTCGTCTGAATTGTTTTAAGTTTAGTCCAGTTTTAGTGAAGTTACCTTTGACATTTCCACCCACAGATGCGTACTCAATGAGGGAATAAGGGGACTCGTCTGGAGGAACTGTGGCTGTAAGAAAAATTGATTTTATGCATTAATATCCTTGGTCATGTTGAAATTTCAAACAAAAAACATGGTTAAATTTTCAATTTTTCAAGAGATTTACCAGTTTTCTTCTTCATCAGTGGGATTTCTGAGATGGTGGAGTATGTGTGATCTTCCGGGCTTGCACTCGCTGCAATAAAGAACAACAAAAATTATCTGTAGCACCTAAAGCTTAAAGATACCGTGAGTAGAAATTGGCATTTTAGTGACATCTAGTGTTCCGATTTTGGAATGAGCTCGTCCATTTCTAAAACATCACTAGGCAACCTGAAGACCAAAAAGGATTGTGAACAGGGCATCATTTAAAACAGTTATCAAATGAGGGTTTTTCATTCATAATTGTAACTAATATTTTATAGATTATCAGTTAAGGCGATTAATATAGGTTTTGTAAACTTTTGTAGATTTGTATTCAAAAAATGCATTCCACTCTTTTCATCACCAAATCCTAACCTGACAC
Organism: Scarus forsteni; assembly: GCA_036419115.1. Lineage (NCBI taxonomy): Eukaryota > Metazoa > Chordata > Actinopteri > Labriformes > Labridae > Scarus > Scarus forsteni. The sequence continues at coordinate 1,220,797 of JAZDUH010000486.1, read as the reverse complement.
GCCAGATGGACGGTTCTGGTTGGAAATATTTCAAAATCCATCTGGGAAGGAGCTGCTCGAAAATGTTGTAAGAGGTAGAATGTTCAAAATCAACCACAGCTTGTGATTGGACAATCATTCAGCTCGTCACATCGCCACAGACCAATCCATATCAGGCAAAGCTGCTACGTATGATGTAACATACATAGCGGTTAAATGTAGGGTAACGGCTAACAACAGCAAACAACAGCTAAAGCCCATTAACCTTAGCAGCTAACTGCTGTTAGCTACTACAACTAACTGCCATTAATGGTTGTTTGCCCTGGTTAGTTGCTAGCTGTAGCAGCTAACAGTCATTAGCCGTTAGTTTAAACTACCTTAAGACTATGGTTTCACATTAAATTATACCACACAGATAAATCATTTAGCACTTATATGTGATTTGAACCTTGTCAAAGACAATCCCTACCAAGTAAACTTCTGTATCACTGAGTAACCATAATGAACACAGGCTAACTGGCATTTGCTGCCATTATTTTCAAACATGCAGTCACTTCCTGTTGTTGTCACATTCAAACAACAGTTAATGGCCGTTAGCCATAGCAGCTAAGCTACTCCAACTAATGGACACTAACAGTTGTTTGCCCTTGTAAGCCACTAGCAGTAGCAGCTTACGGTTGCTAAACTACCCTAAGACTATGGTTTCACATTATATAATACCACACAGATGTATCATTTAACACTTATATGTGACAAGAACCTTTTCAAAGACAAACACTATGAAGTAAACTTCTGAGGAGAGAAGATTTCGCCAAATATCACTGAGTAACCATGATGACCACAGGCTAACCGGCATTTGCTGCCATTATTTTCAAACATGCAGTCACTTCCTGTTGTCGTCACGTTCGCAGCTCCAGCCTCTCTTCCCTGATTGGGCCGTTAAAGATTTTGCCAAGTGAAGCCATTGGAAAATGGAGGCTGGCAAGACGGATATGCAGGATTTAAGAATAAGACTCAATCAATTTTGACAGACTTTACATACAAATAGAAAAATTACATTCTATATTCAACGTTTCCTTTTGGCGAAATGCTGCCAACTTCTACGCACTACTGTACACCTTTAAGAGCACCGGGGTCAGATGCAAGTCCATTTACACTCAAACATTCTTAATCTTGTTTGTTGATTGGACCAGGAGAGGTTTAAAACAGGTGAAATAACATATTAACAAGTCGTCTTACCGACACAGGGCTGTGGAGCTGTTTGTCAAACATGCTGTACACGCCCACTTTGCCCTGTGAAGAGGGCTCATATTTTAATTTACTGGTGACCGACAGAGTACTTATAAAACTCCCACCAAGCAGATCGACCCAACACAGAAAGAGTTATTTCGAAATGAAGTCGATGCCCACACTAATCGACGTCGGACAGGAAGTGTAGCCTGTTTTCTTTTTCCTCCTTCTGCTTTCTCTTGAAACCACAACTACCTCTGGAAGTTGTGGTTCCTTTGTGATCCGTCTGATCTCATGTTTCAAACTTTCAGGCCTGAGCTCCATTTAACAAACGCCACTGGTCAAAGCAAAGCTGCCCTGCAAATCCTCTCTTCCCCATGTGGACTCAGACTGATCTGATTGTTGTCAAGAACTCTGCATTCATACTGCAGTGTTTAGGTTTGAAACCTGGGGCCACCTGAGGGTCCTTGTTAATGTGGCCCACACGGTCTAAAGGCCACACTGCTACCCTGGTTACTCATTATTTAACATTTACTTAAATCTATACCGCTACACCTTGGGCTGCCAGCCAATCACAGGGCCACATAGAGCCATCCATGCTCATACTCCTAGATAAGAGCAATTTGGAGCCACCTATAACCTGAACAGCATGTTTTATTCTGCTTACACTGGGTATTGTGTCTTTATTTTTGCAAACATCAATAATAACACAAATCTGAAGAGTCAGATTTATCTTTAAATCAGACTCTGGTATTAAAGATGAGCAAAGTTTGGCCCCAGGAATATTTCTTTATCTCACCCTTTGGTTCCTGCAGCAATAATCCATCCTGAATTTCACAGTACACTGGGCCAACTTCTTCACCTGCAAAGATAGATATATGAAATTAAATGAAAGTGAACTTCACAGGTACTGGAAATCTGGACTGTAGTAACAGACAGGAGGCTATGCAGTACCTTGCGAGAATTATCAAGCTGTAAAATAACAATTATTGACATAAAAAGTAGAAAATTGCATACAAATGAAAATAAAAGTCTTCACCTACCCTCACAATTCACATACAATGCGCACACTATATTAATCAAATGCACAAAGACATAAAAAGGAAATTCTAAATAGAAAATAGAATCAAAAGACTGAGGAAACACTATCTTTAATCAAGCATTAGCTTAAACTTAAATTATTATTAAAAATCACAAGAATTTGATTTAAAAAATCTATAGGGAAAGGAAGATAAATAAAAAAAGTTTTAATATAATAAAATTTGTTAAATAAGATAACCTAAAACCAGATGTGTCATAAAAGCAGCTAAAAGTAGGATGGTAAAAATAAAAGCAGTTAACAGAGAATAAAATTCCAAATAATAAATCTGAGCAGAAATCTAGAAATAAAACAAATTATGAGGATTAGAAATAAATAAAAAGGTAATAAGAAATAGTAATAGCCTTAATCAGTAATGAAAATTTGAAGAGCGCAAAAAGGCTGAGTAAAGATTTACTGGAAAAATGACAAAACAATCAGAAAAATCCTGGAGGGCCTGATCTGTATTCTGTGTGATTTTTGTCACAATGAAAGGAGAGAAATTTAACTAGAATTTGAATCACATCACAACATTTGCTGTTATAATCTGAGCCAGCAGAAGTCAAGCCTGTAAGCACAGATTAAATGGTAATGAAGACTAAAATCTCTATTAAAATGGTAAAGATCAGACTTCTATATGTTTATTAAAGACCCATCTGCTTTATTTCCAATACCTGTTGACTTCAAGCAATTAATTATTCATTATCCTGCAGGAATTCATCACTTTGTTCTGCTTTGTGTACATGAAACACACTGGACAGCCTGTTTTATTATCCATGAGCATAATTAACTGTGGGGTTCATCAGTATATATGAAAATATTGGAAATGAAGCTCTTTGTTGAATGATATTCGTCAATCATGTTTTTTTTCTTGTTTCTGGGTATTAAAGGCACTGGAGCAACTGGAATAACTGAATTTATCCACAAATGAAATGGATATTTAACTGCAGAGCTGTGCTGATGTGCATCCTGGGGAGTAAAACAAGCTCAATAAAACGATCCCTCTCAGCCATCAAAATATCAGAAACACTTTTATAAGTGACATCTTCACTTCATGTCTAAATGCTTTGCAAACAATAGAACTGAATCCACAAATTTTGTTCTTTACCTTTTTTCTTTAATCTGCATCGTCTGCAGCAGACGACTGTCACTATGGTGGCAATGAGGAGGACGAGTATTGGCGGAAGGATATAGAGGAGAATCTCTGAAAAAAAAGAAGTTCCACACGGTTACAACAAAGAGCAACGACAGATTAATGAGTCAAAATACAGAAAATAAAATAATCAAAGTTATAAGAACCGTAGATTTGTTTGTTCTGCAAATAAAGTGTCTGCGTGAATGAGAATGAAATCAGTACAGCTGTAAATTAAAAAAAAATGAATGAACAGATATTAAAATCATTCATTAATAATTAAATTATAAATTAAATTGTAAGTCAGATCAGGTATGGGCACCTTTGTTTACCAAAAAGTATGCTTGTGAAGCTTCTGTAAAATCCACTCCAAATTGACCAACAAAATTCAATATTTAGGTCTTGAGTTTAGCTCAATAGGTACTTCGTTCCTTCCTCCACAAGAGTGTTTATGGGAATTTTTGACCATTCTTCCAGAAGAGCATTTGTGAGGTCACACACTGATTTTGTTCCAGAAGGCCTGCCTCTCAGTCTCTGCTCTAATTCATCCCAAAGGTGTTCTATGGGGTTGAGGTCAGGACTCTGTGCAGGCCAGTCAAGTTGATCCACAGCAGACTCTGTCCTCCATGTCTTTATGGACCTGCTTTGTGCTCTGGTGCACAGTCATGTTGGAAGAGGAAGGGGCCAGCTCCAAACTGTTCCCACAAAGTTGGAGCATGGAATTGTCCAAAATGTCTTGGTGTGCTGAAGCATTCAGAGTTCCTTTGACTGGAACTAAGGGGCCAAGCCCAGCTCCTGAAAAACACCCCCACACCATAATCCCCCCTCCACCAAACTTTACACTTGGCACAATGCAGTCCAACAAGTATGGTTCTCCTGGCAACCTCCAAACCCAGACTGGTCCATCAGATTGTCAGATGGAGAAGTGTGATTGGTCACTCCAGAGAACGCGTCTCCACTGCTCTAGAGTCCAGTGGCGGCGTGCTTTACACCACTGCATCCACGCTTTGCATTTCACAAAAATTAAGTCTACTAATATAATTGTTAAGTTCTTCATCAAGAAAATCAGATCAAAAATAAATCACCAGTTACAAATTTGTCTCTGTGGATCCACAAGTAAAATAATTCCTGGAAAAAACTATGTTTTAAAGCAGGATCAGAACTTTTGAGACGGATATATTTGATGAACTCCAAAAATTAACAAAAGATGAAGCTTTCAATAACCAATGACCTCACCAAGATTCATCGTTCCATTAGAGAAAATAAATCAGCAATGTCGGTGCTACTTCTTGGGGGCTTTGGCAATCTGATGGAGCTTTCAACTCAAAATTTCCAGTTTATTCCATCAAAATCCACTTCTTTAACACCAGAGGTGTGTGACTGGTGGCCCAAGAGCCACATGCTGCCCTCCTCCTCACTCAGTGAGGCCCATGGATCATTTAATCATGGTCATTGTTCTTCCCTTCCATTGGTTGTTCAGTTTTTGCTATTTTAGTCGTCGGTGTGGGTTTAGTCGTGGTACTTTCTGCAGAATCAGACGACTAATAGGGCACAGGAAATTAACTCCCACAGGGGGCAGAGGCATTTTTTGACTTCCTGAAACCTCAGGACATTTTGTCAAGGCTTCACCATCAGTTTCATGTCTGTGGTTGAGTTTGAAGAGTTGATGTGACTTTGGCTGTTTTCGAATTATCCTACTTAACTAGCAGTCCGTACTGATTTTCCCAAAATGTAGTCTTCAGTATACAGTATGTGAACAAATGTAAAAGTTGCAGTATACAAAAAATATCTGGATGACATACTGATTCGGGAAAAATTCACAGTATACACTGGACCAGTCTGCTTCACCTACTGTTACCCACAATGCAAAGAGCCTGAATTGAAAATGGAGAGCGGAGCAGCAGACAAATACAAATATAAGAGCCACTACTTGTTATCTATACTTTTTTAACACAAACTACTGTGTGATAAGTTGTAAAAAGGTCTGTTATTGTTTTTCTGTTATGGTTCGTAACGGCAAAGGTGTTCAGTCGGTCATATACCTGCAGCATTATTAATGTAAACCACTGACAAGTCTGACATTTTACCGTTACGAACTGTATTTCTCCTCTATATTTCCACCATCTCAAATTTTCCCACTTCTCCTCGTTCTTAATACTGCACTGTGTGATGTTTATTTTTGATGTGTTGTTTTTTTCTTTAAGTGGCTTTAATTCACCATCACACAAAAATATACAAAAGACTTCCTCACTGAAATAATACATATTCTCCACCACTGACTGATGAATGTAAAATGCTGCTTCTGGTAATATCTTTCCAGATTAATAACTGAAATGTCAGCATGTACTCATGGTTTGTTTGTTTTTTACATTTCAATTGAAAAAAAGTTAGGGGTGAGTGCTGCACTGGGTCAAGACGTATGAAAACAAGGTAGGATTGGGTACTATTCAAGGATCCGAGGACGGTAGTACTTTAGAAAACAACATAAAATCCGAGGCACTCCGATGAAGTTAGCAATCCTTTATTATGTCAGGGACATGTCAACGTGTTTCGACTCATCCGAGACTTCATCAGGACATGATGAGCAACCCGAAACAGGTGTTTAAATTACGTGTCATGTGTGACTTAAATATGAATGTGGTTGTTTTTAACCATTTCATGCATGGTGTCCATTACTATGGACAGATATTTGGGATTAAGGCTGTGTCCGAAATGGCATACTAACGTACTACATACGAAAAACTCATGTGTATATACTGTATACTACATACTGTATGTATGATTAGGATGCCAACCGTTCACACTGTAGTATACTACTAAGTTTCCCATGATGCATTTCAAACCTCCGACAACAGAAATCGGAAGCACACCAGTCTATCAAATATCTCTGTTGATTCGCCACATTTGAAAGTTCAGAGAGCATTTTAGGCGAGAAAGTCACCACGTAGAATACCAAAATGTGGTCATTTGAGCCATAAAACACATGGATACAAATTTCATTTTGACATTTTGGACATTCCGCTATGCGCGCCATTATGCTATTGAAGAAACTTCCAGCCAGCTCCAAAACAAGAGCCCATTTACAAAAGCGTTAATCAACTAAAAGGAGATAATAAAGGACTTGTTTATTTTGAAAATGGGAAGTTTGCTAGTGGTCGATTTTTAGCTGAATGCCGGTCGGTCTTGCATGGCGCAATGCATTATGGGGCTCGCAATGCATTATGGGGCATTTGAGTGTGACTAGTATGCCCACCTCGCATAATTAAAATTTTTCCGATATAGTATACATCCAGGTATTTCTCGCACACTCAATCTTTTCATACTATCTAATGTGAACACACTACATACTCATTTTGACGTCACACTTAGTATGAGTAGGACGTTAGTATGACATTTCAGACACAGTCTAAGTTTATACCCTTTAGGTTGCAATACTATGTCCAACAACCCATTGGGAAATTCCCAGATGTCTGTTTGGAGTTTCATAAAAAATATTTCATTGCACATTTTTATCATATTATGTCGAGATATTGCGTTAAAAATTCAAAATAGCTGATGAACAGCAAACTAGGTAGTATGCCTGTATTCAGATTTCACATAATTGTGTATTTTTTATATCAAGTTTTTGTGTAATTTACTAGATGATGGTTTGATTAAACAACAACAATACATATAATTCAGACACTTTTCCTTTTATTTACCTTTGAGTTCCACTCAGTTACTGTCCATACCACTGATGCATGGATGCATGGTGCCCACTGTATCAGACAGATGCATTATGCCCTCAAAATGTAACATTGAAAAACTGACAATAATTTTTAACTTGTTTGAAAATTAAAAAACATTTTTTTAAATGAATTCCTTTGGATTTGGTAATTCATGCATGAAAGGGTTATATTGGGCAAACAAAAAGAAAAAAAAGACTGGCAGAACACAAGTATGCCATAAAAACTCTTCACCCAAACTACCCAATGGCACAACATTACAGTTCTGCAGGACACACCAATCCAAATTCTCTCAAAATCATGGCAACTGAAGTAATTCCTAGATCTTTGAGGGGAGATGACAGACTTAAATGTCTCTTACAACGTGAATCTTTTTGAATCTGTACTCTAAACGCTACCTGCTTTCCAGGTCTAAATGAAGGAATAGACTTTTCTCCCTTTTTATAATTTATTTTGCCTATTATTGTTGGGTGCAGGCTGTCCATTGTTGTGCAGCCAAGCCTCATATGTTTTTTCCTAATGTCTGATGTCATGTGACACAATCACATGACACCTCCTAGGTTATTTATACACCTGTTCGGGTTGCTCATCATGTCCTGATGAAGACTTGGATGAGTCAAAACGCGTTGACATGTCCCTGACATAGTAAAGGATTTTAACTTCATCAGAGAGCCTCAGATTTTATGTTGTTTTCTGTTTTTAAAATAAAGTTTGAAAAGAAAAGCAAAAGCCAGCTGTAGCCTACTTCCACTTTCCTCAAACTGAAAACCAGCGTAGCCACAAAATAAACTTAACACAACAGTCATATTACATTCCAGTGTAGTCGCCAGCATGCAGTGTCGACTACGTTCATATGCAGTATGTAGTAGGCAAATATCAAGCTCATATTTCTCATTCGACCGAGTCGAGCTGAGGTTTTATTCCATCTGATGCTCATGTTGATCACTTTTTATTTTTATTTTAATTTAACGTTACTTTAAAACAACATGACTTACTCTTCTTGCCCTTTCCCCCACGTGAATTATTTCTGGACTTTTTCTTTGTTGTGGTCTCTTCATCTTTCACTGTTGTTGGTCGTCGATCAGTTGCTGCCGTTGTAATCATTCTTGCTGTTGTTGATGTCGATGTGGGTTTAGACGTGATGTCTTCAGCAGAAAGCAGGTGACAGATAGAGCACAGGAAACAGATTAACTACCACAGAGCTTCAGAGACTGATTGTGACAAATGGAAACTCATTGCAGTGGTTAATGCATCAGACCTCTGCAGCAGCTCTTTCTCACAGCTTGACACTCTTTCAGGAAACAAAAGAAGCAGGGCAAAGAGGCAGAGTGAGCCTGAAGGCCTCTGGCATCAATGAGACAGAACTATAGTTCAGCATCAGGTCTTTTTCTATGGGACGCTGCTCCCATGAACTCAAAAATATCCCATAGATCAGTGAAACAGTCCATCTGGTGTGCTAGGTAGAACAGTGTGCAGTGATCATGAACTAGAGGCCTCGGAACCCCATCAGGTCCTCCAAAGCTTCTCATTTGGCCCCCAGAATATGATCAATAAATGAAGCTGTGATGGATGGTTTGTTTGCATATATATGAAAACAGCAAATGATCCCTCTGTCAGCAAAAATAACCGAGCCCAGGTCCCTGAATTAGGAGACCTATGGACCAGTCAGTTTGCAGTGAGGACACAATCAAACCAGGAACAACACAAACAGGGTGACGAGTTAACTCATCACACCACCATCGTATTATGAGCAGAAGCAGTAGAAAAAACTGCCAGATAGATAGATAGATAGATAGATAGATAGATAGATAGATAGATAGATAGATAGATAGATAGATAGAAAGATAGATAGATAGATAGATAGATAGATAGATAGATAGATAGATAGATAGAAAGATAGATAGATAGATAGATAGATAGATAGATAGATAGATAGATAGATAGATAGATAGATAGATAGATAGATAGATAGATGTAGACAAACCTCTTACCTCTGTCAGGCTGATGGTCTTCAGTTACATTCAGGTACACAGCAGGTTTTCCATCACAGTAGTAAAGTCCAGAGTCAGCAGGCTGCACGTCTCTGATAATCAACCACCTGTTCTCTGGAAAAACCTCAAAACGCTCTTGTTGTTTTATTTCTCCAGCGTCTGTGCTCCATGTTGGAAAATCTGAACCTCCAACATCAGGAGGACATGTCAGAGAGATGGAGCTGCTCCTCTCTGTGTGGAGTCTGGCTGTTCCTGAAATGTTCAGGTGATGGTAAAGTGATGAGAAATGCAAAAGTAGGGCTACATATAGAGCCTCAGATGGAGGGAGACAGAGAATTCAGCAATAAGATGAAACAGACATTTGATGTTACCTGACGGGATGACGGTCAGATCCACGGCTGCTTCATCGTTACAGAAATATCTCCCACTGTCTGAGATATTTACCTTACGAATTACTAAAGAACCATCTACCTCATGATTATAATATTTATACGGGTCATGGATGTGTTTGATCACAGTGTCACCATCAACTGTCAGGACATCAGTTCTGGTTCCTCTGGTCTCTCTGCTCCACATCACTCTCCCCTCCACACGACGAGGGCAACGCAAATGTACGAGCATCCTCTCCTCGAAGACTTTGTGGATTATTGCTGCAAAATGAAGGAAATAAGATCTTAACAATCTGCCATCATCAGGTCAGCACCAGACAAACACTGAAATTCAAATTCTCCTTTTAAAAATGAGATACCCCTGGATTTTACAAAATTACTGGAATATTCACACAAAAAAGAAATGACCTCCCTCCACAATAACAAATAAATGAGAAAAAATATCTATGTACTTAGGCATGTACTTTAACATCATTTAGATGTTTAGACAACTCATACTAACTCCATACTTGTGGTTAAATATAAAGACTAATTAATCTATTAACAACACAATCAGTTTATTCTACTTCCTTCCCAACTGCAGATATTCTCATTTGAGAAAGCTCAAGAAAAAAAATGATGAATTGTGAAGAGTAAAGCGTGATAAATGAATTCCCATAAAATACTACAGATAATAACAATAATGTCGTCATCTGTTTGTTGATTTATTGTCATTTTACTATTAAAATCTTTATCAATGTTTTCTCAAATGTACTTGTAGATGTTTGAATCTGTACTGATGTAGAAAAGTAATACGGTGTCTCAGAAGTTTCCAGTTGACCTTCTAAACATCTATTCATCAATGTGCTTTACATAAAAAATAATAATTATTATAACAATTAAAGCTGTAAGCAGCATTGGTCAGATCCCAAAAGTCCATCTTTCAGCTTGTTTCCGGCCCCCCTTTGACCTGCTGTATGTTAGACTGACGTTTGCACCTGCAGTACTTTTGTTTGAGGAGCAATTTTTGGGCCAAATTTTATTTTGAAAGCCAAACTGCAGACTTCCTGTTTGATATAGGTCTGGGGTATCAGGGTGTGATCTGTGGATCTTTATGTAAAGAATGATTTGGTGTTGGTTTGATCGGTCTACAACATTCCTACTGGTCATAAGGGCAGTTTTAGTGTGCCTAGGGGGCGCTAGAGAGCACATTTTGCGTTTGTGGGTTTTTTTTTTTTTTTTGTTTAATTTTTTTAAATCAAAATTTTCACCAAAACTAGAGTGTTTATCATTTTTTGTGAGTTTTGAGCATGTTTAGGGTCAAACTAAGGTTCAAAATGCTGTTAAGCAAATAAAAAATAAAGAAAGTGAGAAACAGAGCAGGAACAACAGGATCCTCATCCTCAGGCAGGGACTCCTCTAACAAAAAATATATGTACAAATTATATATTAAAAATGTAAGTTGATAAATGAACAAAATAAAAAATGTGCCCTCAGCTGAGGCATCTCCAACAGAAACTGTTCTTTCTCACATTGTTAACAAAGCCTAACAGAACCATCAAAAATAACAGACCACAATGGCAAAGACAATAAATTTACAAAAAGAAAATTAAAAAAGAAAAAGTTGGACAATAAAAACAAACAAAAAAACGAGCATAAATGAAAAAGAAAACCATTTTTGATTTTATAAAATATATATCAAAGTTGTTCAGTACAGTTCCAATAAAAATAATTTTTGTTCAAATTGGTTTGAAAAATACATGAAGCATTTAATTCATGAGACGCTTTTAATGGCCAGGAGCAGGATAATTTGAATTTTTTTGTAAGATTTTAAATTTTCTTCATTTCCTTAAATTGTCTCCGTAAATGAGCACAATTGGTTTGAGGGACACCAGAAGTGTTCTCTCTTGTAATGATAATAATAATGATCATAAAAACACACACACACATATATATATATAAATGTTTCTCTCTCTCTCCATGTATATGTATAAATATAAATATATATATATATATATATATATATATATATATATATATATATATATATATATATATATACACATATATATATATATATATATATTATTCACGCAGCGTTCAACAAATTTGTTTAACCAACATCCAATGAAAGCTTTATGCCAGAGCGTCCCTAAATTAACAGGATTGTTAATTACCGTATTAACTTTTTTATGTTTCTGTAATGATTAATACACATCAGCACGAACACGTACTTTAACTGAAATATTTTAATGCTTGAATATTATCATGTTATGGATTTTTAAAGTAACTATTTTTCACAAGTCAGAAAGAAGAAAAGCAAATTAATATTTCCTTACGGAGATAACTAAAACGTCAGATTATAGTTTTTTACTTTCATTCCTCAACAGGAAATTATTTTTAGTGGTTTGTTGTTCAGCTTTATAATTTCTGATTTCTCAGAGAAGTGCAGTGAGCGGATCAGATGTTAGAATGAAAATGTAAATTAAGTTTAAATTCCTTAATAATGTTTAAAATGCTTGGCCAACATCTAAAGCATTTACAGCTTTAAAGGTTTTTTTAAAGATTTTTTTTTTCCATTTTTATGACAGGTGGTGTAATAAATGTGTCAAATTAGAGACAGAAATCCATTTAATAAATTTATTTGAATAAATAATATGTAAAATTCAGTCTGCATGTATTTATTAATGTTATCTTGAAATCAACTTCCTGATTAAAGCTGACCGTGAACACTTCAGCTCTTATTTTTTCTAATTAAAGTTTATTTTTCATTCAGTTTTAATTCGATCTCAGAAACTCCAAACTCCTGCAGATTGAACATCATATTAGTGCTTTTCTTACCTGCAGAGAAGTTCTGTCCTAAAATGAGCAGAAACAGGCAGCAGCAGAGCGTCTCCTTCATCTTCAGACTGATAAATGTTCAGAGCCTCTGTGACAGAAACAGGAAGTCCTTCGTCTGCGTGTCAGCGTCTGTTCCTCTGAAACTCTCCGTCTGCCTCGTGCTGTGGTCAGCAGCTCTCACGCTTTCACTCCTCTGCAGGTTATAGAGAAGACAACAAAGGTATCGACCAATCAGAGCAGAACGTCAGGCTAATAGGATTAAAGTCAAGTGTTGGATTAAAGTCAGGATTATGGGATTAAAGAAGAGTTATGGATTAAAGTCAGGATTGTAGATTAAAGTCAGGATTGTAGATTAAAGTCAGGATTATGGATTAAAGAAGAGTTATGGATTAAAGTCAGGATTATGGATTGAAGAAGAGTTATGGATTAAAGTCAGGATTATGGATTGAAGAAGAGTTATGGATTAAAGTTAGGATTATGGATTAAAGCCAGGATTATGGATTAAAGAAGAGTTATGGATTAAAGTCAGGATTATGGATTGAAGAAGAGTTATGGATTAAAGTTAGGATTGTAGATTAAAGTCAGGATTATGGATAGAAGTCAGCATTAAGGGATTAAATCAGGATTCTGGATTAAAGTCAAAGTTATGGATAGACGTCAGGATTAAGGGATTAAATCGAGATTATGGATTGAAGTCAAAGTTATGGATAATAGTCAGGATTAAGGGATTAAAGTCAGGATTATGGGCTAAAGTCAGGATTAAGGGATTACATCAGGATTATGGATTAAAGTCAAAGTTATGGATTAAAGTCAAAGTGTTGGATTAAAGTCAGGATTGAGGGATTAAAGTCAGGATTATGGATTAAAGTCAAAGTTATGGATAGACGTCAGGATTAAGGGATTAAATCAGGATTATGGACTAAAGTCAGGATTAAGGTATTTCATCAGGATTATGGATTTAAGTCAAAGTTGTGGATAGACGTCAGGATTAAGGGATTAAATCAGGATTATGGACTAAAGTCAGGATTAAGGGATTACATCAGGATTATGGATTAAAGTCAAAGTTATGGATTAAAGTAAAAGTGTTGGATTAAAGGCAGGATTGAGGGATTAAAGTCAGGATTATGGATTAAAGTCAGGATTATGGATTAAAGTCAGGATTATGGGATTAAAGTCAGGATTATGGATTAAAGTCAGGATTATGGATTAAAGTCAGGATTATGGGATGAAAGTCAGGATTATGGGATTAAAGTCAGGATTATGGATTAAAGTCAGGATTATGGATTAAAGTCAGGGTTATGGGATTAAAGTCAGGATTATGGATTAAAGTCAGGATTATGGATTAAAGTCAGGATTACGGGATTAAATCAGGATTACGGGATTAAATCAGGATTAAGGGATTAAATCAGGATTATAGATTAAAGTCAGGATTAAGGGATTAAATCAGGATTATGGACTAAAGTCAGGATTAAGGGATTAAATCAGGATTATGGATTAAAGTCAAAGTTATGGATAGACGTCAGGATTAAGGGATTAAATCAGGATTATGGATTGAAGTCAAAGTTATGGTATAGTCAGGATTAAGGGACTAAAGTCAGGATTATGGACTAAAGTCAGGATTAAGGGATTACATCAGGATTATGGATTAAAGTCAAAGTTATGGATTAAAGTCAAAGTGTTGGATTTAAGTCAGGATTGAGGGTTTAAAGTCAGGATTATGGGATTAAAGTCAGGATTATGGATTAAAGTCAAAGTTATGGATAGAAATCAGGATTAAGGGATTAAATCAGGATTATAGATTAAAGTCAAAGTTATGGATAGAAATCAGGATTAAGGGATTAAATCAGGATTATGGATTGAAGTCAGGATTAAGGGATTAAATCAGGATAAGGTACTAAAGTCAGGATTAGGTATTAAAATCAGGATTATGGGCTTTAATTTAGGAGTATGGAATAAAGTCAGGGTTATGGTGGGAAGCTAGGATTAGAGGCTAAAAAAAGGGATTGTGGATCAAAGTCAGGATCAGGAATAAAAGTCAGAATTATGGGATTAAAGTCAGAAGTATGAGATTGATGTCAGGAGTTTGGGAGAAAAGTAAGGATTTTGGGATTTAAACCAGGAAAACAAGTTTAAGTCAGGATCAAAATCAGGATTATGAGATCAGAGTCTGATTAAGGGATTTAGGTCAAGATTATGAAATAAAATCAGGGTTATGGTTTGAAGTCAGGCTTATGAGGTTCAAGTAACTGTGCGTTCACACCAACAGAGGCAAAAGAGGCAAAAGCAGCATGCACGCCGGAAGCTAATAGATTTTCAGTGAGAGCCCGGCATCCTGAGCGGCTAAAGTGGCTAGAGCGTCAAAATTGGCACCAGATGAGAAGTTGAGCCTCGGTCAACTTTATGGTAATTAGCTATGACGCAGTTCAGCGGCAAACGGTGGCAACCAATCAGAGTAGAGATGTCCTTCGACCTAGTGGACCCGAAAGGACAACACATGTAACTTTGGTTCCTAGTTCCGTCATGGATACCGAAAAGCTCATAAATTGTGTTCAGGCTCATCCTATTCTTTTTAATGTTCGCCTTTTTGGCTACCGCAACCAACAACAAAAAAATGTTGGATGGTGTAGTGGAGGTGGTAGGTTGTTCTGATGAGTTCAAAAAAATGTACAGTAATACATGCACACACACATACTGTGCAAATACGCACTCCTTACCACCACAGGATTTTAGTTAATTTCAAAACTGTAAAAGTTTGATGTCGTGGATGAATCAATATTCTCTCCTTTGTAAATTGCTTCCTGCCTGTCAATCCACTCGTGACTGATTAGATGGTGATTTCACGTTATGTTCACGCTATGTTTTGAACTGAAGTTGAACAACAGCAAGCAGCTGCTGCTGTGAAGAAGTCCGCTGCGCGGCTCCTTTAAATGACAAGCAAGATTTTACGTTGACATCAGTCACGTGACGAGCGGCTAAAATATTTGGCCGATTTGGCCGCTGTCCGCTTTCTCTGGCATGCTTGCCGCTTTTGCCTCTTTTGCCCCTTTTGGTGTGAACGCACAGTAAGAAGTATGAGTTTGAAGTCATGAGTTTGTGAATTAAAATCAGGATAATGGATTTAAATCAGAATTCAATCAGGGTTATGAGATTAAAGAGATGTCAAAGAGATTAAAAATCCTGAGTATGGAAAAAGTCAGGGTTCTGGAATAAAGTCAAGACTAAGGGATTAAAGTCATAAATATAAATTAAAGTCAGGATTATGGAAGTATGGATTGAAATCAAGATTATGGGATTGAATTTGGGATTATGGAATAAAGTCAGGGTTATTGTAGGAAACCAGGATTATGGGATTAAAACAAGGATTTAGAATTAAAGTCAAGGTCATGGATGAAGTTAGGGTTATGGAATTAAGTCAGAGTTATGGGATTAAAGTCAGGAGTATGAATTCAAGTCAGGATTATGGAAGCCGGGATAACGGATTAAAGTCAGGATTATGGGATTTAATTTAGAATTATGGAATAAATTCAGGTTTATGGGATTTAAATCAGGAGTATGGATTCAAGTCAAGATTTTAGAATACAGTCAGGGTTATGGTGGAAAACCAGGATCAGAAATAAAAATTAGAATTCTGGAATTAAAGTAAAAAATATGAGACTGATGTCAGGAGTTTTTGAGTAAATTCAGGGTTGTGGGATTTAAACCAGGGGATAGAATTAAAATCAGGATTATGGGATCAGAGTCTGATAATGGGATTAAATCAGGATTGTGGATTAAAGTCAAAATTATGGATTATAATCAGGGTTATAGGATTCAAGTCAGGAGTATGGGATTTAAGTAAAGATTATTGATTAAAGTCAGGTTCATGGTTTTAAATCAGGAGCTTCAATTAAAATGTGGATTTGGGGATTAAAATGAGGAGTATGAGATTCAAGTCATGATTGAAGGATTTAAATCAGGAATATGAGTTAAAGTCAGGAGTAAATTACTTAAATTCAGGATCATGGAATTAAAGTCAGGATTATGAGATTAAATCAGGATGGAGATATTACAATCAGTATTTTAACACTGACGTTAGGATTACTGGATTTATACCTAGACTATTAGATTGCAGTCTGGATTATGAGACTACAGTCGGTATTATGTGCAAGTGTGCCTAATGAAGTGGCCAGTGAGATGCATATGGTGGTCCAGTAGTCGTGGGGATTAGGGTTAGGTCACTCCAGGTTGGTGAGGCTCTGAGCTAAAATATCATGAGGACAACATCAGTTTGAAGACTTTATTTTGGTGTGAGGGACAGTGGAGACAGCAGAGGGCGCTCTCGTTACACAAAATAAAAACTAGACAGTCACTGAACACTTCACCTGTCTATAAACTATCTAGGAGTAAAACAAGACTTTAGAAATTCAGGGAACATAACAAATGCCTTAAACTTTACACTTCATATTCCAGAATAAAATGTTAAAATGTAAAACTAGACCAAAATAAAAACAACTTAGACGACTAAATTATGATTAAAACTAAAAGATATTTTAGGCAAAATAAACTGCTGTACACATTAAGTCTGGAGATCAGGTCAGTTTAGTGATGGAGGATCAACCCTCACTTCCTCTCTGCTGTTTGTTCTCTCAATCTGTCGAGCTGCAAAAGAAAAAAACAACAAACAGAGAAGATGAAGGACAGTTTGGCCTTGAGGGGATTTGCCTTTTTCTCATTTGAAACTGTCCAGTGTTCTCACCTTTTCTCCAGGTAAACACCAGGATGCTGATCATGATGGACAAATAGAGAATCACAGCTCCCAGACGGATCAACACTGTCGTCTTCTCACCTGCAGCACAAAGAAAAAACATCTGCAGATGCAGCAAACTGAAACTGGGGAATGAGGCGTGGTTGTTGGGTATGAATATTCTATAAACTGGGATCTACTGGGATTGTCACATACAACCATCTACAAGCTTCACAGAGAATGGTCCATAATGAGACAATATCCAGTGAGCAGCACATTAGCCATAAAGGAAGATTCCACAGGATGGATAAAAACGGCCCTCTCTCCTCTTCCTCACTCCTGTCAGTGCTCCAATCATTTCAGAGGTAAGCAGTAAAGATATTTATTACGTTTACAGGAGAAGTTTAATTACAAATAAAACAAATCCTCTTTAAAAGATTAAAATTTGACCATGTAAACACCTAATTCTAAATGAAAATGATAATCCCGATTTAAACTTAAATCCAAAGTAAGTGGCTGGTTTATTGTGATTTTAAATCTGAATTTAATAACTTCATAATCATGTAAACGTTTATTCTGCTTTAAACTAATTCAGGTTGGGGTGCTGGTTTGGCGTAGTGGTTAGCACCCCACGTACATGCTTCTGCCGGTCCAGGTTCGAATCCCACCTGTGACCAGTTTGCAGAGTGTCTTCCCCTACTCTCTCTCCCCCTTTCACAAGCCTATCCACTGTCTCTCTCCTATCAATAAAGGCACAAAATGCCCAAAAATATACATTAAAAAAAAAAACTAATTCAGGTTATTCTGCTCATGCTCGTTCTTTGTCCAGCAGCAAGGAAGCCGGGACGCCAAAGCAAGCCGAGACAGTTTATTTGATTAAAGCCTTAGAAGATTTGGAAGTCATGAAAGTGTAGATAAGAGCTGAAACGATTCTTCGAATAATCTCAATTATTCAATTACAAAATATCCTCGAGGTAAATTGTGTGCCTCAAAGCTTCCTTTAATATATAATTATACATATAAAATATATATCTGGACTACTATACAGTGCACGGTGTTTGACACAGACGGTCAGTTCTGTGGCACAACGCGCCTGCTACCTCATGCTACCATCATAAAGGAAGAGAAAAGAGAGGGACAGAAAGGAGAGAGTCCACAGAAGAAATGGCAGAGAGTGTCCCAAGTGTGTGGTCACTACAAGAAGGGACGAAAAGAATACACAGTGCAGTGTGTCTGATGTCAAACGGAGTTAGCTTAGCACGTAGCTTAGCATGATAGCATGTCATCACTGCAGCAGGACCTCAACAGTAAACATTCGGTCTGTGACTTTAAAACTTCAGGCCATTTTGTAAAAGCATCACCATCAGTTTCATGTCCGTGATTGAGTTTGAAGAGCTGATGTGACTTTTGCTCCCATGTGCGAGATCTCGCTCATTAGACGGAAGCCTCAGAGACAGAACAAGTTTTTCATTTCATTAATTATCACTTTAAGAACAGTCGTGACTTACCATTCTTGTTCTGTCCTGACTTTGGTTGATCAGTTCTTGCTGTTGTTGGTGTCGTTGTGGGTTTAGTCGTGGGACTTTCTGCAGAATCAGATGACAAATAGAGCGCAGAAAGTTAACGTCCATAGAGGCTCAGAGGCATGTTTTTGACTTTCTGAAACTTCAGGACATTTTGTTAAAGCTTCACCATCAGTTTCATGTCTGTGGTTCAGTCTGAAGTGTTGATGTGACTTTGACAGTAAGCTCATGTCTTTCATCAGACCGAAGCCTCAGAGGTCAAACAGTGAGGAGGTCAAACCCTGGGCTTGTTCAGCTGATGTTTTTATTCCACTTGATGCTCATGTTTCCCTCTTCTTATTTCAATTTAATGTTAATTTGAAAAACAGCATGACTTACTCTTCTTGTCCTTTCGTGGCTTCTTTCTGGACTTTTTCTTTGTTGTGGTCTCTTCATCTTTCACCGTTGTTGGTTGTTCATCAGTTGTTGTAGTCGTCTCTGCTGTTGTTGGTGTGGATGTGGGTTTAGACTTGATACCTTCATCAGAAAGCAGACGATAGATAGATAGATAGATAGATAGATAGATAGATAGATAGATAGATAGATAGATAGATAGATAGATAGATAGATAGATAGACGTAAACAAACCTCTTACCTCTGTCAGGCTGATGGTCTCCAGTCACATTCAGGTACACAGCAGGTTTTCCATCACAGTAGTAAAGTCCAGAGTCAGCAGGCTGCACGTCTCTGATAATCAACCACCTGTTCTCTGGAAAAACCTCAAAACGCTCTTGTTGTTTTATTTCTCCAGCGTCTGTGCTCCATGTTGGAAAATCTGAACCTCCAACATCAGGAGGACATGTCAGAGAGATGGAGCTGCTCCTCTCTGTGTGGAGTCTGGCTGTTCCTGAAATGTTCAGGTGATGGTAAAGTGATGAGAAATGCAAAAGTAGGGCTACATATAGAGCCTCAGATGGAGGGAGACAGAGAATTCAGCAGTAAGATGAAACAGACATTTGATGTTACCTGACGGGATGACGGTCAGATCCACGGCTGCTTCATCGTTACAGAAATATCTCCCACTATCTGAAACCTTTACCTTACTAATCAGTAAAGAATGATCTATATCAGTATGATAATATTTATACGGGTCATGGATGTGTTTGATCACAGTGTCACTGTCAGCTGTAAGAACATCAGTTCTGGTTCCTCTGGTCTCTCTGCTCCACGTCACTCTCCCCTCCACTCGACAAGGGCAAAGGAAACGTACGAGCATCCTCTCCTCAAGGACTTCATGGATTATTGCTGCAAAATAAAAAATGTAATGTCTTAACTAGGGCTGTCACTTTAGTGCATTAATTAGATTAATTAATTACAACGCAAATTAATGCATTAAAAAAAAATAATCGCGATTAACCATAGCACACAAACATTTTGATATTGTCCAGCTGGAGGACCCGTACATGGCAGTGGCACATGTCACTTCACACATGTGTCTCTAGTCAAACCAAACAAAGCCCAGGTGACAACAGGAATGGCATATTTAAGACTTAGTCTTATTTTATTTTTGAATTTATTTATCTATACTTGTACTACATTCTTTAATAATGCATCAGGCCTAATTGGTTTGCTGGATGTCCTCGACCTTTTTCTTATTTTGAATTTGATTTATGAAACACACTTAAAGTGTAATTTGAGTTGCCTGATTGAGCTTAGAATTTTCTGGACAAGTTGCCCTGACTTTGGTTTTATTTAGTCACCAATAAAAATGTAGATATACTACACTACACCACTACAATTTTATAATATCCTAAAATTCAAACTCTTTATGTGGGGACTTTAAGCAGATATGAGATTAAAATGTGATTAATTAGATTAATTAATTACAAATCCTGTAATTAATTAGATTAATTTTTTTAATTGCCTGACAGCACTAGTCTTAACTCTTCTCCAGATTAGACACTTTAACTTTCCTTCATGAATGTAGACTTAGATTGAAGGTCTTACCTGCACAAACATGACAGCTCAGAACACAAACTGTCAGCCAGCTGAAGAGTTTCATCGTCCTCATCTTCAGGAAGAATCAAATGTTCATGTCTGAAGCTAAAATAGTCGAGAACCGGAACTGTGGTCGTTTCACCACAAAACATCACTATTCATCATATGACAGGTTTCCGTTTTCACACATTTGCCACATTTTAGGTTTAGTTTATTGCACACAATAAAAA